>CM061539.1:139319685-139962185 GCA_030864215.1 Capsicum pubescens | reverse complement strand
AAAAAATAATAAATTAAAAAAATAGTGAAAAGACAGTTTTGTCTAAAGAAGAGTCTTTTAATGAAGAGTAAAAAGTTCAAATCACTTTTCTAAGGGTTTTAACACTTTTAATATATTATATAGATATAGATAGATTATTAATGTTTTAATACTTAGATAACCCTAATAATTAATTAGGGGTGATATAGTAAAATCACGATTGAAGCAGCGAAGCAGACATGTCTTAAATGACTTATAATAACTAATAAGAAGTGATATAATAAAATTACTATAAAAAATACTTGTGGAAAAAATTTAAGTGAGCCTCATATAAGACGTCAACTTAATTTAAAACATTAAGAGTTAAGTTATCATTTTATGTCTATTTTATTTTTTATTAAATATTGTTAAGATGTCCTATAATAATTAATTAGTGGTGATATAGTGAAATTATGGTTGAAGCAGCTGAAACAAATACGTCATAAATGACTATTTTATTTTTTTATAAATATGTTTAATATTCTAATACGTAAATAACTTATAATAATTAATAATTAGGAGTGGTATAGTAAAACTACGGTTGAAACAGCTGAAACAGACATGTCAAAAATGTCTATTTTACTTCTTTAATTAAATATTATTATTTTTCTAATATCTAAATGACTTATAATAATTATAATAATTAATTAAGGGGTGATATAGTACGGTTGAAGCAGGCAGCACAAGCAGGCATGTCAACCTAATTGCAATACCTTTTCTTCTATTTTAATTCAGTGACACCGATATAGTTTTGAGAGTTAGCCAAATATTTTATATCTTTTAAATTTTTTAAGTTATTAATTATTGTGATTTATAAAAAAAAAATTGCATATTTGTTTGAAATATATAACAGATTAAAACAAAATTTTATGGCATTGATAGTCAATTACATTCTTAAAATAATCTAAGTTTCTAATTATTGTGATTTATAATACTTTTTCTTCTTAAAATTTAAGTGATACTAATATAATTTCAAGAATCTGTCAAAAATTTTATATCTTTTAAATTTTTAAGTTGTTAATTATTGTAATTTATAATATTTTTATGTATTTTTTAAAAAAAATATATAACAAGTTAAAAAAAATAAGAAAAATAAATTCATTTGAGGGAAAAGGATCAATGGAGAAGTGTCAAAGCAGGCAGCAGGTCAACATGCCTGCTTTGGCACTGCTGCATTAGGTCCTTTGCCCAGTAATTCGAAAGTTGTCTTCACTAAACATAACCAATTTACATATCTTGATCTTTTAAACCAATTTAATCTATGTAGAAATTGAAAAAGTGAATTACGGATAGATAGAAACCCCCAGTAAGCAATCTAATAGAAAGGATCCAATTCTTCCATTAAAATCAGAAAACCCCATCTAAACAATTCAATCTACTTACAAAACAGAATCCAAATTCAGTCTTTTCTTGTATTAGAATTAAAAAAAATTAAAGTCAAAACCTATAACCCAGAAAGTAAAAAAAGTTACAATCAAAAATTAAAGATGGTATAATATGAAATAATTTTTGGCAAGAAATCATAACTACAAACAAAAGCCAGAAAAAGTGAGTGTCCTTTATCCATCTTCTCCTTTGTTAAAGTAGATAGAGGAAGCTGAACACATTGTCACGCGTGTGTAGAAGCTTGAGATGTTACACGTATATCTATTTGTACAGTATAATGACCAAATTATCCTTATCAGAAAATTAAATGACATCTGCCAGACACGTCCATATTTATTTGTTACACTAGGTATTCAAGGGCCCGTGCTAGCACGGGCCCAATATGTATTTTTTTTGTCTTAATTTATGTGACACAAATAGAATTTAGATAATTAATAATATTTAAAATATGTTTTTGGATATTTTAAGTTATTAATTATTGTTATTTTGTAATTTTTTTTATGTAATTTTTAAATAATATATGTTACTCTGCTTGTCCTAACTTCACAGCGATAATAATCAATTATATTTTAAAATAATTTAAAATTTTAATTATTGTTATTTATAATACTTTTACGTCTATTTCGATTTAAGTGACAAGTGATATAGCAAAATTGCAATAAAAAAATACTTGTGGAAAAAATTTAAGTTGACCTCATATAAGATGCCAAGTTAATTTAAAATATCAAGAGATAATTAATTATTTTATGTCTATTCTATATTTTTTATTAAATATTGTTAATTTGAATACTTAGATGACTTATAATAATTAATTTGGGGTATTAGAGTAAAATTACAGTTGAAACAACTGAAGAATCATGTCATAAATGTCTATTTTACTTTTTTTTATTAAACATGATTAATTTCTAATATATAAGAGTCAACTAAATATAATGATTGAATTAATGAATAGACATGTCTTAAATGCTTCATAATAACTAATTAGAAGTAATATAACAAAAGTGTTGTAAAAAATATTTGTGAAAAAAATTTAACTGCGCTTCGTACAAGACGTCAAGTTAATTTAAATATCAAGAGGTAATTATCATTTTGTGTTTATTTTATTTTTTTATTAAATATTATTAATTTTTTAATACTTAGATGACTTATAATAATTAATCTATATTATTTTTAAAAATATTATTAATATTTTAATACTTAGATGACTTATAATAATTAACCAGGGATGATATAGTAAAATTATGGTTGAAATAGTTGAAGCAGACATGTCATAAATGTCTATTTTTCTTTTTTAATTAAACATTATTAATTTTCTAATACGTAAATGAAATATAGTAATTAATTAGGGGTGATATAGTAAAATTGCAGAATAAGTTGGTATGTCGATGAACACGTACAGTTGAAACTGCTGAAGCAGACATGTCATTATTGTTTATTTTATTTTTTTATTAAATATTATTAATTTTTTAATGCATAAATGTCATATGTTGATAATGAGTATGCTACGTTTAGATCATTATCTGAAAATGATTTGGCTCTTTACAGAGAATCTCATAGATTCATGCATATCAATTTAATACAAGTTGCTTTTAAACCATTAACTTTAAGAGGTATACCTGAAAGCTTTAAAGCGGCTTTACGAGATGGTAGAAATCAAGATTGGAAAAAGTCTCTTATAGGGACTATCCAAACAAACTTGCCTTATGATCCTGTTTATTTTAATGCTTATCCTAATTTGCAGATGTCTCTGAATGATGAGAATTCTTTAAATGTTTTAATATTAAGCATTAAATTGCATAGTTATAATTATATGCTAGGTACTGAGGTTATATGTATTTGTTATAAAATTTACTAAAAACCTCTTTATACTTTAAATCCTACGTGTAAAATGATGAATTTTAAAAATGAAACTAATACAATAGAAACTAATTTTGGTACACGACCTATTAAATGAGATGAAATTGATTTTCTCAAAGAGTGGATTCTTTAGGATGCAACTCCTCCTCAGAATGAATCAAAAAGAAAAATTACAAAGGTTGAACAAACCGCTGACGGTACTGTTAAGATCAGATTTTCTGATCCTATGCCTCTAATGAATAGAGCTGATAATTTGAGTATTACATCTAGGTTGACTAGGTCGACATCTTCTTATATTTCTCCTATTGATTATATTTTTAACTATCTCTCTAGACCATCTACTTCTCAAATAAGAGAAAGTACTAGATTCAATAGTATTAGAATTGACAAAGCTAATATTGCTAATATTATTCCTGATATGGATCCAACAAAATACAAAATGGATTTTCCCACAGGTTTAAAATGAATCAAAATAAAATTGATTTTAGTCCGCGATCACCGACAAGAAAAAGAATCTTGAATGAGTTCTTTAAATCAAGATAGGAACTTTTTAGAAAATGATTTTTCTAAAACTTTAATAAGGATATTCAATTTCTTCTTTTACATAATTCTAGATATTCAGAATTCATATGGAAAGGTCATGCCTTAGTTGGGATATTACCCTCTTGAAAGTTTTCTTCATATGAAAGACTAACCACTTGTTTTTTCCTTTGCCAAAAAGCATTTGGATGGTCCCCGCATATTTCTAATGAAAACTGATTTTTAGAAAATCTATTTTCTCCATTAATTTGGGATTTTGTAAAGTTTGTTCTAATGTCAAGCTGCAAATTTCATTTTTCAAAAAACTATTATTGTAAATCTATGCCATGAGACCATAATATCATTGGGTGATTTGATTCTTATTCCTGTAATCCTTGCCATATTATACTAGTAGCTTAGTATGTTATAGTTCAACAATAAGTGTTTAGCCTATCATATGTGCTAATAAAAAGTAATGAAAAAAAAAATAACAGAAAATTAAAATACCTTAAGAAGTAAGGGTCTGACCAGTACCTGACAAAAATTTACAAAAAACTTTATTAGAAGAGAAATATGATTACAAAGAGAGAGTAGTAGAGAAAGGTGGTTTCTAAAACCTGTCTGTAACAAGAAAAATGAGATCCTCTTATAGAGGATTCTCTAAATGAAAAGACAAAACTAAAAAGTTGGCCTTTACTATTACTACTTGGCCTTTACTATTACAAAAGTGACCTTTACTTTATGAAAGTTGGCCTTTACTGTAGACTTTATAAAAGCCTTCCATCTTTACATGATGTTGTCCCCAATAATGCCTTTTGTGGGGTCTTATTATATTTTATTTCGTATCTATTTTTTCCCTTTGACTTTTTCTGATTTGGAAAATTCTTTCATTGTGTCTTTGAATTTCTTCAGGTATTCATCCAGGTCAAGTTCTTCATTTCTCTTAATACTCTGGGATTCCCCTTCTAGACTGGCGTCTTCATTATTCATGGTATGACTAACAGATGCCATGGATACGTCTGATGTGTTTTCCATATCTAGATTTCTCATTAAATCTCTTTTTTACTTCTTTCATGTAGGAGGCAATCATCTCGGACCTTGATATGATTCCCTTCTTCATTTGAAGTCTTTTGGCAATACTTTTGAAAGAACTGATTTCATCCATTTCAGGTGATGGTGTCATAACTCTTTGTTCTTTGTATTGGATTATAGCATCTTTGATAGAGTCAACTATTCCTTTACCATGGATATGTCCATCTGCCCTTTTTTTATTCAATTTGTTCCAGAATTTTGTATAAAAAATTCTCATAAGACATTGAAAGTTATTAAGATTCCACTTTACTTTCACGGACCACTTCATAATCCATGGGATGAAAAATTCAATAAAGAAACACATCGTAGATATTCCTTTAAAATAGATATTATCTTTTTCTAATTTGAGAAACATTGGAGATACTTCGTCCCAATCAGTGTATAAACTTTTAAAATGTTCTAGTAAAATTTTTACCGAAGGACTGTAATAGATCCACCATTGTGCAAACCAATTTGGAATGCTTTATTTAAAAATATTTCCACAAATTTTTATAAATCATGAATGTTTCCTATTAGGATTTTAATATAATAAGGTTTTATTAAAACCTTCGACATAATCCTAGTAATTAAATTTTACTGAGACTTTTTGATCTAGATGCAAGTATTCCTTTTCTTTGAGAGTGCTCAGTCCCCACTCGTCTGGAGTAAAAAAAAATTCGATAATGATTTTGGAAAAAACTATAATCTTTTTTTATATTAGCGGCCGTATAAAAATTTTGAATTTCAGCTGACCCAGTTTGAGATAATATAGTCTCAAAATGCATCCTGTATTTGTATATAATAGTGGTGTAGGATGTATTATCCAAATATTATTGCATTAACTGCCACAGACTTGCCATTTGAGATCATTGTGTTTCAAGATGAGTATAACTTCATTTGCTTCATTTTGTTCATATAGTTCAATGTTCTCATTATTATCATCTGTTAGAGCACTGGAATATGAAGGGACAACATTTTTCCCTTTTTGGGATTTGATAAAATTCAAGAATTCCTAATACATCTGTTGATCTTTATTAAGATCAAATGATCCTGCAATATTCGCGGCTATTAGCCTTTGGTTTCTCATTTGAGGAAGGATATTTCCTCTGCCTCTAGTTGATCTACCTCTGCCCTTGCCTCTATTAGAGGAGGTTTATCCTTGAGATGCCATCCTGTATAACATAAACGACATTAGTTCAAATATTCTCTGGTGATAATGTTGGAAAGACTATTGTCATATCCCTTTAAATATTGTATTTCAAAATCAAATAGAGATAATAAAGCTTGCTATCATGCCAAAGTTTGTTTAGAAAACATATTTTAAAAACTTTTGATTGTATAAATCCCATTGAAATTTTAAAACATATTTTACTATTGTAAGAATTTTCTTTGCAATAGTTGCACAATTCTTTTGACTGAAATTCTATTTTTCTGAATAAAACTGGATAATATAAGCCTGTTTATCCTGGGGGGTATTGTTTTAGAATTCCATCATAGCCAATATCAGAAGCATCAATTTCAATTATTTTTTCCCAGTTGGGATTGGCCAATGTAAGACATGGTAGGTTATTAAACTTTGCCTTTATATTTTTTACAACGAGAGTATGACTCTCTGTCCATGCATTTGGGCTTTTCTTTAGTCTATCATATAATATAGTTGTATCTTTTGCAATGTCCTTTATAAAAGGAGATATATAATTCAAACTTCTCAAAAACCTCTACAATTAAGTTTTATCAGTTATAACATATGGATATTTAAAAGCAAATTCTATACTTCTATTTAAAGGGACTATTTTTCCTTAGTCAATATTATGACCTAAGAACCTCACTTTTTTCTGAAAGAGGAACATCTTGGGTTTAGATATTACTAACTCATTCTGTAGATTGATCTTCCTGAAAAGATCTAAATGCTTGAAGTGTATCTCAATATTTTTTTAGAACACCAAATATCATCAATATAAACAATTATGAAATTGCTATAAGACATGAAAATATCATTCATAATATTTTGAAATTTAGAGGGAGCATTCTTCAATTCAAAAGGCATGACATTTCATTCGAATTGACACATAAGAACATTAAAAGCAATTTTATATTTATCTGCTTCTGCTATCTGGATTTGCCAGTAACTTGAATTTAAATCAAATTTAAAAAATATTAGAGAATCATATAATCTATCCAATAAATCCTTTTTATTAAGAATCGGATACCTGATCCATTTGAGGACTTTATTGAGAGGTTTGTAATTTATAATCAATTGGGGAATTCCTGTTTCTTGTTTAGCATGCTTATTAACATAAAATGCGGTGCATGACCATGGAAATTTAGAAGATCATATAATACTCTTATGCAAAAGAAATTCAATTTCTTTTTTACACAATTCTAGATATTCAGAATTCATTTGGCAAGGTCTTGCCTTAGTTGGGATATTACCCTATTGAAAGTTGTCTTCATATGGAAGACTAACCACATGCTTTTTTCTTTGCCAAAAATATTTGGATGGTCTACACATATTTCTAAAGAAAATTAATTTTTTTAGAAAATCTATTTTCTCCATTTGTTTAGGATTTTGTAAAGTTTGTTCTAGTGTCAAACTACAAATTTCATTTTTCAAAACATCCGCTTGTCGATTGTTGAAAATTATTTTTTATTTTATCATATTTATATATCTGGTATAAGGTGGTTCACACCATTCATATTTAATTGCTTTATTCTTATAAGTGCCTATTATATCATTTTCATCCCATCTAGTAATGAAGAATATATGGACAAACCATGATTTTTCCAGAATGATTTTGTCGCTGATATCTTTTACCAGTATGAAAGTTTCTGGCACGCATATTTTATCTTGACAAATATATGCATAGGGAATTTTATATTCTACTCCTTTTTTTTTACCACAAGCATTTCTTAAAACGTGAGTGGTTTTTACAAAATATTTTGAAGGAATTAATCCTTCTTGAATGCAATTGCGTTCTGCCCCACTACAATGCATGAGAACTGTAATTCTTTTATAATTATAATCAATTAAAATAGTTACCTTTGAATAAAAATTCTATTGAGTAACTGCTTCTAATGTCTGAAGAAATTCCTCTTCAGGTAGGATAGGATCTTGGATTTCCTTATTAAGAATGAGGCCATTATTTTACAAAGTCGAAACCCTTTTATCCAAAGTCATATTATGATCATTTAGGAAGTTATTTTCTTCTTGATATTATCAATCTCAACCTTCAGATCCTGGGTAGTTACTGGGATAAGTTATTTTCTTCTTGAGATTATCAATCTCAACCTTCTGTCTTTCTTTGAGAAGTCTGCGAACTTTTGTCACTGTATAAATACCTTTCCGGGAGGGAATTTCCTCCTGTACTTTAGGAGAACTTATATAGGGTTGGTCATTCTCCTGGCTTAGATTTTTCATAAGATCTAAAAAAACTGCAAACTTGTCCACTTTTAGCACATTAATTTGTAAGTCCTAGAATTGAGAATAGATTTTGTAAAAAACATCATCCTTTTCCTTGTTATTACAAGTTTGTCCTTGCTGACAAGGTAGACATTCATCTTCAAAAGTCATATAATCTTCATTGTGGAGGACTCTTAGATCTTTATCCGTCATGAATAGTCTTCCTCATTTTCACTTTGGTCCGAGATAGAATTGTCTGGAGAGAAATTAAGCAATATTTTGCACAAGAAATCTTTTATTTCTTTATCTATCCTGAGGCTCTTAATTGTTTTCTTGACCTTGCAATATTTTGCAAAGTGGACTGCTCTACCACATTTGTAGCAAGCATTAGGCTTCTTGGATTTGATAAAATCTTTTTGGCTTTATAATCCTTTTTTCTTCTATATTTTTTTTCAATTCTCTTATTCTTTCTATTCCCGGAGAATTTCCTCTTCTTATGCCTATAAGCCTCTTTTGAACTTTTACTGGCATCTTGTATTGTTTTAGTTTTGCTTTAATATATATATATAGAGAGAGAGAGAGAGGCACTTGACATCTAGTCTTGTTTTAGTTTTGCTTTTATATATAGAGAGAGGCACTTGACATCTTGTCTTGTTTTAGTTATGCTTTTATATATATAGATTTTTAATTTTTTCTTAAAAATTGTCACGCGACTATTTTAATATGTTGCCACTTGACATCTTGTCTTGTTTTAGTTTTTCTTTTTTATACATAAATATAGATTTTAAATTTTGTCCTAAAAAATGCCACATGACTATTTTAATATGTTGCCACTTGGCATCTTGTCTTGTTTTAGTTTTGCTTTTATATATATAATCTATAGATTATTATTATTATTAATATTATTAGTATTATTATTATTGTTATTAAATGAAATAGTTAGAATTTATTTAGTACTTTTCAACTATGCGTTCCTAACTTTAAGATAATGAATTTTTTTAATGCTTCCACAATCTTAATATTTTTAAATACAACTATTTAATATCCTTTAATAAAAACTTTTTATTACAATAACTTTCAAACTTTTTATTTGATGATTAGTGTTGGAGCAATGAGTTTGTAGCACCTCGAGGGTTTGGGAAGTCTAAATTGAGCTTAAAACAAGCCTACATAGTCCTTAGATTGAGTATAAGATACCCCGAGATGAGTTCTAGTGCATTAGGGAAAATTTGGGCATGGAAGAGAGGTTGTGCATCGCAAAGGGGTGGTTTTGTGTTGGATTCGCACCACAAGGGAGCTCGTGAGGTATCACTGCCTTAGCTTCGCGTTGGGCTATACGCTGCGAAGGTACTGCTTCTTATTATGCTTCGCCCCGTGAAGCTGGAAGTTTGCATTGGGCTTCACACTGTAAACCTCCCTTCTTTTATCAACGAGACTTAGTTTTTAAAGTGTTTGAAGGTTATTTTGGTCATTTTATATCCTATAGATAGTCCAATTTTTTCATAACCCATTTTTAAGCCTTGAAACTTGTTTATTTCTTGCTTGAAAAAAGATTTCAGAATAAAGAAGGTGATTAATTCGAGCAGTGTCTTTTGCTTCAAATGTGCTAATTCGAACTACAAGTGGTGGTTGAGAGTAGTGAAGTACGGAAGTTCTAACAGATTCGTCTTCATAAACATAAAAAGCATCACACATGTGGGATGGAGCACATCTCGGGATAAAATCCTCACTCCACGGCAAAGGTCCTCGGTGAATATTTCAGGAGTAGTTTCCCCTATGGAAAAGTCCCTTCAACAAGGGTTATGGCCAATCAACTCCTTACGAAATTGGGTGTCCTGGTCAATTATTGGAAGATATATATGGCCATTGAGATTGTCAAGGGCTTAGTTAGGGGGACACTCGAGCATTGGTATGCAGTCCTGGATGCCTACCGTTACACGATTGAGTCCACAAATCCCGAAAGTAAGACGACATTGCATCTTGATGAAAATGGAAGGTTCAAGTACTTTTTTGTATCCTATGGTTCTTGGATTCAAGGTTTTTGACATTTGAGAAAAGTCATAGCCGTCGACGGTACCTTCTTGAAAAGCAGGTATAATGGAATTCTGCTAGCGGCGGTGGCGCAGGATGCGGAAAATCACATCTTTTCTGTTGGTTTTTGTGTAGCGGACAAGGAATGTGATGCCTCTTATGGATTTTTTTTGAACAACTATGAAGCTACGTTGAAGATACCAAAAAGTTATGTCTTATAGCGGATAGGCATCCAAATATTCCAAAGATAGGTTCAGGTTTCTTCACTTCAACTTACTTTGGTTATTGCATCAGGCATCATGGAGAGAACATTCGGACCAACTATCACAACGAAAGGGTCGTGACCCTTTTTTATAGAGCAGCTAAAGCATATAGTATAGAGGAGTTTTTATACCATTTCAATCAAATAACGAATGTGAATCCCAAGGTGGTAGATTTTCTCGTACGTGTCGGTTTCGAGAGATGGAACCGAGCATTCTGTTCTGTAGATAGGTATATTCTTATCGATTTAATGTCTTATTTGAGTTACAAGTTTAGTATGATGTCGTGCTAAGTGATTCATTTGTATATGTACAATATTATGACATCAAACATAGATAAATCGGTGAATTCATTATTTGGCAATGAAAGAGAACTTCCTATCAAGGCTATGTTTGAAAAAATAAGCAAGAAGTATGGCCAATTTTTTAACGAAAGGCATGTGCAATTCAAGTGCCCAAAAAAAACCCAATTTGTTCTCGAAATCGAAAAATAATATCAAAAAACGTCAGTTTCGGGAATAGGTTATTATCTCATAAAATAGCAAATTACAAATTTAGTATCACCGATAATGGTGATGTTGCCACGGTCGATCTTCAAACAAGATCTTGTACGTGCAGAGTTTTTGACTTGGACAAAATACCCTGTCCACATGCTATGGCAGCGCTTCAAACTCAATACGGTCATAAATAAGGAGCTGAATTTTATGAACACTCCTCTCAATATTATTCAGTGGAAAATATGAAATGGCATATAGTGGGCAAATTACTCCGGTGCCTCTCGAAGAATCTTGGGTTGTTCCTGCAGAGCTTATGGAGAGATTAATACCTCCTCCATATATTGACCCAAGCACTATCAAACTGTAAAGAAAGCCATATAAGAGGAGGCGTAGAGCTGGAGAATCATTTTCATCAAGAAGAAACAAGTGCTCCGTATGTAAGCGCGGTGGCCACAAAAGAGTTACATGCTCGGATCGTAACCCACCATGATCGTTGTAATTGTAAAAACTTGTGTTGTTGTTTGTGGTGTACTTTTATATATTTAAATCATTATTGTGAACGTAATGTTATCATTTATTATATATAAAATATCTTTTTTAATAACTTGTGCATCAATAAAAAAAGGAAAAACATGAACTAAACAATATAGCAGACCATAAGTATTTTCAACAAATTACCCATCTGTGGAAACAGATGGACATTAGCTGGAAGAACACAGCATAATTTCATAAAACTGGAATAATTTCCTCCAATAGATAATAAATCTGTCACAACAGATGGATAATCTATTGACGGAAACCCAACAGATGACCAATATGTTCCAACACATGGTCCATCTGTTGAAAGAACTCAAAAGCCAAAATTACTGTTGCTACTGAATTCAAAATTGATCCTTACCTCCAACCGTTGATATGTTAACATGTAAAATATTTAGAAGAAGAAATAGACAGAATAAAAATTGAATAACAATTAAAAAGCCAATGTCGACTAAAAATAAATTTTTCATTAAACGAAAAATAAAATACATTAGGTATAGATCCAATATAGAAAAATTAAAATACATACGCTAAAAGAAAAAATATATTCTAATTATTATTATCATCATCTTCATCATTAATGACAGTCGGTCAATCAACTCGCAGAAACAGGGCCCTCATCAGTCTCTGCATCTCTCTGAACATCGTCGCTCTTACGACGACCAACTCCCTCTGCAGGTCATTAACCTGCCTCAGAAGTTCCCGCAGTGTGTCATGCATAATAGCAATGTCCCAAACAGGATCAGCCATATCTAGAACACGCATGAATTAACAAATATAATGAAAAGAGTCCAAATGTACTACAACATATACTACAAACTGGTAGATTTACACTGGAAAAAAACTTACCTCAACGATATGCTCTTTGAAGAGAAGTGGTTGAAGAAGTCACATGATAAGATAAAATGTAAGAAATAAATAAAGTTTAGCAGAATGAAGATTAAGGAGGGACCAATTTATAGAGGATTGAATTTGGATGTGTAAGGACAAAAGGCACGTCTATTAAGATCCATTATATTAATTACATTCAAACTGGTGGCGTTTTGTTTTCTGTGAAAAGTCGCGATTTTTTTATTTACATTAATACTTCTCACCTTTTCAACACAGTTTTGAGACTTGATAACAACCGTTATTATTGAGCTGTTGCAATAGATTATCCATCTGTCACAACAGATTTAAAATTGTTGCAACAGATTATATGTGTGTACAAAAGATTTACTATTTTTTGCAACATATAGATTATCTGTTGTGATAAATGGACCATCTGTTGAAGATGTTTTGATTTCTTCTAACAATTGATTCATCAGTTGCAACAGATAGAGAAGTCGATTCATCAGTTGTTTTGAATGTGTTAGATAAAAAGTCACCACTACCTCTTTTTTAATAGTCATCATGTTCGTGCAGATGAATAAACACTGTCTGGTCTGTTGCAACAGATTCATAATCTGTTGCAACATATGGATTATCTATTGCGACAGATGGATCATATGATCGAGGAGATATTTTGATTTCTTCTAACAGCTGATTCATCAGTTGCAACAAATGGAGAATTTGATTCATCAGTTGTTTTGAATGTGTTAGATAAAAAGTTACCACTACCTCTTTTTTAATAGTCATCACGTGTGTGCAGATGAATAAACACTGTCTAGTCAGTCGCAATAGATTCACAATTTGTTGCAACATATAGATTATCTGTTGCGACAGATGGACCATATAATGGAAGAGATGTTTTGATTTCTTCTAACAACTGATTCATCAATTGCAAAAGATGGAGATTTCGATTCATCAGTTGTTGTGAATATGTTAAGATAAAAAAGTCATGACTCTTCACACCTCTTTTTTAATATTCATCACATGCATGCAGATGAATAAACAACACTATCTTGATGGGGTAGGAAGAATAAGGTGCGTACAATGGATCCACTTTCATGTGTGGGAGTTATGTATTATTGATTAGTCTACCGCGACAGACACACATAAAGTGCAATGATTTTATGAATATAGTTTTTTATCGACTGATCCTTCAAACAAGATCCTGCATTGTACAGTTTAGTTTGATAGGTGCGAATTGATAAGGCCGAAGGGTTTTAAGATGGTGGTGTCGATATCATGTTACAATTTAATGACGGTCTATGCTCATGTTTTTGTATCAAGTTTGGCGAAGGGTTGAAGTTTTTAGCGGTAGTGTAAATATCCAATAGTGATTGGACCAGTTTTAATGGCGCAATGGACTTCTTGAAAGGCCTCCAAAGCCTCGCACTTCAGCAAACAAAGATAGAACCAATAGAA
Organism: Capsicum pubescens; assembly: GCA_030864215.1. Taxonomy (NCBI): domain Eukaryota; kingdom Viridiplantae; phylum Streptophyta; class Magnoliopsida; order Solanales; family Solanaceae; genus Capsicum; species Capsicum pubescens. The sequence continues at coordinate 139,948,320 of CM061539.1, read as the reverse complement.
ATTCCCCTGGTCCAAATTTATATGGATGGATTGCTGGAGGAGACTTTTATACAGCAAAAGGTGATAAGGAGAATACCTGTGCAGGAAGGGGGAGGTGGAGAAGGCCATATATCATCTCAGACCTTGTTTAAGAGAAAATACAGGGGAGCAAGCCAGGAAATTCTAGCGAATCTAGCCAATGAAATTGACATGAGAAATGGAAAAATTGGATGAGCTTCAAATGTGGAAGTGTATCCAAATATAAAAATCCATCAGTTATTGAAAAAAAAGAATGGTCAACAGGACTGGAGCTGTACACTTTACTCGAGAATGCAACTAGTGAGGTGGCCTCAATGAAAACTCTCACAAAGTGCAGGACCAGAACTCTAAAGAAGAAGTTTTGCGAGTACAGAAAATTGATACGATTGTCGTACAAAATTAAAACCTGAACCAACTACTCCTGAATTAAAAATACGGGATAAAGCCAAGATGGAAATTTCTCAAGTTAAACTTGCATGCCATGCCTTCTGTTTGTGGCTATGATCAGGTCAATGACAGTAAACAAAAAGGTCTGAAGTTGGGCAGAAATCCCATGCCTTGTTGTTTCCACTTTCTTTGACCTGAACAGAGCCATAAACAGGAGGCATGGGATGCAAGTTTAACTTGAGAAATTTCCACCTTGGCTTGATCCCGTATTTTTAATTCAGGAGTAGTTGGTTCAGGTTTTAATTCTGACCAACAATCTTACCACCTTCCGTGCTTGTGAAGCTGTTTCCTTAGAGTTTTGGTCCTGTATTTTGTGGGTCTTCATTGAGGCCACGCCCACTAGTTACAGTCTCTAGCAAAGTGACCAGCTCAAGTTCTCTTGACCTTTCTTCTTTTTCTTCAACGACTGATGGATTTTTATTTTTGGATGCACATTCGCATTCGCAGCCCATCCTATTTTTTCATGTTAATTTCATCAGCCAATTTCACTACATTTTCCTTTCTATTCTGTGTTTCCTCTTAAACAAGGTCTGAGATGATATATGGCCTTCTCACCCTCCCCCTTCCTGTACGGGTATTCTCCCAAGCATCTACTACTGTATAATAGTCTCTTCTAGCAACCCATCCATATAAATTTGGACCAGGAGAATTTCTATTGGTTCCATCATTGATTACTATAGTGAGAGGCTTCGAAGGACTTTGAAGAAGTCCATTAAGCCATTAAAACTGGTCCAATCACTATTGGATATTTACACTGCCTCCAAAAACTTGAAAACTTCCCTAAACTTGACATAAAAACATGAGCATAAATGGTCATTAAATTATTACAGGGTATTGACACCACCTACTTGGTCCCTCAGCCTTACCATTTCAAGCCTAAAAATCTTAACTGTAAAATGTCATATCTTGTTTGAAGAATTAACGCCTAATAGGTAAAGAACAAACATTCACAAAATCATTGTACTGGATGTGTGTTTTCATGATAGGTTGACCAGTAATACATACCTCCCACATATGAAGTGATTCCAACTGCAAGCAGCTTATTTTTCTGAACCCATCTTTACTCTAGCCTTTAATGTTGGTCGGCAAAAATGGATCCAGTTTCAGTTCCTTTTATCTATAAACAAGAGAAATACATTTGATGTCAAACAAGAGAAGAAGAAAAAGAACATTACAAAAGGGTAACATAAAATTGAGCGAATCAACAGATGACCAATCTGATGTAATAGATTACCCATATACTCAACCGATGAGGCATCTGTTGCAACAGATGGATGACATGTTGCAACAGATAGGTCATCTGTTGGAATAAATCAAACCAACCTTGCTACTGGTTTGATTTTTTCAAACAGTTGCTCCGTCTGTTCCAACAACTGATTCATCAAACTATTCTGACAATAAGACTTTTTAAGTTCTCCCAACAGATGACTTCTTTTTGTATATTTTAATAAAAATTACGGTTCATTCATTCAAGACTTAAAAGTTACCTTTCCTTTAATTTTCTCAATAAATAGAAAACTGGTAATGGGTAAATCATTAATAGCAAAAGCTATAAATATCTAATTTAAATGACATACAAAGAGAAGACGAGATGGAAAGAGAAATAGTGAATCATACTTGCAATGTGAAAATAGCAAAGGGATCAGAACATCCAGTTCAGTTGAGAAAATATATTGATCGGTTGAGATCCGAAAGGATCCTCAACTGAAAGAAGAGAGAAAAAAGAAAAAAAAAAGAAAGAGAATTAAGAATAAAGAAGAAAGAGTGATAAATGAGTTGAGTCTTACTTTATGTTATGGCTGAAGGAGAGAGTTTTCTTCTAGATATGGGTTTTAAATATTCATTAATAACTTTTGACTTTTGAGGGGAACGAGGAGACGGTGACATTGAAAAGACCAGATAAGACTACTCACTCAGAAGATTTTTGAGTTATCCAAGTAATATTTTTTACCGCCTTAGTATTTTAACCTTTTTTATCTCAGACAGGAAATACCTAGAATGCTTTTTAAAAAAGGGTCTTAAAATATCTAATTACAACAGATAATAATTTTTGTTTGCAAATTTCCAAAGCTCGGTCATCCGTCGCAACAGATGCAACACTTGTTTGATAATTTACAATAGATGAATAATATGCTGCAAGAGATGACTTAATCTATTTTATTAAATCCAACAGAAAAGACATCTGTTGCAACAGGTTGAACATTTATTTTTATACAATTTTAATTGATTTCACATGTTAGACTAATACCTTAATTGATTAATCTAGGACAAGGGGTGAGTTCTCATAGGGTCAACTACAACTTTAATTGAGTCTTTTGGCAATTGCATATGAGACAATATTACATTTCTCCCGACCCGAGTCATCAATCGATCACTCTAAGATGAACCAATTCTTACTACCTCATATGTTTAACTAATACCTTAATTGATTAATCTAGGACTAAGAGTGAGTTCTCATAGTGTCAACTACAGCATATGGTAGCCCCTATTTGATAATTTACAATAGATGGGTAATCTATTGCGTCATGTGACAATCTATTTGATAATTTACAATAGATGGGTAATCTGTCACAATAGATTACTTAATCTATTTGATAATTTACAATAGATGAGTACTCTATTACAACAAATGACTTAATCTATTTGATAACTTACCACAGATGGTTAATCTGTTTCAATAGGCTAAACATTTATTTTTATACAATTAATTGATTTCACATGTTAGACTAATACCTTAATTGATTAATCTAGGAAGAGGGGTGAGTTCTCATAGGGTTAACTGTAACTTTAATTGAGTCTTTTGGCAATTTCATATGAGACGGTATTGCGTTCCTCCCGACCAGAGTCGTCGATCGATCACTCTGAGCTAAACTGATTCTTATTACCTTATATGTTAGACTAATACCTCAATTGATTAATTTAGGATGAGGGGTGAGTTCTCATAGGATCAACTACAACTTCAATTGAGTTTTTTGGCAATTGCATATGAGATGGTATTACGTTCCTCCCGACCAGAGTCATCGATCGATCACTCTAAGCTGAACCAATTCTTACTACCTCATATGTTCAACTAATACCTTAATTGATTAATCTAGGACTATGGGTGAGTTCTCATAGTGTCAACTACAACAGATGGGTAATCTATTGCGACATGTGATAATTCATTTGATAATTTACAATAAATGGATAATATGTCACAACAGATTACTTAATCTATTTGATAATTTATAACAGATGCATATCTGATGCAACAGGTTGAACATTTGTTTTTATACAATTTCAATTGAGTTCATAAACCTAAATTAATTAATCTAGGACTAGGGATGGGTAAGTTCATAGGGTCAACTACAACTTCAATTGAGTCTTTTGGCAATTGCATGATGAGAGGGTTAAAAATTACGCATATCTTTTATAATTTTAAAAAATAATTAAGATCAATTCGAAGCAAATTTACATTTTCAAAACTTGTCATTCTTTTCCAAAATACAAATCATCCATTTGCAAGAAAAATATTTCATCATATCAAATATCGAGTTCTTGCTCTTTTCTCTTTCTCACTTAATTATACAGTACAGACAACAACTACTCAACGAATTGCTCTACCCTTCACAACAGATCAATTTTCTTCTCATTTTTTACTACATAGGTGTTATTTTTGACTTCATTCTTACTTGTACCAGTCCTTTTCTCTGTCTTCGAAGGTAACAGAGTTAAAGAAGAGTTCTATATTTGTTATTTTTTTCTAAAAAAATAAGGGCTTTGAAGTTAAAGATGAAAAAGAAAACTTTTAGTTATATTATTTTCGAGTATGGGTTTATAATTTTAAGTTTTGATGGTAAAATCGTAGGAAGAACTCGAGAAAACCCTAGTTTCTGTCGCAGTGTTCCGTTGACTGTCATGGTATTGTTGGATGGTGTTTGTGGTATTTGTGGTGGTGGTGATGGTTGTCATCATCGTGGTGGCATTGGTGATGGCATTGTTGGTGGTGTTTAGGGTAGCTGTCGGTGGTGTCGGTATTCGTGGTGTTTGTGGCATTAGTTGGTGGTGTTTGTGGTGGTGGTGTCTGTTGGTGTGTCTTTATTAGTGGTGTTTGTAATGTATTTTTTTAAAATTTATGCATACATCAATTGTAATGCAATTTTTGTTTTTCTGTTGTTTTTGGGTAAAACATGCCTCCCAAAAGAAAAGAAAGTGAAAGTGGATTAACGTCTGACCCCACACAAAAAAGGCTACAGTATAGAGGGATTTGGAAGAGCTTCCTGAACAATCTCAGTCAGGAAAATAAAGTGAAACTGAGGAGAGATATGAAAACAACATTGAGGGAGGTGGACAAGGGTCTGTAGATGGTGATGAAGAAAATAAAAGTGAGAAAGAGGAGGAATTAGAGAGTGAGAAAGAGAAAGAAGATGATCATCAACATGATGATAATGGATCACCAATGGGGCATGAATTAATATCGACATCCCAACATAATCCTGTCAAAACTTTTTGTATTGACAAGTTTCAAGTTGCGATGCCGATAAATGACAAAAAAGCAGAAGAAGAACTAACTGGTGAAATTATACTTAAATGTCGGATGGGGAGTAAATTTATTTATTTTAGGAAAATTATGAAGGACGAAAACATAGACGAACTTTTTAAGAAGAATTGTTTTGGACGCTTTCTTGAGCTGCCTAAGTCCCCTGTTTGTTTCCATATGAGAATGGTATATGGTCTTCTCAAGCGCAGGATCAAGTACGTGGGGATGATGAAGATCTAAAAGAGGGGGGCAAAAATATAGATGAAATATGGATCAACTACTGTGGCATGCCAGTTTGTTTTGTCTTGCAAGAGTTTGCCATAGTGACGGGCTTGAGATGCCATCGTCCAGAAGAACCACCTATCACCAAGGAAACACCCTGCAAAAGATCCAAGGCAAGGAAATGCAAGGAAAAAATAGATGGGTTGTTTGACATTGCTCGACGTGGCAACAAAGCATCGGATTTGTTGATAGATCTCATGGATAAAACCATACCAAAGAAAAACAGGGAGCAATTATGCTTAGTTTGGTTTCCCCATTCGGTTATATTGGCAAGATATGTCAACAAGGTCATAAAAGATGATTTGTTGGTGCATGTTAAGGATTTTGATAAATTCAACAATTATCCCTGGGGATATGACAGCTTCTACTTGACTGTCCAATATTTACTGACAAAGCTATCCTTAGGGAAGACCATATTATATGGCTTTCCTTGGGCTTTCATGGTAAAATTAATCACTTTTTTAACTCATCCATTAAGTTATATTGAATATAGCTAATATGATTTTTTTTGCTTGCTTCCTGTTTACATTTTTTAGGCTTGGACATTTGAAGCCATTCTTCCCCTCCAAAAGCAGGTAATGGATTACCCGAATGAGGTTTCTCATCCAAGGATTTTTAGGTGGTTGGTTGCAAAGAGCAACACTAAAATTAAGGAAGCTGGTCTCTTTAACCCTCCGGATGATGCAGTACATCTTCTTCAAGTTAAATAATTTACTCAATGAAACATATTGAACAAATATTACATCTGGTGCATCAAATGTTATATCTGATGCACCAAATGGGACATCTATTACGAAAGATTACCCATCTTATACCAACTGGTGCAACAGATGGATAATCTGTAGTGATAGATGATTGATATCTTACATTAGATTACCCATCTATTGCTTTGGTTCTCTGAACCCGACTCCTAACAGATTAACCATCTACTGTAAATTATGCAACAGATGTGTAATCTGATGTAACATATTATTAATTCATATACAGATCATCTGTTGCATAATATGTAACCCAACATATTACCCGTCTTGTGTAACTGGTGCAACAGATTGGTAATCTGTTGGGACAGATGATTGATATTTTGCATTAGATTATCCATGTGTTGCTCTAGTTCTCTGAACCCGACTAAAATAGATTTTAACCATCTACTACAAACTATGCAACAGATGGGTAATCTGATGCAACATATTGTTAATCTATTACAGTAGTTGACTGTTAAAATGTAACCCAACTGTGAAAATTATTATATTACATGATTTAAATATATCTGTCTTTTTTCTAGGTTGTGCATCCATAGATCATGCCTACTGAGAAGGAGTCGTTGATGACTTCTTATATTACTCTAGGTCATGTTGATACTATAGCAGACCCAATGGTGGAGTTAATAAAGAAGGAATTGTCTAGAGGAACAACCATAAGAAGAGTAGTTAGGCAAGGTCAGCCTAATATTGAGGCTCTTCATGACCAACCTACTAAAGCAGATCCGGGTGCTTCTTCTGGTAGAGTTGTTGGTGTTGGTGGAAGGCATGCTGGTGCTTCTACCACTTTTGATGATGAGCATGTTGATGCTCAAGAAAAAATAAATATGTTTGAAAACACCTTTTTTTCCCTTACACAGGTCCCTCTCACCTCTCTTCACCCTCGTGTTCTCGTTGCGAATGCGAAGAGTGCAAGGACAGCCAGGATAAACTCTTTGAAAAAAGTTGAGGCTATCTCTAAAGATATTGAGGAATTCAAAGCCAAGAGGGTTGTCATACCATCCAAGAAGGTGAAGGAGCCATACACTCCTACAGTGTTGGTTAGGAGGAAGAAAAGAGCAATAACTGACGTACTCTCTGGACAAAAATAAAAAATAATTGCAACTCCTCCCTCTCAAAAAGCTATTAAAGTTTAGGGTCCATACAAGAAGGTGAACATATATGCAAAACTTGGCTCCAAAGAGAAGAGGGATCTGCGACAGGCCAAGACTGCCAAGCCAGGCACACCAGATTACCCCAGGCCTCCCCTTTTCCCCAAGACTTCCAGATTATGACAGATATGCGTATGTGGTACGAGGACAAGGCAAGTTTACTTTTCATAACCTAGACTTCTAATCTAATCTACCCCATGAAGAAGAAGCTATGCAATAGATGTGAAATCTGTTACAACAGTTGGGTATTCTGGTGCAACTGATAGTGGTTCTGTTGCAACTTACTATCCATCTGTTGCATAAGTTGCGTTGGATTATTGATTAAGAGAACCCTATGCAACAGATGGACCATTTTTATTATTAACCTATTTAAAAATTGACTTCTTATATCACAGCATGTTTCCAAAATTCTCAGCCTCATGAGAAAAAGGCAATTAACGTACCCGAAATCTTATGATGTTGCCGATAGGATAATGGACCTCGACTTCTACAAGAATATCAAGGATAAGTATGATCAACTCAATTATGATACGTCATCCTATGGTGCAGGGCTTGATTTCTTAGTTTCTACATTGGACTTAGAGGAAGAAGAAATGATAAAATATGTTAGAGGAGAGAGGCCAAATCCATACGATAAGAGCTAGACCGAGGCAAAGAAGATTTTTACAGTCATTAGCGTGAACGACATATATTATTGGGCTATCGAGATACTACTCGAGGAGGGAAAGATCAAAGTTTATGACTGCAATGAACCTGCCGTCGATGTGGTCGATGTTTTTCTCCTCGTATAGCCACTGATGGAGTTGTTGCCCATCTTGTTGAGGGAGAGTAAACTGATGAATCATTTTTCAAAGGAAGTGTCGATGAAGAAATAATGGGATTTTGAAGGTCGAAACAAGGGAATGACCCTTCTAAAAAATAATACCAATTAAGCGAGCGGCTCGCACGCTCTTGCATACATCAAATATTTGCTGACTGGCACAGAAATGGTCGAGCCAACAACCTTTCTGTGTGACAACACTATGGCAAACCTACAAGACGTCTGGACTTATGGGGTACTAACTAAACGCTTGGAGCCTGAGTATCTAGAAGAGCCTGTAAGATAATAATTTTTTATTTCAAGTCACACTTTACTTTACTTTAAATTACATGTACATGTAGTGACAATAATTTTTTTCTGATGAATGAAAGTTGAGTTTTTTATAATGCAATAGATTATCAATCTATTGTAAAATATATTTTATCTGTTCTGGAAGATAGTTTATCTGTTGCAATAGGTTGGTCATCTGTTGCATCATGTCGATGTTATTTCTATCTAATCTACGTCTAATCTGTTGCAATAGTGGGAAGAACTATTTGATAATTTCCAACATATGACCTAAATTTTACAACATATACCTAAATCTGTTTGATATTTTGCAACAATTACGCTTGAATATCCATATGCTCAACAATACCAAACCAGTAGTAAATATACCACCATGAAAATTTCAGCAATTAGGCTTGAATATCCATGTGCCCAACAACACCAAACTAGTAGCAATAACGACAATAATGTAGTATCTTGTTGCTCAATTTTGTTTCTCTTCAGAAGCCTTGACATTGTTCAGCAAACCCCAGATTAACGATTTGCTTGTGAAGGGTGTCTTTTTTCATACCAATCAAAGTAATCGCATCCACCCAATTTCTATAAAAATAAGAACACACTTACAAAATAATTACAAGTCAATAATTAACCAACTAATTAAATTAAAAAAATATTACCTTTGAAATCTAACAAATAAAAAACCTACAACCTGGATTCTGGTGAGTCCAATAAGTCTTTAATAGAGCTTCATGACCGCACTTACAACATCAAAAATCGTTATCATAAAAAAAGTGGAAGATGCGCTCGACATTGTCAAACTCGGTTGGGAAAAATTAAAAAAAATGAAGAAAAAAAAGACCAAATGTAAACAATTTGAAGAATTTGGATAGATGAAAAAAAAATGACGCCGCCGCTGAAGATTTGAGAATTTTGGGTTAAATTTTAGGAAGAAAATGAATATATAAGATATTAGGAGGGGATGACCGTTGGGGGCCAAATTAGACGCTAAGTTAGCAAAAAGTGTCAACCTGACACATTTGATGCCTATTTTATTTTACGTGTTTAAAATAAACACTGTCTACTTGATGCCTATTTTATTTTAGGTGTTTGAACTGAACACTGTTGATGGGTTCCGCCTTTTTTATTTTAATTTACTTTCACTTTTTTACATGTAGTGGCAACTTTTTATGTCCAATGAAAGTTGAATTTTTATAATGCAACAGATTCTTTATCCGTTGTAACTGATATTCTACCTGTTCTGACATATAGTTTATCTGTTGCAATAGGTTGGTCATCTATTGCATTATATCGATGTTTCTATCTAAGTCTATTTGTTGCAGCAGTGGAAAGACCTGTTTGATAAATTCCAATAGATTACCTACCTGTTGCAACATATGTCTAAATCTGCTCGATATTTTCCAATAGATGTGCCGTCTGTTGCAACAGATACATTATCAGTTGCAATATTTGAATCCAGTATTCTATTTCAATTAATAAGTTCAAATCTAAGAGAAAAAAAAATTCATAGACAAAATAAAATAAATTGAAGCCTTAAGAAATTAGCTGAAATAAATCAATGAATAAATAAAATAGAAAAAAATCATTATGGGTACATATCTTAACAAATACATCAATAAATTAAGTATTGATGCCAAGGATTCCTAAGGAGGGGTGAGGTTATTACTTTGATAGATTCAAGCTATAAAGATCTACTCAATATGGACAAGTTGTTCTTCATCCGGTGCTATGGAATTCAGCTTTGCTCGTAGTGGATCTTTATTGTCGCTTACGTAAGGTTTCTGTACTTTCTATTATCCGTATTTCCATAAAAAGAGTAGAGTATCATATTGTCAATGTTGTTCTGCAGTAGCTTTTGCATCCACCTGGAAAGCCAGAATTAGTCAATGCTAATCACAAAGATACAACAAAATGGAAAAGGATAACTCATTTTTTCTAGCAAATCAAACAAGTCTTCCTCCTGTTTTAAATTATCCCAAACAAATTATATTTTTGTTGCAATAATGAATCAACTGTTGGGATAAATTTCTACATGAGAAAGACCTGTATGATAATTTCCAATTAATGAACCATCTGTTGCAACATATGACTCATCTGTTACAGCAGATAGGTCATCTGTTGGTTTAAATAAAAGTGATACGAAGAGCTATTTGATTTGCTAAAATAGATGAGACATATGTCACAATAGATACTTTATCTGGTGCACCAAATTAGTCAACTGTGGCAACAGATGTATATATCTTTTTGATAATTTTTAGTAGATGTGTCATCTGTTGAAACAAAAATATATCTGTTTATTAGTTGGAAGACATACATATTCACTTTCTTTAGCTCGTGTTGCTCTCCTTTGGATATTGTACATTGCTCAGTCAACACACGGATAGAGGAGTTGCAATTTTGCTTTTTTGGATGCTTGATAATGCCTTGAAAATCACGTTCGTTCTCCTCTTAGCCTTAATATCTAATGGAGTGGATGGAAATAAAATCCTCTTTGATGGAATGACACCCCTCTTAGATGTTAATTCCTTTACAGAAGCAGTTAATGCATTAATAGCATTAATCACTACAGTATATTTTTCCCTGCAGTCTTTACATTTACATGTAGAACATTCACTGGGAGAGGCAAAATCTGTATAACTAGTATGATCATACTCATAATGGTTTGTTTTAAATACTGTAAGAGGAGCATCATTAGCACCAACAGCAGTACCACTACCACCACCAACAACTCCATCACCACTAAGACCATCACAACAATAAGCCCACCCTGTAAAATTATTTTTTTTGTAATGATTGTTGCTTCAAACAATTTCATTTTTATTCTGTCGATGACCTTAGGGTCAAATAAAGTTTGCACAGACCGTAAAGTAATAAAAAATGGTTTCTTCAACTCTCGATTGGTCAGAACTAGCGACGGATGCACAATCTAACATAAATCATTACATATATTAGAATGATGATTAGATCATTCAAAAAATCATTAATTAAAATAAAAACTTAATTATAATTATACTTACTGCATCTTTCAGGGGGTCAAAGAGATCAAGAAATTTTACATTTTTATTAGTTTTGGCCGATAATTATCTCAAGATTCTTGGACAGAAAACTTCTTCCTGGTAGTTCACTTGTTGTCTCAAATAAGAAATGGCTTCAAACGCTCAAGCCTATAAAATAACGCCAATAAATCAAAACCATTATTGAGTAAAAAAAAAGAATGATATCATAATAAAAGAAAGAAACATTTACCATGAAAGCCCATGGAAAGTCATATAAGTTAACTTTCTTTGGTGCTAACGGAGTCAACAAATATTTGACAGTCATTTTGAAGCTTTCATAACCCCAAGGATAGCTGTTAAACGCCTCAAGATCCTCGGAGAGCTTTATTAAATCAACGCTTATGTTGTTGTTAACGTCTCTCACCCAAAGAATATTATGTACAAACCAAATCAAGCACAATGACTGTTTGTGCTTCTTTGAAAGTCCTTTACCTTTCAACGTTTCTATCAAATTTTTCTTTTTGAAGCTTGGACCAACAATGGACACCAGGTCATAATGATCACACGATTTTCCTTTGCCTTTTTTGGGTGTGCGGGGTGCTTTTTTGAGTTAGAATAGGTATAACTTGAGAAAGAGGATAACATTTTAGTCCAGTAACTATGACAAACTCCTTCCAACCAAAAAAAATAGGCATGCCACAGTAATTTATCCACACCTCATCCATCTTATCTTTGTTTTCATACATAAACCTATGCTTTATAAGTTCATATATCATTTTCATTTAGAAAAGAGCATTGTTGTCCTCTGGCAAATCAAGATATTTCCCAAAGCAGCTGTTCCTGAAATAAGCATCCAATTTTTGTTCTTAAAGTATTTTTCTGAAGGAGTCGAAATATTTTCCCATGGCTGACTTAACCACGAAATCACCTGTTAAATTCGTGGAACCATCGCACTGCATTCTCACAGGATAACGATCAATGCTGAAGGTTTTGACCAAATCTTCGGCGGAAGGGCTATTAGCATTTGGATCATCTCTTTTGAAACATTCCTCCTCCCCGTGTTTATCATGTTTTTCTCCTTATTAAGATAACTTTTGTAAAGAAAGCTCATAGAGTGGTGGATGTAGCCTAGCTGCTTCACTTGTTCCTTTACTTGGACTTGATTCGGTTTGTATTTTTTGGGGAGCCATATTATCTAAAATTAATAGGAACATAAAAATAAATATTATAGTTGATTAATGCATCGTTAAAAAGGGATAACAGTAAATCTAACAAGGAAAATAGTAAAATAACAGTTCTAACAGATCACTTATCTATTGCACCAGGTAGTATATTTGTTGCAACATATAACAAACCTATTGCAGTGGATAAGCAATATGTTGCAATAATACAAAATATATCACTCATCTTTTAAGATAGATGAATGGTCTGTGCAACATATCACACATTGTTGCAATATATAAGTGATCTGTTGGAACAGTTAAATAACCTGTTGCAATAGATGAGTAATCTGTTGCAATAATACAAAATATATCACTCATCTGTTGAGAAAAATAGATGGTTTGTGTAGCAGATCACACATCTGTTACAACATCATCTATTGCAATATATGAGTGATATGTTAGAACAGTTAAATAACCTGTAGCAACGGCTGAGTAAACTATTGCGACTATACAAAATATATCACTCATCTGTTGAGAAAGATGAATGGTCTGTGCAACAGATCACACATCTGTTGCAACATATGAGTGATCTGTCGGAATAATTAACTAACTTGCAGCAATGGCTGAGTCATCTGTTGCGATAATACAAAATATATCACTTATCTGTTGAGAAAGATGAATGGTCTGTGCAACAGGTCACACATCAACACATGAGTGATCTGTCAGAACAGTTATCAATGGTTAATATTGTTTAGATTTCTTCCAACATAGGATCGTCTATCATGGAAGATGAATGATCAGTTCGATAAATCAAGTCTTGGGCATGTCCTATTGAAAGAGTTGATAGGATTTTATCCAACAGGAGGCTCATCTGTTACATCAAATCATTATTCTGATGGTTCTTCCATTGCATCAGATGGTTAATTAGTTGCTTCAGATTTTTTATTTGATGCTTAATCTATTGCAACATATGGTTAATCTGTTGCATCAGATAGTTAAACTGTTACATTATATGCTAAATTTTTTGCATCAAATGATTAATTTGTTGCATCAGAATTATAATCTAATGGTTCTTCTGGTACATCAGATAGTTGATCTGTTGCATCATATAAAAAATTTGTTGCATCAGATGGTTAATATGTTGCACCAGATGGATAATCTGTTGAGAAATCAAAAAATAGTAGCACGATTTTGTTCAATAGAAAAACAACAATATCACCATTTTTACCAAGAACAAGAACAAAACAAATCAACCCAAATCGTTGTTTTATTTTTATAAACACAAACAATAAAAATCAAACTTCAAAAAATGCAACAAACAACAAAAAATCATAATTCACTTCGAAAAAAAAAATACCAAAAATTAGAGTTTTATTCAGACCACATTTTAAATTAAAGCAACAAATATTAAAATTGCTAACCAATACTATAAGAGAAGTTGACTCAAGTTCCTCGTTTTCTTCAAAACTAAAAAGGCCATAAATTTTTACCTGTGAAAGAAGAAAAGGAACGATGATGAATTCGAAGTTGTTGTGGCCGGAGAGCAAGGCTGTCACGTCGATTGAAAGTTGAAGAATTTAAAGTTGTTGTGGCTTAAGAGAAAGGTTGTCACGTCGATTGAAAGTTGAAGTCGAAAAGGAATTTGAAGCCCAACTATTTATCGTCGAATATTGAAGTCGTCGAGGATTGGAAGGAGAAATTTATAGAACTGTTGGTTAGGAGAGAGTTGAGAGAAACTGTCAAGAGAGAGGGAAGAGAGACTGGTTGATTTAGATTGAAGAGGGGAACTGGAAGCCCAACTATTTGTAATCGAATATTGAAGTCGCCGAGGATTGAAAGGAGAAATTTACAGAACTATTGGTTGGAAGATAGTTGAGAGAAGTTGTTGAGAGAGAGAAGAGAGACTGGTTGATTTGGATTGAAGAGAGGTGAGGGTTGGGTTGTTTTGTATTTTTAAAAAGATTAGAAAGTTTTGAAAATATTAATCAAGTCCATAATTAACTTAATCAAGTTTGCTAATGATGGTTGACCCTTTTAGTTGGTCAATGTCACCAATCCTTCCTTCAAGACTTAAAAGACACCTTTCTTTCAATTTTCTCATAAAACCTTAGGTTTGGTAAAAAAAAATAGGTGTTTACAAAATGCCCCTTTTTGCTTGGAAACATGGAGAGTTTTCAAGAAAAGAAGTAAACATGACTAATTTTTTTCCCAACCATTTATTCAAAAATATTATGTAAATAAGTAGGAAAGATGTGTGACCTAGCTCTGGCTTTGGTCCTTCTACATATCTCTGGTTATAAGAAAATCAGGTCACATATAGTTCAAATAGGTATAGGAATGAAAGGATGAGTTAGAGAGACGAGTGAGGTCCGTTCGAGGTTCCGTTTCGTAGCTCCTTTTATTACATTAGGGAAAAGGAAAATAAAACTACAAAGGAAAAATACAAGATCCTATCCATTCTATTTGTCTTGATTCTCTTGTTTCAGATCTTCTTTTGGATCTTCATTTATCGCTTCACCTTCTTCTGGTGGTTACCTTGATCTCAAATTTAATCTTGAAGTTAGGATTTGAAACTTAAACTTGAAACTTGGATCGAGTCGTTGACGCTCCTCCAAAGGATAGTTCATTGAATATTATTGGATGCTTGTTCTCTTGATCAGAAGCTAACAAGATGACTCTTGAGAAGCTGGACCGCTACATATGCTAAACTGACTCTAACTATCTTTGAAATTGAACATTCTTATCTACTCTAATCGGAGATGTGATTTCATTCTTAGACATCAAATCTATTTTTTGAAGAAAAATATACAAGCCATAAAAAAAAAAACGAACAAAAATTTTCTGCCCCAGTTTGCACTAGAAAAATTTTGGGAGTTATTAGAAAACTATACAATAATTTAAAATAAATAAATGAAAATGATAGAAATCTAAGTTAGGTACGCAATAAAATAAGATTCTTGTTCACAATAATGCAACCAAGGGATGTTATACCTATGAATGCATGAAAAAGAATTGGGATATTTACATCTTAAAATACGACTAGAAAATTTCATACCCTATGAAGACTTAATGAAGAAAAACGGGAGATTTTAATTTCTAAAATGCCTACTAGGGGATGTCGTACCCTATGAAAACTTGATGGAGAAAAATAGAAAAGTTTGTTTTCCACAATGACAACTAGGGAATGTCATACCCAATGATGACATAGTGGAGAAAATTAGGAATTTTTTTTCCTAAAATGAAAACTAGGGGATGTCGTTCCCTATGAAGACATAAAGAAGAAAACAGGAAATTTTGTTTTCTAACATGTTAACTGGAAAATGTCGTACCCTATGAAGACTTAAAATAGAAAAATAGGAAATTTTGTTTCCTAAGATGTCAGCTGGGGAATGTCGTATCCTATGAAGACTTAAAGTAGAAAAATAGAAAATTTTATTTCCTAAGATGTCAACTAGGGAATGTCGTACCCTATGAAGACATAAATAAGAAAATAGGAAATTTTATTTCCTAAGATGTCAACTAAGGAATGTCGTACCCTATGAAGACTTAAAGTAGAAAAATAGGAAATTTTATTTCCTAAGATGTCAACTAGGGAATGTTGTGTCCTATGAAGACTTAAAGTAGAAAAATAGAAAATTTTATTTCCTAAGATGTCAACTAAGGAATGTTGTACCCTATGAAGACGAAGAAGAAAATTAGGAAATTGTGTTTCCTAAGATGTCAACAAGGGAATGTCATACCCTATGAAGACTTAAAGTAGACAAATAGGAAATTTTATTTCCTAAGATGTCAACTAGGGAATGTCGTACCCTATGAAGACTTAAAGTAGAAGAATAAGATATTTTGTTTCCTAAGATGTCAACTAGGGAATGTCGTACCCTATGAAGACATAAAGAAGAAAATAGGAAATTTTGTTACCTAAGATGTCAACTAGGGGATGTCGTACCCTATGAAGAGATAAAGAAGAAAATTAGGAAATTTGGTTTCCTAAAATGACAACTAGGGAATGTCGTACCCTATGAAGACATAAAGAAGACAATTAGGAATTTCGTTTCCTAAAATGACAACTAGGAAATGTCGTACCCTATGAAGACCAAGAAGGAAATTAGGAAATTTTATTTTCTAAAATGGCAACTAGGGAATGTCGTACCCTATGAAGACATAAAGAAGAAAATAGAAAATTTTACTATAAAAAATCTAATCTAAAACCCCCTACTTTTTTTCCTTTTTTCTCTTCTCTCTTTCTCTCAGTTAAAGAATCTCACCTTTAACCTTCCATGACTGCTAAAAACGAAGTGAGAAAAATAAAAATTCATCAAAAAATTGCATAGCTACCTCTTCCAAAGTTACCAAAAATCACCCCAAAAATTAAAAAAAAAATCACCCAAAAGAAGATTGGAGTTGTCGAACTATTTCTGAAATTGGAGATGCAAGAACTTTAACTTCTGCCCCTTTTCCTTTCCACCTCGGTCCCATTATTGTAAACACGCATTCGGATATGATAACAACATAGTGTATGAGTTTTGGTCCAGTTCAAATTGGGGAAAAGAAGCAACAATTTTTTTTGGGTTGTTTCTTGGGTGGTAAGACAGAACAGCTATGCAATTTTGAGGAGTTTTGAGAATTTTTGGATGACATTGGCAAGTGAAGGTTATCAATGATTTTATGGTGAATGAATTGTGTAGAAATTGGTGTATCATGGTGTATGAATTGTATAGAAATTGGTGTATGAATTGTATAGAAATTGGTGTATCACCAGCTTTATGGTGTTTGAATTGTATAGAAATTGATGTATCAATAGCTTTATGGTATCTGAATTGTATAAAAATTGGTGTATCAATAATTTTATGATTTTTGAAATAGTTAGAAATTGATATATTAATAAATTTATGGTGTCTGAATTATATAGAGATTGGTATATCATCAATTTTATTTTAAGGTGTCTTAGAAATTGGTGTATCAATAATTTTATAGTGTTTGAACTCTTTAAAAAAAGGTGTATCAATAATAATAATTCTATAGTATCTGAAATATATAGAAATTGGCGTATCAATAATTTTATGGTGTCTAAAATGTATAGAAATTGATCTATTTTTATGGTGTTTGATCGATATAGAAATAAGTGTATTAATAATTTTATGGTATATTAATAAATTTATGGTGCATGAAATTTATATAAGATGTCGTTTGAATCAATCAGAGAATTTACGATCATTAATGATGTGTTTTCTTAGAAGTATTAAAATTAATGTTCATTGAATTAAATAAATTAATTTTAAAAACATAAAAAATATCAAATAAATGTGTTGTTTTTATGGTTATCTTATTTTACTTTTTTTTTAAAAAAAACTTAGTTGAAAAATAAAGTAGGAGAATTTATAAGATAAAATATCAATCATTAAATTGTCTCCTTAAATCATGCTATTTTAACTAATTTTTTTTTTACCTTTGGTAGATTTTGTTATATTTTTTAAATTAAAAATTAGTGGTAGTTTTTGTAATATTGACTCTTACATTGTATAGCTGTGTGATTTGCCCTTTTTTTAAACCTAATTAAATAATCTATTGCCACTTTCCATTTAACTCACACCTAGACCCCTTATTCTCCCCCCCCCCACCCCGTGCCCCCCTCTTCCCCGTTTCCCATCTTTTCTTTTCTCAAATTTTTATTTGATTTTAAAATTTTTATAATGTATTGTTGATTATTAATTAATTTTTATAGGTTTTACGATATGTAATTCTCCAGGTAGATGGAATAAGTCTTGTGATATGAGTATTGTATTGAATTATATATATGTTTGTTATTGTAAAGGTAAGAGTATGTTCTCATGGGTTTTAAAAATTGATATTGAGATTTGAGATCTTTGTTTGTGGAATTACACTAAATATGTTTTTTATTGTTGTATTAAAATTTAAAATTCATATCTACAAGTCTTATATGAAGTTAGAAAAAGTCTGCAGGTTTGTTTACTTCTTTGATTGCTTTGCATTTTGAAAAAAAAAATTATTTGTTATAAATTTTAGTAGTAAAAGAATTACTTAAGATATATGCTTTTTCTCCTTGAAATTGTATATACACAAACTTTCATATATAATTAGTTTCCCTTGATTTTCTTGTTGCTGAAATACTTTATCATCATTGATAGGCATATTAATGGAATAAGAGCATAAAATGACAAATTAGGAAAGATGTTGATCGAGTTGAGGTGCAGTTGAAGACTACAAAAAAAGCGATTGGAGAAGACTATGCATCTTTGGATTCAAATAAGATGGTGTCTCAAAATAATTGTATATTATGACTATTCTCAAAATTATAAAACACAATTATATGTAATTTGACAATTATTTTAAAATTTTTAAAATAAATTTGTAGGTACATTACATAACTTTTCTTATTGAAAAGCTTGTAATTTTTTTTTTAATTTGTAGAAATGAATTTTGTTGAATTTATTTTATTTTAGCTACATTATAAAAATTCCTATTGTTATTAATGTTAATGACAATATTCTTCAATTTGTAATAATAAATTTTTGTAGTTATGACTAAATTTTTATATAATTGTGATAAAAGGGGTTGTATATTTTCACTTTTTATAGCAAATTTTAAAAGTAGTTACAATTTATGTTTGTGGCAAGATGAATGAATTTTTAGCCATGTACAAAAATATTTGCGACAAATACTTTATTTTATAGCTATAGATTTTTTAGCTCGTAACTAAATATAATTATTCTTATCACAAGACTAAAATATAAAATAGCCACAAATTTTTTATTTTCATAGAAAACAAATCAAGTCAATTGCCACAATAAAACACATTATGGCTATGATATTAAAGTTGCTACATATTTTATTTGTCGTGGCAAAAGGGTAAAATTATTTGCTATAAGTATGTATTTCATAGCAAAAAAATTTTACCATTACAGCTATGGCATAATTTTTTTTTAAAAGCTATAAGTATATATCATTAGTTACTGACCATGTAAGATCTGTAGCTAACTTTTAGTTAAGTCACTTCTTGCTACAAAAAAAAATTATGGCTAAAATGTCTAGCCATGAAACTTTTGATATTTAGCTACAACACATTATGGCTATATATGCATTATGTTGTAGCATTATATCATAAACATATTCGACCTCAAAGATTTCTATACATACAAAATGCTTCGCTCCGATTTTGACAGTGATTATGCCAACAAATTACAATTGTGTGGTGCCTGATAAGAAATACATACACATGCAACGTAACAGTAAATTATGTACAACCGTTCTTTGGAGATTACGATGATATTTATGTAAGAGAAAGAATAGAGTAAGAAAAATCCCTACTAAGTGTTAATTCAAAAGTCGATGTTCAAATTATATTTCATGATCAACGTTCTTTTTATAGATGCTTACTCGAGAGTTACTACTATGCAATAACTCCAAAAATATTACACTTTATATCCATGATACATGCATATTCTTATTTTCTAGTCAGTACAAAATAATTAACAACAAATAAATTAATCTACTTTAAATAACTAATACTTTGTCATACATACACACACAGAGAACCAAAAAAAAAGGCTTTTAGCAGAAGATGAAACTGCAAACTGAAGATAACAAATGAAGATTTGCAAACTCAAAAATTTGGGATACTTCGGAGACTTTACAAAGGTGATCTTCTTAAACAACAACAACAAAAAAACTTAAGGGGTCATTTGGTAGAGTGTATTAAAAATATAATACATGCATTATGGTTTGTGTATTAATAGTACCATGTTTGATATCCTTTTTTAGACTATGCATAACTAATACTTGCATTAGTTGTACACACTTTTGTGTATTAAAGTGTGTATTACCAATACACATCATTTTTCATATATTAGTAATACAAAGTCTTCAACACATTCATTAACTTAATAAATTACAAAATTACCCCCAAATCATTGTCCCTCTTTCTCTTTTCTGTTGTTTGCCATGGAAAAGGAACAATAATTTTCTCAAGTTCTCCTTCTTCCGTCCAATTAATCAAACAACAGTTGCTTTTTCCATCAGTTGTGCTTTACTCTTTTGTTCTATTATTTTGTTCCATCAAAGATTTTCAACAACATCACTTCCTAAACTTCTCCAATTAACATCAAAATCTTCCTTCTCTTTCAACTTACCTTTATCACTTTCGATGGAAGAGCGAATTATCGCATTTATTGCAGAATTCTGAATGTCTACTTTTGATGAAGTTATGAAAATTGTTTATACTTGAGAATTTTTTGAGGAAAAAGGAGAAGCTTTGGAGGATCATGATGAAGAATTGAAGTTGGGGTTTTAATGGAAAGAAGGGCATTTTTGGTAAAAAAATATTTTTTTATAAAAATTATATAAATATATATTACTTTTAATACATCGAACCAAACACTGTATAAGAAATAACATTTGCATAATTAATACCAATATTACTAATACTTGCATTACTAATGAAAGTATTACTAATGCACCATATTCGGCATTAGTCTCAGGTGTGGAGAGAAGGAAAGATTTTTGCTTTCACTAATACATTTAATGCAAATTAATTAGATTAATTATAGGGAAAAATAAAGAATACAGAAGAAGATAACAAAGTATGGACATTAATATGTACTAATAAATCTATGTACTTGAAAATCATAATTATTGTAGGCACACAAGAAGTAATACGTGGATTGGTTTCTTCATTTATATGATAAGACTTTTAGTATTTCTTTTTTTAGTAAATTATATAAAAAAGAAAAAACTCTCAAAAAAGGAGGAAAAAATAAAAATACAAATAGAGGCCCCATATATATATATACTAGACAAGTGTACGTGCTTTGCACGTGTGCATTACGTTAAGTAATAGTAAATGTATATAGAAAGATCAAATTATTTTGTGTATATTATATTATTAAGTATATAACTATAAAAAAAATAACATAAAATTTTAAAGATAAAAAGTGTACTTAAAGATAACTTTCATTATACATACTTTGAAAATATTCGAACCTTCAATTTTAATAAGAAAAGATTTAATAATAAAATTAGTTAATTTTAAAATATTAAATATTAGAGGAAAAGGCAACCGGCATTTCACTTTAAAACCCCTCTATCATTTACCCTCTTGAACATTTTTTTTGTTTGATGGAGGAAATAATGTTCTTTATATGTATAGTAACGTACCCTTTGATTTCTCTAACATATACAACACACAACAACAACCATCCTCATTATAAACACTTCAGCCCCTGAAAAATTTTCATTCAACGCATGCACTCCTCATAAGACTAACTTTGGCATCAAAACATATTATGCTAAATATCTTGAATATCTAATTTTGATTTAAATATTTTGGACATACTAAAAGAGATATGGTACTTTTGGCTATTCCACTAAGCCTAAATCATCTACTAATCTTCTACCCCAATTCACGACTTTTGTATTTTGTCTAATTACCTCAACCTCGTCTGATTATTCTCTATAGATTGGTCTGATTCAATTATCAATTTGAAGTCCGCTTATTATATTTTTTTGGTCTTTTCCTTTTTGTGATTCAATCACCTAGAACATAATACCATGTATAACTCTATTGATACAAAGACACCCTGGCCATCAAGATTATTGTGCAAAGAGTACGCAAAAGCTTCTCTCAAATACCACATATCTAAACAAATAATTTTTATATTCAGTTGGGTTATAATTTTGTAATTAAATTATGTAATGGATATTATCATCCTTCAAATTTAAGAAAATTATTGTTTCAAGGCAAAAAAGACTTGAAATAATTAAGAGATGCAATTTTTTTGAGAAAATCGTGAAATAAAAAATATACAAAAATTAGAAACACAATGAAAAATTAAAAATGATATCCACCAAATAAAAAATCGAATAATATACCAACAGATAACACATAACTTAGAAAACCATACAAATTGCAGTATCATCAAAGAATAATTGACCAAAAAGAAAATCAAAGAATACGTAATCAAATTTAAAAAATTATAAGGTTTAATATTAAGCCGAACAAGAATCAAACCAATTTAAAGTCAGTCGATCAAGAATCAAATCGATTTAAAGTCAAATAAAGAATCACAATTGATGATAATTTGATAAGAAATCGAGTTGTGGAAGTTGAGAAAAACTCAGTTTACGTTCCAATTCTATATGGAATATTTCACTTGAAAGGAAAATTAAATTAATTAATAATTTGAGAAAATAATAAAATTGTCTAAATTAATTGATTTAAATATAGTAAATTTTATTTGGTTTATATTCAAGTTGATTCCTTATTTGGATAATTAGGTCAAATAATTTTATTTTTTTCCTATTCGGTTTTGAAAAAAAAAAAAAACTAATTAAAACCAATTAAACATATTGTTATGTTTTTTTAGAAAAAGAAAAGGGATTGTGAGTGTATTTAGGGAAGAAAAACTTAATTATTTAAGGTTGTGTGACTTTTCATTTATTTTGGAGTTTTATTTCCCTTTTTTAAGGAGTCTTCACACTTTTAATATTATATATATATAAATAAATTTTGGTTTCTAAAGTTTTTTTCCTAAAAAGTTGCATTGTACTCTTAACAAAAAATTTCGCACATTACATCTAATTCCTTTTAGATATGAGATTCTTCCTTATTTTTTTCCTATATTCTAAATATTTGAATAATAATTTGATAATAATTATTTTTAAAAAATAGTGGAAAGACGATTTTGTCTATTGAAGAGTATTTTAATGAAGGGCAAAAAGTTCAAATCACTTTTTAAAGGGGTTTCACACTTTTAATATATTATAAATTATAGATATAGATATAGATTATAGATATAGATATACATATAGATATATTGTGTAAGTTTTCTTAATAAGGAAGGACCTTGAAAGGTTACAACATAATTATCATATTTAATTCTATGTTAAATGAGAGAATTAAGTGAGTGCTTTTTAATTTTTTTCTTTTTACACAAAAAGTAAATGAGAGAATTAAGTGAGTGCTTTTTGATTTTCTTTTTTTACACAAATTGTAAATGAGAAAAAAAAAAGAGAAATTTGAAAAGAACAATGAAAAAACTTTTAAAAAGAAAAAAACATGTCACATCATCATATTTAATTCTATCTTGACTTTTTCCTAACAATCTTAGTGGTGGCTTGCTGGGTAAAAATGGATGCATATGGACAAACTAAATTAGAGGAAATTCTTTCAGACAACATATAATAGTATATGATAAGATTTTCACGTTTCATTTAAAACTTTTGAAGTCTATTCTGTATTTATTCACAAATTTAACTTGGATGAAATAGACATTGACTTTAGTTTTGTTGACTTTTATAGGTGAGATAAAGTCAATAATGATATATATGTAGACTGCAAAGAAGAAGAGTTACTCCGACGATGAGTGTTGCAATGTCGTCGTTCCTCCGGTGAAATGCAATTTTATTCACATTTTCTCTTGATTTGATACATTCATAGATAGATTGTAAGTTCTGGAATAAATTTAAAGGGTTTTCAGTATGTGATTCACACAATATGACCACAATTAAGTTGGAGCATTATGCAAACTCCAAGCAATTTGCGGATGTCCAAGAAGTATGTGTTGGGTTCAAGTTAAAAGTGTGAATGAAAAATGAAGGGAATTAGTGGAGAGAAATAAATGAGATCACACTTAAAAAGGAAAGTATACTAAAAAATAAAGAAAATCTACTAATTCTCTCACATTGATAGGAGAAAGAAACTTTCATGTGTTCTTATTAAGAAACACATCTCCACATGAATAGTGAGGCAAGAACAAAGAGGTGTCTCGCGTCGTCGTAGTAGTCGCTCGGCTTCGGCTTCGGCTGCGGCTTTGGAAAATGATCGATGAGATTAATTTTTTGGACAAAATTTATTTGAAATTTGAGAAAATCCAGTCCGAAAATCCCAGGAAAAATGAAATAATTTTTCTCCATTAACGTGTGCATGTAGAAACATGCAGAAACGCTGAAAGGGATGATTGTTTTGATGTTGTGACTGTTTGAAAAAGACATATTGTTTCGAATGAACAGACATGACTATTTCGAAAATATACACCTTTTCAATGAACCATTGCCTCCTTTCCGAAGAGACACTTCATGGTTGTATAAACCTGCATTTTTCCACAGGTTTAATATGAAATTTCTGCACTTGAAAAACATTTCTCTTGCTTCTAAAAACTCTGTGTGATCATCTTCTATTGAGTGAGTTTGAAGAAAAAACAGAACGTTTGAGGTAGCACTACATTCTGGTTATGAAGCCATTTTATCTTGGGAGAAAAATTCTGCAACCTCAAGTACTTGAGGGAAATTATTTCCTTAAAGACACTCTGTGAATTTAGAGGATTTCACCTATTTTGTTTCATCTTATTTCTTAATAAAATAACATACTTCTTTGATAGTTCATATTAAACTTGTGTTGAAGGTGTTGGAAAAACTTCATAAGTGTTCTTGATATAATCTTGAACTCGTGTTGAAGCTGTTTTGCCAAAATACAGATTGTGTACCCTAAGCAACAATCTTAAGAAAATATGTCGTAATCTGTATTGTTTGGTTTCTGGAGATTAAAGTTTTACGCTTTCTACTCCGATTGAGCCTGACAAGTGATTTGAAGACATAAAAACTTCATCACAAGTTAAAGGTCATTCGGTTAACGATTGAAAGTCATAAAAATTCCATCACTAAACTAGAAACAAGGGGTGTTTAAAGTTGCTACAACTTTATAAGTAGTATTTCGATATACTAAAGCTGACTGTTTTTTTGTGACAGGAAAATGACTACAGACAGTCATGTGAATGATGCTGGAACGAGTGTGGCAGCAACAAATATTGTCATAACGAATCGTACGAGTGCTCCGCAAGCAATGACACCAGCGGAGAAACCCAAAAAATTCACGGGTGTTAATTTCAAAAGGTGGCAATAGAAGATGTTCTTCTACCTTATAACCTTATGTCTTCAAAGATTTACATCTGAATAAGCTCCAGAACTGACCAAAGAAACTTCGGACCAGGAGCGATTTGTCGTTATGAAGGCGTGAAATATTCTGATTTCCTATGCAGGAATTACATTCTAAGTGACCTCCAAGATGACATATACAACATGTATAGTGGAATGAAGACGTCAAAAGATTTGTGGAGTGCGCTGGAAAGAATATACAAGACTGAGGATGTTGGAACCAAGAAGTTCTTTGTTGCAAGATTTCTTGAGTATAAAATAATTTACAACAAGTCTGTTGTATCTCAAGTACAGGAACTGCAAGTTATCATCCACGATCTCCTTGCGGAAGGTATGAGTTTGGTAAATACCTTAGTTGAACATATTAAAAATGTTCTTAATGTTCACATGAAGTCTATTGTAGGTTTAGTTGTGAACGAGGCGTTTTAAGTCGCGACAATAATAAAAAAGGTGTCACCTATGTGGAAGGACTTTAAGAACTGCTTGAAACATAAATGAAAGGAGATGACAGTCGAGGATCTCAAAGTAAGGTTGTGCATTGAAGAAGACAACAAAGCCATAGAAAGGAGGTCAAAAGGAAATTCTGCAATGAGTGAAGCAAACATTGTAGAAGACAACCACAACAACTCGAAAAAATAGAAGAAAGCTAGACAAGAAAGCAATCAACCTAAGAAAAAATTCAAGGGAAAATGCTTTAATTGTGGCAAGATTGACCACAAGTTAACAGATTGTCGTGCCCCAAAGAAAGGCAAAAAGAAGGATCAAGAAAATATAGCTGAATCCAAGAATGAAATAGACGATCTATGTGCCATGCTTTTGGAATGTAACTTTGTGGGAAATCCTCAGAAATAGTGGATGGATTCTGGTGCCACCTGCCATGTTTGTGCAAGTAAAGAGTTATTTGATGCATTTGTTCCGTCTCAGGGCGAAGAGAAGATCTATATGACAAACTCTGCAACTGCAAAAGTTGAAGGAACAGAAAAAGTCTGCCTGAAGATAACATCAGGCAAAAGGTTGAATCTTAACAATGTCCTGTATGTACCAGAGTTAAGGAAGAACTTGATTTCTATATCACTTCTTGACAAAAATGGATTCAAATTTGTATTTGATTCCAAAAAATTGTACTTAGCAAAGGAGAAGTGTATGTGTGAAAGGCTACCTCACTGAGCGCCTATTCAAAATGAATGTAATGGAACTTGAAATTAATAAAAGTTTTGTTTCTTCTTACTTGCTTGAGTCTAATGAATTGTGGCATGAACGATTATGACATGTCAATTACAAAACTTTGAAAAAATTGATTAACTTATAAGTTTTGCCAAACTTTGAGTGCAATAAATTAAAATGTCAAACGTGTGTGGAATTAAAGTATGCTAAAAATCCATAGAAGTCCATTGAAAGAAATTACAATCTCTTAGACTTAATCCACACTGTTATTTGTTATATAAAGTTAACACCATCTTGTGGTGGAAAAAAGTATTGTAACACCTTGGAAAAAAATAAAGAAAATTAAAGTGTGCTCCTTAAGTGCTAAAGTTAGAAATAGTGGGTCTATTGTGTAATATTCAATAAATAATAAAGTGTTAATAAGGGAAGAAGCACTAGCATTTCACATAAGTGTTTCCAGAAATAAGAAGCAACAACATACTTCCTTGTTCTTCACTTCTCTATTTCTTAATTAGCATCAAGGAAAAAAAGAAAAAGCTATGTTGAAGAATCAAATCGGAATTAAAGGCTAAAAAGGAATTTCTACAAATGAGAGGCATATCATTACGACCCTAAGCTAGTTTTCATCTAAGGATTTCTTAAACTCTATCAAGAATTCAAACTGGGTCTCCACACTCGAATTTAATTATAGAATATATATTGGGTGTAATGTTAGTCGTTGATTATTGGTTAATTTGAACCTTTGCACTAGTTTTTGAAATGGATTTATGAGAAGAAAAGGGAAAAAGGGAAAATTTTGGTGAAAGAAGATTTTTAGGGATTTCTATCAATTGGTGGATTTAACATTGAATTGAATAAGTTGAAAAAGTTAGAATTCATTTCGAATTCTTGTTAAGAAATTTGATTGGTTTCGAGCATAAAAGAAGATTATTGGAATAAATTGTTAAATGCATCTACGGGTCATTAATAGACATATATGTTATTCTTGTAGTTAGTAAATTGGCTATCAGATATCTTAATCCAGTGATTGGAAGGATCAAGGTTCGGAATACATCGTAGCTAGCAAAGCATTAAGGTATGTAAATCTAAACCTTCCCTCGCCACTAAGGCACCACCCTACATCACATGCTATTTCCTATTTGATGTTAGTATAATTCTCATGAAATATGAAAGTGGAATCTTTATATTGCCTTACATATCATTCCCTCGCTCTACCACCAAGCTTATAAGTATCTATCTTTCCCTCTTTGTGTTAAATTTATATGATACTTCCATATTATCATAAGTTTCTATACTTGAAACCCTTACACATTAGGGGTAAATAGTACTAGCATAGTTTCACTTGTATATGGTAGATAAATGATCATTATCGTAACTCACATGTCATAGTCCTTCAAGGCATTATTTGATAAACATCATCAACGGGAGGGTACATAAGTTTAGCTTGGCATATCGCTCGATAGGATTCTGTGCACAGGGTCGAGACTACACCACTATAGTGAGCCCAGTCATTGGGCGTACCCGCCTTTATGACATCATTTGCATTTGGAGTTAGCTGGAACATCATGTATTGGTTTCTCCTAACTTAAGCATACATAAAGAATATATGGCCTGCGGGCAGACACTCATAGTGAGTCCCTGGGTGGGGCGTACCTGGATACAGACTACGATTATAGTTATATATACGGGATCATAGCAATGAGTATGTGAGCAACATATACTTTATACTTGCCTCAAATTGCCTTTGGTATGCCATCTTGTGATCATTTGTATGACTTATAGGATAAATACATCACCTAGGCAAAGTATAGGCTCTACATCATAATGAACGCTTTTCTAAATATTACATAAGATGCTAATAAGATCGATACATAGGTTACCAGTTCATATAATATACGTGTTACTTGTTGGCTCATATATTTTTCACTTTGATATTTAACTCATATAAGTTTCTGTACTTGTCCAACTGTTATTCCATCTGCTTTCATACCAGTATATGTTGTTTATGTACTGACATCCTGAAGGCACCATGTTTATTAATGCAGGCTCAGATCCTCAGGATAAAAGACGTCCATGTTAGGCCCTATTGCCATTTTCAACTGATATTTTGGTGAGCTCCATCTCTCCCTAGAGCCAGTCTATGTCTAGTATTTTTTATTACATTTACAGGTCCCTAGTTGGGCATGATGGGCCTTATGCCAATTAGTCACTTGTAGTATAGCGTGTTAAACTGGTCAGAGGCTTCATGGACATTGTGTAGTATTATCTTATATAGTTTGTTTAATGCAACTCCCTCCTGTATATATGTAACTCTTATTGAATATCCTACTCGTTACTATCCCATAACCTCACTTACTTCATAGAGTGCTTGTAGAGTAAGTGTATACGGTTCTTGTTCGTCCTTATTAATTTGGGACGTGACAAACTTGGTATCAGAGCCTAGGTTCACTTGTCCCATTTATCGATGTGTTGTGCTCTATATTTATAATTAATGGACTACATGGATATTTAGGAATTTGACCTTCATTAATAATCCAGATCTTGCAATAGAGTTAAGTCATAGGAAGCTACTTCTGACTCCCATTTTGCTTATTTGTGATACAGACCATGTATACGACAAAGAAGGATAAAGTAGACCAGCAGTCCACTACTGGCACTACTCAGGAGGCAACCATTACTTGGCAATCTCCTGTGTTGGTAGATATGAATAGAATTTAAGAAAGTATAATGGGTTCTATACTTTCAAGTTCTCGAATGGTGGGAATGGAAGGACGTATAGGGGCTTCTGCACCTCCAGGGGATCCTACAGTAGATCCTATCTCCCCACCTGGTGCCCAGACCTAGATCTTAAGGGAGTGATACAGTTGCTTACATAGTTGATCGCCGCTCAGGCCTTAAGACAGAATGTGGATGTACCTGTTGCTACTTAGGGAGGTATAGCTAAATCTAAGATCAAATATTTCTTTCGTATGAATCCACCAAAATTCACAGGTTCTAATCTTGTAGAGGACCCTCAACAGTTAATTGATGAGGCTTATAGATTTGTAAGGTGATGCGGGTCTTGAATACAGATGCAGTTGAATTAGCCTCCCATCGACTAAAAGATATTATTTTTGATTGGTATGATACGCGGGTCGCGTCTAAAGGTCAGGAAGCTCCCCCAGCGGTCTGGACAGAATTCGCAAAAGCCTTCATGGATTATTTCATACCGTTAGAGCTTAGAATGGCAAAGGTTGATGAATTTCTATCCTTAAAGTAGAGTAATCTTAGTGTCAAAGAGTATTGTTTGCGGTTTACATACTTGTCCAAATATGCTTCAGTGGTGGTTATCACACAAACAAAACAGATTCATCACTTTGTGAATGGCCTTGTGGGTCCCTGAAGGACCTTCTTTCTATTGTTGTTATGAATAAAGATTTGGATATAGTAAGAATCATGGCACGTTCTCAGTAGTTGGAGGAGGTTCAACGTAATTGTGGGGTAGATAACGAGAGGGAGCAGATTAAGAGGGATAAGATAATCAACCAGTATCATGGAAACAATAGAGCTTCTGCTAGTAGAGGGCCACCTAGGCAGACATAGTCAGCTATGTGCTCCACATCTAATGGTCTAACTCAGTTCTTGAGGCACATGTATGAGTAGAGTCAGAATTCTAGAGCATTAGATTTATGACCTCAGAGGGGCGCTAGTTGAGGGTTACCACCTCGACCAATATGTAGGCAGTGTGGCCAACCACATGGAGGGAAGTATCGGTGTGGTTCAAAAATATGTTACTGGTGTGGTATAGATAGTCATATGGTACATGATTGCCCATAGCTCTAAGGTAAAAGTAGAGGTGATCGATCACAGCCTACAAGGTCTGCATCAGATTTATCTTCATCAATGTATTCTTCTTCTCGCGGTCCTCAGGCACTAGCAGGTAGAGGATCTGGTAGGGGAAGAAGGACTGATTCGAGCGTTGGTATGAACCGTATGTATGCACTAACTAGTCGGCAAGATTTTGAGGCATCTCCAAATGTAATCACAAGTACCTTAATCATTTTTTCACATGACATATATGCCTTGATAGACCTAGGATCTACCTTGTCATATGTTATCCCATTTGTTGCTAAGAAGTTCGGAATGGAGACGGAGTTGCTATGCAAACCGTTTGCAGTATCGACTCCAATAGGAGATTCTATTATAGTTAGACAGGTCTATTATAATTGTGTGGTGACAGTATGTGGTCGTGATACATTGGATAATCTGATTGAACTTGAAATAGTCAACTTTGGATGTTATTTTGGTTATGGATTGGTTATCCTCTTGTTATGCTACAATTGATTGTCGAGACAAAATAGACCATTTCCACTTCCCAGGAGAGCCATTTTTATAGTGGAGGGGGTGATTCTATGATGTCTAGAGGGAGGTTTATTTCCTTTATTAAGGCACGAAAACTTATCGCAAAGGGGTGTTTGTATCACCTATTCCAAGTGAAAGACATTGAGGCTGAAAAGCACACACCAACTCTAGAATCTGTACCAGTGATGAACGAGTACTCAGATGTGTTTCTTGATGAACTTTCTGGATTACCTCATGTTAGAGAGATTGATTTTGGTATTGATGTGGATCCCGGTACCCAACCTATATCAATGTCGCCTTATAAAATGCCCCTGCAGAACTGAAAGAGCTAAAAGAACAGTTAAAGGACTTACTTGATAAAGGTTTCATTCAGCCCAGTATATCACCTTGTGGTGTGCCAATATTTTTTGTACGTAAGAAATATGGCATATTGTGAATGTGTATAGATTACAGGCAGCTGAACAAAGTGAAAATAAAGAATAAGCACCCTCTCTCCCGAATAGATAATTTATTCGATCAATTGCAGAGAGATAAATGCTTTTCAAAGATTGATTTGAGGTCCGATTATCACCAGTTAAGAATTCGTGAAGCAGATATTCCCAAAATAGCCTTTCAGACAAGATATGGGCACTTTGATTTTCTTGTCATGTCATTTTGACAAACGAATACTCCTGCAGGCTTTATGGATATGATGAACAGGATTTTTTAACCCTTTCTTGATATGTACGTGATTATATTTATAGATGACATTTTGATATATTCACATAATGAAGTAGAGCATGCAGATCATTTGAGGTCAGTATCACATATGCTTAGAGAACACCAGTTGTATGCTAAGTTCTCTAAGTATAAGTTTTGGTTGACCTCAGTAGCCTTTATTGGTCATGTGGTATCTGGGGAAGGAATTAGAGTAGATTTTTAGAAGATAGAAGTTGTGAAGAATTGGCCTCGACCAACTACTCTTATTGAGGTACATAGTTTCTTGGTGCTAGCCGATTATTATAGGAGATTTGTAGAGGGATTTTTCTCTATTTCTTCCCCATTGACCAAATTGACATAGAAAGCAGTTAAGTACCAGTGGTCAGATGCTTGTGAAAGAAGTCTTTAAGAGCTGAAACATAGATTGACTACTGTAGTGTTAGCCTTACCAGAGGGCATATAAGGATATATAGTGTACTGTGATGCCTCAGGTGTCAGGTTGGATTGTTTCCTAATGCAGCATGGAAGAGTTACATCATATGTTTCTCGATAATTAAAAAACATGAACAAAATTATCCTCCTCATGACTTAGAGCTTGCAACAATGGTATTTGCACTAAAAATATGGTGTCATTATTTATATGGAGTGCATGTTTATATCTTTAAAGAACACAAGAGTCTTCAATATCTATTCAAGCAGAAAGAGCTGAATCTGAGACCGAAGAGGTGGCTAGAGTTGTTGAAAGACTATGATGTCAATATTCTTTATCATCCTGACAAGGGTAATATTGTAGATGATGCTCTTAGTCGACTATCCATGGGTAGTCTAGTACATTTGTCACTTGTTCAGCGGGAAGTAGCAAGAGATGTTCACAAATTGGCTAATTTTGTCATTCGCCTTATGGATTCTAAA
The DNA here is from genome assembly GCA_030864215.1 of Capsicum pubescens. Lineage (NCBI taxonomy): Eukaryota > Viridiplantae > Streptophyta > Magnoliopsida > Solanales > Solanaceae > Capsicum > Capsicum pubescens. The sequence continues at coordinate 139,915,820 of CM061539.1, read as the reverse complement.
GATGGTGGCATTGTGGTACTTAATACAGCCGAGTCATCACTTGTGGCATTGGTTAAATAAAGGCAGTATGATGTCCCTTTATTACTCCAGTACAAAGAGGGAATTCAACAACATTGAATCACAACACTTGAACTAGCAGGTGATGACACCTTGAGATATCGAGATAGATTATGTGTGCCTGATGTAGATGGGTTGCAACAACAGATTATGGCTGAGGCACGTTGCTCTCATTATTCAATCCATCCCAGCTCTACAAAAATGTATCATGATCTTTAAGAGATCTACTGGTAGAATGATATGAAGAAAGATATAGCAGAATATATGGCTCATTGCTCTAATTGTCAGCAAGTAAAAGTGGAACATTAAAGATACGATGGCCAAGCTCAAACCTTTAGTATTCTTGTATGGAAATGGGATGTTGTTAATAGGGACTTCATTGTAGGCTTACCTTTTTTCTTATAGAAAATATGACTCTATTTGGGTAATAGTTGATTGGCTGACGAAATCTGCCCATTTTCTTTCTGTTAAGTCTACCAGCATAACTGAAGATTATGCCAAGTTATATGCAAAAGAGATTGTTTGCCTACATGGGACACCAATGTCTATTATTTTAGATAGGGGTTCTCCGTTTAAAGCTCAATTTTGGAAATCATTTCATAGGAGCTTGGGTACTCAGGTGAACCTTAGCACTACATTTTATCCGCAGACAGACAGACAGGTCAAGCGCACCATTCATACGCTCGAAGATATGCTGAGAGCATGCGTGTTAGATTTTAAAGGCAATTGGGATGATCATTTGCCTTTAATATAATTTGCTTATAATAATAGTTATCATTCCAACTTTGGTATGGATCCGTTTGAAGCTCTATATGGGATACAATATAGATCGCCTATTGGTTGGTTTGAAGTGGGTGAGACTCAGGTATTGGGTCCAGATCTAGTCCATCAAGCCGTTGAAAAGGTTAAGTTGATACGAGAGCGATTGAAGACTGCCTAGAGTAGGAAAAAGTCATATACAGATGTACGACGTAGAGATTTAGAGTTTCATATTAACGATTTTGTGTTCTTGAAGGTGTCGCCTATGAAGGGCGTTATGCAATTCGGGAAAAAGGATAAGTTGAGTCCCTGGTATATTGGGCCCTACAGAGTTATTCGCAGAATTGGTTGGGTAGCCTATGAGCTAGAATTACCTCCAGAATTAGCCGCAGTGCATCATGTCTTTCATGTGTCGATGCTACATAAATGATTAGGAGATTCATCTCGCGTCATCCTTATGGAGGGTATTGAACTTGCTGGAGACTTATCATTTGAGGAAGTCCCCGTGGTTATATTGGGTCGGCAGGTCAGAAAGTTAAGATGTAAAACATAGTTTTATTAAAGGTGATGTGGAGGAACCAGAACGTAGAAGAAGCCACTTGGGAAGCAAAAATAGATATGATAACTAAATACCCTTATTTATTCCGAAAACTATCAAAAGGTTCTTGAACTACTTGTCCCTTTATATGATCATTAGTTTCTAATATATTTCGTTATGTTGATATTTGATTCTTACTTGATATGTTTAGGTACATGATTTGTGCCTATGAGTCTTGAGATTTACATGGAAACAGCGTGCGGATGTAGAGTATAAGGTATGTTTCATGGTTGGTTGTGACTTTTAATTGTGTTTAAGGCTAAGAGGAGCCTCGGGTACAATGTCTTGAGTTTAAGGCCAAGCGGCCTCGTATATTATCTGTTGAGTCTTATATGTGTTTTGACGCTCTGTGAAGCGTATTTGGATGTATTCTGGATAGCTGACAGATACCCGATAGGCCTATTTACAAAGAAAACTCTGGCGATTTTTTTAAAAAAAAATTGGAGAGTTAGTCAAATTTTAAGGCCTTATGATAGGATAAAATGAGACTAGAATTGAATAAGAAATGTTAAAAATGTCTTGGATAGTTATTGAATGGATTGTAAGCTTTAAGCATCATTCGAGGATAAATAATCCTAAGTGGGGGAGATTATAACACCTCGGAAAAAAGAAGAAGGGAAATTAAAGTGTGCTCCTTAAATGCTAAAGTTACAAATAGTGAGTCTATTGTGTAATTTTCAATAAATAATAAAGTGTTAATAAGGGAGGGAGCACTAGCACTTCACATAAGTATTTCTAGAAACAAGAAGCAGCAACGTACTGCCTTGTTCTTCACTTCTCTATTTCTTAATTCTCACCAAGGAAAAGAAAAAGCTACGTTGAAGAATCAAATCGGGATTAAAGGCTAGAACAAAATTTCTACACAGGAGAGACATATCATTACGACCCTAAGCTAGTTTTCATATAAGGATTTCTTAAACTCTATCAAGAATTCAAATTGGGGTGAGTCCCACAAAGTTAATTTTTCACTCCACACTTGAATTTAATCATAGAATATATATTGGAGTGTAATGTTAGTCGTTGATTATTGGTTAATTTGAACCTTTGCACTAGTCTTTGAAATGGGTTTATGAGAAGAAAAGGGAAAAAGAGAAAATTTTGGTGAAAGAAGATTTTTAGGGATTCCTATCAATTGGTGGATTTAACGTTGAATTGAATAAGTTGAAAAAGTTAGAATTCATTTCAAATTCTTGTTAAGAAATTTAATTGGTTTCAAGCATAATAGAAAATTATTACAATAAATTGTTAAATGCATCTACGGGTCATTAATGGACATATATGTTATTCTTGTAGTTAGTAAATTGGCTATTGAATATCTTAATCCGGTGATTGGAAGGATAAAGGTTCGGAATACTATTGTAGCTAGTAAAGCATTAAGGTATGTAAAGCTAAACCTTCCCTTTGTGTTGAATTTATATGGTACTTCCATATTATCATAAGTTTATATACTTGAAATCCTTACACATTAGGGGTACATAGTACTCCCTCTGTTTTAAAAAGAATGACCTACTTTCCATTTTTGTTTGTTTAAAAAAGAATGACCCCTTTTCTTTTTTGACAGTACTTTAATTTCAACTTTCCACATGGCATGTTTAGGACCACAAGATTGAAGAGAATTTTGGTACATTTGACACAACTTTAATTTAAGGCCACAAGATTCAAAAATCTTATTTTTTTTCTTAAACTTTGTGGCAAGTCAAAGTAGGTCATTCTTTTTTAAACGGAGGGAGTACTAGTATAGTTTCACTTGTATATGGTAGATAAACGACCATTATCGTAACTCACATGTCATAGGCCTTCAAGGCATTATTTGATAAACATTAACGATGGAAGGTATATAGGTTTGTCTTGACATATTGCTCGACGTGATTCTGTGCATAGGGTCGAGACCACATCACTATAGTGAGCCAAATCATTGGGTGTACCCGCCTTTGTGGAATAATTTGTATTTGGAGTTAGCTGGAATGACATGTATTGGTTTCTCCTAACTCGAGCCAACATATGGCATATATGGTCTGCGAGCAGACCCTCATAGTGAGTCCCTGGGTGGGGTGTACTTGGATACATATTACGATTATAGTTATATATACGAGATCGTAACAATGAGTATATGAGCAACATATGCTTTATACTTGAGTCAAATTGCCTTTGGTAGTCCATCTTGTGACCATTTGTACGACTTATAGGATAAATACATCACTTAGGCAAAGTATAGGCCCTACATCATAATGAACACTTTTCTAAATATTATATAAGATGCTAATAAGATCAATGCATAGGTTACCAATTCATATCATATACGTGTTACTTGATGGCTCATACTTTTTTCACTTTGATATTTGACTCATATGAGATTCTGTACTTGTCCAATTGTTATTTTGTCTGCGTTCAGACTAGTACATATTATTTATGTATTGATATCCTGGGGGCACTATATTTATTGATGCAGGCTCAGATACTCAGGATAACAGACGTCCACGTTAGGCCCTATTGCCATTTTCAGCTGATATTCTGGTGAGCTCTATCTCTCCCTAGAGACAATCTATGTTTAGTATTTTTAATTCCATGTACAGGTCCCTAGTTGGGCAAGACGGGCCCTATTCCAACTAGTCACTTGTAGTTAACGTGTTAAACTGGCTAGAGGCTTCATAGACATCATGTAGTATTATCTTGTATAGTTTTGTTAATGTAACTCCCTCATGTATATATGCAACTCTTATTGAATATCCTGCTCATTATTATCCCATCCTCGCGTACGTCATAGAATACTTGTAGAGTAAGTGTATACGGTTCTTGTTCGTCCTTATTAATTTGGGACATGACAAGTATTTTATAACTTTTATTGATGATTACACTAGATACTATTATGTCTACTTGCTAAACAGTAAGGATGAAGCAATAAATGCGTTTAGGCAATATAAAATAGAAGTTGAAAATCAGTCAGAGAAAAAGATCAAAATGATAAGAAGTGATAGGGGTGGAGAATATGAATCTCTCTTTGCTGAAATTTGTGTAGAAAATGGAATTTTTCATCAAACTACGATCCAATATTCACCTCAATCTAATGGAATTATGGAAAGGAAAAACTGAACCTTAAAAGAAATGATGAATGTCTTACTTATAAGTTCAAGTTTACCAAAAAACTTGTAGGGGGAAGCTATCCTTATAGCTAACTGAATACTCAATAGAGTGCTCCAAAGTAAGACACTATCAATTCCATATGAAAAATGGAAAGGAAGGAAACCCAACTTAAAATATTTCAATGTGGGGGGGTGTCTAGCAAAAGTCCAAGTTCATATGCGTAAAAGGGTGAAGATAGGACCTAAGATAGTGGACTGCGTGTTCATAGGATAAGCTAAAAATAGTAAAGCATGTTAGTTTTTTATTTATAAATCCGAACATTCGGATATCACTGAAAATATGATAATTGAATCAGATAATGCTAAATTCTTTGAACACATTTACCCGTATAAAACTAGACATGAATAGTCTAGTGGAGGGTCTAAACGACCTCGAGATAAATCAAGTGATGATGTACATAATGATGAGAATCCAAGATGTAGTACACGTCAAAGGACGTCAACTTTGTTTGGGTCAGATTTTGTAACATTTCTCTTAGAAAATGAGCCTCAAATATTTAAAGAAGCGATGACGTCTTTAGACTCATCCTTTTGGAAAGAGAAAGTCAATAGTGAGATTGATTCAATCTTAAGCAACCATACATGGGAGTTGGTTGATCTTCCTCCAAGAATCAAACCTTTAGGTTCTAAATAGATCTTCAAAAGAAAAATGAAAGTGGATGGTACTATTGACAAATAGAAGGCAAGACTTGTAGTAAAAGGCTTCAAACAGAAGAAAGGCCTTGATTACTTTGATACATACTCGCCAGTAACAAGGATAAAATCAATTCGGATGTTAATTGCCTTGGCGGTAGTATATGGTCTTGAAATCGTCCAAATGGATGTGAAAACAACATTACTAAATAGAGAATTGGAGGAAGAAATTTACATGGAACAACTCGCGGATTTTGTGGCTCTTGGTAAAGAAAAGAAGGTGTGCAAACTGGTTAAGTCACTCTATGGACTAAAACAAGCACCTAAACAGTGGCATGCGAAGTTTGACCAAACCATGTTGGCAAACGGGATCAAGATAAATGAATGTGATAAATGTGTTTATATGAAAGACACTTCAAATCACAAGGTCATTGTTTGTTTGTATGTAGATGATATGTTGATCATTAGTAGAGACATTTCTGACATAAATGATATGAAACGAATGCTTGAGAGCAAGTTTGATATGAAAGACCTTGGAGTTGCGGATGTAATCTTACGAATAAGAATCCATAGAACTCCACAAGGGTTGGCATTGTCACAGTCTCATTACATTGAAAAGGTACTTGACAAATTCAAGTATTTGGAATTTGGTATTGCAAAGACTCCATTGGATGTAAGCTTCACACTTTAAAAGAATGAAGATGAAAGTGACTCACAGTTGGAATACGCAAGAGTGTTAGGATGTTTAATGTATATCATAAATTGCACACAACCAGACATAGCATGTTCTATTAGTAAGTTGAGTCGGTACACGAGTAATCCCAATAAAACTTATTGAATGACAATGAAAAGAGTTTTAGGGTATCTTAAATACACTCAAGACTATGCTTTGCATTATAATAAATATCCCGCGGTAATTGAAGGATATAGTGATTCAAATTGGATCACTGGATCAAATAAAGTAGAATCCACAAGTGGATATATATTTGCTATAGGTTAGAAGAAGTCTCTTGGAAATCGTCCAAACAGACATGTATTGATCGCTCCATAATGGAATCTAAGTTTATCGCATTAGATAAAGCCGGTAAAGAAGAAGAATGGCTTTAGAATTTCTTGGAAGATATTCCTTATTGGCCCAAACCAGTGGCACCAGTATGTATACACTATGATAGCCAAACGTCAATCGGTAGGGAAGGGAGCATGACGTATAATGATAAATCTCATCACATAAGATGGAGACATAATACCGTTAGAAAACTTCTCTCTAGTAGAATTATCATTGTTGACTATGTGAAGTCAAATGATAATATGTCAGATCCACTTACAAAAGTCCTATCTAGAGAGGGAGTTAAGAGAACATCAAAGGGAATGAGTTTACGGCCTAGGACAAGTCAACATGGCGGTAACTCTACCTAGCAGACTAGAGATCCCAAGATATAGGTTCAAAGATCTCAAATAAAGTTTTGTCTGACAGGTTCAACATTGTCAATATACCCAACCCATACTCATGATGTAGACAGTGTTTAGTAAACAAGGATAAGACTTATGGTGTGAAGTTTTTTAATGATTATCAAAATTTGGCAGATATGCCCAAATAGTTTAATCTATAGGATTGAATATTTATAAATCACCTATGTGAGGGTAAAGTGGAAGCCTCTTCAAGGAGAATGTTAGTAAAGGCCTATTCCTTAAGCTCTCATGAAACCAGGACGTGTTTATGGCTGAAACGAACAAAACTGTGAGAACCATAAATGATAAAAGGTTGGTTGTGTGACATGTGTTGTCTAGGTATATATTAAAGCTCGACGGTTCAAATATATCAAATCTATCGATTGATCAAGTACATCCGATGCATGTTCACTACGAAAAGTTCAAAGGGAAACCCACTTATCCAGATGCAATCAGTCTTTGCATGATGATCACATACTTGTCCATCGAGAATTTTTGGGTTTAACTTAAAAATGTGAATGGAACATGGAGAAAATTAGTGGAGGAAAAAAAATAAGATCACACTTAAAAAGAAAACTGTACTAAAAAATAAGGAAAGTCTACTAATTCTCCCACATTGGTGGGAGAAATAAACTTTCATGTGTTCTTATTAATAAACACATCTCCACATGGATAGTGAGGCAATAACAAAGAGGTGCCTCGCGCTGTTGTCGTCATCGCTCGCTTGGCTTTGGATTCGGATTCATTCGGATACGAATTCAGATTCAAATTTGAATTCGTCAAATGATCGATGAGATTAATTTTTTGGAAAAAATTTATTTGAAATTTGGGAAAAATCCAGGCCAAAAATCGAAGAAAAAATGCAATAATTTTTCTCCATTAACGCATGCATACAACAACATGCATAAACGTTGAAAGGTTGCTCGAAAGGGACACAACTCTTTGAGTAAAAGACACACTATTTTGGGAAAAAGGATGATTGTTCGGATGGTTGTGACTGTTCGAAAAAGATATACTGTTTCAAATGAACAGACATGACTATTTCAAAAATATACACCTTTTCGTTGAACGATTGCCTCCTTTACGAAGAGGCACTTCATGACTATATAAACCTGCATTTTTCATAGATTTAGTACGAAATTTCTGCACTTGAAAAACATTTCTCTTATTTCTAAAAACTATGTGTGATCATCTTCCATTGAGTGAGTTCTAAGAAAAATCAGAACGTTTGAGGTACCACTATATTCTGGTTGTGAAGTCATTTTATTTAGGGAGAAAAATTTCACAACCTCGGGTACTTGAGGGGAATTATTTTCTTAAGGACACTCTGTGAATTCGCAGGACTTGACTTATTCTATTTCATCTTATTTCTTAATAAAATAACACACTTCTTTGATAGTTCATATTGAACTTGTGTTGAAGGTGTTGGAAAAAATTCTTAAGTGTTCTTGATATCATCTTGAACTTGTGTTGAAGTTGTTTTGCCAAAATACAGATTGTGTACTCGAAGAAACAATATGTTTTAAAATATTTATTAATTTTACCAAGAACGATTAATTAACGATGACATTTATAAACTATAAGGGGTCATTTGGTTGTGAAACAAGTAATGCTGGGATTAGTTATGTTGAAATTAGTTATACTAGGATTACTTGTCATGAAATTAATTGTCCTGACATTATTTTTTAGTGGTTGTTTGGTTTGTAGTATTAAAAATAATATGCATTGGATTCTTTTTAAGAATAGATTGTTATTTACAAAAATACCTTTTATTTTTATGGAAATTGTATTGATAAGGAAAACTTTGATTACATATATTAAAACACAAGTTCTATTATATCATAGAAATAAATTTTTCACAAATGTTGAAAGTGTCAAAAGTGGGGGCTGCAGAACTTGAGGTGAGTTTACTTTGACACTCAGCTGATATTGTGGTTGTCCTGATTGCTAGAAAAGAAGAAAGAGCAGACATTGGTAGGCAAATCACTTGAGCGATATGAACCTAGATGAGTGAGTAGAACCAATACCAGGTCTATCGTGCTTGACAAAGTTATATGAAGATAGAGAACTCGGCCAAAAGAATTCGACCGATCATCTCAGGCTTGACTTCAATCTGATTGAATGGTTTTCCATTATAAATTTCAATAATACTTCCAATCATTTCAGGAACGATGATCATGTTCCTCAGGTGAGTCTTGGCAGGCTTTGGCTTTTCACCCGGTGGAGCCTCACGTTTCATCTTTCGCATCTTCTTGATCAACGACATCGACTTTCTTTTCAAACCTCTCTGAGACCTTCTACGAGGTCGAGCATTGAATAGCTTAACAAGCTCATTAGTGGACATATCGAGAAGAGCATCGAGATTAACGCCTCTATAGATAAACTTCTTAACGTTCTCTTCTTTGATTATCCGCTCATAACATTATCTTCAACGTCCACCATGGTTGTGGAGATGGAAATCGGCCAACTTTGTGGCGACGGAAACTAAATCATTGTACTTGTACATAAATTTCAGCACCTCTTGGTATTATAATATAATGAATGAATTATCTTACTTACCAAAAGAAATGCTTTAGCATTCAAAAGCAAGAGTATAATGAAAATCAAAGAGGAAGATGCGAAGTCGTATCCTTTTCTCAAACTTTATAGACAGAAAAGTATTTTTGTTAAATTGATTGATAAAAAGTTCTTTACATGGTGTAAATATATTCTTATCGTTGTATATCTAACAACATGTTTAAAAAATATTACCAACAAAAACATGAAATCAACAATCAAAGCTACAACTAAAATTATCAAAATTCTCAGCACCAAGTATCCGTGCATGAGCATTTACCATTTACAAAATGAGGAAAATCTGAAGCATCTCTTATGTGTATATCTCTCTTGGTAACAACAGAAACATATTTGAAGAATGTAAGGCAGTTACCATAGAGACATATTTGAGGGTATTTTTGTTATTTTATAATTTTATACTAAAGATAAATTGTGTTGGGATAGTAATACCACCATATGTGTGGATAATTTATCCCGATACTATTTATTAGTCCAAGATAAATTATCCCGAATATTAACAACCAAACAATAGATTAAAATTTTTATCTCAAGATTATTATTTTATTTCAAGATTAATTACTTTAATACCGCACACCAAACGACCTTTAATTGTTTTTCTTTTCCCGTCACTATGAATTTATGGTAAAGAAAAAACAACCACCTACTAGGGGGAAAACAGAAAACTATTACTTTTCCAGCCTTTACTCAAGTCCTAAGTATTAATGACGCCGTCTAACTTTGTTTGTCTAATTTAACTTCATACGAATTTAAAAAATTAAAAAAAAAAATTGAATTTTATGACTTTAAATTAAAAAAATAAAAATATATACCATAATATTTTTAATTTTGTGATTTTAAACATATCATGTGAAAAATTAATATCAAAAAAGAAAAAATTTAAAACCAAGTAAAAAGGAAAGTGAAACATAAAAAAAGGCGGTCAAGTGCACTAAAGCTTCCGCTATATGCAGAATTCGGGAAAGGATCCCACCACAAGAAAAGTGAAATAAACAAACTGAAATAAAAAATATTTTTTAGTTATAATTTTTAGTATTATTAAATGAAATAAAAAGCAAAGTGAAATAAAAAAATACTTCTTAGTTACTCCCTCCGTTTAAAAAAGAATGACCTACTTTGACTTGACACAAAGTTTAAGAAAATAAAGAAGACTTTTGAATCTTGTGGACTTAAATTAAAGTTGTGTCAGATGTACTAAAATGCTCTTCAATTTTGTGGTCTTAAACATGCCATGTGGAAAGTTGAAATTAAAGTATTGCGAAAAAAGGAAAAAAATTATTATTTTTTAAATGAATTAAAAATGAAAGTAGGTCTTTTTTTTTAAATGGAGGGAGTATGATTTTTATTATTATTAACGTTTTATGATTTTGTTTCAGATGCTCTTTGCACAGGTTTTTTTAATTTTTGATGAAATTCTAGCTAGGCCTACAACAATGTAGGTTATCATGTTCAATTCCTTTTTTTTTTAAATCCTTTTTAGTATTTATTCGTCCTCTTTTAGGGTGTGTTTGGTATGATGAAAAATATCTTCCATTGGAAAATATTTTCCTGGAAAATAATTTTGTTTTCTATTTATTTTTTTATATTTGGTTGGTGAGTGAAAAATATTTTTCGAAAAATATTTTAGGGTAAAGGTACAAATATACCCTCGAACTTTGACAAATGGTACAAATATACCCTCCATCATACTTTGGGTACAAATATACTCTTACCGTTAATGAAAAGGTACAAATATACCCTTATCACTAACGGTGGGACACGTGTCACGATCGTGTTCCTCCATTAGTGATAAGGGTATATTTGTACCATTTATCAAAGTTCAAGGGTATATTTGTACCTTTTCCAATTTTATAATTTACTTTCTCCGTTCCATATTAGTTGATCATTTTGTTAAAAATAATTATTTTATATTAATTGTCCATTATACTAAATTAAAAAAGCATTGATTAAATTTAAATTAAATTATCCTTGTAGTTAATTCATTCTGAAAGTTTTCACATTTGTTTATCAAGTTTTCAAGAAATTTTTTATGGTGTGAATTCGTAAAAGAAAAACTTACCAAAATATACTATATTTAAATTTTTTTACCATTTATAGCTGTATAATTTTACTATATGCATAATTTTACTATATGCATAATCTTACTATCTAATAAGAAGGAAAGGCCACGGAAGCAGGCAACTCTCCATCAGCAAGCCTGCTACTCCACCTGCTTCATCAGCTACTTGCTTCATGATTTTACTATATCATCTCTAATTAATTATTACAAGTCATTTATGTATTAAAAAATAATAATATTTAATAAAAAATAAATTATATTTTTATTTTTTAATAAATAATATATATATATATAATATTTTATAAAGATTAATTAATTCGATAAATTAATAATAGTAATAACTAACTATTCTTTGATGACAATATTTTCACTTCAAACTTGAGTCTATTATCAAATTAATTAATCTTTGTATATATATATATATATATATATATATATTTATTAAAAAATAAAAATATATAATTTATTTTTTATTAAATATTATTAATTTTTTACAAAAACAGACTCATGTTTGAAGTGAAAATATTGTCATCAAAGAATAGTTAGTTATTACTATTATTAATTTATCGAATTAATTAATCTTTGTAAAATTATATATATATATATATATATATTAAAAATATATAATTTATTTTTTATTAAATATTATTAATTTTTTAATACATAAATGACTTGTAATAATTAATTAGAGATGATATAGTAAAATCATGAAGCAAGTAGCTGATGAAGCAGGCAGGAGTAGCAGGCTTGCTGACGGAGAGTTGCCTGCTTCCATGGCCTTTCCCTCTTATTAGATAGTAAGATTATGCATATATTAAAATTATACAGCTATAAATGGTAAAAGTATTTAAATATAGTATATTTTGGGAAGTTTTTCTTTTACGAATTCACACCATAAAAAAATTCTTGAAAACTTTATAAACAAATGTGAAGACTTTCAGAATGAATTAACTACAAGGATAATATAATTTAAATTTAATTAATGCTTTTTTTGATTTAATATAATGGACAATTAATATAAAATAATTATTTTTAACAAAATGATCAACTAATATGGAACGGAGAAAGTAAATCGTGACACGTGTCCCGCCGTTAGTGATAAGGGTATATTTGTACCTTTTCATTAACGACAAGTGTATATTTGTACCCAAAGTATGACGGAGGGTATATTTGCACCATTTATCAAAGTTCGAGGGTATATTTGTACCTTTGCCCAATATTTTATGGTGTTTTGTTGGTGGGTAGAGACTATTTTTTAGAAAAATATTTTCTATTGTTTTGATTGATGAGTGAAAAAATATTTTTTTAGAAAATACTACTAACTGTTAACTAGTATATCAGTGTCTCTAGCAACTCAACAATTTGTAAGAACTAATTTAAGCATAACAAATAATACCAATATCGAATACTAAAATATTAAAGTCACTAAATTTAAGCAACTATTAATTAGTAAATATAGGAGACACTTTTTAATATTTTGTCAGAACAATCTCAAGATACTACAATCAATAGAAATATAACGGAACGACAAGCTTATTCAACCTCGTGAAACAAGTTACATCGATGACAAAATGAAATATGCAATTAGTAAAAGTAACATAGGTAAATCTTCCTCTATGCATATGAAAATAACAATACATTCAACGAACATTGAAAATGAAAAAAATTCGGGCTTCACTATTTTTTATTTCAAGCAGTGAAAAATTGAAGCAAAGCACAGTGAAAAATATTTTTGAGTAATGTAAATTTTTGAGAAATGTGAATTTTTTGAGTCATGTGAATATGAGTGTTTTTGGGGTGGGGTCATAAGTCACATTTGTCATTTTTTTTAAAATGACTTCCCTTACCCATGAGGGAAGTCATTTTCCCTCAAATTGAGGAAAATGAGTTGTTGTGGAAAATATTTTCCAAACATTTTATTGCAACCAAACAAAGGAAAATATAAAAATATTTTCCATCATACCAAACACACACTTAGTGTTATAAAATGACATCTCCTTGACTGATCGAGTGTTATACCATTATACTCCCTCCGTCCCATTTTACCCGTCCTAAATTTTCTAATTTGTGTCCCATTTTACTTGTCCTATTTTACTTATCAAGACAAGACAAATTTTTTTTTCATTATACCCTTAGTGTAATTGATTACTCCTTATTATTAGCATTCTTGAAAAATATTGCAAAGAGGAGTACCATTAAAAATACACCATTAAAAATACAAATGGTGCTTTGGTATTAGTCATCCATCAATATTGAAACTAACAATAAGACACAATTAAGAGGGGCAAAATGACAAAGTTACACTATCAATCATTGTTTTCTTAATAGTTGTGTCATCCCAATTTGGGATGGGTAAAATGGGACGGGGGGAGTATTACTTATCAGCTATAAGAAAATGTGTTTTTCCATTTTATGCTAATTTTCAATTTTTAAATATATAAAACCAATAAGATATTTTTTTATCGGTTTCGGTTTATCAATTTTTGGTCCTTAACGGTTCAGTTTTCGATTTAACCAATAAAAAAATACTCATAAAATAGAAATAGTAACAACTAACATAAGAAAACGAAATCTTAGTTACCTCCAAAATCCTACGCAATGCATTTTAGTTTACAAGAATCTTCAAACTTGAACTGAATGTTAGTTCGGAAAAAAACTAAATCCTAATTATTAGAAGCTACTAAATGCTTCAAGCTTTATAATACGATAATACTTGAGCTTTATATTGTTCCTTTGTTGCCCTGAATAAGTTAATACTTTGTGAATCACTCAATTGTGAATAAATGGTGCATATATATATATATATATATATATATATATATATATATATATAACATAAATAGGGATAAAATAATACCTTAGTGTATCCTTATTGGGTTATTGGTTTAACCGATAACCCAATAAACTAAAATCGAAATCGAACAGTTTACCCAATAAATTTTTTTATAAAACCATTAACCCAATAACTCAATACCAATAACCCAATGATATTTTTATCGGTTCGATTTATCGGTCGGTTCGTTTTTAAACACCCTAGGAACAACTATCAAAATTGATGGGTGTATTATTTATATTTCTTTCTCGACCTTAATAGGGAAAAAGCTATCCTAATTGATGAATATAGTGTTTATGTAACTTTTTCAAAAAATAAATTATACTACTATAGAGAATGAATGAAAGAATAAATAAATATTATTACTGCAACATAGAATGAAATGAAAGTATAAATAAATATTATTACTGCAACATAAAATTAACTGTTTATATGTAATCAAATTTTTAATACAACTTTTTTTAACTAACATATACAATTTGATTCTCTTTCTAATAGTTTGGAGTATGTATTTTATCCGAATAAGAAAACAATGTGCATAGGTGTTAGGTTAAAATAATTTCAATATCGCATAAATATAAAATAAAATTACATATGACACGTGCAATTAGTTGGAAATTTAACAAAATATAAAATAGTAAATGAGATTGATAATAATCTAGACAAAATAAATATGGTAGAAGAGGATGGAGGAATGATAAAGTTCAAAATTGAGAAGGAAATTTTAAGCAAAGTTAGAGAGGATATATTATTTTCATAGGATCTTGCCTTTTTCTTCTGTAGATGATCTAATTACCTACGGGCCAAGTCTTAGCTGATGAGAAGTTCAACCAAAATATCTTGAAAAGTACAATAATGAAATAAATTAAGACAAAAGTCTAATCTATTTGGATTTTAATGCTAAAAAAGATATTTAAAAGTACTTTTAAATTTTTTGAAAATGGTATATTAGTTTGTAAAGGTAATGAGACTTTTTAAGACTGCGCAAATTGTTGTTATGTTTACTAGTATTTGTATAATTTTTCAGGAAAAAATTTAATTATCTTTAATAGGCTAATTAACTTACATCTTAAGCCCATTTTTCAAATGAAAGTCGTGAATTCAAACTTATTATTCAAAAAAGAAAAAAAAAAAACTATGAGATTTACACACACATAGAGAGAGAGAGATTTTACTTTTTTTTTATTAATGTTTTTCACTTGATTAAATTAAGCTTATAAATATTTTTAAGACATTTTCTTCACAATTCAAGAAAATTATAGCCATCATAGTAATAGGTTAATAACATATTATAAGTTAATAAATGACGAAATACTTTTTTTCTACTTATGAAAAAAAAAAATAAGAGAGGAAAATACTATTATTTTCTTCAAAATATAAAATTTTGAACCAAATTGAAATTAGCCAAACTGATGGATATGAATTATATTTTATTTTAATAATTAAAAAATAATTAAATTGATTTCATTTTAATTTTGACGAGGATGGTACGCACCATATTGGTGCAATGTGGTTGAAATGGAGGTTCGTTTCGGGAGTCTTGTGTGATAAGAAAGTGCCTTCGAAGTTTAAAGGTAAGTTCTATAGAGTGACAGTTCAACCGACTATGTTGTATGGAGCGGAGTGTTGGTCAGTTAAGAACTCCCATATCCAAAAGTTGGAGGTGGCAGAGATGAGGATGTTGTGATGGATGTGTGGCCTTACCATGAGAGATATGGTTAGGAATGAGATTATTCGAGAGAAGGTGATAGTGACTTCTGTGGAGGACAAGATGCGAGAAGTGAAGTTACGTTGGTTCGAACATGTAATGAGGAGGTGCTAGGATGCTCCAGTACGGAGGTGTGAGAGATTGGCTATGAATGATTTTAGGCGGGATAGAGGTAGGCTGAAGAAATATTGAAGGGAGGTGATTAGGCATGATATGGAGCAGTTACAACTTACCGAGGACATGAACCTTGCTAGAAAGGTATGAAAGACACAGATTAGGGTAGAGAGTTAGCGGTAGGAGTTCGTCTGTAACATTAGGGAAGAGTGCTTTGTTTGCGTCTAAAATTTTTTGTTCATGGTGTTTTGGTGATATCTATGATTTCGAATAGATAGTTTATATTATTATCTTGTGGTTGTCTTGTTTCCTGTATTTGCTAGTAGTGTATTATGTTTTGTATATGCTTTTATGCTTTGTGTATGTTTTTATGTTTTGTGTTTGTTATACTGCTATCTGTCCTGAGCCGGGAGTCTATCGAAAACATCTTCTATACTTCATCTGAGGCAGTGATATAATCGTACATTTTACTCTTTCCAGATCCCACTATGTTGGACTACACTGGGTATGTTATTGAAATTATATAATTATAATGCATTGCTAAATTAAGAAACTTAATTATTGTTGCTAAATATTTTACTTTTTTTTTTTTTTATAATTTCTTTTCGTATGTTGAAATATGTGATACTTGACAGTTATCTTCTAGAACATTATTTTTTCTTGTAAAGAGTTACTTTGCTCTATTCTTTTTTTTTTGGTTTCCCATTCGGTATTCGGTATCCGCATTGGAGCCCGACTAATTTGGATTCGCGCCGGATAGGGCTCCATTCGGGGGGTAGCGCTCCCAACAGAGTTTTCTCCATGCCCAGGGTCGAACCCTTGACCTCTGATTAAGGATGGAGCAACCCTATCTGTTGCACCACAACCCATATTGGTACTTTGTTCTATTCTATTAAATTTATGTAGTATGTATATCTTTATAATTCTTTTTTTATAGAAATTTTTTAATCATAATTGTTACTTCATTTATTTACATTTATAATATTTTTAAATAAAAGGTTAAAAAGAAAAAGATATGGAGGGATATAAAATAAGAGAAGGATATAATGTGGTCAAATTGGGTTGAACATATATAAAATACATTAAGATATGAGCAATTTATTATATTTTTATAAATCAAAGCTAAGATCTAATTAAGGCATGTCACATCATTTTTCAAGTGAAATTATCAAAAAATTCGATCAACGTGATTTTTATGATGGTCGGAGTAAAGTAAAATGACTTTGATGCAATAAAAAAAAAAGAAACATGACTTTTGAGTGATAGACGCAAAGTTAAGTGACCATGAATGAGATTTTCTCCATGAATGAACATACTTTGTAATGACAGTGGCATAGGTGAGTCTAGTGGCGGATCTACCCTTTGCATGGTTAAAATTATTTTTTATATGCATGGTTAAAATTATTTTTAATCATGATTAAAATTATTTTTTATGTTGATATATTAGATGTTGAACCTCCTTCGGTTAGTTCGTATGTTCACTTATGACCCCCCTTAGTGAATATTCTGGCTCCGCCACTGGGTGAGTCAAACTTTTAATGGATAACATAAACGAGTCATTTCTAATAGTTCGATCACATATTTAAGCTTTTTTCTTTTATTAATTACTCTGTTTGAAAGTCAACCATATTTTAGTGAATGAAATTTTGTTATTGACCTCTTATATATTTTTTTTGTTAGTAAAGTTTTATTTACCAAAATGCCATTACAAAACAAGACAAAAAAAGAGACTTGGACATGATTAGCTCCAACCATTGCTAAACAAGCTAAACACACTAATCCCTATCGAAGCAACAACCTAATCAGCTAGGGAATTACATTACGAGCTAGCAATCTATGAGCTAGGCTAGTCTGGTGGACTCCTCTCCCGTGAACACCATTCACAACTTGTCTAGTTATCAGCTGAGGTGGTTTTTGTTTAGGCTGAAAGACCTATTATTACGCTCCAGCCAAATTGATTATACTGCACTAGTTAGTGTCATCCTCTAAAATTGTGCCTTACTCCCCTTGCAAGTCATGTACCCTGTTGCCTATAACATCTCCTCTTGCCATCTCAAACTTGTTCTAAGTATACCCTGCCATGCTAAAAGCTTGTCCCATACAACAAGAACAAAAAATAATTCAAAGAAAAAATCATCCATATTCTTATCCTTCTCGACACAAACGACAAGTAACTGAATCAACAAGTCTCCACTTGTCCCAGCCTTGTCTTAGTTGCTAGTCTTTTATTAACTGTTAAATACAGAATGAACAACCACAGCTTGGAGCACCATAAATTTAACCAAACCAGTCTCCTCCATTCAACTTGAATTATATCACACATCATCTGTTAATATACATTCTTAATGGAGTAGGCAGACATAGTCATCACTATACCCTCATTATATCCAACCTCCTGCAAGTGTTTAGATGTTTTCAAGATTCTTTGTAGTATCCAAGAGGTTTATTTAGCTTGTATTCCCCATATTCCTTCTTTTCCATAGTAAATGTGACTCCATACTATCCATAACTTGTCCTTCTTACATTCCACAACATTTTACTAATAGCAGCTTTGTTCCATGTGGCAATATCCAAGAAGTTCAGATCTCCACTAGACTTAGGACAACAGGGTATTTCCCAAGCAATGAGAGATTTCTTGGATGCTTCAACATCCCCTATCCAAATAAACCTTCTGCATATATATTCAATGGTCTATATTATTTTTTGGGTAGTGAAAAGAGTTGGGACCAGAAAATTTGAATGCCAAACAAAATACTCTCAACTAATTGGGCTCTCCCTGCATAAGAAAGAAATCTAGTAGCCAACTAGTAATGCTATTCAACACTTTGTCAATCAAAGGCTTGCATTGCACAAATGATAATCTCTTAGTACTTAAAGACACCCCAAGATATCTAAAGAGCATCTAACCCTTAATAAGTTTCAGTTTCTGTAGAATTTGATCTTGCATAACGTGCTTGACCCCTAAAAAATAGACACTACTTTTGTCACTATTTGCTACCAAACTTGATGCTTGAGCCTTGAGAAAACATGTCAAAACACATGTATAAACATTGCACAGACTTGAAATCTCCTCTACAGAACAACAAATTATCAGCAAAACTGAATTGAATAATTTGATGTGTCTTGCACCTGGGATAACAGTGGAAGTCTGAGTTTGTTTGCAGAGTATTCAGTATCCTAGTAAGGTAATCCATGGCTAGCACAAACAAGTAAGGAGACAAAGAATCTCCTTATTTGACTCCTCTCTTGACAGAAAAAGGTGTAGTACCTTTGCCATTAGTCATGACTGAGTAAGTGACAGTTGTAATACATTGCATGATCCATCGAATTACCACAACAAGAAATTTTATTTCCACAAGAATTTGTTCAAGAAAATTCTATCCCAAGGAATCACATTCTTTCTTCTTATCTATCTTAATCATACACCTCTTTTAGAAATCCCTTTTTATACCATACCTTCTGACTATTTCATGACTGAGTATAGTGTTATCATTTAGTGCTCTAACTGGTACAAAGCCTGACGATTAGTGTCAGGTAAAGTACTCATCACTTGTTTCAACCTTGTCGTGATTATTTTGGAAATAAGTTTGTACAGTTTTGATTAACATGAAATAGGCTTATATTCTCCAATCTTGGTAGGGTTCTCCACCTTAGAAATAAGTGTAACAGAAGCACAATTCACAAGTCTATACATTTTTCGATCACTATATTAGCGATATCCTTGCCCACCACTGGCTAAGACTTTTTGAAAAATACTGAATTAAAATTATCATGCCTCAGAGCTTTTAAATCATAAATAACCTTGAGAGCATTAAGTACTTCCACCTCTGTGACTGGTTGGGACAATAACATCTGTTATTCTCTATTCAAAGGAGGCCCATTCTCATGATGTTAATAGTCACACTAGGCAACGATTGAGCAGATTGTCGCAGTAGTCCTTTATAGAAATTGATAACCTCATGTTCTATATCCTCTTGTTTTTTTGTTTTTGCACAGGAGGCGGATCCACAAATAAAATTTGAGTGCTCGAACACTTGTTGATCTTGACTCGAAATTGATATAACTATATAAAAAATTAAAGAAAAAGAATAAATAAATCAGAAAGCATCCACAAACATTAAATCTAACTGGATGCTTTGATTTTAGAGTTGTGCTGAAAACTTTCAAGTGAGAGTGTGTGGGAGTTTGAACCCCACTAGAGTCCTTTTTTCAACTAGAAACCTATTAGGCTCTTTTTGTCCTATTGGGTATATTTTTAATTCTTTTGTAGTCACTTTTTGTCCGAGATTTCAATACTATTTTTGTTTTACTTTCTTCTCGTCTTTTCATTTTTTACTTACACGTAATTCAGTATATCATAGAAAGAAAAAAAAAATTGGTTTCATAAATAAAGAATTGATGACTCCAAAATCCTACCTCTCCTAAATAGTTTTTTAAATTTTTTTTTTTATCCCTCCTGGACATGAACTTAACCAACTAATTTTATTCGGGGTGATTGCATTTTTCATCAAAAATTCACAATAGTAATCATACATCAAAAAGTTTGAACACCCACGAACCCAAAATCCTGGATCCACTACTTTTTCTGCACTTTAGTCTCTATTGCATTCACAAGTGTATTGTGATTTGGTTTTTAAGTATATAAATTTTATTTCAAAACATTTAAAATTTTTATGTCCAAATTTAAGGTAAAAATTTATCAATTTGAGTCTTAAATTCTCAATTATGTCACATAAATTGAAACATAATATTTGATCAAATATATATAGTAAAAATGAATGGGCGAGTATTAACTGAACCTCAAATTGAAAATATTCACTAAGTTATTTTAAAGACTTCTAGGTTTATTTCTATTTTAAAACTCCCTAAATATTAAGTATTAATTGAACCTCACCTTAAAAATATTTTACAAAGATCAGTTATTTTAAAGACTACCAGGTCTTTATATATAATTCTATTGCTACCCGAAGTTTCCTGGCCATAGAGAGTTGCATGTGTTGTTTTACATTTAAGTATTCAAGTGTAAATTATTTAATCATCCAACAAACATAAATCTTGGAAAAAAGAATTACGAGACACTAAAGACTTGTTCTATTATTTTTCAAAGTCTGCATGCAATCCTTTACGGTCCTTTCAGATCTCATGAAGTTTTAAGAGTTCGGACTCAAAAGGGCATTTTCTTTATTTAATGAGATCAAAAGGAGTAGTCAAAAAATTTATGTACCACCAAGTGCGAACTACCATTATTACAACCGAATTTGTTTGACGTCCGTTTGCTTTTTTCATTTTTTGTTTTCAAGGTTCACTATGCCTTCTAGGAACTGCAACCCAATTATTCTTTTTTTTTTTTAAAAAAAAAGAAAAAATTGAACTAAAAATATAAATTAATTATAAGTAGTTTGCAGAGAGTATTGCGAACTACACTCAATTTTTTTCGAATTAATTTTTGGTTGTTCGCAAAAAGGTTTTGCGAAATGCTTATCATTTTTTTCTCCTCTTTTTTCTGGACTCTTAGCGGTTGTTTGGTTACTTGATAAGTGTAGCGTTATTAATGAAGAAAATTATGCATAAGCTTTATCATGTTTAGTACTTCCTCCGTTCCATAATAAGTGTGCCAAAATTCAATAATTCACTTATTTTGTCATGTATAAAATTCAACATACATATTATTATGTTCGTTAGCAAATTCGAATCTCATATAATTAATACATGCAAAAATCACGAGTCAAATTTTATAAAATTTTATGTAAAGTAGAAGATGGAATAACTTACATCTAAATAGATACTACATGAATAAAAAGTTTAAATGACAAATTTACTTTATCACTTCTTATTAAATAAATACTTTCTTTTCTAAATGAAACAATCAAATCCTCTTCAAGATCCCATCACCCATTCTAGTCAACACATACCTCTGCCACCGTTTTCTAAATTTGCCGGAGCTGATGAATGACTTCAAGAACATGAAATCGGAATCACTGATTTTATTACTGCACAATCTCGCCGGAATAATGGAACGAGCACATCAATTTTCTAGATCTAATTGAATCTTCATCTGCCAGAGGCAAATAGTGAAAAATTGGTAGTAACTAATTAAGGTAAAATGATCTATCAAACTCTTATACTTGTACGAGTTTATAAAGTGGACACTTCTACTTATCCCTTTATCATCTAAATCAAAATATAAGATTCTAAATCCCTCCGACCGTGTGTGTAGCGCACTCGCCATTATAGATGACATGTCAGATCCACATCATATAAATTAAAGCCATGTCATAATTATCTTCATTAACCATTTTTTAAAATTATTAATAAAAAAATATTAAATAAAAGGTAATAGAATGAGTTTTCAATTTATATTTTTAAAGTAAAATTCCTATTCTCTCACCTTCCTCTATCTCTCCCAACCCACAACTACCACCATCACCTTCCCCACAACCATCATCCACCATCACTGCCACGCCACCCCTTTACTTACTTTTTCTTCCATCTAATTTTTTTTTCACACAAAAAAGAGGGACATCAAGAAAAATTCATTGACGCTCACTGATTTTATATTTCAAAAAGATCACTTTTGTGCATAAAAGCACACATGGATGCACATAATTTCTCAATAATGAGTACAAAGTGAGCTTTTCTTAACATTTTCCTTTATATTTAATTTTGAATTGCAATTTCATAGAAGAAATTTGACAGAAATTGAAGAATTTGCGAATTTGGGATCTTCTTCTTCAATAAAAAGAGCAACAGGCACAATAAACAAAAAAACAACGTTAAAGAAAAAACAAATCTATTACTCTCCTCTCGATCCCTCTTCTTCGTCCCTCACCTGAATTACCACACCACCACCATGGAAGACCCATAACCACCAAAGCAAAATCATTGTCACAAACTATCATCATTGTCGGTCAATTTTCTTTCAAGATTTAAAATCTTGATTGATGCCATCAAAATTCACTACAACACTCAATTGTTGCCGAAAGGAGATGCAGTGGGGAGGTTTGTTGGATAAAATAGGGTGGAGATGCATAGTGGAAGAAATGAAGTAAGGAATTGGGAACTTCTGCTGCTTCTATTTTTTTATTATGTAATTATTTAATTTTTTTCTTTCGATTTTAATTATTTTTTAAAGAAATTCACAACGTTCACTTGCTTTAGAGAGTGTGACATCACGCGTTTTACTGAGTCAGCAAAATAAATATCACATAAGCCCGATCAATGGTTAGAGGAATTTAAAATTTTGTGTTTTGATGGGTTGAGGGGTTCAGAAGACAACGAACAAAATAGAAGTGTCCACTTCCCAAACTCAAATAAGTATAAAGGTCCAATAAACCATTTTTCCATTAATTAACATGTTTAGTAAGTGAGGTTCTATAAGTTTGTACCCAGAAAAATAAATTCCTATTTATTTTATTTTTCTAAAAAATATCTTCTTGTTATTACATTTTATATTGGACAAGTAAGAAATTCCTTTTGTGTATGCGCTACATAAAGGGTAATGTCAATGCTTTGCTTGGCACACACCCAACATGTCTTTTTCAAGGTCGAATATGACGACTCGTAATCTGTCAGCTTCCTTAATTTCTGAGATAGTAATCTTCCTTTCAGACATAGTTTTGGCTCTTCTATAGTACTGTATAATAAATTCATTCCATTTTCTTACTAGGATAGATATTCTAATAATGAACTAACTAGTTTAACTAGTTGGTAGCTAGCTCCGCATCGTCAACGGCATAAAAAGGGCATCCAATCTTGTTGGTATCCTTTGTTTAAAAAAGTATACCAAAAAATCAAAATAAAATAAAAAATTGAAAAAACAAAATACATTTAATGAAAATATTAGAGTCCGCAGAATTTACTATGGGTCATTAACGAATTTAATTCCCTTACTATAATCGAGATTTAGGATTACCTCCTCCCAAGATAAAATGAATATACCTAAAGTTGGAGTAGCAATGCCTCAAACCTAATAATTTCCTTGAACACAAAAATTGTAATAAATCACACAAAGACTATATTCTTGTTTTTCAAAAATACACGTGTCATGATTCAAAAACGAGGGTCATGATGACACTTGTCGCGGCGTACCTTAAAAAGTAAGCCTATCACCCAAACTAATATAAAAGAAAAAAAGACAGAAATATCCCAAGGTAAGACTTCTAGAATAAAGCCAAACCATACAAGTAATTATAACAATGCAAAAATAACTTATCCAAAATACCAATCATTCTCAAAATCAGATGTCAATAGTGTAAGAACTACTAAGACAATCCAGGTGTAACACCCCAAAATCTAATTTCCGGGATGCCACTCGGTGCTCCGAACTGCAAGTAGTCCTGAGCTAACCCTGACTGCTTTCTACTAAATCTGAATCTCAAAATAGGGAAAATATGAATGTACGATCATAATGAATACGAAAAAATTGTCTGAACTATCTGAGTATGTATGATAATACTGATCTCATCAGTCTAATAAAGAAAATACTAAAAATCTAAATACTAAAATAAAATCTGAATACTAAATCTGGTAGTCCGATAAGCCTCTACTAGCAGAAACTAGAGAGTCATTGGGACAGGCCCCAGCTGACTCGAACTATCTGAAATGAATGCTAAAGTATCTACTAATAGACTGAAAATCTGAATAACTAAGTCCCCGAACTATAAGGACTCACCAACTGCAGAAATGTAAATGAGATGCTAAAAAATCACTCACACTGCTGAGACTGAGCACCTAAACCTACATTATGAGGCAATGTAACACATAGACATATATGTAGATCAGTACTTTGAGGATGCACTGAGTATATGGGGGTGAATGCAATAAGTAAACAATATCATCATAATTTATAAAACTATGCATGCTAAAGGTAAATGACTCACATAGGCTTGAGTAATAAAAAAAACTGAATGTCATAAATCATGAACAATAAAGCATATATTATGAATCTTGTGAGCCATTACCCTTAGTTCTGAAATCTATACTCTGTTCTTATTCTCAAATCATATAGACTAAGTGAAAGGGCTCACCTTTTTATGTCTAAAAACTAAAAGCTGTAATTCTGTAACTGAAATCTCAAGTAAAATAATATCTGAGTAAGTTTGTGAGCCTTTATACTTAGTTTCTAAAATCTGAAAAATACTTTATCTTTTATCTGAAGGTTTATCTGTAGGGGAGGTTCTTCTAACTGACATAAACCATGTGAGCATTCATGGAGTCCAACGTCTTTGTCCACCTAAGGAGGAATATCCTCACGTTGGGGAAAGAAGTCATACTCTTGCCAGGGAGTATAACCTATCTGAGTGATCACATATGTGTCATCCACGTAGAAGTGGAAATAATCTAAATCCTACGTTGGCATGTAGTTTTGGTGTATGAAACCGTAGTAACGTACCCATCTCGGTGCTAAATACTACTCCCAAAATAATATCTATATGCTCATTCTGATAAAAATCCACTTTTAAAATAGTCTAATGGTTTATAATGAAAACCAATTGAAATTCTGTAAGTTAAATTTGTAATCTGAATCTGTAAAGTGGATTTCATATCTATTCTGATACCAAAAGGTCAAATATTTATCAATAATCTGAGAATGATCTTATCATAGGGTGCTCATAGCACAAACAATCTCGAAATAACAATCTATAATAAGGGCTTAATGACCCATGCATCAATCTCATGTTAAAATATCTTAAAATTCATGCTTGATAATATGTATACATTTATAATTCATCATAAAATCTGGAAATTTCCGTACTATGCATAAAAATAGGAATATAATCATGTAATTCCACCTTATAAATCAATGAAAATCTCATAAACTTGTAAATAACAACAATGGGTATAAACCCTAACTACAATTTCATGGAAATCACATACAATTAAATAACTTTTGTGATTAAAAGCAAGTTTTGGGAACAAGGATGAAAGGAGTATCCTTGTTTATAACCCCACATACCTCAATTGATGAACTAGATGCTAAAACTTGAATCTTGGGTCTCTATTGATGCTTTGGAGATGACTTCTTAGAGTTCTTGAATTAGGAATTCTCAATCTTGAATTGCCTTGGAGAATTAATGGAGAAATTTGGATTTCTTGGGGAGGAAGTTTGATGGACTAGGGTTTTGCTTGAGAGAAATTTGATTAAAAGTGGATGTAAAGTGCTTTGGAGGGGTTTAATTCATTGTTTAGGACGGATTAGCGATTGGGGGATTTACCAAAATGCCCCTCTTAAACTTATAAACGGAACTAGAAAAATGACCAAAATCCCGACTTTTGGCCTTAGCGCGACGCGCCACTATCGCGCCAAGCCACTGGAAAATGCCAACTGGAAATATGCATGGTGGCGCGATGCGATGGTATCGTTTTGCCACCTAGGATGGGACCTGGAAACTTAGTGTGATGCGCTAATATCGCGGACCCTTACTGGAATTGGACAATTAGGGATTTGGCCCTCTCTGCGACGCGCTAATATCGCGGAGGGCCACTGGAAATTGACAAATGTCATTTAAACCTTCTCCGCAACGCGCTAATAACCTAAATGATGGTGTCTTACGATTGGAACTTAAAATAGCCATAAATTCTTACTCGGTTATTGGATTTAGGTGAATATTAATCGTCGGAAAGCTAATTCAATTTTCTACACAATGGGAGGTCTAAATCTGGAAAATTCTAAGTGAAATAAATATTATCTATCTAGGAAACTATCCTTTAACCCTTCTAGAGATGAATTCAAGCTAGAAAAAGTACAAGGTGTTACACCAGGAGTCAAATACATCAGAAAAATAACCACAAAAGAATAATATATGTCTACGAATACTAATAAAGACATAACTACTATAGAAAGATAGAGGTGAACTTCGGATGCATGAATGTCCAACCGCTACCTTGGAAGCTCCAATAATTGTTCGAGTTAAGCAAGCTGAAGCACACTCTAGCTAGGACCTACACCGAAAGGGCGTAGTAGGCATGAGTACGGTCCACTTATACTCAGTAGGTATTATAGGCTGACCAAGTAAAGTAGTAAATAAAGCATACAAAATATACACTAAGAGCACGTCACCTGCAATCAGAAAATGTCCCATAATGGTAGCCCATACCGCTTGCACTAACATTTTGAATATATCACATATATTGCAACATTACAAAAAGATAGAACACAAGTATGCATTATATCACAAATAAGTTGCACAAGAGGGAACATGCATATACAATATCATCAAATACAAGTAAAAAAAGATAAGGCAATTACATAGATCACAAGTCAATACGACAATACATACATGATATATTTCCACAAACAACCATATGATATATTTTCACAACCAACCACAATAATATATTTCTACAATCACGCGAGCCAATATCCTTTATTATTTTCCTTTCATCCATGAATTTCCACACGTCTCATATGCCAAAAGAGTATGAATATAATCACAATACACCAATGGTACCGCATTAAGTATTTTAATAGTACAATACAATTATTTACATGTATTTAAGGCTATCAATGTCACATAGGACCCCACACGGTCTCACATATCACATAATATCTCAATTTCGACAATTACATCACATATAGGCCCCCACAAGGGCACATCACATAGATAGAGATTTTCATGATTATTTTTCACCCTTAATATGTATTTTTGTACCATCATTTACTATCCAGCCCAATCTGAAAGAGTTAAGCCATAACCTACCTCAAAAGACGAAACAAGTTCGCTATACTTTGAACCCACGACCTTACTTTCCAAGAATGATTTCGAACTCAACTAAAAACATCAAATATGAAATCTACTTGTCAGAACAAAATCAACGACACCCATATTGACTACTTTTGGTTTGGGATCAAAACAGACCCCCAAAATGTGTTTCCTGAAAAGAAGGGCAAAATCAAAGTTTTACTTCAAAAACATGTTTTTCATATTTTTAGAAATTTACAGCTGAAAACTCAAGTCAAATAGAGTAAAAAACGAGGTTCAAATTGAAGAAAAACTATTTTAAAGCATTATCGGATAAAAATCTTTAAAATTCGAATTAAAATCAGGAATCAAAGTTATTTTAAGGGTTAAATTGATGAAAAACTAGTAATTATAAGATAAAAATATTTTTCAAGTGAAAAGAAGTAAAATTGAGGTTCAAAAATCAAGCCCTAAGATTTTTGGGGTTTTGAGAAATTAATCAAGAAATTACTAAGAAAAGGATGAAATCTTACCTTAAATCCGTAATAAAACCAAGAAATAGATGTTAATCTAGCTATCCAAGCTCCCACAAGCTTCACTTTTAAGCCTCCACACTATCTTAGTGTTTAACTCTCAAGTGGCAAGATGAAAATGAGCAAAATGGGCCAAAAAGAGGTAAAAAATCTGCTATTTTATAGCAGATTTTTTTGCAATATCATTTTTTCGGTCGATCGAACTTCGACGGGGTGCCCAGAATTCGTTCGAAGTTCGACATACAAAATAACTATGCAATCATACTGAATTCGATGTTCCGAAAGCGATGACGATATCCGATCTTCAAATTTTTTTATCAAAGTTGACCCACAAAATTCGAAATCATAATTTTTTAAATCGAGGGTCAAAATGAGATTTAAAAGCCGTAAAATCATACAAAATATGCTAACACCCTAAAATCAGAATTCTAGATCTGCTGACGAAGTTGAATTTTCCACCCAAAGTCATTTCGATCAAATGTGGGTCCCACACCAATATTTTTAATTTTTTAACTTTTCGATCAATAGGTCGAAATAAGCTCGGGTGCACTGGAACCCGAACCAAAGGTCTAACTAGTTTGAAATTGATATTTTGGAGTTGCTGGCGCAGTCCATTTTGCCATTCGTCATACAGATTAAAAGATATTCACATAAGTCTAAAATAAGGCTCTTAAAGCCATTAAAAGCCACAATATCGCATAAATAGTACCAAAATGCATCGAAAATCATGTCAATCACCCCTACACCTCAGAAATATCATAATGCAACTATAAGGAGAGGTAAAATAGTCAAATCACACAAAATTACAAATTTCACATATTTTATCAAATTTTTAGGTCGTTACATCATTCATCACTAAAAATCTAGTTCGTCCTCGAACTAAGACAAAGAAATACCTGAATCAATGAAGAGCTAAGGATAAGAACTACACATATCAGACTCAACCTCCTAAGTAGCCTCATCTACAGGTCAATATCACCACTGAACCTTAACCACAGGGATAAATTTAGAGCGTAACCGCCTAACGTTCTTAGCCAAAATGGAAACCAGCTCCTCAACAAAGGACAACCGCTCATATAACTGAACCGATTCCCAACGAATGACATGAGGCTTATCAAGAATATAGCGATAAAGCATAGAAACATGAAAAACTAGATGAACAAATGATAGATCAGGGGGCAAAGCCAACTTATAAGTCACATCACCAATAGTACGAAGAATTTCAAATGGACCAATATACCTGGGGCTAAGCTTGCTCCTTTTCCCAAACCCCATCACACCCTTCACGAGTTAAACTCGAAGGAAAACATAATCACCAAAACCAAATCTCAAGGCATGAAGTCTATGATTAGCATAGTACTTCTTCCTACTCTGAGCCGCTCTAAGTCTATCCTGAATGACCCAAACACTATCCAAAGACTCACGAAGCAAGTTTGTACCTTGAGGTCTCACTTCTGTAACATCAAACTAACCCACTAGGGAGCGACAACGCCTACCATACAACACCTCAAAATGAGCCATATCAATACTGGAATGGAAGCTATTATTATATGTAAACTCTGCTAAAGACAAATGCTGCTCCCACTGGACACAAAAATCCATCACATAAGCGCGGAGCATATCCTCTAAAACCTGGATAGTCCGCATGATGGACATCAGTTTGGGGGTAAAACGTTGTGCTAGGATCAACCCAAGTACCCAACTCATCCTAAAAAGTCTTTCAAAAGTGAGATGTGAACACAGAACCTTAATCTGAAATAATGGACACCAACACACCATACAGACACATAATCTCATGAATGTAGATACGATCCAATCTCTCAGCACTGAATGATACCAGAATATGAATAAAATAAGTTGACTTGGTCAATCGATCCACGATGACCCAAACAATATTAGAACCATGAGATGTACGAGGCAAACTAGTCACAAAGTCCATGATGATCCATTCCCACTTCTACTCGGGAATGGGTAACCTCTAAAGCAATTACCAGGTCTCATATGCTTGGCCTTCACCTACTGATAACATAGGCAACAAGACACAAAATTTTCTATATCTCACCTCATTCCACCACACCAGTAATGCTGCCTTAAATCACAATACATCTTAGCCATGCCTGGATGGATAGATATCTGGAACAATGGGCATCCTCCAAGATCAACCTAATCTAATCACCCACTTTCGGCACACAAACTCGAACCCCAATCCTCAAAACTCCATTTGAATTAAGTGAGGCTTTCTTAACCTCACCGCTCAACACCTTATCTCAAATCAACCTCAATCAAACATCATCAAACTGATGAGCTCGAATCTGCTCCATCAAAGAAGATCTAGCCTCCACAAAAGCCAAAACACTCCCAAGTATCGAAAACCATCTGGTTAGCTAAAGACTGAATCTCTAAGGCCAAAAACCTCTCTTGGATCAAAAGGTGCACCAAGCTACCCATGCTAGTCGACTTTTGACTCAAGGCATCCGCAACCACATTAGCCTTTCCCAAATGATAAAGAATAGTTAAGTCATAATCCTTAAGTAACTCAATCCAAAAATGTTACCTCATATCAAGATCTCGCTAGCTAAAGAAGTACAGAAGGCTATGATGATCTCAGAAGATCTCACAACGGACTCCATACAAGCAGTGCCTCCATAACTTTAAGTAAAACACAACTGCGCACAACTCCAAATTATGTATAAGATAATTTCTCTCATGAGGCTTTAACTAACGAGATGGATATCCAACCACCTTGCCCTCCTGCATCAACATAATGCCTAACCCAACACCTGAAGCATCACAAAGACGATAAAACCCATGCCCTCCTTGGGCAAAGTCAAGTTAGGAGATGAAGTCAACAAATCCTTGAGCTTTAGAAAGCTCGCCTCACAAGCATCGGACCACTAAAAAAAATCTTCTTCTGGGTCAATTTGGTCAACAGAGCTTCAATAGAAGAGAAACCCTCAACAAAAAGTCGATAATAACCTACCAAGCTAACAAAAATTTGAATCTCGATGGGTGAAGTAGGTCTAGCCCAATCACGAACCGCTGTAACCTTGGCTAGATCAACCATAATACCTTTCTTAATCACCACATGACCCAAGAAATAAATAGTCTCCAACCAAAACTCGCACTTAGAGAACTTAACATACAATTTCTCATCCCTTAATCTCTAAAGAACAATACGCAAATGCTCCTCAAGTTCAACCTCACTCTTGGAATACACCAAGATATCATCTATAAATAAAATAACAAAGAAGTCGAGATATGATAAAAAAACCCGATTCATAAACTCTATGAACGCGAAAGGGCATTGGTAAACCCAAAAGACATGACCAATAACTCATAATGACCATATCGAGTCCAAAAAGCCATCTTCAGAAAATCCAAAGCTCTAATCCTCAACTGGTGATAACCTGACCTCAAATTAATCCTTGAAAATACCACAACACCCTTAAGCTGATCAAATAAGTCATCAATGCAAGGAAAATGATAGTTATTCTTAACCGTCACCTAATTCAACTGTCGATAATCAATACACATCTGCATAGACCCATCCTTTTTCTTCAGAAATAAGACAGGCGCACCCCAAGGTGAAACACTAGGTAAGATAAATCCCTTGTCCAAAAACTCCTACAATTGATCCTTCAGTTTTTTCAACTCTGCTGGGGCCATCCTATAAGGATAAATAGAAATGGGCTTGGTTCCCGACTCAACATCAATAGTAAGATCAATATCTTGATCCGGAGGTATACCAGACAAGTATGTATAAAACACATCCATAAACTCACAGACAACATGGACAAAATCCAAGAAAGGACGTGAAACAAAACTGGTGTCACGAATAGAGCCAAGTAAGATAAACATCCCCTCTCAACCAATTTACAAACTTGGACATAAGATATAATCCTCTTAGGACTCGAATGAAGTGCACTCTTCCAAGCTATCCTTGGCACACCCGGCAAAGCTAAAGTCACAATCTTATCAAAACAATCTAAGACATCATGATAAGGAACCAACTAATTTATACCCACAATAACATCAAAATTGACCATGTCTAACGCAAGCAAGTCTACCAAAGTCTCACGCCCAGCAAAAGTCACAACAAAAGATCGGTACACCTGATCCACTACTAAAGAATCACCCACTGGGTAGATACACGAATAGGCATGGAAAGAGACTCACTAATAGAATCAAAACCTAAAGAAAAATATGCAGACACATAGGAGAAAGTTGATTCGAGATCAAATAATAAAGATACAGGTCAAAAACAAATAGGAATGATACCTATAATCACCGCATCAGAATCCTCTTTCTCAAGTCTGGCTGATATAACATAATACTAACCGCGACCACCAACTGCCTGGGTGGCCCCACGACCACCACCATGGGCTCTACCATCTTTACCTCTCGCACCCCTAGTACAACCCTTACCTCTCACAACTAAAATAGGAGTAGCCCGAATCGCCCAACGGGGACAGTCCTTGGCCACATGGACAATCTCATCACATATATAACAACTTCTATAAATAACCTCAATATGAAAAGGTACAACTGAGCCCGAACGGACACCCTAAGCTGCTGAACTAGAATATCCCCCACCTGAACTCTGTAAAGCTGCCACTAGCCTACCATGGTATCCACAAGAACCTCTAAAATCTCTACCTCGATAGGTCTGCCTCCTGAACTCACCAAAATATCGCGGTGTCTCCCTAAGATATACTAAGAATATCCTATGTCATCTTAGTATGATCCATAATACTCTAAAATAAAGCCCCAAACACAACCATTTGAGATGTAGCCAATTGAAGTGAAAACCTTCAAACCCTTCATGAACTTTTAAACCTTCTCAGACTCAATGGAAATGATATCATAGAAATTTCTAAACAGGGCATATAATCATTCCTTATACTCCATAACTATCATAGAGCCCTGCTACAAATAATCAAACTTGTTCTCCATTCGATCCCTCAAACTATGAGGCATGAATCTCTCCAGAAAGGCATCAACAAACTGATCCCATGACAACTTAGGAGCATCAACATGCCTATAATTGACAAAAAAATCCACCAATCTCTCATAGAATCTCTCAATTGATAGTAGTATAAGCCACACCATCTGCACAGAAAAAGTGAAACACAACTTAGAACACAAGGTATGAAAGAACTTTGCACAATAAAGAATAAAATAAGGAAAGTTTCCTAAACACATCCTATAGCCTCTTAAAGATAGATACGGATGTCTACATACCGATCCGCGAGACTCTATTAGACATCCCATTCTTACAGTATTGAGACCAATGACACCTAGCTGCTCTGATACCAATTTAGTACGACCTAAAAATGAGGGTCATGATGACACTTGTCGCAGCATACCATGACAAGTAGGTCTATCACTCAATCTGATATAAAAGAGATAAAGACAGAAATATCCCAAGGTAAGGCATCTAGAATAAAGCCGAACTGTATAAGTAATCATAATAATGCGAAAAGAACTTATCCAAAATATCAATCATGCCTAAAATCAGGTGTCCATAGTGTAAGAACTACTAATACAATCTAAGAGTCAAATACATTAGAAAAATAACCACAAAGGATTAATAAATGTCTCCGAATACTAATAAAGACATAACTACTATAGAAAGATAGAGGTGAACTTCGGATACATGAATGTCCAACGGCTACCTTAGAGCTCCAACAAGCTCGAGTCAAGCAAGCTGAGGCGCACTCGAGCTAGGACCTACACCAAAAGAGCGCAGTAGGCTTGAGTACGGTTCACTTGTACTCAATTGATATCATAGGTCGACCAAGAAAAGTAGTAAATAAAGCATACAAAATATACACTAAGGGCACATCACCTACAATCAGAAAATGTCCCATAACGGTAACCCACACCGCTTGCACTAAAAGTTTGAATATATCACATATATTACAATATTACAACAAGATAGAACACAAGTATGCATTATATCACATATAAGTACAACAAAAGGGAACATGCATATACAAGATCATCAAATACAAGTAAAAAAAAGATAAGACAATTACATAAATGGCAATACAATATAATATAAACACAATAAAGTAAGTGCAATGTATATTATTATGATGATGATGATGCACGAGGTCGTTGCACAACCTCTGAGATCATCGTACAATCCCCGTATACACCTATGGAGGTAAACCTCCTAACGCAGGACCCAAGGGGGGTTCTTCAACCCATATACAATCCATATATATCATATCTTCTTTTCAGCACATCCCTCAAAAAGATGTTATCAGGTGTTGCCTGTGTTTCTCAGATTTTTCCACGATGGTACCAATATTTTATGGATATGAAGATGTAATGCTCACAACGTATCACAATGAGTATTTCCACAACCAACTACATGATATATTTTCACAAACAACCATATGATATATTTTCACAACCAACCACAATGATACATTTCTACAATCAAGCGATCCAATATCCTTCATTATTTTCCTTTGATCTATGAACTTCCACATGTCTCATACGTAAAAAAAGTATGAATATAATTAAAATACACCAATGGTACCACATTAAGTATTTTAACAACACAATACAATTATTCACATGTATTCAAGGCTATCAATGTCACATAAAACCCCACACGGTCAGACATATCACATAATATCTCAATTTCAATAATTACATCATATATAGGGCCCACACATGCATAACACATAGATATACATTTTTCATGAGTAGTTCCCACCCTTAACATGCATTTTTATACCATTATTTACTACCTAGCCGAGTCTGAAAGAGTTAAGCCATAACCTACCTCAAAAGCCAAAACAAGTTTGCTACACTTTGAACCCACGACTTTACTTTCTACGAATGATTTCATACTCAACTAAAAATATCAAATATAAAATCTATGTATCAAAACAAAACCAACGACACCCATATTGAATACTTTTGGTTCGGAGTCAAAATGAACCCCCAGAACGGGTTTCCAAAAAAGAAGGGCAAATGGGAACTTTTCTTTAAAAACATGTTTTTCATATTTTTAGGAATCTACAGCTGAAAATCCAAGTCAAATTGAGTAAAAAATGGGGTTTAAATTGAAGAGAAATTATTTTTAAGTTTTACCGGGTAAAAATCTTTGAAATTCGGGTTAAAATCAAGAATCAGAGTTGTTTTAAGGGTTAGATTGATGAAAAACTAGTAATTATAAGATAAAAATACTGTTCAAGTGAAAATAAGTAAAATTGGGGTTTAATAATCAAGCCCTAAGATTTTTGGGATTTTGAGAAATTAATCAAGAAATTACTAAGAAAAGGATGAAATCTTACCTTAAATCAGTAATAAAACCAAGAAATAGATGTAAATCTAGCTACCCAAACTCCCACAAGCTTCACTTTTAAGATCCCACACTATTTTAGTATTTAACTCTCAAGAGACAAGATGAAAATAAGCAAAATAGGCCAAAAAGAGGTGAAAAACTTGCTATTTTTATAGCATATTTTTCTGCAATATTAGTTGTTTTTTGGTCGATCGGACTTCGACGGGGTGCCCGAGATTCGTTTGGAGTTCAATACATGCAAAAGAACTATGCAAACATACTAAATTCCACATTACGGATGCGATATCGATATCAGATTTTCAAAAAAAATATCATTTTCACAAAGTTGACCCCTAAAATTCGAAATCACAATTTTCAAATCAAGGATCGAAATGAGATTTAAAAGCCGTAAAATCATACCAAATATGCTAACATTGTAAAATTGCTATTTCGGATCTGCTTGCAAAGTCGGATTTTCTATACGAGGTCGTTTCGATCAAATGTGGGTCCCACATCCATATTTTTAATTTTTCAACTTTTTGATCAATAGGTCGAAATGAGCTTGGGTGCATCGGGACCCTAACCAAAGGTCTAACTAGCCTAAAATCGATATTTTGGAGCTACTGGCATAGTCTGTTTGGTCATACATCTCGCAGATCAAAAGATATCCCCACAAGTCTAAAATAAGGCTCTCAAAGCCATCAAAAACCACAATATCGCATAATTAATTTTTAAATACGTCAAAAATTATGTCAATCACCCCCACATTCTAGAAATACCATAATGCAACTATGGGGAGGGCTAAAACAGTCAAATAATATAAAATCACAAATTTCACATATTTTATCAAATTTTTAGGTAGTTACAACATGCAAAAGAAGTTTAGAAAATTTGGTTTTGAGAAGAGAGAGGAAACCACTCTATTTATAGTTAAAAAGGGAAGTATGAACAAGTTCTATTATACTTTATCAAAAAAGTAACAATACAATGGAAAAGTCACAACTCATTTAAAAGGTCACGTCCATAAAAAAAGTGTTATTCAAATAAAATGTTATTCAAATTGCATCCTTTCTCTTGGTGCTGTTTAGAAAAAATTTAATATGTGTCATTCACACCTTTTAAAATTCAAAAATGTCCCACATGAATGAGGGATGACTTGAAAGCATGCATAAAAAACTGTGTGATTCTTAAGTGAGTAAATGGTATGTGGATAAGGAGGTTTTCCTTTGAACTTTTCATAGTGATTACTTATCAGATTTACTTGATAAATCAGTAGATTTAACATCGTTAAATAATCGAGCTTTGGTGTCTACCTAGACAATATAAGTCACACAATTAACCCTTTTACCATCTTTGATTCTCATATTATGTTCGTTTGAGCCATGAATACTACCATATTTATAAGAGTGTAGAGGATTGGCCTTTACAAACTATATATAAATCATTTACATAGGTGATGCCTAAATGTGTTATCCTATAGATAAGCTATTTGATAAACCACGTATCAAACTATATATAAATCATTAAAAAATTTAATACTTCATCCTTGTTATTGAACTCTTTCTTATCACCAGATAACAATAACAACATACCTAGTGTAGTCCTATATAGTGAGGTATAAGGAGAATAAAGTATACACGGACCATACCACAACCTCAGAGGTGATCTAGAGAGGTTGTTTCTGATAGACCCATGGCTAAAGAAAGAAAAAATTTAGAAAAAGATGCGATGAAAGTACAACATACAACAGATAGTAACAAAATAGTACCTAGAACTAAAATAGTCCTACAACAAAATACAAATAATATATAGTAGTATAAATCGAATAAGAGAAAGCTACAAGAATAGTACTATGAAAATAAGGGATACAAGAGAATACTCTTCTATCTACTAACCTTCTACCCTAATACGCGTCCACCATACCTTCCTGTCTAAGGTCGTATCTTCGGTAAGTTGCAACTATGCTATGTCTTGTCTAATGATTTCTCTTTAATACTTCTTTGGTCTATCTTTACCTCTCCAGAGTCCATCTATAGACCAAAAAATTATTTTTGAAAAAGCTGAAGCTGTAAGAATATTACGTATTAATGACCTACATATTTTAGATAATAAAGTAATTACATTTTCTCCCAAGAAAAGTAATAAATAAATCAATTAAATTTTCTTCCAGTTATGCATATATGGTATTTATTTGATGTCAAGAATTACCTATTGTGGAGTCCCCAAGGTTAAAGTTTTTGGTCTAAAAGTTCCTAGCCTACATACAACTTTGATAGACATAAGGTAGAAGATTCTATGATTTTTTCTCTACCTCTTTCTTCTTAAAGTTCTTGGCAAGATTAATATGATTTTCCACAATGCTTGAATGATAATGGCGTAAGATATATCTATATATATTTTTACATTTTGAATTTGTGTATTGTAACACCCCGTACTTTTATCTAGCTTAAATTCGTCCCCAAAAATTCAAATACTTGCTTTAAATATGAACAAACTTTTATACAAATGGAGTTTTCAAGATTTTGACTTTTTGTTGTGTGAAAAATTGAATTAGCTTT
This sequence comes from Capsicum pubescens, assembly GCA_030864215.1. Classification (NCBI taxonomy): domain Eukaryota; kingdom Viridiplantae; phylum Streptophyta; class Magnoliopsida; order Solanales; family Solanaceae; genus Capsicum; species Capsicum pubescens. The sequence goes on along the minus strand of CM061539.1, from coordinate 139,877,821 downwards.
TCAACGATATAAAATTTGCCTAAATTCGATAACCGGGTAAGAAGTTTTGGTGATTTTAAGTTTTAGTCGTTAAATACCGTCATTCAGGCCAGTAGCGCATTGCAGAGTGTACTAAAATAGCAATTGTCAGTTTTCAGTATTGCTCCGCGATATTGGTTCGTGGTACCGTAGATCCAATTCACAATTGTTAATTTTCAGTGTACCAACGCGATTACACCACGTCACGGTGCACTTCCAGTTCGCAACCAAAGTGGCAACGCGATTGTACCACATCACACCACCATGCAATTTTCCAGTTGTCCTTGTTCCCTCCGTGTCGTGCCAGGGGTCCAGATCGGGACAATTTCACGAAAAATTAAAGTTTCACCCTGGGTTAAAACAATCTTTTCCCATGATTTTATTCCACCCAGATGTGGGATTTAAGTCCTAAAAACGTGTAAAACCCTTCATTATTCACTTTTCCGCAAAATTAAAAGATATTTCTCTCTCAAGAGGAAAAAACCCTAGTTCAAGAATCAAGGTCAATCCTCAAGAATCTCTCCAAGAACCTTCAAGAACTCCTCTTCTCAGGTATGTTAGATGTTCATTCATGGATGCTTACCTTCCATGGATCCCAAGAATCCCTTTTCAAAATACAAGATTTATGATTTATGATTTCTATATTGGAATTAGATTGAATTTATGCTCATGGTGTTGTTTGAGTTTTTAATTCATGATTTAGATTACATGTTTCAAGAATTGATTCTAGTATGTGTTAAATTACATGGTATTCATGATAAACCCTTCACTTTGCAAGTTGATTATTGTAGCCATATTAACCCTAAGTGTTTATGATTTAATGAACCAAGCATGCTGCCCAATGTTTGATAAATTATCTATGAGAATGAAATAATGCCATTATAGTATGATAACATGTATTCCCCATTCATGTACAAGTTAATGCATTATAAGTATTTGATGAAGTGTCTCTATGAATGAATTATGACCAAGTGGATATTGTTCTGTTATTCAAAGTTATGCTTTGCTTTACTTTTCATGCAATCGAGTCCTGGGGGTATTTAATACCCGATAATTTAACTGTCTACCAAGAGCCAATGTCAGTTACGAATAGTATCGATCATGGAACTATTAGTACTCCTCTCAGTTAGTTATAGAACTCAGTAGAATTAAGTCAGTCACAGAACTTAGGAAAACTCAGTAATCCCAATATTAGTCCACTCCAGTTCAGTATACTCAATTCAGTGTCTCTTAGTTGGGAGTAGGAACTAGCACCGAGTGAGTATAGAGGTGACAACTTCTCTCGTCAGGCAGGTAGAATCATTAGTAGCAGTCTCACACTACAGAACTATGTAGCCAACATAGGATTTGAGGAGTCACCTATCAGATTAAGGCTTGGCTACCTCCCAGAGGTCACCCATCATATTAGGCTTGACTTCCTGTTCAGGGTCACCCATCAGATAGACTTGATCACAACAGTGTCTTTACTCATGGAACGGTACTGGCACCCTTCCAACTGGGGTTACAGGTTAGACCCCACTCAGTTTACTTAGGGACATGTCTATTAAGTGAGAATTCCCATAATTTCAGTTTCAAATTCAGTCTTCAAAATAGAACTTAGTTCAGTTCTACAGAATCAGGACTGTTAGATATAATCACTCAGTTAACAGTAATTCAAATTATCAATGATCTCAGATTATCAGTATATTCAGTTATCAGTTATCAAATTCAGTACTAGTATATTATGTCACAGTATGCGCAGTATGTTTAGTAGTTATAGATCCTTCATGTATGCTAATCCAGCTCTTGCATATCATTCAGTTAGTTATTGTTCATGCATATAAACCCATGCATTCATCCATACCTTATTTAGCATACCAGTACATTCCCACGTACTGATCGCATACCCATTTCTTGTGATATGATATTTCATATCATAGGTTCGGATGCTCATGTTTCTAACTGCGCTTAGACAAATTTAACCAGCAGTAGCAGATTTAGCAGTAAGTCCTCATCCATCGAGGATATGCTTTTGTTTTATTACTTAAGCTTAGCAGTATTTTAGTAGATGGAGTTAGTTGGGGATTTTCCCATCAACTCTACTTTCAGACAGATTCAGTTAGAGGCTTTTCAGACTAGATTTTCAGACATTATTTCAGATTCAAATGTTATTACTCATTATCAGTATTTTAGATATTTTGAACCTTATGGCATTTCAGCCTATTATTCCATAATTATTTCAGTATTATTGTTTAGTGCTCACAGTAGATATCATTCATAGGTTAGCTTATGGTCCTTTAGGGTTGCAAGCATCGTATGACAACTAGGCGGTTTTCCCAGGTCGTTACAAACTTGGTATCAGTGCCTAAGGTTCAACAGTGCCCTAGGGAATCTAAAAAACCGCATCGCACAGAGTCTTGTGCATGGGTGTGTAGTGCGCCACACTTATGGACAGGAGACTATGAGATATTTTAGGAACAATTTTCTTTTTTTCAATATTCATGTCGTGCGAGTGAGCGTGAGCTAAAGTTAAGCTCACAGTCTAATCCTTTTCTTCCTTTCTACTACATAACCATTCTAAGTGCTTACCTCAATAGGTAAACCTATTCCAGCCAGACAAGTTTATAGAAATTGCTCGATTATAGTATTTCAGAAAAATCCCTTCAGTTAATTACAGTAATAGAGTCATTCCATTTCAGTTTCTTGATTAACCAGTCCTTGAATGAAGAGGTAGTACCTTAGTTTGAGTTGATTTAAGTTTGAATCACTAGATTAAACTAATAGAAAGAGAAGTTGAGAATTCTAAGTTAGTTAGTAGTAAGGCTACTATATGATGATTGTTGGGGCAATAGAAAGCTACGAATCATGTATCAAAAGGAAGTACTAGAAGTGGACCTTATATTGTTTGGTGTAGCCCTCCCAGGATGAGTTCCATGTTTATGACCATTGTCTACCTCAGACTCTAGAAGTAAGGTGGTGATAATTTAGTTTGGGTTCTATTAGTGATCTGCAGATTTGGAATAATGGCCTTAAGCTAAGGGGGAGATGGTAGTATAGTACATGGTAGAAGACCACGCGTGCTTATAGTTCCTAGTATAAGGAGTTCCAGTTCACTTAGTACTCAGTTCTAGTGCTGTCTCAGTTATAGTCTCAGTCGCAGTCTTAGCCCAATAATCAAATCAGTACCTCTATTACAGACTATTTCAGAATCATGTTATACTGTTGGTCCTGCATTCTTAAATAATATAGATCTCACAAATTTATGCTCAGTTATCTCATGCTACTCAGTCTGTCTCTTCCTCATATTCATAGTACTCTACAGTTTCAGTCCAGTTATTTAGACTTAGTATAGTTCAGTCTCACACGCCCAGTATTCCCCTATTAGTCATTAAGTTAATTAGATAAGTTATTATGTTTAAGTATTTTTGCTCAGCGCCCATATGAATATTTCTAATAGTCGCAAGTGAAGTGCCGTACTGAGATGTAGTGTATTGTTTAGAGAGTATTTGAGGAATATGTCTAATCTTGAGAAATGTAGTTACGATGCGTAAAGTTTAGTCACGATTCAGTTCGTAGGTGCCCGTGATAATTTACCCATATTTTAGCTAAGTTTTGAGGATAGAATATATAATTCCTGCACTTTTAGTCCATTTTCCTTTAAGTGAGCTAACCTATGTGATTAGCATGTTTTCAAGTATTAATGATGAATATTTCAGCACTTTGTGGACCTTTGGGCAGCAAAGGAAAACTTCATATAAGAGGGAAGACAGCTTTTGGAAGCTGTTGGACTGAATGTGACGCATGGAGAATTTGTCCCGTTGACGTTTTTCTTCCCTTTAGCCGTTCGTGTAGCCTTAGAGTTTTTCTCCGTCTTAAACATACAGAATCTGTAAGCTGAATAATGACTAATGATAATTGATCGAATGAATGCTGAAAAATTCAGCAAATAAGGTTTTTATAACATCCTTGTCCTACTAAGTTACTGCTGCATCCCTAAGTATTTAGAAATACTAATTTTGCCCGGGACAAATTCTCCATGCGTCACATTCAGTCCAACAGCTTCCAAAAGCTGCCTTCCCTCTTATATGAAGTTTTCCTTTGCTGCCCAAAGGTCCACAAAGTGCTGAAATCTTCATCATTAGTACCTGAAAACATGCTAATCACATAGGTTAGCTCACTTAAAGGAAAATGGACTAAAAGTGCAGGAATTATATATTCTATCCTCAAAACTTAGCTAAAATATGGGTAAATTATGGTTCTTAGGGGTATAAATACGCCCAACATCACCCATGCACAATCTCATGCTTTTCCTTAGTATCTCAACCAAGTCAGCATTCTTCAAGGGACATAGTGTCCCAAGGGGGAGATACACTATAATCCTCGAGCTTTTATGTCCTAAACCTTCTATTTTCTCTTCACAAAATGAATTCAGTTTGAGGTAGTGGGTACTAATAGTTGACCCTCTAGTTTTAATCTCAGCCGTCAGCTATGTACTTAAAGTCTCAGTTCAATTCACGATATTCAGTTTGTGTATCACGTTTCAGACTCATTTATGTTCTCATGTTCCCATTCATACATGTTCAATTAATGATCTTAGGCTTATCCGTGTTCTCAGCTTAAGGTAATAGTCATCCTTAGATCTACTCAGTCTCATGTTCAGTTATAGCCATAAGTCTTAGTATCATTTATCGTTGCATATTCAGTCACACATTCATTAATCAGTTTAGTCATGTATTCCATGCATCAGATATGCATGGTCAGTATGGAAGCTCAGTTTGTCAGTAGTTCAGCCATGTAGTCATGTTTTAGTGTGCATGTTTAGTGTGTCATCTCAGTCTATCATTGTTTCCCAGCCCATCCAGTCTCATTCGAGGACGAATGTTCCCAAGGGGGAGATATTGTAACACCCCGTACATTTATGTAGCTTAAATTCATCCCAAGAATATAAAAAACTTACTTTAAAGATGAATCCATTTTTATATATGTTGAATTTTCAAGATTTTGACCTTTTGTTGTGTGGGAAATTGAATTAGCTTTCCATAAATATAAAATTCGCCTAAATCCGATAACTGGGTAAGAAGTTATGGTGATTTTAAGTTCCAGTCGTTAAACATTGTCATTCAGTCGCAAAGTGTGTTAAAATAATAATTTTTAGTTTCCAGTGTTGCTCCGCGATATTAGCGTATCACGCCATCGACCCAGTTCACAATTGTTGATTTCTAGTGTACCAATGCGATTACACCGCGTCGCAGTGCATTTCAAGTTCGCAACCAAAGTAGCAACGCAATTGTACCGTGTCGCGACACCATACAATTTCCTAGTTGTTATTTTTCCAGTGACATGGCGCGACAGCACCGCGTTGCGCCAGGGGTCCAGATCGGAAAAATTTTACGAAAAATTAAAGTTTCGCCTAGGGTTAAAATAGTCTTTCCCCATGATTTTATTCTGCCTAGATGTGGAATTTAAGCTCTAAAAATGTGTAAAACCCTTCATTATTCACTTTTACCCAAAATCAAAAGGTTTTTCTCTCTCAAGAGGCAAAAACCCTAGTTCAAGAATCAAGGTCAATCCTCAAGAATCTCTCCAAGAACCTTCAAGAACTCCTCTTCTCAGGTATGTTAGATGTTCATTCATGGATGCTTACCATCTATGGAGCCCAAGAACCCCTTTTAAAAATACAAGATTTATTATTTATGATTTCTATGTTTGAATCAGATTGAATTTATGCTTATGGTGTTTTTTGAGTTTTTAATTCATGATTTAGACTATAATTTCCAAGAATTGATTCTAGTATGTGTTAAATTACATGGTATTCATGATAAATCCTTTACTTTGCAAGTAGATTGTTGTAGCCATATTAACCCTAAATGTTATGATTTAATGAACCAAGCTTGCTTCCCATGTGTTTGATAAATTGTCTATGAGAATGAAATAAGGCCATTATAGTATGCTAACATGTATTCCCCATTTATGTACAACTTAATGCATTACAAGTGTTTGATGAAGTGTCTCTATGAATGAATTATGACCAAGCAAACATTGTTATGTTATTCAAAGTTATACTTTGCTTTACTTTTCATGCTATCGAGTTCTGGGGTAATTTAATACCTGACAATTTAGCTATCTACCTAGAAAAGTGTCATCTATGAATAGTATAGGTCATGTCATGATTAGTCCTCCTCTCAGTTAGTTACAAAACTTAGTAAAACTTAGTCAATCACAGAACTTAGGAAAACTCAGTAATCCCAGTATCAGTCTAGTCCAGTTCAGTATACTCAATTCAGTGTCTTTCGGTTGGGATTAGGAACTAGTACCAAGTGAGTGTAGAGGTGACGACTTCTACCGTTAGGTAGGTAGAGTCGTTAGTAGTAGTCTCACACTATAAAACTATGTAGCCAGCGTAGGATGTGAGAAGTCACCTGTCAGATTAAGGCTTGGCTATCTCCCAAGGGCCACCCGTCAGATTAGGCTTAACTTCCTGTTCAGGGTCACCCATCAAATAGGCTTGATCACAACTGTGTCTTTACCCGTGGAATGGTACTGGCACCCTTTCAACTGGGGTTACAGGTTAGACCTCACTCAGTTTACTCAGAGATATGTCGGTTAAGTGAGAATTCCCACTATTTCAGTCTTCAAAATAAAACTTAGTTCAGTTCTACAGAATCAGGACTGTCAGATACAGTCTCTCAGTTATCAATAATTCAGATTATCAGTGATCTCAGATTATTAATATAGTCAGTTATCAGTAATTAGATTCAGTTCTAGTATACTTTGTCACAGTATGCCTAGTATGTTCAGTTGTAACAGATCCTCCATGCATGCTAATCCAGCTCTTGCATATCATTCAGTTAGTTATTGTTCATGCATATGAACCCATACATTCAGCCATACCTCATTTAGCATACCAGTACATTCCCACATACTGATCGCATACCCGTTTCTTGCGCTATGATATTTCATATCATAGGTTCGGATGCTTAGGTTCCTGACCGCGCTTAGCCAGATTCATCCAGCAGTAGCTGATTTAGGAGTGAGTCCACATCTATCGAGGATATGCTTTTATTTCAGTACTTCATCTTAGTAGTATTTTAGTAGATGGAGATAGTTGGGGGATTGTCTCATCAACTCCACTTTCAGACAGATTCAGTTAGATGCTTTTCAGACTAAATTTTGAGACATTATTTTAGATTCAAATGTTATTAATCATTATCATTATTTTAGATATTTTGAACCTTATGGCATTTCAGCCTATTATTCCACAATTATTTCAGTATTATTGTTCAGTGCTCAGAGCAAATATCATTCATGGGTTAGCTTTTGGTCCTTCGGGGTTGCAAGAACTGTGTGATAACTAGGGGGTTGTCTTGAGTCATTACAAACTTGGTATCAGTGCCTAAGGTTCTACAGTGCCCTAGGGAGTCTGAAAAGCCATATCGCATAGAGTCTTGTGCATGGGTGTGTAGCGCGCCACACTTATGGACAAGAGGATATGAGATGTTTTAGGAACAATTTTCTTTCTTTCAATATTCATGTCATGCGAGTGAGCGTGAGCTCAAGTTAAACCCTCAGTCTAATCCTTTTCTTCCTTCCGATTATAAAACCTTTCTTAGTGCTTACCTCAGTAGGTAAATCTATTCCAACCAGATGAGTTTATATCAATTGCTCAATTACAGTATTTCAGAATAATCCCTTTAGTTAATTTCAGTAATAGAGTCATTCCATTTTAGTTTCTTGATGAACTAGTCCTTGAATGAAGGGGTAGTACCTTAGTTTCAATTGATTTAAGTTTTAATCTCTAGATTAAACTAGTGGAAATAGAAGTTGAGAATTCTAAGTTAGTCAGTGTTAAGGCTTCTATATGATGATTTTTGGGGAAATAGAAAGCTACGAATCATGTATCAGAAGGAAGTAATAGTAGTGGACCTTATATTGTCAGGTATAGCCCTCCAGGATGAGTTCTGTGTTTATGACCATTGTCTACCTCAGACTCTAGAAGTAAGGTGGTGACAATTTAGTTTGGGGTTTATTAGTGATCCACAGATTTGGAATATTAGCCTTAAGCTAAGGGGGAGATGGTAGTATAGTACATGGTAGAAGACCATGCATGCTTACAGTTCCTAGTACAAGGAGTTCCAGTTCACTCAGTACTCAGTTCTAGTGCAATCTCAGTTACAGTCTCAGACACAATCTTAGCCTAATAATCTGATCAGTACCTCTATTACAGACTATTTCAGAATCAGAATATACTCTTGGCCCTACATTCTTAAATAATATCTCTTTCATGAATTTATGCTCAGTTATATCATGTTACTCAGTCCTTCTTTTCCTTATATTTATAGTACTCTACAGTTTCAGTCCAGTTATTAAGACTTAGTACAGTTCATTCTCACGCGCCCAGTATTCTGCTATTAGACATTAAGTTAATTAGATAAGTTAGTATGTTTAAGTATTCTTGTTCAATGCCTATATGAATATTTCTAATAGTCGCAAGTGAAGTGCCATACTGAGATGTAGTGTATTGTTTATAAAGTATTTGAGGAATTTGTCTAATCTTGAGAATTGTAGTTATGATGTGTATAGTTCAGTAATGATTGAGTTCATAGGTTCCCGTGCACCCTCTCATGATTTTCCTTAGTATCTCAACCAAGTCAGGATTCTTCAAGGGACATAGTGTCCTAAGGGGGAGATGCACTATAATCCCTGAGCTTTCATGTCCGAAGCCTTTCATTTTCTATTCACGAAATGAATTCAGTTTGAGGTAAAGGGTACTCATAGTTGACCCTCTAGTTTTAATCTCAACCATAATCTATGTACTCAAAGTCTTAGTTCAGTTCACGATATTCAGTTTGTGTATTACGTTTCAGATTCATTCATGTTCTCATGTTCCCGTTCATACATGTTCAGTAAATAAACTTAGGCTTATCCGTGTTCTCAGCTTAAGGTAATAGTCTTCCTTAGATCTACTCAGTCTCATGTTCAGTTACAACCATAAGTCTTAGTATCGGTTATCATTGCATATTCAGTCACACATTCATTAATCAGTTCAGTCATGTATTATATGCATCAGATATGCATGTTCAGTATGGAACCTCAGTTTATCAGTAGTTCAGCCATGTAGTCATGTTTTAGTGTGCATGTTTAGTGTGTCATCTCAGTCTATCAGTATTTCTCAGCCCAACCAGTCTTATTTGAGGATGAATGTTCCCAAGGGGGAGATATTGTAACATCCCGTACTTTTATCTAGCTTAAATTCATCCAAAAATGTCAAATACTTTCTTTAAAGATGAATACACTTTTATACATATGTATTTTTCAATATTTTGACCTTTTATTGTGTGGGAAATTGAATTAGCTATCCAATGATATTAAATTTGCCTAAATCCGATAACAGGGTAAGAAGTTATGGCGATTTTAAGTGTCAGCCGTTAAACACCGTCATTCAGGCCAGTAGCGCGTCACAGAGTGTGTTAAAATTGCAATTGTCAATTTCCAGTAATTCTCCGCGATATTGGTGCGTTACACCATAGACCTAGTTCAATTGTCGATTTCTAGTGTAATAACGCGATTACACCGTGTCACGGTGTACTTCCAGTTAGAAACTAAAGTGGCAGCGCGTTTGTACCGTGTCGCACCACCATGCAATTTCCCAGTTGTCCTTTTTCCAGTGACACGGTGTGATAGCGTCGTGTTGCGCCAGGGGTCCAGATCGAGAAAATTTTATGAAAAATTAAAGTTTTACCCAGGGTTAAAATAGTCTTTTCCCTTGATTTTATTCTGCCCAGATGCAAGATTTAATCCCTAAAAGTGTGTAAAACCCTTCATTATTCACTTTTCCTCAAAATAAAAAGGTATTTATCTCTGAAGAGGCAAAGACCCTAGTTCAAGAATCAAGGTCAATCCTCAAGAATTTCTCCAAGAACTCCTCTTCTCAGGTATGTTAGATGTTCATTCATGGATGCTTACCTTCCATGGAGCCCAAGAATCCATTTTCAAAATACAAGATTTATGATTTATGATTTCTATGTTTGAATTAGATTGAATTTATGCTTATGGTGTTTTTTGAGTTTTTAATTCATGATTTAGACTATAATTTCCAAGAATTGATTCTAGTATGTGTTAAATTACATGGTATTCTAGAGCCATTGTCAGTTACAAATAGTATCAGTCATGTCATGATTAGTCCTCCTCTTAGTTAATTATAGAACTCAGTAGAACTCAGTTAGTCACAAAACTTAGGAAAACTCAGTAACCACAGTATCAGTCCAGTCCAGTTCAGTATACTCAGTTCAGTGTCTTTCAGTTGGGAGAATGAACTAGCACCGAGTGAGTGTAGAGGTGATGACTTCTCCCGCCAGGAAAGCAGAGTCGTTAGTAGTAGTCCCACACTACATAACTATGTAGCCAGCATAGGATGTGAAGAGTCACCTATCAGATTAAGTCTTAGCTACCTCCTAGGGGTCACTCGTCAGATTAGGCTTGACTTCATGTTTAGGGTCACCCGTCAGATAGGATTAATCACAACAGTGTCTTTACTCATGTCACCGTACTGGTACCCTTCCAATTGGGGTTACAGGTTGGACCCCACTCAGTTTACTCAGGGGCATGTCAGTTAAGTGAGATTTCCTATAGTTTCAATTTTAGTCTTCAGAATAGAACTTAGTTCAGTTCTACAGAATTAGGACTATCAGATACAGTCACTCAGTTATCAATAATTCAGATTATCAGTGATCTCTGATTATCAATATATTCAGTTATCAGTTATTAGATTTAGTTCCAGTATACTCAGTCACAGTATGCACAGTATGTTCAGTAGTTGCAGATCCACCATGTATGCTAATCCAACTTTTGTATATCATTCAGTTAGTTATTGTTCATGCATATGAACCCATGCATTCAACCTTACCTTATTTAGCATACCAGTACATTCCCACATACTGATCGCATACCCATTTTTGTGATATGATGTTTCATATCATAGGTTCGGACGCTCAGTTTCCTGACCACGCTTAGCCAGATTCAGCCACCAGTAGTAGATTTAGCAGTGAGTCCTCATCCATCAAGGATAGGCCTTAATTTTAGTACTTCAACTTAGCAGTATTTTAGTAGATGGAGTTAGTTGGGGGATTGTCCCATCAACTCCACTTTCAGACAAATTTAGTTAGAGGCTTTTCAGATTAGATTTTCAGACATTATTTAAGATTCAAATATTATTATTCATTATCAGTATTTTAGATGTTTTGAACCTTATGCCATTTCAGCCTATTATTCCGTAATTATTTCAGTATTATTGTTCAGTGCTCACAGCAGATATCATTCATGGGTTAGCTTATGTTCCTTTAGGGTCGCAAGCACCGTGTGATGACTAGGGGTAGTCTCGGGTCGTTACATATATGTATTGAAATTTTAACATGTGATATCAAGAGCCATCAGTTATCTATTTATTCGGTGTACGAAAAATCTATTTTTCGGTAAAACATATGACGCTCAAATTCTTGTATAATTGATTCAGTGATTCTTGGTGTCAAATTACTTTATCTACACTTTTCAATTAGTAGTGCAAATAGGCTAAATAAAATTAAAGTAGAAAAAAATATTTTATTAATGATATATATTTCACTCTTTCAAGCTATGAAGAATAATCCTTGACATCTCATTATTGTCTCCATATTGTTTAAATTATTTTCAATATTAAGATCATTTCCCATTCTCTTGGTTTACATGCCTTTGTTATCTTATTCTTCTTTGTAATCTAAAACTATGTTTTTGGGTATGAATATAAAGCAATAAGCTTTGAAATTTCATTGATCTGATAATTGGGAATAAGTTTTAATGAAGAATATGTAGGCTTAACTTATTTCTTTGTTATGCAATCTTTTTTGGTTAACATGAGATGCTTTGTACATCAGATTTCTTTGATGTGGGCCCTACTTATTTAGTCTATTTTTGTGTTCTTGCTATGATTCGGAAAGAATAAAACAAACCACAAGTAGAAAGAAAATAAAAACACACAGATTTACGTGAAAACCCTTAAGGAAAAAACCGCGGGCAGAGGTAGAGGAATTTCACTATAAAAGGAGAGGAGTACATTGTGGAGAGACATAATTTCTGAATAATCAAAATTGACCCACTAGTTTCACTTATATAATACGTGCATACAAATAATTCCTAGGCCCAAAAACATAAAGGCCCATACGCTACCACCACATACCCCATTAAAAATCACCAATATGAATCTCACCGAGAAACTTTCTTAGACAAATCAATAAAATTCGGGTCACAACTATAACAATCTCTACCTTGACATGAATTCTAATTCAGATCTCAAGTCCATTTCAAGACAAACTCTCCACTTCTTCCACAAAATCCCCTAAGGGTACATCTTAACAGCTAACACTAACCAAGTCCAAGAAATGCTCAACCTTGGCACTTGATAGTGTCTTGGTCATCATATAAATAGGATTATCATGGTTAATAATCTTTCTCACCACAATATCACCACGTGCAATAATTTCACTCACAAAATGATACCGAACATCGATGTGCTATGTCATCTCGTGAAACATCTGATCTTTCATAAGGAAGATAGTACTCTGACTATTGCAAAAGATCATAGTAATCTGTAAGTCTTTGATAAGTTCACCAAACAGACCCTTCAACCAAATAGCTTCCTTGAAAGCCTCTGTAATAGCCAAGTACTCTGCCTCAGTAGTTGACAAAGCAACCGTAGTTTGTAAGGTAGCTTTCCAACTTATAGCACAACCACCAATGGTGAAAGAATAGCCTTTAAGGGACCTTCCTTTATCATGATCTCCTACAAAATCAAAATCAACATACCCGATTACTCCATCTCTACTTTTCCCAAATTGCAAACAAATATCAGCAAATCCATGCAAGTATCTAAAAATACACTGAAATGCTTTCTAATGTTCTTTGCTAGGATTTTCCATGTATCTGCTGACTTCACTAATGGCATAAGATAAATCTGGTCGAGAACACACCATTGCATACATAAGAGACCCAATGATACTAGAGTATGGAACTCGAGACATATAGTTATGCTCATTATCTGTCTTTGGAGATAAAGTGGCCGAGAGTTTGAAGTGAGCTGCCAATGGAGTACTTACAGGTTTGATATTTTGCATATTAAACCTGTGAAGCACTTTCTTAATATACCTTTTCTGACTTAAGCATAACTTACGCTTCTCTATATCCCTCATAATTTCTATGCCAAGAATCTTCTCTTTTGCTCCTAGATCCTTCATCTTAAACTTCTTGGTAAGCTGGGCTTTGACTTTTCTTATCTCTCTCATATCCTATACTGTAATGAACATACAAAAGAAGACACATGAACAAACCATCACTTACCTCATTGAAGTGGACACAACTATCATAACTACTCCTCTGAAGCATATGAGGGGTCATAAAAGAGTCAAACCTCTTATACCACTGCTCGGGGGACTGTTTAAGCCATAAAGAGACTTTTTCAGCAAGCATACAAAGTCCTCCTTTCCTGAACTACAAAACTTTCTGGTTTTTGCATTTAAATGCCATCCTTTAGTTCTCCAAGTAAGAATATAGTTTTGATATCTAACTTCTCAAGATCAAGATTATGCATGGCCGTAATACCAAGCAAGGCTCAAATCGAACTATGCCTTACAACTAGAGAAAACACATCTGTTATGTCAATACCTGGAACCTGACTGTAGCCTTTAGCAACTAGTCTTTCTTTGTACCTTGCATCTTCAACTCCTGATGTTCTTTATTTATTTTTGAATTCCCACTTGCAACGAACATCTTTCTTCTCTTTAGGGAATTTCACCAAATCCTACGTGCTATTCTTATAAAGAGATTCCATCTCATCCTGCATAGAAATCATCCATGGGCCGAAATTATCACAATAATTGCCTCTGAGTAAGAAAAAAGTTCTTCACCGAAATCAATACCTTCTTCTAAATTCAATGCATGAGCAAAAAAATCAGGTTCAACATATTTCTGAGGAGGTTTAATATCTCTTCTAGGCCTGTCTTTAGCAATAGAATATTGTGGCATCACTGGTAGTGAAGAAGAAATAGTACCACTCTATATCTCTGGGCTAGACTGAGAATTAGGCACTAGTGTATACTCTGCTCTAATCTGCAATTCAACGCGGGTGCTTGACTTTTTTTGATTCATGTTACTAAGCTCATCTAGAGGTGAAGCACTAGATTTGGAGGAAGCCCGAAACATGGAAATTACATCAAACACAATATCCTTGCTAATTATAACCTTTCTGATTTCTGGACTCAAAGCTTATAACTATTCACACCAGTCTTATAACCCATAAATAAGCACTTGACAGATCTAGGACCCAACTTTTCATTATCAAACTGAGCATACGCTGGACATCCAAATATCCTCTAATCAGAATAACTAGCAGAAGTACCAGACCATACCTCTTGTGGAGTCTTTTTATTAATCACGATTGAGGGAGAGTGGTTAATAAGTAGACAAGATAAGGAAGCAACTTTGGCCCAAAAAAACTTGGGTAAACAAGCATTAGAGAGAATACAACACACCTTCTCCATTATAGTCCTATTAATTCGTTCAGCCAAACCATTTTGTTATGGAGTATGAAAAACTCTCAAGTGCCTCACAATTTCATCTGACTTGCATAGAGAATTAAATTCATTAGAATAGAACTCTATACAATTATCAGTCAGAAAGCATTTTACCTGCTTCACTATTTGCTTTTCAATCACAATCTTCTGCTCCTTGAAAGTAGGCAACACATAATTCTTTTGCTTCAGTAAGAACACCAAAAATTTTCTGGAATAGTCATCAATAATAGTCAACAAGTAATTCGTACCTCTTCTAGAAGGTAATCTAGAAGGACCCCAAAGATTAGAATGAATGTAATCAAGTGTGCCTTTAGTTGAGTGGACGCCTTTAGTGAATCTGACTCTCTTCTGCTTCCCAAAAATACAATGCTCACAGAAATCCAGTTTGGTAGTACGCTTCCCATCAAGAAGTCTTCTCCTTCTTAGTTCATCCATCACGTTTTCACTCATATGCTCCAGGTGCATATGCCAAAGTTTAGCAACGTTACTTTCTAATAAAGAGAAGGTAGAAAAAGCTGCATCACCTATAACTGTTGATCCTTGAAAGACATATAAATTTTTAGACTTTCTTTGTCCCTTCGTCACAGCGAAAGCACATTTAGTAACCTTCAGAACTTTACCTTCACCAGTGTACCTATATCCATTTGAATCAAGGGAACTCAAGGAAATAAGATTTCTCTTCAGGTTTGGGACATACCGCACATCACCAAGTGTCCCCACAACCCCATAAAATATCTTAATTCTGATTGTTACAATAATATCTATCTTATAAGTTTTGTTATTTCCCATCAACACAACAGCTTTAGAGACTGCTTCATATGTTGTAAACCAATCCCGATTGCGACACATATAGAACGCGTAAGCTGAATCAAGAATCCATTCCTTATAGGGTTTGGACTTACCATCAGAAACAACCAAGAGTTCTCTATTACTACTACCATCTTCAACAAAACTGGCTTCATCGGACTTCTCCGATTGGTTTTCCTTTGATTTGGAGCTTCTCTTTTCTCTTTA
This sequence comes from Capsicum pubescens, assembly GCA_030864215.1. Taxonomy (NCBI): domain Eukaryota; kingdom Viridiplantae; phylum Streptophyta; class Magnoliopsida; order Solanales; family Solanaceae; genus Capsicum; species Capsicum pubescens. Next base: position 139,862,213 of record CM061539.1, on the reverse strand, counting down.
TTCTGTAACTTCCCACACTCGAATTTGATGTGGCCCTTCTTCTTGCAGTAATTATAGGTTTTGTTTCTATTTTAAGATTTTGATCTATTTCTATCATTACCCCTAGAGTTCCTCTCATGATTCCTTCCTCAAACAATGAGACCATCTCTTTGAGTCTCTGACCCATTCATAAAATGCTTCATCTTCTCCTTAAAGAACAACATATCATAGACTTCATCTATGGTTAGAATATTGTTATTATATAAAATCATATCCCTAAAGGTCGAGTATGATGCAAGCATCGAACATAATAGAATCAACCCTAAATCTTCCTCACCGTACTTAACCTCCAGAGTCTCCGAATCAGAGATGATTTCCTTAAAGACAGATAAGTGATCCTCCAAGGATGCACCCTCAGACATGCGATAGGAATAAATTCATTATTTGATATGCAACTTACTAGTTAGGCTCTTCATTATGCATAAATATTCCTGTTTCAACCACAATGCAACGGTTGTGCTCTTCTTCAAAATATCCTGCAAAATCTGATTGAATATATGAAAGTAGATATGAGATACATCTTTCCGATCCTTACGACGTTTATCATCATCTATCCTTGATGAGAGAATGTGATCAAACCTTAACAGTGTATTGTCCAAATCAATCTGTGCGAGCACAACCCGCATCTTAACTTGCCATAATAAAAATATGGTGTTGCGACCCAACAACAGAATATCATACTTCATGGTTGCCATCCTCAAGAAAAAAATTGACCAAGCATTGATACCTATTTTTTATGATTCAGAAAGAATAAATCAAACCACAACCAGAAAGAAAATAAAAACACACAGATTTACATGGAAACCCCTACGGGAAAACAACGAGCAGAAGCAGAGGAATTTCACAATGAAAGGAGAGTTATATAATGCAGAGAGACATAATTTATGAATAATTAAAATTGATCCACTAATTTCACTTATATAATACATGCCTACAAATAAGTCATAGGACCAAAAACATAAAGGTCCATACGCTACCACCACATACCCCATTGAAAATCACCAACATGGGTCGCATAGTGAAACTTTATAAGCCGGATCAACAAAATTCAGGTCACAACTCTAAAATCTCCACCTTGACATGAATTCTAATTCAGAACTCAAATCCATTTCAAGACAAACTCTCCACCTATTCTACAAAAGCCCTTAAGGGCACATCTTAACAGCTAATTCTAAATAAGTCAAAGAAATACTCAAACTTGGCACTTGGTTATGTCATGGTCATCATATCAGTAAGATTATCATGGGTACTAATCTTGTTCACCACAATATCCCCACATGCAATAATTTCACGTATAAAATGATACTGAACATCGATGTGCTTTGTCCTCTCATGAAACATCAGATCTTTCGTAAGGAAGATAGTACTCTGACTGTCACAAAAGACCGTTGTAATCTATAAATTTTTGCTAAGTTCACCAATGTAAGACCCTGTAAAAATCCTAAGCTTAACTCAGTCCCTTAAAGCTTGTTAAGGGTCCCAGACTTAGAAAAATTCTAGCTAAGTATTCAGACTTAGTATTATTTTAGCCTTCGTAAGTTGGTAACTCTATTTCATAACTCTTATGACCTTAAAGTATCGATCTTTAGATTGATTCATGATCAGGAATGTCAGTAGGTGTTCCCGGACAATTTTTATATTTTTCAGACCTCGTTTAGACCATGTGCAAGTGACCAAAATAGTGAGTCGATGTGATCTAGATGTGTTGCGTGTCCCTTCGCATCGGCAGATAATTTTTCCCTCAATTCAGTGCAAATTCTAGTGAACCGATTCAGAATCGACACAATGCATTGGTCATCGCATTGATGCCAATGACGCGGAGTGTCGATCTGTGCATCGATAGTTCAGTTTTTAGTCATTAAAAATCTGTATCCTTAGGGGTACTTGGATCTTTTTCCCACCTCTATTCAGCCTTAATACATGAGATTCAACCCTTATTAAGAAAAATACACTCACTTTCTCTCAAACTGCTCAAAAACAAGAACCCTAGGTGATTTAATTTCAAAGCCAAGGCTCAAGATTTCACCATTTTTCTTTAATAATTTAGCAACCAAGGTATGTGAAGTTTTCAGCCAAGGGTTCCTTCCACCCTTGGAGTCCAAGAAATTCTTTTAAACTTCAAGTAGATTGTATTCAGGAGTATTATTTATTGGGTTTTCTATTTCATGATTTATTACAAGATTGATGTAGAATAAATTGATATATGTTATTTATCATGTGAATTCTTGTCGAAACCCATGGAATTGTGAATTTGGAATTGAATCATGTTGCTTACATATTGTTTAGTATTATGTGTATATACTATGCCATCCAAGTGTTTGGTGAACTACTCATGTGAATGTAATATGATTAGATCATACCAGTATGTATATTAGTTCACGCCATGCAAGTGTTTGATAAAATGCCTTTATAGATGCATTATGAACAAGCGTACATTTGTATGCTATGCAAGGCCACGTGATGCTTTACTTTTCATACTATCGAGTCCTGGGGGTATTTAATACCTAATAATTTAGCTATTTACCAAGAGTCAGTGTCAGTTACAAAATAATCTCAGTCATGTCATAATTAGTAGTACTCTTAGTCAGTTATAAGACTTAGGAAAAAACTCAGTAAACTCAGTAACAGTTCAGTCAAGCTTAATACAAACTAGGAAATTAGTTCAGTGTCTATTCAGTTGGGAGTAGGATTCAGCACTGAATTAACCCAGGGATGAAGGCCTTCCTGCCAGTAGAGGGTTGACCCTTAGTAGCAATCCCTGCATTATAGAACTATGTAGCCAGTGTAGTTTGAGATATATTTCTTCCAGGTTAGGGTTGATATATCTCACATGAGTTTTCCTGCCAGCGAGAGTTGTCGAAAGAGCTTTCTATTAGAGAAGGTTAACTCACAGCTTGTCTCTACCCATGGCATAGTATTGACACCCTTCCAACTGGGGTTACAGGTTGGACCCTAATCTATTTAGAAAAGGGCATATCGGTTAGATGATTACCTCCCACAATATCAACTTTAGATTTAGTCTCAGTATAGAACTCAGTTCAGTTCTATAGATTCAGGAATGTCAGACACAGTTACTCAGCTCAGTATGAAACTCAGCATAGTTCCATAAAATCAAGACTGTCAGATACAGTCGTCTAAATATCAGTAATACAGTATCAGTTAATTAGTATTCAGTGTTATCATGATCTCAGTTACAGTATACGTAATTATGCATGTACTCTCATTCAGTTATATTCATGTCATTTAGTTAGTATTGTTCATGCATTTGAATCCATGCATTTTATCCTACCTCACTTTGCATACCAGTACATTCAAAGTACTGATGTATACTTTTATCTTGCACTATGATGTCTTATATCATAGGTTCAGACGCATGGGCTCCCGAGCACCCTTAGCAGTTCACATCTTCAACAGTCAAAGTTAGTGGTGAGTCCTTATAGTTTGAGGGAAGGATTATTTCCTTTAGTATTTCGGTTTATCAGTACAGTTTTTAGTAGTTAGAGTTAGTGGGTGCTTGTCCCATTAACTCCATGATTTAGACAGTTAAGGCTTTTCAGACAAGAGTATTTTCAGAAAGATGTTTCACTTTTGGGTATTGTTATACCGTATTCAATTTTATTTCAGTATTGAAACTTATGGTAAGTTTCTGCCTAATTTTTGCATAATTACAATATTACTATTCAGTTATTACAGCAGGTACCAGTCATGGGTTAGCTTGTGGTCCTTTGAGATTATAAGCATCGTGTAGTGTTTGGGTACAAACTCGGGGCATTATAAATTTGGTATCAGAGCCTAAGGTTCAACAGAGTCCTAGGAAGTCTGAAATCCACATCTAGTAGAGTCTTTTGCATGGGTGCGCAGTGCACCACACTTATGGATAGGAGTCTATTAGGTGTTTTAGGAAAATTTTCCCTTCTTTTAGTACCCATATCATGCGAGTAAGCATGAGCTTCAGTTAAACACTATCTAATCCAAGTTTTCCTTCTATTTATAGAACATGTCTCTGAAGAGGACTAACGGAAGAGGAATGGGAGACTAGCCAGAACCCCAGCCCGTCCAGCCAGATCCTCTAGATGAATATGTCTCCCACGCTGAGGTTAGAGCAGCTTTCACACCCTAGCTCATTCTGTGGAAGCCCAGAATGAACGTCTAACTGCTGTTCTTGCCAACCTAGTGTCCAATACTACTGCTTCAAGGATTCAGGATTTCACCCGAATGAACCCTCCATCTTTTACTGGGTCTAAGTTAGATGAGGACCCTCAGGTATTTCTTGATCAGATGCAGAAAGTTATAGATATTATGGGGGTGACTTCTATTGAGAGCGCTGAGTTGACTGCATGTCATTTATAGGATATGGCATACTCATAGTTTAAATAGTTGAAAGTAGAAAGGGCCCCAGGTGCAGGGCCCATTAAATGAGAGGAGTTTGTTGTTGATTTTCTAGATAAGTTCTTCTTTCTAGAGTTGAGGGAAGAGAAGGTTTTGGAGTTTATAAATATAAAGCAGGGCAATATGATAGTACAAAAGTATTCTCTTAAAGTCACTTAGTTAGCCAGATATGCCCCCATGTAGTAATAGATAACAGATCTAAGATGAGTAAGTTTGTGTCTGGGGTGTCTAGCAGTATAGTCAAAGAGTGTAGGAATGCAATGTTGATTAAGAAGATGGACATATCTAGGCTCATGGTCCATGCTCAACAGATAGAAGAGGAAAAGAGTAAAAAAAAGGAGAGGGAGAACAGGTAGTTTCAACTTTGCTCAGCCTAAGTCAGAGGGTGGAAATCATTTTTAGTTCTGTCCAAAATCCTCAGTTCCAGCCCCGTCCTCAACCAGTGTTCCTGTGCCAAAATCCAAAGATGACAACAGAGATAGGGCGTCAGGCCCTAAACCTCAGGGTATTTTTAGCAGTGCCTGAACCAATCTCTTTTGTCAAAAGTGTGGCAGAAATCACTAGGGTATCTGTAGAGTTGGCAGTGATGTATGTTTAAAATATCGCAAGACAGGCTACAGGGTCAGATAGTATCCTCAGGTAGGTTTACAGAGTCAGTATAATCGTCCCCCAGCTCAGTCCGGTAGCCCGAATCAGTAGGGTGCCTCTTCCAGTGCCACTAGAGGTCAATACCCAAAAATACTCTATGCACTTCAGTCCTAATAGGATCAGGAGAGTTCTCCTAATATGGTCACTGGTACGTTACAAGTTTATCATTTGCATATTTATACTTTGCTAGATCCAGGAGCTTCTTTGTCCTTTGTTACTCCTTATACAACTGCTGACTTTGGAGTCAGTCCTGAAATCCTATCAGAGCCTTTCTTAGTCTTTACCCTAGTTGGTAAATCTATCGTAGCCTGGCAGGTATACAGGAACTGCCCGGTTATGGTATCTCAGAAAGTCACTTTAGCAGACCTAGTTGAATTAGAGATGACCAATTTTGATGTTATTCTCGGCATGGATTGGCTTCATTCCTGCTATGTCTCAGTCGATTGCAAAAACAGAATTGTCCAGTTTTAATTTCCGAATGAGCCTATCCTAGATTGGAGGGGAAGTACTTCAGCACTTAGGGGTTATCTTATTTCTTACCTTCGGGCGGTAAAAATGATATATAAGGGATGTGTCTGCCATCTTGTTTGAGTCCAGGACTCTAGTTCAGAAACCCCTACTCTTGAATCAGTGCCAGTAGTACATGAATTCCCTGATGTATTTCCCGAAGATCTTCCTAGAGTTCTTCTCGAAAGGGAAATTGACTTTGAAATTGACCTTCTTCTAGAGACTCAACCCATATCTATCCCGCCATATAGAATGACACCTGTAGAACTTAAAGAATAAAAAGAATAGTTAAAGGATATCTTAGATAAGGGATTTATTAGACACAGTGTGTCCTCATGGGGTACCCCAATTCTATTCGTGTGTAAGAAAGATAGTTCTCTCAGAATTTGTATAGACTATCGTCATCTAAATAAAGTCACGATCAAGAATAAGTATCCACTATACAGAATCGATGACTTGTTTGAACAACTTTAGGGTGCCAGTTACTTCTCCAAGATAGACCTCAGATCAGGCTATCATCAGCTCAGAGTCAGGGAATATGACATCCCAAAAACGACCTTTAGAACTCGGTATGGTCACTTTGAATTCTTAGTCATGACGTTTGGTCTTACTAATACCCCAGCATATTTCATGGACTTAATGAACCATGTGTTCAAGAAGTACTTGGGAAAGTTCATCATAGTCTTCATAGATGACATTCTTGTTTACTCCCACAGTGAGCATGATCATGCAGACCATCTCAGAATAGTATTACAGACTCTCAGAAACTATTAGCTATTTTCCAAATTCAGTAAGTGTGAATTTTGGCTAAGGCCAGTAGCTTTCCTAGGCTATATCATTTTTGGTGATGGCATTAAAGTTGATCCTAAAAAGACCGAAGTAGTGAGAAACTGGCCTAAACCCATCTCTCCATTAGATATCAGGAGTTTCTTAAGCTTGGCCTGCTATCACCGACAGTTTTTAAGGGATTTTCATCTATTGCATCCCCTATGTACAGATTGACTCAGAAGAAAGTCAAATTCCAGTGGTCAGATTCATGTAAGAAGAGTTTTCAGGAGTTGAAGACTCGACTCACTACAGCTCCAGTCCTAACTTTACCAGATGGTTCACATGGGTTTATGGTATATTTGATGCCTCCAGAGTTGGTTTGGTGTGTATTTTGATGCAGAGAGGTAAGGTCATAACCTACACCTCTAGACAGCTTAATCCCTATGAAAAGAACTATTCTACTGATGATCTTGAGTTAGCAGCTATAGTGTTTGCCTTAAAGATTTAGAGGCACTATTTGTATCGGGTGCACATTGATGTGTTCATTGACCATAAGAGCCTTCAATATGTATTCTCTTAGAAAGACCTGAACCTCCACTAGAGAAGGTGGTTGGAGTTATTAAAAGATTATGACATATGTGTGTTGTACCATCTGGGTAAGGCCAATGTAGTGGCTGATGCTCTTAGTAGGATGTCTATGGGTAGTGTTGCTCATGTGGAGGTTGGTAAGAAGAAGTTAGCTCAGGAAGTTCATCAGCTTACCCGACTAGGTATTCACTTAGTAAATTTGTCATAAGGTAATGTATGGGTGCAGAGTAGTTCAGAATCATCCCTGGTTTTTATGGTGAAGGAAAAGCTGGATAAGGATCCCAGTCTAGCTAAGTTGAAGGAACTAGTCAGAGATTTGAAAGTAAAGGTTTTATCCCAAGAGAGAGATGGTGTGTTAAGATGCCAGGGTCAGCTATGTGTGCCAGGCGTAGATGACTTAGGCAATGAATTCTTACAAAAACGCATGGTGCGCACTACTCTATTCATCCAGGGGCCACTAAGATGTACCGTGATTTGTGAGAGATCTATTGGTGGGGTGGGATGAAGAGAGACATTGCAGAGTTTATGGCTAAGTACTCAACATGTCAGTAGGTTAAGATTGAGCATCAGAAGCCTAGTGGGTCCATGCAGTATTTCAGTATTCCCACTTGGAGGTGGAAAGAGGTGAACATGGATTTTTTGATGGGTTTGCCTCTACTCATTTCCATCATGATTCAGTTTGGGTCATTGTACGAAGAATGACCAAATCATCTCATTTTCTACCAGTCCATACCTCTTATTCAGCCGAGGATTATGCTAAACTCAATATCAGGGAGTTGGTCAGATTGCACGGTGTTTCATTATCCATTATCTCAGATAGAGGTACGCAGTTCACCTCAGTGCAGCCTTTCATCCTCAGACAGATGGTCAAGCAGAAAGGACCATTCAGACTTTAAAATATATGCAATGAACGTGTACAATAGACTTTAAAGGTAGTTGGGATGACCACTTGCCTTTGATTGAATTCTCATATAACAACAACTATCATTTAAGTATTCAGATGGCTCCATTTGAGGTGCTTTATGGGAGGAGGTATAGATCTCTCGTTGGTTGGTTTGAAGTGGGTGAGGCCATAGTGGTAGGTCCTGACTTTGTAGTTGATACCTTAGAGAAAGTCTAGTTGATTAGGGAAATGCTTAAGACAACTTAGAGCCGACAGAAATTGGATGCAGATGTGCATAAAAAGGATCTCGAGTTCGAGATTGGTGATTATGTGTATTTGAAAATCTCTCCTATGAAAGGATTAAAGAGGTTTGGCAAGAAGGGGAAGATCAATACCTGATATGTCGGTCCTTACCAAATCCTCATCCATTTCGAAAAGGTAGTTTACGAGCTTAAGTTGCCTTCAGACTTAGCTTCAGTGCATCCACTGTTCCATGCCTACTTGCTAAAGAAATGTATAGGTGACCCAACAGCTGTTGTCCCTGTAGAGAGTATAGACATTCAGAACAACCTCTCTTATGAGGAGATTCCATTCGAAATCCTTGATATCAGATTCACAGACTGAGGAACAAAGAAGTCCCTCTAGTCAAAGTACTTTGGCGGAATCAGTCCATTGAGGGAGATACTTGGGAAGAAGAAGCAAATATATGGACCAAGTATCCTTACCTCTTCTCCACAAATTTAGACTTATCTTTGGTAAAAGTTACCCTAACTATATTCATGTTCATGTTTAGATGTAGCTACCAACTTGATATCAATTAACGTTGCATACTCAGTCATGCATTTACAAATCAGTTCAGTCATGTAATCATGCATCAAATATGCATGTTTAGTATATAAATTATATCAGTAATCCCAGTCATGAATTCATTAATGATGTTCAGCTATGTGCTCATGTATCAAATATGCATGTTCAGTATGATAATTCAGTATATCAGTAATTTCAGTCATGAAATCATGCTTAAGGTGTGGAAGTCCAGTGTCTAAATCCAGTCTATCAGTATTCGAAATTTAATCAGTCTCATTCAAGGATAAATGTTCCCAAGGGGGATATATTGTAAGATCCTGCAAAAATCCTAAGGTTAACTCAGTCCCTTAAAGCTTGTTAAGGGATTCCAAACTTAGTATTATTTTGGCCTTCATAAGTTGGAAACTCTATTTCATGACTCTTATGTCCTTAAAGTATCGATCTTTAGATTGATTCATGATAAAGAATGTCAGTAGGTGTTCTCAGACAAGTTTTGAATTTTTCGAACCTCGTTTATACCATGTGCAAGTGACCAAAATAGTGAGTCGACGCGATCTCAACTTGTCGCATAGTGCATTGTATTGACAGATAATTTTTCCCTCATCTAAGTGCAAATTTCAGTGAACCGATGCAGACTTGATGCAGAGTGTTGGTCATCGTGTCGATGCTAATGACACGACGCGTTGGTCTGTGCATCGACATTCCATTTTTTAGTCATTAAAAATGCCGTGTCCTTAGGGGTATTTGTATCTTTTTCCCACCCCTATTCAGCCCAAAAACACGAGATTCAGCCTTCATTAAGAAAAATACACTCACTTTATCTCAAATTACTCAAGAACAAGAACCCTAGGTGATTTAATTTCAAAGCCAAGGCTCAATATTTCACCATTTTTCTTCAAGAATTTAGCAACCAAGGTATGCGAAGTGTTCATCCAAGGGTTCCTTCCACCCTTGGAGTCCAAGAAATTCTTTTAAACTTCAAGTAGATTGATTTCATGATTTCCATGATTTGGAATTAAAGTATATTCATAAGTATTTTTTAATTAGGTTTTTTATTTCATGATTAATTACAAGATTGGTGTAGAATAAATTGATATGTGTGATTTATCCTGTGAATTCATGTTGAAACCCATGGAATTGTGAATTTGGAATTGAATCATGATGCTCATATATTGTTTAGTATTATGTGTATTTACTATGCCATCCAAGTGTTTGGTGAACTGCTTATGTGAATATAATAATTAGATTAGATCATGCTAGTATGTATACTAGTTCATGCCATGCAAATGTTTGATAAAATGCCTCTATAGATGCATTATGAACAAGTGTGCATTTGTATGCTATGCAAGGTCATGTGATGCTTTACTTTTCATGCTATCGAGTCCTGGGGGTATTTAATACCTGACAATTTAGCTGTTTACCCAGAGCCAGTGTCAGTTACAGAATAATCTTAGTCCTGTCACGATCAGTAGTACTCTCAGTCAGTTATAGGACTCAGGAAAAAACTCCATAAACTCAATAACAGTTCAGTCAAGCCTAATATGAACTAGGAAATCAATTCGGTGTCTATTCAGTTTGGAGTAAGATTCAGCACCGAGCTAACCCAGGGATGGGGGCATTCCTTCAAGTAGAGGGTTTGACTTTTAGTAGTAATCCGTGCATTACAGAACTACGTAGCCAGCGTAGGTTGAGATATCTTCCTGTCAGGTTAGGGTTGATACATCTCACACGAGTTTACCTACTAGCGAGGGTTGACGAAAGAGCTTTCTGTCAGAGTGGGTTAACTTATAACTTGTATCTACCCATGGTACGGTATTGACACCATTCTAACTGGGGTTACAGGTTGGACCCCAATCCATTTAGAAAGGGGCATATCAGTTAGATGATTACCTCCCACAGTCTCAGCTTCAAATTCAGTCTCAATATAGAACTCAGTTCAGTTCTATAGATTTAGGACTGTCAGACACAGTCACTCAGATCAGTACGGAACTCAGCAAAGTTTCATAGAATAAAGATTGTCAAATACAGTGGCCTATCTATCAGTAATACAATATCAGTTAATCAGTATTTAAACTCTGTATTTAGTGTTATCACGATCTTAGTTACTGTATACCTATTCATGCATGTACTCTCATTCAGTTATATTCAGGTCATTCAGTAGGTATTGTTCATACATATGAACCCATGCCTTTCAGCCTACCTCACTTAGCATACCAATACATTCAAAGTACTGACACATACTTTTCTCTTGCGCTATGATTTCTTATATCATAGGTTTAGACGCACGGGATCCTGATCACCCTTAGCAGTTCAGATCATCAGCAGTAAAAGTTAGTGGTGAGTCCTCATAGTTCGAGGACATGATTATTTTTTTCCGTAGTTCAATTTATCAATATAGTTTTTAGTAGTTAGAGTTAGTTGAGGGCTTGTCCCATCAACTCCATGATTCAGACAGTAGAGGATTTTCAGACTAGAGTATTTTCAGACAAATGTTTTAGTTTTGGGTATTGTTATACCATATTCAATTTTATTTTAGTATTGAACCTTATGGAAAGTTTCCTCCGAATTTCCGCATAATTACTGTATTACTATTCAGTTATTGAAGCAGGTTCCAGTCATGGGCTAGCTTGTGGTACTTTGAGATTATGAGCATCGTGTAGCGTTCGGGGTACAGACTCGGGGCATTACAACCAAACAGACCCTTCAGCCAAAGAGCTTCCTTGAAAGCCTCTGTAATAGCTATGTACTCTGCCTCAGTAGTTGACAAAGCAACTATAGTTTGTAAGGTAGCTTTCCAACTAATAGCACAACCACCAATAGTGAAAAAATAGCCTGTAAAGGACCTCTCTTTATCATGATCTCCTGTAAAATCATAATCAACATACCCGATTAATCCATCTCTATTTCACCCAAACTGTTAACAAACATCGCAGATCCATGCAAGTATCTGAAAATCCACTAAACTATTTTCCAATGTTCTTTGCAAGGATTTGCCCTGTATCTGCTAACTGCACTGACAACATAAGATAAATTTGGTCCGGAACACACTATCGCATACATAAAAGACACAACATCACTAGAGTATGGAACTCGAGACATATAGTCATGCTTATTATCTGTCTTTGAAAATAAATTGGTCGAGAGTTTAAAGTGATCTACCACCTTTCATCTTTCTGGACACCAAAACTTATAACCTTTAACACCATGCTTATAACCCATAAATAAGCACTTGAAAAATCTAGGATCCAACTTTCCATTATCAGTATGATCATACGCAGGACATCCAAATATCCTCAAAATAACTAGCATGAGTACCAAAACATACCTCTTGTGGAGTTTTTTTATCAATTGCGACTGAGGGAAAGTGGTTAATAAGAAGACAAGCTGTGGAAGCAGCTTTGGCAAAAAAAACTTGGGTAAACTAGCATTAGAGAGCATACAATGCACCTTTTTCATTATAGTCCTATTCATTCATTCAACCACACTATTCTTCTGTGGAGTATGACGAACTGTCAAGTGCCTCACAATTCCTTCTGACTTGCACAGAGTATTAAATTCATTAGAAAAGAACTCTAGAACTCTATCAGGCCAAAGGTGTTTTACCTGCATCCTTGTTTTGTTTTCAATCATAATCTTCCACTCCTTGAAAGTAGGCAACACATCATTCTTTTGCTTCAGGATGAACACCCAAACTTTTCTGGAATAGTCATTAATAATAGTCAACAAGTAATTCTCACCTCCCCTAGAAGGTAATCTGGAAGGACCCTAGAGATCAAAATGAATGTAATCAAGTGTGCCTTTAGTTGAGTGGATGCCTTTAGTGAATCTGACTCTCTTCTGCTTCCCAAAAATGCAATGCTCACAGAAATTCAGTTTGGTAATATGCTGCCCATCAAGAAGTTCTCTCCTTCTTAGTTCAACCATCCTGTTTTCACTCATATGCCCCAGAGTATATGCCAACGTTTAGCAATGTTATTTTCTAATAGAGAAGTTTAGCAATATTATTTTTGAATAGAGAGGAGGTAGAAATAGCTGCATTGCCTGTAACTATAGAACCTTGCAAGACATACAAATTTGCAGACTTTCTCTATCTCTTCATCACAGCAAGAGCACCTTTAGTAACCTTTTTGACTCCACCTTCACCAGAGTACATATATCCGTTCATATCAAGGGTATTCAAGGAAAAGATTTCTCTTCAGGTCTGGGACATACCGCACACCACAAAGTGTCCTCACAACCCTATCAAACGTCTTAATTCTGATTGTTGCAATACTAGCTATCTTACAAGGTGTGTTATTTACCATCAACACAACATCTTTAAAGACTACTTCATATGTTGTAAACCAATCTCGATTGCGACACATATGAAATATGAAAGCTGAATCAAGAATCCAATCTTCAGAGTTTGTAGTTACCATCAGAAACAACCAAGAGTTCTCCATCACTACCTCCATCTTCAACTAAACTGGCTTCACCGAACTTCTCTGGTTAGTTACCCTTCGATTTTGGAGCTTCTCGTTTCTCTCTATTCTGTAACTTCCAACACTCGAATTTGATGTGGCATTTCTTTTTACAGTAATTACAAGTTTTGTATCTGTTTCTGGATTTTGATCTATTTCTATCATCATCCCTAGAGTTCCTCTCATTATTCCTTCCTTGAATAATGAGACCATCTGCTTGAGTGTCTGACCCATTCACAAGACGCTTCATCTTCTCGTTAGAGAACAACACGTCATAGACTTCATCTATGGTCAGAGTATCATAACTATATAAAATTGTATCCCTAAAGGTCGATTATGATGCAGGCAGCAAACACAATAGAATCAACCCTAAATCTTCCTCATCATACTTAACCTCTAAAGTCTCTAAATTAGAGACAATTTCTTAAAAGATAGATAGGTGATCCTCCAAGGACGTACCCTGAGACATGCGATGGGAATAAAGTCATTATTTGAGATGCAACTTACTAGTTAGGCTCTTTGTCATGCATAAAGATTCCAGTTTCAACTATAACTCAGCGGCAGTTGTCTCCTTCAAAACATTCTGTAAAATTTGATTGGATAAATGAATGTGTATTTGAGATAGAGCCTTCAAAACCTTATGATGTTTATCATCATCTATCCACGATGAGGGCATGTGATCAAACCCTAACAACATATCATCCAAATCCATCTATATGAGCATAACTCGTATCTTAACCTACCATAACAAAAATTTAGTGTTGCGATCCAACAACGGAATATCATACTTCATGGCTTCCATCTTCGAGAAAATAATCGACCAAGCTTTGGTACCTATTTGTTATGATTCAGATAGAATAAAGAAAACCATAAGCAGAAAGAAAACAAAAACACACAGATTTATGTGGAAACCCTTGCGGAAAAAAATATGGGCAGAGGCAGAGGAATTTCACTATGAAAGGAGAGGAGTATAATGTGGTGAGACGTAATTTTTGAATATTCAAAATCGACCCACTAATTGCGCTTATATAATACGTGCATACAAATAAGTCATAGGCCCAAAAACATAAAGGTCCATACGCTACCACCATATACCCCATTGAAAATCACCAACATGGGTTGCACCATGAAACTTTCTGGGTCAGGTCAACAAAATTTGGGTCACAATTCTAACAATCTCCACTTTGACACTAATTCTAATTCAGAACTCAAATCCATTTCAAGACAAACTCTCCACTTCTTCCACAAAAGCCCCTAAGGGCACATCTTAATAGCTAACACTGACCAAGTCCAATCAATGCTCAAACTTGGCACTTGGTAGTGTCTTGGTCATCATATCAACAAGATTATCATGGGTACTAATCTTGCTCGCCATAATATCTCCATGAGCAATAATTTCACGCTTAAAATGATACCGTACATCGATGTGCTTTGTCCTCTCATGAAACATTTGATCTTTCATACGGATGATAGTACTCCTACTTTCGCAAAAAATCGTAGTAATCTATAAATCTTTTCTAAGTTCACCAAATAGACCCTTCAACAAAATAGCTTTCTTGAAAGCCTCTGTAATAGCTATGTACTCTGCCTCAGTAGTTGACAAAGCAACCGTAGTTTGTAAGGTAGCTTTACAACTAATAGCACAACCACCAATGGTGAAAGCATAGACTTTAAGGGACCTTTCTTTATCATGATCTACTACAAAATCAAAATCAACATACCCGATTACTCCATCTCTATTTTTTCCAAACTACAAACAAATATCTGCAGATCCATGCAAGTATCTAAAAATACACTGAAATGCTTTCTAATGTTCTTTGCCATGATTTTCCATGTATCTGCTGACTTCACTAATGGCATAAGATAAATCTGGTCGAGAACACACCATTTCATACATAAGAGACCCAATGACACTAGAGTATGGAACTCGAGACATATAGTTATGCTCATTATCTGTCTTTAGAGATAAAGTAACCGAGAGTTTGAAGTGAGCTGCCAATGGAATACTTAAAGGTTTGGCCTTTTGCATATTGAACTCGTAAAAGTCTTTCTCAATATACCTTTCTGACTTAAGTATAACTTACGCTTCTCTCTATCCCTTATAATTTCCATGCCAAGAATCTTCTTTACTGCTCCTAGATCCTTCATCTCAAACTCCTTGCTGAGCTAGGATTTAACTTTTATTATCTTTCTCATATCCTTTGATCTAATCAACATATCAAAAATATACAAAAGAAGATACACGAATGAACCACCACTTACCTCCTTGAAGTAGACACATCTACCATAACTACTCTTCTAAAACATATGAGAGGTCATGAAAGAGTCAAACCTATTACACCACTGCCTGGGGGACTGTTTTAAGCCATGAAGAAACTTTTTCAACAGGCATACATAGTCCTCCTTTCCTGAAACTACAATGATCTCTAGTTGTTGCATATAAATGTCCTCCTCTAGTTCTCCATGTAAGAATGCAGTTTTGACATCTAACTGCTCAAGTTCAAGATTGTTCATGCCTACAATTCCAAGCAAGGCTTGAATCGAAATATGCTTTACAACTAGAGAAAACACATCTGTGAAGTCAATACCTGGAACTTGACTGTAGCCTTTAGAAACTAGTCTTGCTTTGTACCTTGCATCTTCAACTCTCGATGTTCTTTTTTTTTTTTGAATACCCACTTACAACGGATAAATTTCTTCTCTTTAGGCAATATCACCAAATACCATGTACCATTCTTATGAAGTGATTCCATCTCCTCCTATATAGCAATCTTCCATCGGCTGGAATCATCACAACTAACTACTTCTAAGTAAGAAGAAAGTTCTTCATCGAAATCAATACCTTCTGCTATATTTAATGCATAATAAACCAAATTAACTTCAATATATTTTTGAGGAGGTCTAATATCTCTTCTAGACCTGTCTTTAGAAATAGACTATTGTGGCATCACTGGTGGTGAAAAAGAAATAGTACCACTCTGTATCTTCGAACTAGACTGAGAAGTAGGCATTGGTGTAGACTCTGCTCCAATATGCAATTCAACACGGGTTCTAGACTTTTGCTGATTCATGTTACTAAGCTCATCTGGAGGTAAAACACTAGACTCAGAGGGAGCCCGAAGCATGGGAGTTTCATCAAACACAACATCCCTTCTAATTATAACCTTTCAACTTTCTGGACACTAAAGTTTATAACCTTTAACACCATGCTTATAACCCATAAATAAGAACTTAATGGATCTAGTCTCTAACTTTCCATTATCAACATGAGCATATACAAGATATCCAAATATCCTCAAATCAGAATAACTAGAAGGAGTACCAGACCATACCTCTTATGGAGTCTTTTTATCTATCGTGATTGAGGAAGGGAGGTTAATAAGAAGAAAATCTATCGAAGCAGTTTCAGCCTAAGAAGACTTGGGTAAACCAGCATTAGAGAGCATACAACACACCATCTCCATTATATTCCTATTCATTTATTTATTCAGCCATACCATTCTGCTGCAGAGTATGATGAACCGTCAAGTGCCTCATAATTCCTTCTAAACTTGCACAGAACATTAAATTCATTAGAATAGAATTCTAGACCATTATCAGTCTGAAGGCATTTTACATGCTTCCCTATTTGCATTTCAATCATAATCTTCCACTCATTGAAAGTAGGCAACATATAATTCTTTTGCTTCAGGAAGAACACCTAAACTTTTTTGAATTAGTCATCAATAATAGTCAACAAGTAATTCAAACCTCCTCTAGAAGGTACTCTAAAAGGACCCCAAAGATCAGAATGAATATGATCAAGTGTGCCTTTAGTTGAGTGGATGCCTTTAGTGAATATGACTCTCTTCTGCTTCCCAAAGATGCAATGCTCTTAGAACTCCAGTTTGGTAATACTCTACCCATCAAGAAGTCCTCTCCTTCTTAGTCCAGTTATCTCATTTTCACTCATATGCCCCAGGCGCATATGCCAAAGTTTAGCAACATCACTTTCTAATAGAGAGGGGGTAGATATAGCTGCATCACCTATAACCGTAGAGCCTTGCAAGACATATAAATTTGTAGACTTTCTCTGTCCCTTCATCACAACAAGAGAACCTTTAGTAACCTTCAGGACTCCACCTTCACCAGTGTTCCTATATTCGTTTGAATCAAGGGTACTTAAGGAAATAAGATTTCTCTTCTAGTCTAGGACATACCACACATCATCAAGTGTCCTCACAACCCCATCAAACATCTTAATTCTGATTGTTCCAATACTAGCTATCTTACAAGGTATGTTATTTCCCATCAACACAACACCTTTATAGACTGCTTCATACGTTATAAGCCAATCATGATTGCGACACATATGAAATGTGCAAGCTGAATCAGGAATCCAATCCTCATAGGGTTTGGAGTTACCATCAGAAACAACCAAGAGTTCTCCATCACTACCTCCATCTTCAATAAAACTGGCTTCACCAGACTTCTCTGGTTGGTTTCTCTTCATTTTTGGGTCTTCTCTTTTCTCTCTATTCTGTAACTTTCTACATTCAAATATGATGTGGCCCTTCTTTTTGCTACAATTATAGGTTTTGTTTCTATTTCTGGTTTTTGATCTGTTTCTATCATCACCCTCAGATTTCCTTTCATGATTCATTTCTCAAATAATGATACCATCTGCTTGAGTCTCTGACCCATTCACAAGATTCTTAATCTTCCCCTTAGAGAACAATGCATTATATACTTCATCTATGGTTAGAGTATCACGACTATATAAAATTATATTCCTAAAGGTCGATTATGATGAAGGCATCGAAAAAAATAGGATCAACCCAAAATCTTCCTCATCATACTTAACCTCTAGAGTCTCTAAATTAGAGATGATTTCTTTAAAGACAGATACGTGATCCTCAAAGGACGCACCCTCAGACATGCAATGGGAATAAAGTCATTGTTTGAGATGAAACTTACTAGTTAGGCTCTACATCATGCATAAATATTCCAGTTTCAACCACAATGCAGTGGTAGTGGTCTCCTTAAAAATATCCTGCAAAGTCTGATCAGATAAATAAAGGTGGATCTGAGAAAGTGCCTTTCTATCCTTATGCCATTATTATTGGGAAAAGGCATCGTTTCCACCCCAAACTATATCCGAAAAGTCGAAGCTACAACTTAATTATACTAGTGACCTATTACACACCTAAACCATAAAAAAGTGAAACTATTTACACCCTGTCAGGCTACCACCACTTGCATGTGGTGTAGTGTTTTACACGTGCTGCCACGTCAGCACCACGTCAGTAAAAAGTATCACTTTTTTATAGTTAAGGTATGTAATAGGTCACTTATATAGTTTAGGTGTGGATTCAACTTTTTGACTATAGTTTGGGGTGGAAACGATGACTTTTCCCTTAATGTTTTTAGCCATTTACTTTTGTTACTTAATAGGCTGGACACGCCTAAAATAAGTGTAATACACGCGCCTTAGAATGGGGATCACGGGGAGGTAATAATATCACTTTTATATAGTTAAGGTGTGTAATAGGTCACTTATATAATTTAGGTGTGACTTAGACTTTTCTTGTATAGTATGGGGTGAAAATGATGCCTTTTCCCTTTATTATTATCTATCCACAATAAGGGAATATGATTAAACTCTAACAACCCATCATCCAAATCCTCTGTGCTAGCACAACCAATTTCTTAACCTGCCACAACAAAAATCTGGTATTGCGATCTAACAACGGAATATCATACTTTATGATTGCTATCGCCAAGAAAATAATCAACCAAGCTTTGATACCAGTTGGTATGATTCGGACAAAATAAAGAAAACCACAAGCAGAAAGAAAGAAAACACACACAGATTTACGTGAAAACCCTTATTAGAAAAATCATGGGCAGAGGTTGAGAAATTTCACTTTGAAAGAAGAGGAGTACAATGTGGAGATACGTAATTTCTGAATAATCAAAATCAACCCTCTAATTGCACTTATATAATACGTGCATACAAATAAGTCCTAGACCCAAAAATGTAAAGGTCCATAGCGCAGGGGCTTCGTCCCTGCACCCCCATCTAGATTAATGGTGGGCTCTGGGAGTGGGCCTGTCGACTGATCCCTACGCTACCACCACTAACCCTATTGAACATCACCAATATAGGTCGCACCGCGAAACTTTCTGGGTCGGATCAACAAAATCCAGATCACAACTCTAATAATTCTAATAACTAACATCAATTTTAAGTTAATTATTTATTGTGTGATGTCATTCTAAGTTTCTTTTATCATATTCTTGGGTTAGCCACAACATCCCTAAAAATATGATAAAGAAAATTAAGTTCTTTAATCACATAAAGTTAAGTTATTGAGATATAATAATGACACCTTATAAAGTTCAATTATCATATCAAAATAGTTATCTTATCCCATAGGGAAGTAACTAATTTGATTAAATCAATTGAAATACGATAGTAATCCCTTCAGTTAAAAATTATTCTACGCCCATAGTACAAATTATTTTCTCTTTTTTATTTTGGTTTTCTAGTTTAATAAAGTTAAGTAAATTCTATGTATGAGTTGCAAATTCTACTCATATGAAGATTTAGAATTTACTTAGAATCGATATTTATGTGATTTATTTTAATGGTTATATGTGTATTTTTTAGCTCATGTATTTGTATCCTTGTGTTGTAGTTCACATAACTTTCCTACCAAAATATGTAATGAAAATGCTTGATTTTTGATGTTGTATAGTATAAACTTTATTGAATGAAAGGAGAAAATTAGTTTCACTTTTGGATGTTCAGATCTAGATTAGCACTCCTTGTGGAAGAACCTCCTAAACCCACAGAATCAAGTACTCCAGAAGCTAAGCTTTTTAAGAGTGTAGGGAGCGATCTAATCGTTTGTGCTTCATATTCTCAGAAACTCATAAAACAGAAAGTATTAGAGGTTCTATCCATAAAAATAATAAGTTCAACTTACATAAAAGCAATTGAAGAATAATTTTTATGTACTGACAAGTCTTTGTTAGACACCTTTATGAAGAAGCTTTAAAGTATGACATTTGATGAAGTCATATAGTCCGTGAGGATATTATGGAGATGAGAGATATTACTTCAAAACTCAAGTCTCTTGAAGCTGATATATTAGTATCATTTTTTGTGCTTTTCGTTCTCAACTCTCTTCCTGTGAAATATGATTTGTTCAAAATATCTTAGAGCACACATAATAAGTGGTCAATCAATGAACTTTGTAGCATGTTTGTTCAAAAAGAAGAGGGGTTGAAAATGAATATATCCAAAAAAATTAATTTGATGACTCGTGATAAGAGAGGCAAAAAAGGGCAAATGAATTCCTATAAAGCAGAAAGACAGTCTTTATAAATATCCTATCATTTCTGCTGCAATAAGGGACACTAAATGATAGATTGCCAGAATAAAGAAAATGACTTGAGAAGAAAGGTAATTTTACGTTTGTATGTTTTGATTCTAACTTCATTAAAGTTTTTAATAATATATAGTGTATTGATTCCAATTCCACCACTCACATTGCCAAAATCATACAAGATCCAATAGAAAGTAAATAAAATATTTATTATGATAATAGAACGACACCACGTGTGGAAGGCATTAGGGATTAATAACTCATTTTAATAGATAAATTTTAGTTAAATTTAGAAAGCACTTTTATTTCCATCATATTTAACAGCTGGTTATGATTTCAATTTTCAGTTATCTAATATAAAACTTTTGAAAACAGTAAAAATATTGATTTTGAAAATTTGAATGGAAAATTATTTAACTTTTAGCTGCCCCCATGATTGAATATGATGTCTTATCTATGTGTGATAAAGAAATTGACTCTAAGTGATTTGTTGTCAATAAGAACTCATCAAGTCTATGTCACAAGATATTGAGATATATCTTTATTAAAAGAATCAAAGGTTAATTGATGATAGAGTTCTTAAAGCTATTGAATTTTTTTTAATTTGAGACTTGTGTGGACTTGATGTTCCGGCTTTTGATGGAACATTTATACCTTTTTATCGGGAAAATTGCATGTTTTCAAGCAACTAAAGTTGAATTTAATGGTGGATTTAAGAAATTTAAGGTTAAGGAATAGATGAAGGAGGAAACTCAGGAAAACAACAGAAAATGGTCAGTGACGGCCTAACTGGCAAACCGTCAATCATGCAACGGACTGCCAAGATGGTCGTCAGTGATAAACAGAAGGTTCCAGGTGGAAGGCCCATGCGACGGTCTAGGATACGGAACGTTAACATTACGACGGACTGCTAACGTAGCCGTCAAACTTAAACAGAATGCGGGACCTCAGAGGATTCATTGACGGATCGTGCGATGGACCGTTGGGCTAGCGACAATTTTCCAAGGCATCCATTAGAAATAAACAAACCCTGACATCTGGGAGCACCTGGCAACAACCATATGACGGACCGTCAGACTTTCGATGGGTCGTCAGTAGAACCATCAGATTGGACGAGGCTTTTTCTGAGTTTAAATTTTAAATCTTTTAAACCTGGGAACATATAAATACCCAGCTAGGGTTTTTATTCGAGGGATTATTCTGAATCTGGATATTTTTTATCTTAGTTTCCATCTTTGATTCTCTCTGTAACGTAGAAATCTGTGAATCAAACTACATCTGGGGATTAAATCATTCCATTGCTATTGAGGATTCAAGAATTAATTCTTGTAATCTTTGTAAGTAAATTGTGAATTTTTTTATTAATAATACAAGTATTTTTTCTCTTTCTTCTATGGAGATGAGTGGCTAAGCTCCTATAACTAGGGTTAAGGGAGCCTTGATGTAAACAGTAGATATGGGTTCTGATTCCAATTGAGTTTTTGTAGGTAATTGATGTTTCATAAACCCTTCTTCGCTTTATTGACTTTTCTTGGTTTCAAACTTGAAAGGTGAGCCCAAGAACATTCACTTGTTCGGATAGAGAAATGTCTGTTGGGAAAAGAAAGGGTTTACATGAAATCTAGAGACCTTAATCTTTAGACTAATGGAAAATACCTTAACAAGGATTTACCTACATGAGAAAATGGCTGAGTTATCAATACATTCTTTAAATTTAAGAGAGATAAAGGATAAAATATCCATTAAGGTTGAGAAACTAATGGGTAAACAATAAAATTCAGCTAATCTTGCAGTTGAAGTTATTGAGTGGAGCTCAAAAGTGACTTACAACCCTAACTGTTTAGACATATTGGTAACCATAAATCTGGTTTGTTTAATATCATTGCATTACTAATAGAAAAAAGCATCATTAGTTGGTACAACTCTGTTAAAATCACTTAGAATACAATTCATAAATAAAACCCCCTCTTATTTTGGAACCTTTGATCAACAGTCTAATAACAATCATAATACTTAGTGAACATAGTATTCCCTGTGGGATTCGATACCCAACCTAGTTGGGTTTTATATTTGACAGCGACCGCTTACTCTATCGTAGGAGAGGTGTAATTTGGGCGTATCAAATTTTGGCGCCGTTGCCAGGGAATATGGTTGTCAATTAAGTTTGTGTTTGTTAATTGACCTTGTTAATTGACCTTTGGTCAAGTTTCCCAAATTTTACTTTTATTTGTTGTTTTTGTTTGGTGCAGGGTAGTTTTGGTTTATTCCAAGTACATGGAGATTGGGTGCACCATTATTACTAGTACATCTGGAATCACAGTTAATTGGAAGAATGGCAGACCCCCAAGATGTTGAAAGACTAGCAGCTCTGGCTAGAGCTCAACTTAATCAGCAGAATAACGGCTAGATGGCATGTCATCCTAATCCTAACGATGATGATTTGGGGGATGATTATTTTTTAGATCCCTTCAACCCAAGGCATGTAGAGAATATGGGTGCACCAATAAATCGCAATGTAAATAGAAATCGGCCCTTTAGGACAGGGAAAAAGCGTAAACCAGTGCAGTTTGATCTGAATGATGATAAAGATGGAATGGATGTAGCAGGTGCAACTGGAGATATTATTCCTCCACTTCTAGAACTTGGAGCTAAATTTAATATTACCAGTACGATTATTTAACTCCTTTATCTTAAGGGGTTTTTCGGTGGTCTTCCCAGAGATGATCCTAATATGCATTTCGTGAACTTTGTCAGTATTTGAAAATCTTTGGATAATTTGGGAGTGGGATAGAATGCTATCCAACTACACTTGTTTCCATTGTCTCTATCTGGAGAGGAAATACTGTGGCTTAATAGACTTACTCCCGATTCTATAACCAACTGGAGACAGTTGAAAGAGGCTTTTCTAGAAAGGTTCTTTCCATCTTCCAGGAGGGTACAATTGAGGGATGAAATTAGTAACTTTCAATAGCTTTCCACTGAAGCTTTTCATGAGACCCAGAAGAGGTTTAAAAAGAAGCTGATCTAATTCCCAAACCATAACATGATGGATATTCATTTGATGGAGACTCTTTATCGAGCTTTGAACTCTATTATGAAGCCAGTCGTGGATAATGTTGCAAAAGGGTCATTTGTTGACCTTACTTTTACAGAGGATTCAGAGATGCTTGATCGAATGACCAAATAGAGTAGAGCTTGGCATACTAGGGATTCTGTGGTAGCAAGCCCTACTGTGTCTGATGCTATGACCGAAGTGCAACATAAGAAATAGAAAGAATATGACTAGGACATGGAACACTTAAAGAGACAGATGGATCTGCTAACTAAGCCTCTATTGTCTAGAAATTTAGAAAAGGTAAAAGTTGTTACATCCCAGGTAAGAGCTGACTCTGATTTGAAAAAAAAGGCAAATTATCTAAATAATCAGGGGGTTTTCGAGGAAATAGCCAAGGAAATCAAGGTTGGAACTATTATGACAAAGATGGTTACATGGATAGATATCAAGGGAATTGTAAGAGCAAGATTGATAGGAGTGGACTATATGTACCTCCTAGAATCAGAGATAATGCTGCAACTAGCTCTGGAAAGATGTCCATGGAGGACATGATGGAGAAAGTATTAAAGGGAGTTGAGGCTACCAACTCTGGGGTGACTACTATGAAGAGTGATTTGTCTTCCATGAGCCATTTGGTAAACTCACACCCTACTTCTATCAAATAGTTGGAGCAGCAAATGAGCCAACTCTCAGCAACATTGAACCAAAGGAAGAGAGGAACTCTGCCAAGTGATACAGTTTAGAAACCTTAAAATGATGGCTCTTGTATGGCAATTACCACACGTAGTTGTAAGGTTTTACAAGTCCCATCTATGGGCAAATCTGTGATAGAAGACATGATTGATGAGTATATTGAGCATAAATAAAGTCATCCAGTGGAGTCTGAGAAACTGGATGATGTTATTGATGATACATCATCCAACCATCAGCAGGTTGATGAGTTGGAGAAGAGCAAGGGTAAGGAGGCTGAAGTGGTGGTTACTATGCTCCCAAAACCACTACCTCCATTCCCCTATCAGTTGAAGAAGAGGACTGATGACATAAAGTTTGACAAGTTTATGTCCATGCTTAAGCAGTTGACGATTAATTTGCCATTAGTAGAAGCATTGGAGAAAATGCCCGGGTATGCAAAGTTCATAAAAAAACTTGTTACGAAGAAGTGAACAGTTAGTTATGAGATGGTGGATAATCTCCAGCATTATGGTTCTATTTCCACAAGGTTGTTGGTACTGAAGAAGGCAGACCCAGGAGAATTTACTATCCCGTGCACTATTGGGCCTCTTGATTTTGCAAAATCTCTATGTGATTTGGGAGCCAGTATAAATTTGATGCCGCTTACTATGTATAAGAAATCTGGTTTGGAGGATCCTACTCCCACAAACGTGATATTAGTTATAGTGGAAAGATCTGTGAAGCAGCCCATGGGGATTCTAAATAACATATTACTTAAGGTGTCTAGTTTCATATTTCCAGTTGATTTTGTCATTCTTGATTGTGAGGTAGATTTTGAGGTGCCCATAATCTTGGGTCGACCTTTCCTCGCAACCAGGAGTGTACTTATTGACTTGAGGACAAATGAGCTACTATTCAAGCTGAATGATGAAGTAGTTAGATTCGATGTATGTTAGTCCATGAAACAACATAAATATATGAGCATTTTTTTTATTATAGATGTTTATTATGAGGAGGAACAGGAAGTGCCTATAGAAGAAAAATTTGTTATGGAGACTTTAGCTGCTGTATTGATGAATTTTGGTCATGACGATATTGAAGATTATAAGGAGACAGTGTGTGCCTTAACGTGCATAGGGTCTTATTCATATGCACCCAAGAAGTTGGATTTGGACTTGAAAAATTGTCTAAGTCCACCTGCTAAGCCTTCTAACGAAGAGCCACCTACCTTGGAGCTGAAGGAGTTGCTCGGTCATTTGAGGTATGTGTTTCTAGGCAGTGGGAATACACTACTTGTTATTATTGCTGCTGATCTGGGTGAGCAATAGGTGGAAGTTCTCATCTTTGTTCTTAAGAGATATAAGAAGGCTATTGGTTAGACGATTGCATACATCATCGATATCCCTCTTGGTATATGTACATATAAGATTTAGCTAGAGGACAATTGTGTTTCGACTATTGAGCATCAACATCATCTAAACCCACCTATGCAAGAAATAGTAAAGAAAGAAATCATCAAGTGGCTAGTTGCAGGAGTGGTATACCCCATCTCAGATAGTAAGTAGGTAAGTCCTATTCAGTGCGTTCCCAAGAAAGGGGGCATAACAATGGTGGATAACAAGAAGAACGAGTGGATTCCACTCAGGCCTGTTACTGGGTGGAGGGTGTGCATGGATTATAGAAAACTCAACTTATGGACATTGAAAGACCACTTCCTAATGCCTTTCATGGATTAGACGCTTGATCGGTTGGCGGAAAGAGGTTGGTATTATTTCTTGGATGGTTATTCTAGTTACAATCAAATTCATATATCCTCAGAGGATCAGGAGAAAATAACATTCACCTACCCATATGGTACTTTTGCATTCAAGCAGATTCCGTTTGGATTGTGTAATGCACCCGCTATCTTTCAACGGTGCATGATGTCTATTTTCTCAGATATGGTTTAAGACACCTTGGAGGTATTTATGGATGATTTTTTGGTGGTGGGAGATTTTTTTGAGATGTTCTTGGTAAATCTGAGTAGGGCCTTGCAGCGGTGTGGGGAGTTCAATCTTGTTCTTAATTAGGAGAAATGCAACTTCATGGTGAAGGAGGGCATTGTTCTCAGACAAAAAATTTCAGAAAAGGGGAATAAAGTCGATAGAGCTAAAGTTGAGGTTATAGAGAAGCTTCCACCTCCTATTTCAGTGAAGGGGGTGCACAGTTTCCTTGGACATGCAGGATTCTATAGAAGATTTATAAAGGACTTCTTAAAGATTTCAAACCCCTTTTGCAAACTTTTGGAGAAGGAAGTCAAATTCTCCTTTGATGGTGATTGCTTGAAGGTATTTGAATGCCTTAATGGGAAGCTGGTTGATTATCCTATTATTGTTGCACCGGATTGGTCAAAACCATTTGAGATCATGTGTGATGAAAGAGGTGTTGCCCTTGGAGCTATGCTGGGACAAAAGAAGGACAAATTGTTCCATCCAATCTACTATGCCAGCAAAGCTCTGAATGGAGCTCAAAAGAACTACACCGCCACAGAATAGGAACTTCTTGCAGTAGTCTATGCTTTTAAGAAGTTTTGAGCTTATTTTCTAGGAACCAAGGTGGTGGTCCACATTGATCACACAACCTTGAGATATTTGATGGCGAAAAAGGATACAAAACCAAGGCTGATTAGATGGATGCTACTGCTTCAAGAATTTGACTTTGAAGTCAAGGATAGGAAGGGTTGTGAAAACCAAGTGGCGGATTATCTTTCTAGGCTGGAAGGTGATCAAGAAGCTAGCGATGAATTTGAGATCAATGATCCATTTCCGGACGAGGAAATCTTAGCTACTGTTATGGAGAAAATACCTTGGTATACTGATTTTGCAAATTATATGGTGAGTGAGGTGATTTTGAAGAATCTTTCTTTCTATCAAAGAAAGAAGTTTCTCCATGATGTGGCATATTATTTCTGGGATGAGTCGTATTTTTTTCGGTGATGTGTTGACAATATTATAAAGAGATGTGTTCCAGAAGTAGATATGCTGAGTGTCTTCGAAGAATGTCATACGTCCCCAGTTGGAGGTCATCATGCTGGTGACCGTACTGCTATAAAGGTGCTACAAAGCAGCTATTATTGGCTGAATTTTTTCAAAGATGCTTATGTGTTTGTGAGAAGATGCGACCAATGTCAGAGGCAGTGGTCAATCTCCAAGCGCCATAAAACACCTTTGACAAAATGATAGAGGTAGAACTATTTGACGTTTGGGGAATCAACTTCATGAGGCCCTTCGTGACATCATATGGGATGAAATACATTCTAGTTACTTTTGATTATGTATCAAAATAGGTTGAAGCCATGGCTTTGGCTGACAACGAAGGGAAGAGAGTAGTTGCATTCCTTAAAAAGAATATTTTCTTTCGATTTGGGGTGCCACGAACCATTATAAGCGACGGTGGATCACACTTTTGCAATCGTGTGTTTCGAGCTGCCTTAGCAAAGTATGGTGTATAGAAATACAAAGTAGCAACTCCATACCACCCACATATTAGTGGGCAAGTGAAGATTTTGAATAGACAGATCAAAGCCATACTTGCTAAAACAGTGAGTGCTAGCAAACAAGATTAGTCTCGAAAGCTTGATGACACAATATGTGCGTATAGAATAGCTTTTAAGACACCAATCGGCATGTAACCGTACCAGTTGGTTTATGTTAAGGCATGTCATCTTCCAATTGAATTAGAGCATAAGGCGCTGTGGGCACTTAGGAGGTCGAATTTGAACTGGAATGAGGCAGCACAGTTGAGAATGAGGCAACTGAATGAGATAGATGAGTTTCATCTTGGGGCGTATAAAAGAGCTAATCTTTACAAGGAGATAATGAAAAAGTATCACGACCGCAGGATTGAAAAGCGAGATTTCTAGAAAAGTGACTTGGTGCTTCTGTTCAACTCTAGACTCAAACTGTTTCCAAGTAATCTCAAATCCAAATAGTCTAGCCCATTTAAAGTGAATCAAGTCTACTCATCTAGAGTAGTGGAACTTGAGAATGAAGACAGAAGTGTCTTCAACGTAAATGGTCAACGTGTGAAAATGTATATCAGTCAAATAGACTCGATAAGGAGTATTGCTACCATCTATCTCAATGAAGTTTGAGTAATCGAGATAACTGCGTGATGCCACGATATTAAATCAGGCGCTAGTGGGAGGCAACCTACCAAGTGTGTTGTAATCATAGCTAGAGTTCTTTTGTTGGTTTCTTTTTGTGCAATCTGATGTGTTTGTGAAGTGTGCAGGACTAAAAACCATAAAACAAAGGAGTTTCACAGTTATGAGGAGGATGACGGAGATACGAACATACCGTCAAAATCTCTACGAACCATCGCTCGAACCATCAGAGCCATGCAAAAAAGTTGAATGTACTGGATAAGTCTCGATGTTCAAGTTGGCGGGCTATCAAAAACCTAGAGGACCGTCACTTTTTTCGTTAACCTGAGGCTGTACATTTGAGTTTCTGGAAGGGGCTGACGGACCTCTTGATGGACCATCGCAAAATTGATGGATCGTCATTTTTACCATTATGAAAAGGTCTTGAAAGTAGGTCTCTGGTAAGACCTGACGGTCAACCTGGCGGGCCATCGCAAAACTAATGGGCCATCAGTTTAATCATCAGTGTAACCCTAGTTGCGGGTTGGGTTAGATTAAATCATATGCTTATTTAAATGACCCGTACTTGACCCAACAACATTTAAAGGAGATAAAATAGGGCGGTTACATACATTGTAACCTCGTCAAATTCTAAAGTTGTCTAACTGCCTTTGGATTCATAGGATCTGAAGAAAGTCACTCCCTCTAGTTCTCCCCAACTTCTCTCTTCCCCTCTATTTAAAAAGGCTATTTTTTCTCTTTTCTCCCCATCACAATAGCAGAATCAATCACAAGTTAAAGTGTTAAGTAGTTCTTCTTTCTGGAGTGGAAGTCTGCATCATTTTTACCCATTTTCTTTCTTCTCCAAAGTGCAAAACATAGTTGAAATAGTTGTGGTATGTAAAGAGCTTCATCTTGTTTCCTTCTGTGGTTTAAATTGTTGATGTTCTGAGTTTTGAACTTTGATAAATATACTGTTTAGGTGAAGTCTGAGTAACCCATGTGTGTAGAGTAGAAAATTATGCATAAAAACATGGAATTAGTGTCGTTGCTATGCTGAAAATTGAATAAAGTATGCCATCTGTTCATCAAAATTCCAAAAAAAGTATGAAATTGAAAATGGGGACTGACCGCCAACTTAGCGGACCGTCAGGTTGGCTTTCGAAAATGTCCAAAGGAAGTTTCTCACTTGATAAGGCCTGAAGGCCCAACTGGAGGACCGTCAAAATTGTGATGGACCATTAGGTTGGCCATACGAAATGTTCAATAGAAGTTGCTCACTGGATAAGGCTTGACGGCCCAACTGGTGGCCCTTCACATCACCGATGGCCCATTAATGTGATCGTCAAGCAAGCTTTGATTACTATTTTACAAATTTTCCATTTTATAATTGACTCCTTACTTCTTTTCAGGCACCATGGCATGAAAAATCCCATTGAGTAGAGGTAGAGGTCGAGTAAGAGGGCGAGCCAAACCTTCTAGGAGCGAGGAAGCGCCAGCCTTCAACACTCTCTAAAGGGACCGGACACTACCTACACTCTCCCAATATGAAGAGGAGAGTGAGGGCAGCACCAGCAGTACTAGCAGTACTTGCTCTAGTCCCGATGAGGCTAGAGTAGTCACATCTCGCCCAAACTAGTTGAGGTCGAAACTAGGGCTACCAATGTAGAAGCACAATCTAAAGCAGTCGAGGCTGAGACTGAGACAGAAGATGCCAACTTGATCAGGCGTAAGGATCCTCGAATCAGAGATGCCATCAGATGGCAGATAGATAGATTAAGGGACAAATTTTATGATGGGTTAGCACCAATAACAAGTAGGCCAGTCAAACGGCCATTTTTTGAGGAGTATTAGATTGTAACGACAGAGTTGCATGAATATCCTGAGCTCAAGCATCGTTTCAATGAGTACGAACTGGCATGGATGAGCAAACCCCCAGGATCATATCAACCAAATATGGTAAGTGAAGTCTTTTCTAACTATTTAGTATTGGCAGAAAAAGATGTTCCAAAGGGATTGAAGATTTTCGATGTCCCGAACAGGCAATCAATGCCGGTTCGTGGAGTTACCATTAACATATCATCCCGAACCATCAACAGGATGCTATTTGGGCCAGATTATGAAGTCCCATCTGCTATTCCAAAACTGGAGTATCGACTGCATAATGCATCTACCCAAAGATCCTGGTTGAGTAGGTAGTTGATTGATGAGGGTAATCCTTCCTGGGCTGTTAACCCACGCGAGTGCATAGCCAAGTCATCCCTTAGCTTCAGAGCTAAATTTTGGTGGGCTGTGGTCTGATTGAGACTTATGCTAATGGGAGGTGATGCTAATTTGGATATTTACTGAGCTGTAGTTATTACTGGTTTGCTGTCAGGGCTGAAGATTAATTTCGGTCAGACTATTGACGATGAGTTGTTTGTGAGAGCGCATAAGGTGGCTAGCACTCTACCATTTCCGTGCTTAATCACCAAAATTATGCAGGCAGGCAGGTTTGCCTCTGATTTGTGGGGTGGATAATGAGGTACGCATAACACATAGGTAGGACATTGAAAAGTTTAAAGATGACTCAAAGTTTGAAATAAGGGTCACCAAACCACCATCCTATTAAACTCAGTCTGCACTAGCCCCAGATACTTCAGATATTCCAATAGGTATGTCGTTGCCAATTACCACTTATGTACCACCTAATTTTATGCCATCAAGTGCGTCTTCAGGGTCGGAATATGCACCCCCAATGGGTGGGGAAGAATTTTTAGAATATAGTTGACACAAGAAAACTTCGCCAAGTCTATAAAATTGCAAAAGAAATTCATAAGGCAGCTTGACACTTGGGCTGTAGAATTTAAGCCTTTTGTTGACAGAATTATAGCTGAGGCAATCTGTCCTTTCCAAGACATTAAGATGAGGATGGATGATATGGAGTAAAGAATCAAAAAAAGGCTAGATTCATTGTCTATCCCAGACTTGGCAAGGTTTATGGCAGAGTTTAAGAAGGCACAGGCTGGCATCGAAGAGTTGAAGAGCAGGCAGCCATAAAAGCCCACCTTTGATCTAGCCTTAGTATTGAGTGATGATGATGAAGGAATTTTTGATCTGCTGGGGAGACCTGTGAAACATGAAGGAAAGCAACCGATAGATGATCGTGCTGAATGGAAGGCTGAAAAGAGAAGAAAAAGAGAGGCTATGACATCGAAGGAGAGAGAACATCATGTTATGAAGAAAGCCTGGAAAAAGTCTAGGAAAGATAAAGAGAAAATAAGGAAGAGAGTAGAAGACAAAGTGGCTAGAGTGTCTACCAGTTCTGCCCTAGTTAGAGGATAAGCTCCAGACATAGTCCGGGATGTTATACCCCCGATCTAGGAGGGAGAGTTTCTAAGTACTCCCGCCACCATAGGGTTTAACATTGAAACAGGTGAGGATATAGGTTCCTCACCACACTTCATAGATACCTCAGATGAATAAGACGCAATACAAGTATACCCATTTTTTTGTACTTTTATTTGATTCTTTGAGGACATTGCATATATTTTTGTTGGGGGTGGTGTACTTGTACCATAGGGGGTTGTGTTGCTGATATTATTTTCCTCCCATGTTCTATATAGGAGAATTGACATGTTTAGAATTATGTTTAAGTTTGTATTTTTTTGTTTTTTTAGGATTAACTATAAGTTTGCATCTTTCTTTTCTTAAGTCCTGTTATGTTATTAATTTTAGTCTAATGAAATAAAAGTGTCGTTTATGTTAGCACCTTATTGTGAATATGGATGATGAATGATGTTGGCATCAAGCTTTGACTATGGCTGTATGACTGTTTACTTTTGTCTTCTAGTATATGTGATCAACTATTAATGAATCTGTAGTTGGCATTAACTTGTAGAATATGCATGCCATGTGATGTAAATCTTAAGAACAGTAGAATGAGTTTGACTCAGTTACTTGTGTGTGCGAGCATTTGTACTAGTTCTTACTTAGTGTAGTACCTAGAACTTTCCTGGTTCAATTGATGTTGTGTTGTAGTTGATGAAATAACAAATGATAGTAGGCCACCTTGTGATTTTAGTCCACTTAGCCAAAATAATTAACCCCACCCAAAAGATTTTTCCATTTTTGAACCCTTCTTTGAGCCTATGTTAATTTCTTTTCTTTAGCATCAATCATTTTAGTTAACTCTCTTTAAGTTGTTAACACTTAGCTCTAGCCCTGGCCTAATAGTGGGCATTGTGAACCTAAAATTAGGCAAAACACCAAAGTTGAGGGTGGCTATTGTCAAGATGTTAGCTATCTAAGGGGAAGTTGGGTTAGAGCATCCGACCCTGGTCTACTCAAGAAACTGTGCGCCTTGACTGACTACATCAGCTTAAGTTGAGGGTGGCTGATGCTTATGTTTATATTAAAAAAAGAAGGGGTAGGGGTTGAGTGAGCTACTTCAGAAATGGCCTTGGAAGGTAGAACTTGAGGGCAAAAAGAGTTAAATCCTAGTGTTGAATCACTTTTTCCCAGAAGTCCTTCCTCACCTAGCCCCGAAGCCTTATTACAAGCCTGAGAAAAGACCTGTTTGATCTTGGCGAATCAACTACAAGAGAGCATTGAATGATAAGGGAAAGCCTATGGGTATGTGTACTATGTTTGTAACTTATTTGACGAGTGTGAGAGTTCTGATTTGAATCCACAAAATATACTGAGTGGTGGATTTCCTTGACTGCGAGAGCAATCTGAGTTACACTTTATTCTATTGATCTTTGTAGATTTTTGTATCTATGTTTGTGCATATGTATTGATTTTAAAGTAATGCTAGTTATGGACTCTAATATGTTGAGTCGTATAAGTAGGATGACAAGTGAATGGTTATGTAAAAACTGGTTCAGTAAGTTGAATGCCTGTCATTGTATTGCTCATAATTGTAATCTGGTGCTGAGTTGCTTGAGGACAAACAATTATCTTAAGTTGAGGGTGTTGATGTTCCATCTTTTGACATAACATTTTATACATTTTCTTGGGAAAATTGCATGTTTTCAAGCAACTAAAGTTGTATTTAATGGCGGATTTAAGTAATTTCAGGTTAAGGAATAGCTGAAGGAGGAAACTCAGGAAAACAGTAGAAAACGGTCATTGACATCCCAACTAGCGGACCATCAGTCATGAGATGGATTGCTAGGAGAGTCGTCAATGCTAAACAGAAGGTTCCAGGTGGAAGGCCTATCCGACGGTCTAGGTGACGGACCGTCAAAATTGCGACAGACTGCAAACGTAGTCGTCATACTTAAATAGAATGCAGGACCTCAGAGGATTCATTGACGGATCGTGCGATGGACCGTTGGGCTAGCGACGGTCCGCCAAGGTAGCCTTCAGAACTAAACAGAACCTGACATCCTGGAGCACCTGGCGACGGACCTTGTGATGGACCGTCGGACTTTCGATGGGCCGTTAGCTGAACCGTCAGTTTGGACACGGCTTTTTCTGAGTTTAAATTTTAAATCTTTTAAACCTGGGAACATATAAATACCTAGCTAGGATTTTTATTTGAGGGATTATTCTGAATCTGGATATTTTTTTATCTTAATTTCCATCTTTTCTTCTCTCTATAACGTAAAAATCTGTGAATCAAACTATATCTGGGATTTAAATCATTCCATTGCTATTGAAGATTCAAGAATTAATTCTTGTAACCTTTGTAAGTTAATTGTGAATTGTTTTATGAATAATACAAGTATTTTTTCTCTTTCTTCTAAGGAGATGAGTGGCTAAGCTCCCATAACTAGGGTTATGGGAGCCTTGATGTAAACAGTAGATATGGGTTGTGATTCTAATTGAGTTTCTTTAGGTAATTGATGTTGCATAAACCCTTCTTCGCTTTAATGACTTTTCTTGGTTGCAAACTTGAAAGGTAAGCCCAAGATTAATCACTTGTTTGGATAGAAAAGTGTCTGTTGGGAAAAGAAAGGGTTTACATGAAATCTAGAGACCTTAATCTTTAGATTAATGGAGAATGCCTTAACAAGGATTTACCTACATGAGAAAATGGCTGAGTTATTAATACATTCTTTAAATTTGAGAGAGTTAAAGGATAAACTATCCATTAAGGTTAAGAAACTAATGGGTAAATAATAGAATTCAGCTAATCTTGCAGTTGAAGTTATTGAGTGGAACTCAAAAGTGACTACAACCCTAACTGTTTAGATATCTTGGTAACCATAACTCTGGTTTGTTTAATTTCATTGCATTACTACAAGAAGAAAGCATCATTAGTTGGAACAACTCTGTTACAATCACGTAGAATACAAATCATAAATTAAAACCCCTCTTATTTTGGAACCTTTGATCAACAGTCTAATAACAATCACAATACTTAGTGAACACAGTATTCCCTGTGGGATTCGACACCTAACCTAGTTGGGTTCTATATTTGACAACAACCGTTTACTCTCTCATAAGAGAGGTGTAATTTGGGCATATCAGGACTGTATACATGATAAGCAGACCAACAAATCTACTAAAGATGTCAAAAAAAGTTCTCAATTACTTGAGATTCTATATACAAATATCTGTAAAATTTTTTTTACCCCTTGCTTAAATGATGAGAGATATTCTTTTATGTTATAAATGTATTACCATAGATAGTGAATGTCTATTTATGAAAAACATAAAAACTCATTGTTATTGATCTCTCAATAACCCCGAAAAAATCCCTCAAGAAATCTGAGAAATAAGAATTACTCTATCTTCTCTTTCTACTCATTTTGTTCTTTGCTTTATATTTCAGAACATGTTATCAACATGAGACTATGGAATTAGTTTTTTTTTTCAAATGATATTCTTAAAGTGACACAAGTACAAAATAAGTATTTTAATTATAAAATTTCACTGTGTCGATTCAATTTTGTGATACTTATTTAATGACTAACTTCTTTATTATAAAGTGATGGCAAGATGATTTGGAGTTCTGCCACAAAGAAATCAAGAGCTCGATAGGAATCTATTTGCCACTTAAGGTGGACCAACAATTATTAAAATATTAAAGACAAAATATGTTATAAGAATTTTTACAGTTTAGTAAGCCGAACAATATTTTATGCGGAAAATTGGTTGAAGTGGCCATCACAAGTAAATAACTAAAGCAATTTGCATTTTTTTGATTTAATATTTTCATCATCAATTAATTGCTATAATATATGGTAATACACGAAAGCAATAGATTCGCTTGTACTTTGACAATGTATAATGAACAAAAAGAGACCACCTAAAGTGTTTCTATTTGATAAGTCGAAATATCATTGACCTTTTATATTATTTGGGGGGAAGATGGATTTAATTTCATTGCACAAAAGGATAAGACATCAGGTTAGAGCCTCGATGCACCATGATGATGATGTTGAATTTAATTCTAAGCGATTTATGGCCTAAGACGCCTTTATATGAATAAGACGTTGAGTTTGAATCTCAATGTACTATGTTGATGATATTATGATGGCTAAAGCAAAATAATGTGTATTTTGTGAAAAGTCATGAAACCCGTCCCACTAAATATGCTTTATTCAATGAAGTGAATGTGGTAGAAATATATGACAAGTCTGAAAGATGAGAATTTGCTCCATTCTTGAAGTAAATGTGGTAGCAGTATATAATGTACCCTGAAAGATATGTTAAGAGAAAAATTCTCTACGTTATATGTATGTCTCGATTTTCTTTAAGCTATCAAAATTTGATAGGCTCAAGGAACAATTATAATCCATTTTCGGGGAATGAGAATTTTGATTATTGTAAATATAGATCCATACCTTTGGGGGTGAATGTGACTGTATTAGTAAAGCTTATAAATTCAAACGTATTTTTGATTGTGAAGATATCACAATCCACCTCTAGAAGAGGTAGAATAATTAGAATATTAAATATATACGAGTTACTATGGTAAAAACCATGAATGTGAAACGTTAACCAAGCTTGATGAGATCACATGCCATAATAAACTAAGAGTTTATTGTCTATTGATACAAAATTCACGTCATAGTAAACAAGAATTTTACTAATGCAAAAATTACATGTCATGGTAAACTTGGAGTTTACTAGTACAAATAAGTTAATGAGTTGACATAAACTATTGCGACATTCCAAAAATGTGCATATTGAGTACTAGACATATATTGAAGAACTAAAAGATTCTTCAAGAATTATTTATGTTGCTTGTTCTGATGATAAGTTGGTTGGATCAACTGATGTTAAGGTTGGATTTCCTAAATTTTAAAAAGTATTAAAGGTGAATAAAGGCCCGTTCACCTATCATGTGATATATATTAAGATGCATCATTATAAGATGATGACATGTGTGTTTATTGTCAACGGGCAGTTAACATTCATATTGCTTGCTCAACATAAAATGAGTTAAGAGCATAATTTTTAGATTATATAATTAACAATTCATCTTGACAATATTAGTTTGACGTTGAATGCCTCTGATAAATACTTGAATCATTGCTTATGAGAATAAAGCTTCATGTATTGTCCTAAAGTATGATATATTGCATACAATAACACTTGTTTGCATTTGAACAAAAAATTATAATCAATTACTCCCTCTCAATTGGTTCAAGGTTAGGAAACAGTTATTTCATCTGGTAATTTTGATAATGGATATGCAATGATACACAAAGATGGAAAAAGTAAGTTGAGATGTATTTTATTTTTTCTAACATGAGGCAGATATAATAAACAACTAAGAAATATGTTGTGAATTATCATCAATATGATCCTAATTCAAAGGATAATTAAGTTGAAATGCTAGGAGCATTCGCTGCCAAAAAAAATGATATTATATTTAGCTATAAATGCTCCATATTGAATGTCCATGAAGGACAAAATCTACTGCATGCATGAAGCATGGTAGATAAATCGATTCTAAACATAATATTTCTTGAAAAAAGAAAAAAAAGATCATAACAAGGAAGCAATGTTATCTTAACGAGCCTAGGACATAATACTTCATGAAATCTTATAAAAGGTTTAGGTACCTGAAAATAATGAAGTGACGAGATCTCAAAATGTTATGTCTCATTTTGCATCGATATAAAATAATATATCATCGACGATATCTTTGATACAATATTGGTTCAATTTTGTAAAATATTATAAAAAACTGAATTCTACGTTTATTTAAGCATGATGACATAGAAACATTTATCAAATGACATGAAACATATTTGATTTGTAGTCCAAACACTTGAAGATGTCACACATGAAATGTTGATTATTTTCACTTGAAAAAATTTGTACGAAAACCTATAAGGATTCAAAATGTTTGAAGCATATAAAAGTTTCTGGAAAACATAGTTAAAATCCTTATATTACACAAATTTATAACTTGAAAATCATTAGAACTCTTGGAGAGTTTTCAAAAGTGGTAGATTATTTGCTAAAATTAGAAATATATTAAATTGGATTTGTTATATATCTTAAGTAGTTGGTGTACTAATGTATCTTTTAAGTACTACGAGGCCTGATATAACCTTTTTGGTTAATTTTAGCAAGGTATAGTTCTGCTCCTACTAGGAGACATCGAAATAAGATTAAACACATAATCTTATTTTATTCTAAGGATTCCAGTCTTGATCTTGTTGGTTATGCTGATGCTGGGTACTTATTCGATGCGCATAAAGCTCAGTCTCAAATAGGTTGTGTGTTTATATATAGAGATACTTCCATATCTTGGAGATCTATAAAGCATTCTATTGTATCCACCTTCGAACCATGCTGAGATAATAACTGTTCATGAAGCAAGCTGAGAGTGTGTACGGTTGAGGTCCATGATACATCTTATTTGAGAAAAATGTGATTTGAAATATGATAAAGTATCCATAATTTTATATGAAGATAATGTAGTATGCATAGGAAAACTTAAGAGAGGATCCATACAAGGAGACAGAACAAAATACATTTTGCCAAACCTTTTCTATACATATGAGCTCTAAAAGAATGGTGATAGTAACATGCGGCGGATTCGTTCAAGTGACAATGTGGTTGATTTATTCACAAAGTCTCTTCCAACTATATCTTTCAAGAAGATAGTGCACAAGATCGAGATGCAAAGGTTCAAGGATGTTCTCATTAGGGGGAGTTAATATGAGTTGTACTCTTTTTTCCTTATGAGGTTTTGTCCCACTAGGTTTTCCTTGTAAGATTTTTAATCAGGTAGCCTATATGCGTATTATTAGAGATATGTACTTTTTTTTCTTTACTAGATTTTTCACTGTATTTTTTAGTAAAGTTTTAACGAGACACATTATCTATCAATTAAACACTCAAGGGGAGTGTTATAAATGTATTATGAAAAAATTATAAACCCAAAATTTTGAGATAAAGTTAATTTTTTTAATAAATAAAGAAGGTTTTATTCATTGTTATTAACCTCTTAAAAATCCCTCAAACCCCCCTGAAAAATCCCTCAAGATACCCCTCAAGAAATCCTTAAGAGAAATAAGAATTACTCTCTCTTCTCTCTCCATTCTTCTTATTCTGTCTACTTTATATTTCATAACATATCTCATTTATTAATGACTTTTTAAGATATATGTACCCCTATTTTTGTTTAATAGATCATAAGCACTTGATGCTTTTAAAGTTTTTAAAATAGAAGTAGAGAAATAAATTGGAGCTCAGATCAAAATTGTAAGATCTAATAGGGATGAAGAATTTGATAGCAGGTACACACAAAAGGATAAGTCATAGGTCCATTTAATGAGTTTCTTGAAAAAAATGTATAGTTGCTCAATATATCATGCTAGGAACACCAAATTAAAATAGTGTAGTAAAAAGAAGGAACCTAACATTAATGAATATGGTAAGAAATATGAATAACAAATCAATTTTATTCTTTATCCTTATGGAGTGAAGCTGTAATAACCCAAATCATCATAACACTGAAATAAGAGGAAACATTTGCACCTAGAATCCTTTTGGTTAAATTTTGAGAATATTCTTGAGGATATGATAGTTGAAAAAAATTTAATATTAATGTAACCAGAAATAGTGGGGTTTAATGTGTTAGTTGTATATCTAATGAGTATAAGAGGCCGTAATAATTTTTGGCACCTGAAATGGAGTTATAGACCCCCACTATAGCGTTTTATCATGGAGGTTTGGGTTGCGATTTTAAATTCATGGTATGTGTTGTAAAGTGAGAAAAAATGAAGTGAGGTCCCATGTTTCTGCCTCAAACAGCTGCAACAGTACCACTACAACAGTAACAAAAACTGCAATAGTGGTCTCCATAAAAAGCGCGTAAACCGCCATAGCAAAAATTTAACTGTTGCAATGGTAATTATCCAATGTCGTGATAATGCACAGTAAAATTTTTGTTTTATAATTTAAAAAATAACTTTATTCCTCACTTTTAAAAAAAATGCAACAGAGCTTTGGAAAGACAATTCTAGAGGATTTCTGAAGTTTTTCATCTTTGAAGGTATGTAATTATATTCTACACTTGAATTACTTCATTTAACCTTAGAAAATCATTAGAAATGGATTAATGTGGGGTTTAAACCTAGTTCAAGAAAATTAATGAAAAATGATGAAAATATGTATAAATTTAATATATAATGATCCTTGGGTGTTGTAAAACATTATTAGGACAAGAATTAATGTTGTTTGTGATAATTTAAGTAAACGCCATGAGGTTTAAGAGATATAAAATCCTAAGATGATGTAATAAGGTAAGTTTATGGCCAAAATCAGTAATTTGTGATCCCTAATATTTAACAAAGGATGAATTATTGAAGTGAGTATGGATTCTTGTTGTTATAGACCAAGAATGAGATTGCAAGGGAAAAAGTGTGGCTTAAAGATGACTTTGAGTAAAGCAATTGAGGCAGGCTATGGTTTTATTGTAGAACATAGACTTTCTTGTCTTTGCGCTTGTTTGTGAACTAGACATCTATGATTGTCTTCTAGCATGATTTGTGACTTAATGACAATATTGCATTTCATTTGCATTGTGATGATATATTGAGATGATGGGTAGGGTTCCATGATAGAAAAAATATGATATAATGAGTTGATGGATCGGGTACCACGTCGGTATGAATATGTAGTGTTATGATACTGGATCGGGTACCACACCAGTACGATATGAGGTTGTTAATAAGGTTGAGAAGGGTAATACATGGTATGCCTATCTTGCATAAATACACTCATACATATGCATTGAGTTCCTACATGATGATTATATATAATGATGAGTTGTTGATGAAAATTATTTAGTGTGAAAACTTGTGTAAGTAAACTTTCGAGTTGTAATTACATGATCATACATGATGTTCTTGTTGAAAGATGTCATCGGTTATGAGTTTTATTATGATCGCTTTTATACTTGTTTGACTTGCTTAGTTATACATTGTTATGTTAGTTGGCTATAATGCTTACCTGTACATGTTAGTGTACTAACGCTACATGTACTCTTCATTTTGTTGAGTGTAGAATATCTTCAAGTAGTTGACGCACATCTCCGACTCTAGTCAGTAGTTTGCACCCGATTTTGAGGGTGAGAATTAGGTCCAGGAAACCTTTAGATCTTTTTGTGATGTTGATTTTCTTTGTTTTGAGACTGTGATGATCTTTTACTTATGTTTGGAACATTTCAATTATTTTCAGACTTAGTTACTTCCTAGATGTTTCCATATTCTGTTTGCTTTATGCAGCATGACACATTTGACAATGATTTTTTATTTATATGAAAACCTTTCAGAATTTATTTATTACATCGATATTTATATAATATGAATGAGTAACAGCAGTGTGAGTAAAGGTGACACTAGTATGGTTCTCTCGCCATAGGTTAGGATGAGTGCCAATTATGACTGGTTGGGTTGTGACAAAGACGGTATCAGAATACTAGATTCGTAGATATCATTATATAAGAATAGGTCTAGTAGAATCCTATGGAATGGTACAAAGACATCTGTACTTTCTTCGGAAGGCTATAGGACTATAGGAATGAATTCCTTCCTATTTTTCTTTTGTGATATGGCTTGATTTCAATTGGTATCTGGCTATCCAAATTGCTATCTAACCTTTTTACTTTAGTTCATAGATGATGATTACTCATTCTACTAGAGCAGCAATTGTAGTACTTGCAGTAGCACCTGCACCAGCTGTTAGAACTGTAGCTTGAGCCAGACCTCGAGTAGAGGCAAAACAAGAAAGAGAGGATGGATAAAACACCCACTAGGGTTGGATCACAAGAAACTGGTAGACCAGCAAGACAAAGATCGTCGTCTCCTACCCCAGCATAGGATGTTCCAGACTATGCTTAGAATAAAGAATAGATAGTAGAGGAAGAAATGATGATAGCTTTGGAGAATGTAGGGCCAACACCAAATGGTGCAGCTCAAGTACCCTTGTCTGCAGAGGTGATTCAATAAGTAATGGGGATCTTGGGTGGTTTGTCTAGCACTGGATACACTCCAGTGTTCTGATTGCTTTATCCACAACCTTTAAACATACCATGTTGTAGCACTAAGGATGGGTGCAGGCTCTAAAATAAGGGTGTATCCCCAACAGGTACTTGGACGAGCTGACTGATGAAAAGTATGGGCTGTTTTGTAAGTTCATGAAGATAAAGCCCATGGTATTTAAAGGTACAGATTTTGAGAATGCTATTAAGTTCTTAATAAATTGTCATGAATGTCTACACAAGATGGGTATTGTTGAAAAGTCTAGAGTGGACTTTATTTCCTTTCAATGGCAAAATGAAGACAAGAAAGGGTGGAGGTCATTTATAGAGTGCAGACCTACCTTACATCCACTATCACGGCCCAAAAGTGAGGGTTATGATGGTACTTGTTGCAGCGCACCATGACAAGTAAGCCTATCAGACAAACTGATACGAAAAGAGGAAAAGACAAAAATATCGCAAGATAAGGCTTCTAGAATGAAGCCGAACCATATAAGTAATCATAACGATGCAGAAAGAACTTGTCCAAAATATCGATTATGCCCAAAACTAGGTGTCAATAGTGTAAGAACTACTAATAAATTCAAGAGTCAAATACATCGGAAAAAAATAACCACAAAGGAAAAATATTTGTCTCTGAATACTAATGAAGACATAAATACTGT
Source organism: Capsicum pubescens (assembly GCA_030864215.1). Classification (NCBI taxonomy): domain Eukaryota; kingdom Viridiplantae; phylum Streptophyta; class Magnoliopsida; order Solanales; family Solanaceae; genus Capsicum; species Capsicum pubescens. The sequence goes on along the minus strand of CM061539.1, from coordinate 139,819,795 downwards.
AGAAAGATAGAGAGGAACTTCGGACTAATGAATGTCCAACCACTACATTGGAAGCTCCAACAATCGCCCGAGTCAATCAAGCTGAGGTGCACTCGAGCTAGGACCTGCACCAAAAGAGAACAGTAGGCATGAGTACGGTCCACTTGCACTCAGTAGGTATCATAGGATGACCAAGAAACGTAGTAAATAAAGCATACAAAATATACACTAAGGGAACGTCACCTGCAATCAGAAAATGTCCCACAATGGTAGCCCACACCGCTTGCACTAACAGTTCTATTATATCCATATATAATACAACAACAGATAAGATAGGGATACAAATATGCACAATATCACATACAGGTAGAACAAAAGAGGGATAAGTATAATCAAGATCATCAAGTATAATAAAAAAAGACAGAACAATTAGAATTTAACAAGTCAAGATATACAACAAATAGGTAGATCATAAGTCAATGTGGCAATTCAAACACAACATAAACACAATAAAATGGGTGCAATGTATATGATGAAGATGATGATGATGATAATGCATGGTATTGGCACAAAACCTCAAGTTTGGTACTCAGCTTCAAGTTTGGTAGACAGCCGTAAGTTTGGCACACAACCTTGAGTTTGGCACACAACCTCAAGTTAGGCACACAGCCTTAAGATCACCAATATCTGTAACTCTTCTCCGGCATGATCCTTAGAAGATAGTCCATAAAATCCAATATCCAATACCAATATCTAGTATTCTAGTGTTTCCAGTAGTTTCAAAATATTTTAATAAAATAATACATAAATCAAGTACACATACATGACACAAGTATATATAAAGCAGTAAAACGAACAAGTAAAATAGTGCGTATGATGATATGAGAATGAGGATGCAATGTTCACAACTATTCAAAATGAGTGTTTCGACAATCAATCCACGTGATGTATTTTCACACCCAATCCACATGATGTATTTCCACAACCAACCACAATGTTACAATTTCATAACCACGTGAGCAAATATCCACTCATTACTTTTATTTGATCCATGAATTTCCACATGTCTCATATACCAATAAGTATGGATATATCACAATATACCAATGAAACCACATTAGGCATTTCAACAACATAATACAATTATTCACATGTATTCAAGGCTGTAAATGTCATATAGAACCCCAAACGATCACACATATCACATAATATCTGAATTTCAACAATCACATCACATATAAGCCCGGCCCCAACCTGGGAACAACACATAGATAGACATTTTTCATGATTAGTTCCCACTCTTAAGATGCATTTTGTACCATCATTTACTACCCAGCCAAGTCAGAAAGAGTTAATCCATAACCTACCTTAAAAGTCAAAACCAATCTGCTACACTTCAAACCCACGACCTTATTTTTTACGAATCATCTTGAACTCCACTAAGAATATCAAATATTAAATCTACACGTCAAAAAAAAAAAACGACACCCATATTGACTACTTTTAGTTCGAGGTCAAAACGGACCCCCGAAATGGATTTCCTGAGAAAGAAGGGAAGAATCGAAACTTTACTTCAAAATGATTTCCCCATATTTTTAGGAAACTACAGCTGAAAAACCAAGTTAAATCGAGTAAAAACGAGGTTTAACTCTAAGAAAAACCATTTTTGAGCTTTATTGGGGTTAAAATCAAGAATCGAAGTTGGTTTGATGGTTAAATTGATGAAAAACTAGTAATTAGAAGATATAAATACTATTCAGGTTAAAAGGAGTGAAATTGAAGTTTAAAATCAAGCTCAAAGATTTTTAGGGTTTTGAGAAATTTATCAAGAATTAGAGTACTAAGAAAATGGCGAATTCTTACCTTAAATCCGTAATAAAATTTAGAAATAGGTGTTAATCTAGCTTCACAAGCTCCCACAAGCTTCACTTTTATGCTCTGATACTATTTTAGGGTTTAATTCTCAAGAGACAAGATGAAAATGAGCAAAATAGGCCAAAAAGAGTGAAAAATCTGTTATTTATTGCAGATTTTTCTGCAATATAAGATTTTTTTTGGTCAACTGAACTTCGATGGGGTTCTCGAGATTCGTTTGGAGTCCGATACATTCAAACGAACTATGCAACCATACTAAATTCAACTTTTCGAACGCATTGGCAAAGTCAGATTTTCAAAAAAATATTATTTTCACAAAGTTGACCCCCCAAAACCCAAAATTATAATTTTCCAAACCAAGGGTCAAAATGAGATTTAAAAGCCGTAAAATCATACCAAATATGCTAACACCCTAAACTCGATATTTTGAATTTGCTGGCGAAGTCATATTTTTCATATGAGGTTATTTTGATCAAATGTGGGTCCCACACCCATATTTTTATTTTTTCATCTTTTCAATCAATAGGTCGAAATGAGCACGGGTGCACAGGGTCCCTAACCAAAGGTATACCTAGCCCAAAATTGATATTTCAGAGCTAATAACGTAGTCCATTCGGCCATCTGTCGAACGGACAAAAAAATATCCCCATAAGTCTTAAATAAGGCTCTTGAAGCCATAAAAAATCACAATATTGCATAAATAATACCAAAATGCACCGAAAATCATGCCAATCACTTCCACACACCAGAAATACCATTATACAACTACGTGGAGGGGTAAAATAGTAAAATCATACGAAATCACAAATTTCACATATTTCATCAAATTTTTATGTTGTTACATCTTCCACCACTAAAAATCTAGTTCATCCTTGAACTAGGGCAAGGAAATACCTGAATCAATAAAGATCCGATGATAAGAATATGCATATCAGACTCGACCTCTCAAGTATCTTCATCTGCAGGTCGATACCACCATTGGACCTTAACCACAGGGATCAATCTAGAGCACAACCGCCTAACATCCCTAGCCAAAATGAAAACCGACTTCTCAACAAAGGACAACCGCTCATCTAACTAAACCAACTCCTAACGAATGACATGCGACTCATCAGGAATATAACAACGAAGCATAAAAACATGAAAAAATGGATGAACAACTGATAGATCAAGGTGCAAAGACAACTCATAAGTCACATCACCAATAGTCCAAAGAATCTCAAATGGGCCAATATACCTGGGGCTAAGCTTGCCCTTCTTCCCAAACCTCATCACACCCTTTATGTGTGAAACTCGAAGAAAAACACATTCTCCAATGCCAAATCTCAAGGAACAAAGTCTACAATTAGTATAACACTTCTGCCTACTTTGAGTTGCTCTAAGTCTATCCTGAATGACCCAAACTCTATCCAAAAACTCACGGAGCAAGTCCGCACCTCGAGGTATCATCTCTGAAACATCAAACCAATCCACTAGGGAGAAACAGTTCTTACCATACGACGTCTCAAAAGGAGCTATATCAATACTAAAATAGTAGCTATTATGATATGGAAACTCTGCTAAAGCCTAATTATTCTCCCACTGGCTACCAAAATCCATCACACAAGCGTAGAGCATATCTTTCAAAACCTAGATAGTACGCTTTGATTGGCTATCAGTCTGGGGGTGAAACGCTGTGCTAAGATCAATTTGATTACCAACTCATCCTGAAAAGTCTTTCAAAAGTGAGATGTGAACATAGAACTTCGATTTGAAATAATGGATACCAACATACCATGCAGATACAATCTCACGAATGTAGATACGAGCTAAACTCTCAGAACTGAATGAGACCTGAACCGAAATAAAATAAGTTTACTTGGTCAATCAATCCATGATGATCCAAACACTTTCAGAACCATGAGATGTACGAGGCAAACCAGTCATAAAGTCCATGATGATATATTCCCACTTCCACTCGAGAATGGGTAACCTTTGAAGCAATCTACCAGGTATCATATGCTTGGCCCTCACCTGCTTACAACATAGGCAATGAGCCACAAAATTTTCTATATCTCGCCTCATACCACCCCACCAGTAGTGCTATCTCAAATCATGATACATCTTAGTCACACTTGGATGGATAAAATATCTGGAACAATGGGTCTCCTCCAAGATCAACCTAATTTAATCACCCATTCTTGGCACACAAAATCATCCCCCAATCCTCAAAACTCAATTTGAATCAAGTGAGGCTTCCTTAGCTTCCTCTCTCATTACTATATCTTAAATCAACCTCAATCCAACACCATCAAGCTGATGAACTCAAATTTGCTACATTAAATAAGATCTAGCATCCATAAATGCCAAAATACACCCCAGTGTCGAAATATCAAGCCTAACCATCTGGTTATCTTAAGACTGAACCTCTAAGGCCAAAGGTCTATCATTTTCAAAAGATGCGCCAAGCTACACATGCTAGTCAACTTTTGGCTCAAGATATCCTCCACCCCATTAGCCTTGCCCGGATGATAGAGAATAGTCAAGTCATAATCCTTAAGCAACTCAAGCCAATGACGCTGCCTCATATGAAGATCTCGCTGGTTAAAGAGGTACTGAAGGATACGATGATCCAAAAAGATCTCACAATGGACTACATACAAGTAGTGCCTGTACAACTTCAAAGAAAACACAACTGCGTATAACTCCAAATCATAGGTAGGATAATTCCTCTCATGAGGCTTCAACTAAAAAGACACATACGTAATCACCTTGCCTTTCTTCATTAACAAAACACCTAAACCAACACCGAAAGCATCATAAAACACGAAAAAGCTCACGCTTTCCTTGGGCAAATCCAATATAGGAGTTGAAGTCAACAAATCCTTGAGCTTTTGGAAGCTCGCCTCACAAGCATTAGACCACTAGAAGAAAATCTTTTTTTGAGTCAACTTAGTCAATGGAGCAGAAATAGAAGAAAAACCCTCAATAAAATACCGATAATAACCCGTCAAGCAAACAAACTTTGAATATCATTGGGCGAAGTAGGTCTAGCCTAATCACGAACCACTGCAACCTTCGTCGAATCAACCGTAATACCTACTTTAGTCACCACATGATCCAAGAATGAAATAGACTCCAACTAAAACTCACACTTAGAGAACTTTGCATACAACTTCTCATCCCTCAATCTCTGAAGCACAATCCATAAATGCTCCAAACAAACCAAGATATCATCTATAAATACAAAAAACAAAGGAGTCGAGATACGGTCGAAACATGCAGTTCATCAACTCCATGAAAATGGTAGAGAATTGGTCAACCTAAAAGACATGACCAAGAACTCATAATGACCATATCGAGTCCGGAAAGCTGTCTTCGGAATATCCAAAGCTTTAATCCTCAATTGGTGATAACCAAACCTTAAATCAATCTTTGAAAACACTACAAAACCCAAAGTTGATCAAACAAATCATCAATGCGAAAAAGAGAACACTTATTCTTAACCGTCACCTTATTCAACTGTTGATAATCAATACATTACCCATCCCTTTTCTTCACAAATAAGACAGGCGCACCCCAAGGTGAAACACTAGGTCAGATAAATCTCTTATCTAAATCAAGACCCACCAAATGGTAGGAAATTGAATTATATTTCCAACTATACCAATTTTTCCCAAAACCGATACTTGGGTAAGAAATTATTGCACTTTTAGTGCAAAACAGTAGTCCAATGCGATAAGGCCGCGTTGCGGTGATGTCCAATTTCACATTCATCATTTTCTAGTGTGCCATCGGGATAATCATCACGTAACTCCAAGGGGTATTTTTTAAATTTTCTCTTTCTAGTAAGGCACCACGTTTGGCACTACATCGCGCCAAAATGCCAGTTTAAAATTATTCTTTCCAATGGTGCAACGCGATAGCACCGCATCACACCATTGGAAAAAATGAGGATTGTCCTTTTTCCAGCGGCCCAACGCGATTGTACTGCATTTTGTTGGTGAGAAAAATCAAGAATTTTAGTTCGCGATTTAATTTTCCAGGGACCGTTTGGTCATTTCCTACAGCCCCAACTCTGTCCAAACACGGGATTTAAGTCCCAATAGAGCATTATTTGCTTATTATTTCACAATCCTCTTAAATTTAAAGTATCCCTCTTTCAAGAACAAAATCCTAACCTTCCAAATGAAGATAAATCTCAAGAATTCACCATCAATTCTCATGAATTCATTAACCCAGGTATGCTAAGTGTTCATTCATGGGTTCCTTTCGCCCATTGAGTCCAAGTATCCAAACTTAAATTTAAAGTTGTGATCTTCACAAGTTACCATGATTTTAAATTGTGATTTTAACCATGAATCTTGACTTTATACCATGCTTACATGAAATTGTTGTTGTTTATCAAACCCCATATATTTTAATATTGTTATTCACTGATTTAAATCATGATTAAGTGTTAATAATGTCAAAATCATGCTATTACTCCAAGTTTTGTACTATTCCCATGATTAGCTTAAACTATGAATACCAATGTTTGATGAAATGCCTATAAGAGTGAATTTTGAATAAATGCTTTCATATTATGTCCCCAAAGTTTAGTATTATTTTACTATTAATGCTATCGAGTCTTGGGGTTATGAATACCCAAAACTATAGTTGTTTACGTAGTCTCAATATCTTTAGAATAGTCTCAGAATATGTTATGAGCATTACTAATTCGCCCAGTCATCATAATCAGATAATCTCAAAACACTTTAGTATTTCGAGTTAGTTCAGTTGGAAGTAGGATTTAGCACCGAGCAAACCTAGGGATAAGGGGTCATCTTCTAGTCGATGGTGTGACCTTTAGTAGCAGTCCGTGCATTCCAAAATAATGTAGCCAGCGTAAGTTGAGATATTAACCTGCCAGTTGAGGATTGATCTCATTGGGTCCTGCCAGTAGAGGGTGACCCTTAGTCCTTCAGGACAATACTTTAGTGGATCCACACATCCAGTGTTAGTACCCGTGGAATGGTACTGACACCCTTCTAACTGGGGTCACTGTTTGGACCCCAATTTTCTCATATTGGGGCATGTCAGTTAGATGATAGCTCCCACAGTCTCAGCCCAGTAATTAGTTCAGTAATTCAGTTTTAGTTGCTTTACCATAGCATATAGATATCAGTTATTCATTTATAAAATTTCATTATTTCATTTTACAGATCATATTCAGAACACGTTATATGCTTTGTTATGCATTCTCAGTATTTATAGAGTTTATGCATCTTCAACACTTACAATTTCCATGCATTCTATTCTATACCTCATGCTATTCATTCAGTCAGTTATTACTTATGCACATGAAACCATGCATGTCATCCTACCTTATTTAGCATACCAGTACATTCAAAGTACTGATCACATACTCTTTTCTTATGCTATGATGTATTATATCATAGGTTCAGACGCTTAGTTCTCGGATCACACTTAGAATTTCTAGATTATCAGCCGTAACAGTGGTGAGGTCTCATATATTAAGGATAGACTATATTTATTTTCATGCTTTCAGTTCAGTAGTTAGATGAACTTAGTTGGGTCCTATCCCATCAACTCTTATTCAGTCAGTAGAGGCTTTTCAGACTAGTTCATATAGTTAGTCAGTTTTCAGTTATCCATTGTCATTGATAGTCATATTGTCAGTATTATTAGTTTTGTCTTATAGACTTTATTCGATGACCTAAAACCTTATGGCATTCCTAAGTTAAATTTCTTATATGTTATTTTGTCATAACTTTTATTCAGTACTCACAGTAGGTACCAACTCATGGGTTAGCTTGTGGTCCCTCGGGACTGTAAGAACTGTGTGACTCCCAGGGTGTACTCTCAGGGAGTTACATGAACCAAAGGTCTACCTAGCCTAAAATTGATATTTCGAAGCTGTTGGCATATTCTGTTCAGCCATCCATCGCACAAATCAAAAGATATCCCCATAAATCTAAAATAAGGCTCTCGAAGCCATGAAAACTACAATATCGCATTAATGATACCAAAATTATAAAAAATTATGCCAACCACTCCCATACCCCAAAAATACCATAATGCAACTACGGGGAGGGGTAAAATAGTTAAATTACATAAAATCACAAGTTTCACATATTTTATTAAATTTTTAGGTCGTTACATCCACTTACTTAGGCCAATTTCAGAATATGTTCCTTGAGAAATATGTTCCCCTTACTTATCATAGCAAAAAGAAGGATGTGTTTCTAAGGTTAGGGTAGGGTAACATGTTTGTGGTGTCCTATGAGGCTAAGTTTCATGCCTTGTCCCACTATGTACTATAGTTCATTACCTTAGAAGATGAGCAGATTAGGTACTTTGTGAAGGATCAAAATTTGGTGTTTTAGTTGGATACTTTATTTGTGGTTGTGGTTGATTAGTCTTTTCAGGATGTTGTTGAGCCATGTCATGTCAGTGTCTGCAGGGATCATCTGGGGTCAGTTATCAACCGTCCCTAGCTGGAAGCTATACGCCTTCTACTTTAGGACCCAAATAATTTGAGTGTGGAGGGGTTTGAGATATGTTAGAAGGTATTGTCCTAAATTCTTGTCTATATGTTAATTTACTCAGCAACTAGCTTTTACTGCTCTAGTTTCAGTAGTCATAGTGGTGGAGAAAATGGTAGGGGTTTTCGATAAGGTGGGTGTGGTGTCCAAGCTAGGGGTGGAAACCAGCCTAATCGAGGTGGAGGATAAGTTAGTAGAAATAAAGTGCATAGTGATATAGGTAGTGACCAAGGTGGTGATAATACACATCTTTATTCAATTCTAACTTGTACTATGGAAGAAGCTTTTGATACGGTGATCAAAGATACTTTTCTTATATATCATCTTATGACTTCTATATTGTTTGATATCGGTTATATTGTCTCTTATGTGTTTGAGAAATTTGCTAAGATTTGGGATTTGTATGGTAAATATCTTAATGTTCTATGTATATTTATACCTTGGTTGGGGTGTATGTGTGTATTAATCAGGTATATCATGCATGTACTATGATATTTATGGGGTTTAAAACCTTGGTAAATTTGGTCATTCTAGATATTGAAGAATGTAATATTATTTTACGGATGAGTTGGTTGTCCCCTTATCATGTTGTTCTTGATTGTTATCCAAAATCATCACCCTAGTGATGCATACGAGAGAAAATTTAGAGTGGAAGGGAATTTTAAGACTAATTTCGTTAGGGTTGCGCCCGCAATTATGGCCTAAAAATTAGTAAAGATGCTGTGTAAGGGTTTTTAGCTAATCTTTGAGAAGATAAATTTGTAGCCCCTCCTTTAGTACCACTTCTAGTGGTATGTGAATTTCTAAAAGTATTTCCAAATAATCTTTCTGGTATGCCTCCAAACAGAGAAGTTGGCTTTTGTATAGATTTAAAGTCGAGGAATAAACCTATTTCTATCCCTCTATACTGTATGACACCTACAGAGCTAAAAGAGTTGAAGTCCCTATTGCAAGAGTTGTTGAAAAAAAGGATTTATTGATCCAAATGTCTCTCCTTGGGGTGCACCGCTATTGTTTGTGAAAATGAAAGATGGTAATATGAGAATGATCATAGATTACCGCTAATTGAATACGGAGACCATTCATAACAAATATCCCCTGCCTAGAAAAAAATAACCTGTTTGACTAGTTATAAGGAGGTGCAGTATTCTATTGTATTAATTTGAGGTTGGGTTATCATCAGCTAAAAATCAAGGAAGAAGACATCTCAAAGACTTCTTTTCAAACTTGTTATAGGCACTATGAGTTTCTGGTTATATCTTTTGGTTTGGAGTGTTTATGTCATTTTTAGATTCATTCCTTATTGTGTTCAAGATGCTAAATATTCTAAGTGTGAATTCTGGCTTTCTTCGGTGTTGTTCTTGGAATGAATGATTTCTATGGAAGGGGTTATGGTGGACCTGCAAAATATTGAGACTGTTAAGAATTGGGACAAACTGACAAATGAGATAGAAGTCCATAGTTTTATGGGGTTTTCTAGTTACTACTATCGGTTTGTTAAGTGGTTTGCTGCCATATTTTTTATTATGACCCCCTAAATTAGGAAAAAGTTCTATCTAGTGGAATGAAAAGTGTGAGGAGAACTTTCAATATCTAAAAACTTTATTGACTTTGGATCTAATACTAATCCTTCCTGATGAGGGTAAGGATTTTATTATGTATTTTGATGCCTCATATTTAGGTTTAGGTGCTATTTTAATACATAATCGAAATAGGATTGCCTATGCTTTGATATAGCCAAAGGCTTATAAGAAAAACTACCCCAAGCATTACTTAGAATTAGTATCCGCGGTGTTTTCCCTAAAAATTTAAAGACACTACCTCTATGGGGTCAATTGTGAGGTCTTCACAGACTACCATTGCCTATAACACCTATTCACCTTGAAAGATTTAAATCTGAGACAAAGAAGATAAATGGATTTGATTTAAGGCTATGAAGTCTCAATCCCGTATCACCTAAGTGAGTGATGCACTAAGCTGGAAACCAGTATACATATAGAGTTTAGAACTATTGGAGACGTCCAGACACCCATTGCTGAGTGAGGTACAATTTTTGGTTAATAATTTTTTTGAAATTGCAGGAGACCAACTAAGAAAAGGTAATAGAAAATATGGAGGCTAAGTACAAATTTTATGATCATATTAAAAGTAGGTAGTTTGAGGATAAGAAATTGAGAAACCTCAAAAGAAAATATGTTACAAGGGGATGCAAGAAAGGCTACTCATGAAGACGAGAGAGCATTGAGAATTTGAGTTGTGTGTACCCCAGTTAGGTAACTTGATTCCAACTATTATGGTAGAGCCTCATAATTCAAGTACTTTATTTCTTGGGTTTCCAACAAGATGTATAGAGACTTAACCCAACACTATTGGTGGCAAAGTATAAAGAGAGATAGGGTAGATTCTGTGGTTAAGTGTTAAAATGTAATATCCCGAGAATCCCAACCGATAGTATAACCATGATTCAAGCTCATGAGAAATAAATTATAGTGATTTGGTAGTTTTATGATCAAGTTAGATGTATATTAAGGCCTCAAATACGTCCTAGCTATTAGACGAATCAAAACATCTCTTACCGATTGAATTCTTGAGAAGGATATTGTCATAGTCAAATTCAAACGAGAATATCTTTTATTCTACTATGAATTTTGAGATCATGACCCTCCAACAGATAGATAATTTAATTATATTTCCAACAATACAAATTTTGCCAAAATTCGGTAACTGAGTAAAATGTTATAGCCATTTTACTGAGAGCTATCCGAGCAATCCAGGAGCAACGGGCAAGCTAACGGACTGTCAAGTCAACAACGGACCGTCTCTTTGGCTGTCACAACTGAGGTAGTAAGGCCATTTTCTGGCCCAAAATTGACGGTTGGAGAGATGGTCAGTCACCCAGACCGTCAATTTTGTCCGAAACAGCGCTGAAACAACGTTTTAAAGGGCTTTTTGAGTCTTTCCCACCCCTTTTAACCCCCAATTACATCGAATCAAAGCACATAACTCCTCATTTATCCATAACATCAAAATTAGGGTTTCTTTCAAGATCAAAACACAAGAACAAGATTCAAACCCTTCTCTAAGAAACTCAAGAATCAAAATGTCACCATTCAAGAACCTTCAAGAAAAGTTAACCTCCTTCAAGATTCAAGATTTTGAGGTATGTAAAGTGTTGATTCATGGGTTTCTTTTACCCATAAAGCTCAAAAATCCCATTTTAAACTCATGAATTGTGATTTCCATGTGGTGGGTTGATTTTAATTATGTTGGTATGGTTGTATGAATCCCAAGTTGGAGTCTTTATGTACTTTTCATGAAATTATGCTAGTATGTGGGTTGGACACTTTTAAATTGTGTGGATTAAAGTAACCATGATGTATAAACTAGTGTATACGCCTAAGTCTAAGGTTGTGCATGCAATGTGTTTGATAAAATGCCCAAGAGAATAAGAATCATGCTTTAGGACTCAATTATGACCAAATTGATGAACCCATGCCTTACCCTTATGTTTAAAATGACTTCTATGTTATTATTATGCATTAAAATTATTTGATAGATTGTTCATGAGATTAGCCCTATGAAATTATGACATATTTATATGCTTTCCTATTTATGTACCAAACCATGATAATCAAGTGCCTCATGCAATTCCCCAATGATTATATTATGGATTGTTGATTATGGTCGTTATTCCAGGAATTGTCATGTATTGTTAGTTTCATGCTATTGAGTCCTGAGGGTACTTGTACCCGATAATTTAGATGTGTGCCTAGAGCCAGTGTCAGTTTTCAAGATATTCTCAGTCAAGCCATATTCAGTAGAATTCAGTCAGTCTCATGACACAGGAACTCAGTAATCTCAGTAATCTCAGTCAGTTATCATATCTCAGTAATATTCCTTTAGTCAACAGAACTCGGTGAACTCAGTCTAGTCAGTTCAGTATAATTAATTCAGTGTCTAATCAGATGGGAGTAGGGTTCATCACTGAGTGAGCCCAAGGATGGGAACTCACCAGCGAGTAGAGGGTGTGATTCTTAGAAGCAATCCATGCGCTCCAGAACTACGTAGCCAGGGTAGGTTGAGATATCTAACCTGTTAGATGAGGGTTGATGAGGTGACTTAGCCTGTTAGATGAGGGTCCCACCATTCTCTTTAGATTACCTGTTTGATGAGGGATTACTCATAGCTTGTTCTAACCAATGGCGCGGTATTGACACCCTTCCAATTGGGGTTACAGATTGGACCCCAACTCAATTATATTATCTCATTTGGGGCATGTAGGGTTAGATGACTACTTCCCACAATTACAGTCTCAGTCTCAGTAATAGAACTCAGATTGTTCTACAGAATTTAGGACTATCAGATACAGTCACCCAGTTCAGTAGAGAACTTAGCTAGTTCCATCAACAACAGGACTATCAGACACAATCATTAAGATAATAGTATATCATATATATGGAACTTTTGTTACCAGTATTCAGATTCAATGATGTCATGATCTCAGTTACAGTTCACGTATTCATGCATGTATTCTCACATTCATGTTATTTAGCCAGTTTGTAATGTATATGTATATAAACCCCTTGCATTTATCCTACCTCACTTGTATACTAGTATATTCAATCGTACTGACGTATTTATGCTATGGTGTTTTATACCATAGGTTTAGAAGCACAAGCTCCAGAGCATCCTTAGTAGATCAGTCATTCAGTAGATAGACTAGCAGTGAGTAATCATCATTCAAGGATGTTATTATTTGACTATTTCATTCTTTCAGTACTTAGTCTATTCAGTAGTTGGAGTTAGTTGGGGACAAGTCCCATCAACTCCTTATTCAGATAGTTTAGAGGCTTTCAGACTAGCATATTCAAATAGTTATTTTAGTTGTTTTGGTATTGATATACCATATCTCCAGGTGTTATGTTTTATTAGATTTTTGAACCTTGTGGCCTTTCAGCCTTTTATTTTGTATTTATACAGTATGTTATGCAGTACTCAGTTACAAATATCAATCATGGGTTAGCTTGTGGTCCTTCGGGGTCATAAGCACCGTGTGGGGTTCCGGGTACCAGATTTGGGGAGTTACATAAAACTAACAACAGGTCCAGTATGTACAACAAAATTGTAGAAGGACTTTTTAGAGAATACCCATTCTAGAATGGAAGTGAAAATGGATATCGATGGATTTTATAGTTGGTCTTCCAAAAATCCTAAGTAAATTTGACTCCATTTGGGTCATTATTGACCAGTTGACTCAGTCGGTTCACTTTATTCTGGTAAGAGTTGATTATGATGCAACCAAGTTGGCTAAGATTTATGTGAAGGAAATTATAAGGCTATATGGGATACCAGTGTTAATTGTTTTAGATAGGGTACCCAGTTTCACTTCTAATTTTTTGAAGAGATTTTAGTCAAAGTTGGGTGCTAAATTGGACTTGAGCACAACTTTTCACCCACATACTGATGGTCAATTAAAAATGACTATCCAAGTGCTTAAAAATATTCTTCAGGCTTGTGTTATGGATTTTAGGGGCCAGTGGGAACAATACTTAAGACATTGTGATTTTCCCTACAATAATAGCTGTAACTTAGTATTAACATGAATTTTTTTGAGGCCCTATATGGTAGACAATGTAGATCCCAGTTGGGTGATTTGATGCATTTAAGGTGATTCCTTAAAGCACCAACATGCTCAAGGGCTCCATAAAAAAGTTAAAATAATTTAAGAGAAGCTCATAGTAGCTCAAAGCCGACAGAAGGAATACACAGACAAAAATGTAAGAGATATGAAATTTGAGAAAGATAAAAAGGTAGTAATGCCCCGGAATACACCTTAGACGTCACATGGTGCTCAAGACTATAAGTAGTCCCAAGATAACCCTTTAAGCCTTCTAACAACTTTGGAACTCATAATAAAGATAAACATAAAATATGAAATCTTGAAATAACTAAATTAATGTAATACTCCAATAAATCCTAAACTCGATTCAGTCTTCTAAAAGCTAGTAAGTGGTTCCAGACCAAGAATAATTCAGCTTAGCGTTCATACTTAGAGTTATTTTAGCCTTCATAAGTTGGCGATCCTTTTTCACAACCCTTATGACCTTTAAATACGATTTTTAGGTTAATTCATGATCAAGAATGTCAGTAGGTGTTCTCGGACAAGTTTTGGATTTTTCAGACTTTGTTTGAGGCACGTTTGGAAGTCCAAACTAGTGGATAGACGCGATATCAATGTGAGGCATCACCCATTGCGTCGATGAGTATTTTTCCTTAGCTTCCAGTGCCAATTCCAGTGAGCCGATATGAACTTGACGCGACACGTAGGCCATAGTGTTGACCCTATCAACGTGATGTGTAAGTCTGTGTATCGCAGGACACATTTTTTAGTAATTAAAACAACATATAAAGGGGTATTTCAGAAATTTCCCCATTTTGATTTAGCCCCTAAAAGACGAAATTCAGTGCTCACAAAGTAAATTGCACTCTTTTATCTCAAAATCATTAAAGAACAAACCCTAGGGCTATCAACCCAAGATTCTAATGCCAAGGATTTCACCATTAATCTTCAAGGATTCAGGCATTGAGGTATGTGAAGTTTTCATCCAAGGGTATCCTTCCACCCTTGGAGTTCAAGAAACTCTTTTAAAATACAAGTTAATTGTTTTCTTATATTTCATGTTGGATGTTGAATGTATTAATGATTATGATGTTAATGGTGATCTAATTCCATGATTTGTCCCAAGTTTTATGAAAATTAGTTTATTGTGAATTGAATTTTGTGAACTACATGTCAACTACATGTCAAACTCTTGAATTGCAAGTTGAATGCAGAATCCATGATATTACTACATGTTTATTGATATGCGAAATACCCATGCTCCCCAAGTGTTTGTCAAAATGTGTAAGTGAATTGACTTGTCCAAGAATAACATGTTATTATGTGATTTCAATCATGCACAAGCTCATGTATATCAAGTGTTTGACAAAAAAAATGTCTAAGTGACTGTATTATTAGCAAGCTAGTACCATTATGCTACTAAAGTCATGCAATGATTTACTTTTCATGCGATCGAGTCCTGGGGATATATAATACCCGACAATTTAGCTGTATATCTAGATATGGTGTTAGTTACAGATCAGTATCAGTCATGTCACGATCAGTGGGTCAGTAATCAGTTCAGAACTCAGTTAGAAATTTGTTTAGAATCCAGTGAAATCAGTTTAGTTTAATCAGTTAACATGATTAGTAATAGTTCAGTCCAGCCTAGAATAATTTAGAAATCAGTCCAGTGTCTATTCAGTTGGGAGTAGGATTCAGCACCGAGTGAACCCAAGGATGGGGTCTCACCTGCCAGTAGAGGGTGCGATCCTTATAAGCAGTCCTTGCATTCTAGAACTATGTAGCTAGCATAGGTTAAGAAATCAACCTGCCAGTTGAGGGTTAATGAGGTGTATTAACCTTCTAGTTGAGAGTACCACCATTCTCATTCAGAGCACCATCCAGATGAGGGTGAATAAGCTTGTCTTTACCCATTGCATGGTACTAACACCCTTCCAGCTGTGGTTACAGGTTGGACCCCAATCAGATAAGAGAGGGGTATGTCAGTTAGATGATTACCTCCCACAGTCTCAGTTTCAGTTCCAGTCTCAGTATAAAACTCAGTTTAGTTCTACAGAAAACAGGACTATCAGACACAGTCACTCAGTTCAATACGGAACTCAACACAGTTCCACATAATTTAGACTATCATATACAGTTATTCAACTATCAGTTATACAAATCAGTAAACTTAGATATCAGTAAATCAGTAATTCAAAATACAGTATCCAGTGTTATCATCATGTCGTTACTGTTTACATATTCATGTATGTACTCTCATTCAGTTATGCTCAAGTTATTCAGTCTGTATTGTTCATGCATATGAACCCATGCATCTCAGCCTACCTCACTTAGCATACCAATACATTTAAAGTACTGACGTATACCTTTCTTTTGCACTATGATGTTTTATATCATAGGTTCAGATGCATGGGCTCCCGATTATACTTAGCAGTCCGATCCATTAGCAGTAGACTAGTGGTGAGTCCTCATTATTCAAGGATAGATTTATTATTCTAGTATTTCAGTACTCAGTTTATTTCAGTGGCCGGAGTTAGTTGGGGACTTGTCCCATCAACTCCTTGTTCATATAGTAGAGGCTTTTCAGACTAGAGTATTTAAAAATAGATGTTCAGTTTTGTTATTGATGTACCATACTCAGTATTTATTTTATATTTGAACCTTATGGCAGATTGCTGCCTTATTTTTGCATAATTACAGTACTATTATTCTGTTATTGTAGCAGGTACCTATCATGGGTTATCTTGTGGTCCCTAGGGATTATGAGCACCGTGTAACATCTGGGGTATGGACTCGGGGCATTACAAATTTGGTATCAGAGAATAAGGTTCAACAGAGTTCTAGGAAGTCTGAAAGTCGTATCTAGTAGAGTCTTGCGCATGGGTGTGTAGCACACCACTCTTATGGACAAGAGGCTATTAGATGTTTTAGGAAAAGTTTCCCTTCTTTCAGTAATCATGTCGTGCGGGTGAGCACAAGCTCATGTTAAACTCTCTGTCTAATCCAAGTTTCTCTTCCATTTACAGAATATGCCTCTAAAAAGGACTAAGGAAAGAGGAACAGGAGATTAGCTAGAACCTCAGCCCATCTATCCAGATTCCCTAGACGTACATGTCTCCCACGCTGAATTCAGAGAACCTTTCACCACCCTAGATTATTCTGTGGTATCCCAGAATGAACGCCCTACTATCATTTCGGCCAACCCATTGGCCAATACTACTGCAGCCAGGATACGGGACTTCACTCGAATGAACCCTCTATCTTTTACTGGGTCTAAGTTAAATGAGGACCCTCAGGAATTTCTTGATCTGGTATAGAAAGTTACAGATATTATGAGGGTGACAACTAGTGAAAGTGCTGAGTTAGCTGTGTATCAGTTGTCGAATGTGGTTCACTTATGGTTTAAACAGTGGAAAGTAGAAAGAGGAATAGATGCAAGACCCATAGAGTGGGAGGAGTTTGCCGTTGCTTTTCTTGATAGGTTCTTCCCACTAGAGTTGAGGGAAGCAAAGGTTTTAAATTTATTAATCTGAAGTAGGGAAACATGACAGTGAAAGAGTATTCTCTCAAGTTTACTCAATTAGCTAGATACACTCCTCTTGTGGTGGAAGATAGCAGATCCAGGATAAGTAAGTTTGTGTCTGGGGTTTCTAGCAGTATGGTCAAGGAGTGTAGAATAACAATGCTGATTAAGGAGCTTGACATATCTAGGCTTATGGTCCACACTCAGCAAATAGAGGAGGCTAAGAATAGGGAGAAGAAGAAGGAGAGCAAGAGAGTGAGCACAGGTAGTTTCAACTTTGCTCAACCTAAGTTCGAGGGTGGGAATTGTTTTCAGTTCCACCAGAAATCCTCAGTGCCAGCTCCATCTTCAACCAATGATCTCGTGCTGAAATTCATAGATAGAAACAGAGATAGGGCGCCAGTCCCTAAGCCTCAGGGCAATGTCAGCAGTGCATGAACCAATCCTCTTTGCCAGAAATATAGCAGAAACCACCAGGGTATCTGTAGGGATGGAAGTTATGTGTGTTTTGGGTGTGGCAAGCCAGGTGGCAGAGTTAGAGATTGTCCCCAGTTAGGTTCCCAGGGTCAGCATAACCATCTCTCAGCTCAGTTTGGTCACCCAAATCCGCTAGGTGCCGCTACCAGTAGGCAGCGCCCAAACAGACTTTATGCCCTTCAATCCCGACAGGATCAGGAAATTTCTCCTAATATGGTAACTAGTATGTTACAGGTTCATCATTTACATATTTAAGCTTTGCTAGATCCAGGAGCGTCTTTGTCCTTTGTTCCTCCCTATATAGCTGTTAACTTTGTAGTCAGTCCTAAAATCCTAGCTGAGCCTTTCTCAATCTCTACCCCAGTGGGTAAATCCATCATAGCCCAATGGGTATACAGGAACTACCTGATTATGGTATCTCATAAAGTCACTTCAGCAGACTTAGTCATATTAGAAATGACTAATTTTGATGTCATTCTCGGCATGGATTGGCTTCATTCCTGCTATGCTTTAGTCGACTGAAGAAACAGAATTGTCTAGTTTCAGTTCCTGAATGAGCCTGTCCTAGAATAGAAAGGTAGTACTTCAACACTTAGGGGTCAGCTTGTTTTCTACCTTAGGGAAAGGAAAATGATATCTAAGGGATGTGTCTACCATCTCATTCGAGTCTAGGACTCTAGATCAGAAACCTCTATTCTTGAGTCAGTATCAGTAGCATGTGAATTCCTAGACGTGTTTCCCAAATATCTTCCCGGAGTTCCTCCCAAAAGGGAAATCGACTTCGGAATAGACCTTCTTCAAGATACTCATCCCATATCTATCCTTCCATATAGAATGGCTCCAGTAGAACTCAAAGAATTAAAAGAACAGTTGAAAGATCTCCTAGATAAGGGATTCATCAGACCTAATACATCCCCATGGGGTGTACCAATTCTATTCATGCATAAGAAAGACGGTTCTCTCAGAATATGTAGAGACTACCGTTAGCTAAATAAAGTCACGATCAAGAAAAACTATCCACTTCCCAGAATTGATGACTTGTTTGACCAACTTCAGGGTGCTAGTTACTTTTCTAAGATAGACCTCAGATCAGGCTATCATCATCTCAAAGTCAGAGAATGCGACATCCCTAAAACAACCTTTAGAACTCAGTATGGTCACTTCGAATTCTTATTTATGTCATTTGGTCTCAGTAATGCCCCAATATCTTTCATGGAATTGATGAACCATGTTTTCAAGCAGTACTTGGACATATTCATCATAGTCTTCAAAGATGACATCCTTGTCTACTCCCGTAGTGAGCATGATCATGCAGACCATCTCAGAATAGTATTATAGACTCTCAGAAACCATCAACTATTCTCCAAATTTAGTAAGTGGGAATTTTGTCTAAGGTCAGTAGCCTTCCTCTGCAATATTAGTTTCGGTGATGACATTAGAGTTGATCCCTAAAAGACCGAAGCAATGAGAAACTATCCTAGACCCATCTCTCTATTAGATATCCAGAGTTTCTTGGGTTTGGCTGTCTATTAACGATAATTTATTGAGGGATTTTCATCTATTGCATCCCCTATGTCCAAATTGACTCAGAAGAAAGTCAAGTTTCAGTGATCAGATACTTGTGAGAAGAGTTTTCAGGAGTTGAAGAATCGACTCACCTCATCCCCAGTTTTGACTCTACCAGATGGTTCAGATGACTTTGTTGTGTATTGTGATTCTTCCAGAGTTGGTTTGGAATGTGTTTTGATGAAAAGAGATAAGGTCATAGCCTATGCATCTAGACAGCTTAAGCCCCATGAAAAGAACTATCCAACTCATGATCTTGAGTTAGCAGTAGTAGTTTTTGCCTTAAAGGTTTGGATGCACTATTTTTATTGAGTGCACATTGATGTGTTCACTAACCATAAAAACCTGAAGTATTTATTCTCTAAGAAAGATCTAAACCTCCGTCAGAGAAGATGGTTGGAGTTGTTGAAAGACTACGACATGAGTGTTCTGTATCATTCGAGCAAGGCCAATGTAGTAGTTGATGCTATTAGTAGGATTTCTATAGGTAGTATTGCTCACGTGGATGATGTTAAGAAGAAGTTAGATCAGGAAGTTCATCATCTTACCCACTAGGTGTTCGCTTAGTTGATTCAGCAAAAGGTAGTGTATGGGTACAGAGTAGTTCAGAATTATCCCTGGTTTCTGAGGTAAAGAAAAAGTAGGATAGAGATCCCAGTATAGTTAAGTTGAAAGAATCAGTCAGAGATCAGAAGGTAGAGGTTTTATTCTAAGGGAGAGATGGTTTTCTGCATTGTCAGGGTCGCCTATGTATGCCAGGTATAGATGACCTAAGACAGTGGATCATTGCAGAAATGCATTACTCTATTCACCTAGGGGCGACTAAGATGTACCGTGATTTATGGGAGATCTATTGGTAGAGTGGGATGAAGAGAGATATTGCAGAGTTTGTAAATAAGTGCTCAATGTGTCAGCAGGATAAGATTGAGCATCAAAAGCCTAGTGGGGATATGAAGGAGTTGAGTATTCCCACTTGGAAGTAGGAGGAGGTTGATATGAGCCAAATGACCATCTATGCTTTTGAAGATGTCATTGGATGCCAACACATAAAGAATCAAGACTTGGTCACCTCGAGGACATAGGAACATGCATGGAAGACCCGTTTTGAGCATGACATAAGGTAAACCCATGTGTGGAAGATTGCATGGGGCTTACCTTTGATGTCAACCCAAGACTACAAGTGTTGAAGAATGAAGGTTGTGGAGCATTGAAGAAGAACCCTTCATTAAGGGTGTTTTGGGGATCACACTTTGTTAGAAAGACACTTTATGGCCACCCTTTCATTAAGGGTATTATGGTTATTTTTGTTATGTAATAAGCTAGCCTCTATATAGTCTTCTATTAAATCATTTGCTCTTTAGTTTTGGAAGGATAAATATATTAAAGTCTTATTCTCTCTTTGAGAGTGTAACACCCTTAGTGTAGGGCTTGGATAATCCATTAGTTTAGGGCTTGGAAAAGCCAATATTGTTCTTTGCTTGGAAACGGTGGATCTTGAGGTGAGTTGATTCCCTTGGCGGTCACCGTAGGAACTTGGTACTTGTTAACTTGTTTTTTTTGAGGTTTTAGAGTTTTGATACACTCTTTATTTGCTACCTAATAGGTTCTCTTTGTGTCAAGTTATCTATCTTTTACTCTTTTTAAGTTTATGTTTGCTTCTCGTATCGTGTTGTTTTCTTGTTGTTGTGGGTAAAGGCTTGTGATTGTGGGTTGTTTGTGGACTATTTTGGTGTTGTAGATACCATTTGGTATCAGAGGTGAACATGGATTTTGTGATGAGTTTGCATCGTATTCATCGTCAGCACGATTCACTCTGGGCCATTATAGACAGGATGACCAAATCAGCTCATTTCCTACCAGTCTATACCTCTTTTTCAGCCGAGGACTATGCTGAACTCTATGTCAGAGAGTTTGTTAGATTTCATGGAGTTTCGTTATCTATTATCTCAGATAGAGGTATGCAATTCACCTCTCATTTCTGGAAGGCATTTCAGAAGGGTCTTGGTACCCAAGTTCACCTCAGTACAACCTTTCACCCTCAGATAGATGGTCAAGTAGAAAGGACCATTCAGACTTTAGAGGATATGCTACGAGCATGTGCGATAGACTTTAAACGTAGTTGGGATGAATACTTGCCTTTGATTGAGTTCGCATATAAAAATAGCTATCATTCCAGCATTCAGATGGCCCCGTTTGACGTGCTCTATGGGAGGAGATGTAGGTATCTCATTAGTTGGTTTGAAGTGGGAGATGCCACAGTGGTAGGGACTGACTAGGTGTTTGACACCTTAGAAAAAGTTTAGTTGATCAGGGAAAGGCTTAAGACAACACAATACTAATAGAAATTGTACGCAAATATATGGAGAAAGGATCTCGAGTTCGAGATTAATGATTATTTGTATTTGAAGATCTCTCCTATGAAAGAAGTGAAGAGGTTTGATAAGAAGGGGAAGCTCATTCCCCGATATGTCGATCTTTATCGAATTCTCAGCTATTTCAGAAAGGTAGCTTACATACTTGAGTTGTCTTCAGATTTAGCTTCAGTCCATCCAGTGTTCCATGTCTCCTTGCTAAAGAAATGCACAGATGACCAAACAATTGTAGTCCCTATAGTGGTTATAGATGTTCAGAACAACCTCTCTTATGAGGTGATTCCAGTCAAAATCCTTGACTATCAGATTCGCAAACTGAGGAATAAAGAAATCCCTCTAGTCAAAGTTATTTGGCGGAACCAGTCAGTTGAGGGGTCAACTTGAGAAGTAGAGACAGATATGCAGACCAAATATCCTCACCTTTTGTCCACAAACTCAGACTCAGCCCAAGGTAACAGTTTTTCCTTGAACTTACTTAGTTCCATTCTCAAATTTTTCTTTATAGACTTGGTACTAGTTACCGTTGCATATTCAGTTGTGTCTTTATGCACCAGATATGCATGTTCCAGATGAGAAACTATGCTTATTAACAATCCTAGTCCTCCATTCATGAATCATGTTCAGCTACGTACACATGCATCAGATATGCATGTTCAGTATGAAATTTTAGTTTATCAGTAATTTAAGTCATGAAATCATGCTTTAGTTGTACATGTCTTGTATCTAAATTCATTCTATCAGTATTCTCAGTTTAGTCAGTCTCATTCGAGGATGTATGATCCTAAAGGGGAGATATTATAAGACCCTGCAAAATCCTATGCTTGAATCAGTCCTGTAAAAGCTAGTTAGGGGTCCTTGACTTTGAAAAATTCAGCCAAGTGTTCATACTTAGATTTATTTTAGCCTTCGTAAGTTGGAGATCCTTTTTCATGACCCTTATGACCTTAAAATATCAATTTTTTGGTTAATTCATGATCAGGAATGTCAGTAGGTGTTCTCGGATAAGTTTTGCTTTTCTCAGACTTTTTTTAGGCACGTTTGGAAGTCCAAACCAGGGGATCGATGCGATCTCGACACGCTGTATCGCCCATCAGATCGATGAGTATTTTCCCCAGATCCCAGTGCAAATTGTAGTGAGCCGACGTGGACACGACGCGGTGCGTTGACCATAGCGTCGATCCCATCGACACGATGTGTCGGTCTGCGTAACATTGATCATGTTTTTCAGTAACTAAAAAAGTGTCAGGGGGGTATTTGGGAGATTTACCCATTTTGAATTAGCCCCCAAAACATGAAATTCATCCTTTACAAACCCTATGGCTATCAACCCAAAATTAAAATGCCAAGGATTGCACCACCAATCTTCAAGGATTCAGGCATTGAGGTATGTGAAGTGTTCATCCAAGGGTCTCCTTCGACCCTTGGAATTCAAGAAACTCTTTTAAAATACAAGTTAATTTCTTTCATGGATTTCATGTTGGATCTTGAATGCATTAATAATTATGATATTAATGGTTATCTAATTCCATGTTTTGTCCCAAGTTTCATGCAAATTAGTTAATTGTTAATTGAATTTTGTGAACTACATGTTGAACTCTTGAATTGAAAGTTGAATGTAGAATCCATGATATTACTACATGTTTATTGATATGTGAAATACCCATGCTCCCCAAGTGTTTGTCAAAATGCTTATGTGAATTGACTAGTCCAAGCATAATATGTTATTATGTGATTTCAATCATGCACAAGCTCATGTATATCAAGTGTTTGATGAAAAAATGTCTAAGTGACTGTATTATTAGCAAGCTAGTACCATTATACTACTAAAGTCATGCAGTGATTTACTTTTCATACTATTGAGTCCTGGGGGTATTTAATACCCGAAAATTTAGTTGTATATCTAGAGCCGGTGTTAGGTACAGGATAGTATTAGTCATGTCACGATCAGTGGGTCAGTAATCAATTCAAAATTCAGTTAGTAATCAGTTTAGAACTCAGTTAGTAATTAGTTCAGAATACAGTGAACTTAGTTCAGTTTAGTTAGTTAATATGATTAGTAATAGTTCCATCCAGTCTAGAATAGTTTAGAAATTAGTCCAGTGTCAATTCATTTGGGAGTAGGATTCAGCACCAAGTGAACCCAAGGAAGGGGACTCACCTGCCAGTAGAGGGTGCGATCCATAGAAGCAGTCCTTGCATTCCAGAACTACGTAGCCAGCGTAGGTTGAGACATCAACCTGCCAGTTGAGGGTTGATAAGATGTTTTAACCTGCCAGTTGAGGGTACCACCATTCTCATTCAGAGCACCTGCCAGATGAGGGTGACTCATCTTGTCTTTACCCGTGGCACTGTACTGACACCCTTCCAGCTGGGGTTACAGGTTGGACCCCAATCTGATCAAAAGATGGGCATTTCGGTTAGATGATTACCTCCTACAGTCTCAATTTCAGTTCCAATCTCAGTATATAACTCAGTTCAGTTTTACAGAAATTAGGATTGTCAGACACAGTTACTCAGTTCAGTACAAAACTCAGCACAGTTCCACAGAATCAGGAATGCCAGATACAATCATGTATCTATCATTTATACAGTATCAGTAAACTCAGATATCATAAAATCTGTAATTCAGAATGCAGCATCCAGTCTTATCATGACCTCAGTTATAGTTTACGTATTCATTCATGTACTCTCCTTCAGTTATACTCATGTTATTCAGTCTGTGTTTTTCATGCATATGAGCCCATGCATGTCATCCTACCTCACTTAGCATACCAATACATTCAAAGTATTGACACATATCTTTCTTTTGTGCTATGTTGTCTTATATCATAGGTTCAGATGCACGGGCTCCCGATCATACTTAGAAGCCTGATCTATCAGCAGCAGACTAGTAGTGAGTCCTCATTGTTTGAAGATAGATTTATTATTCTAGTATCTTAGTATTTAGTTTATCCCAGTGGTCAAAGTTAGTTGGGAACTTGTCCCATAAACTCCTTGTTCAGACAGTAGAGGCTTTTCAGACTAGAGTATTTAGAAACAGATGTTCAGTTTTAGTATTGATGTACTGTACTCAGTATTTATTTCAAATTTTAACCTTATGGAAGATTTTTGTCTAATTTTTGCATAATTACAGTATTATTATTCAGTTATTGCAGCAGGTACCAGTCATGGGTTAGCTTGTAGTCCATCGGGATTATGAGCACTGTGTAGCATCCGGGGTACACTCGGGGCGTTACCATTAATTTCTTAACTGAAACTAAAATAATATCTTATTAGAAGTGTTAAACTTGGAAATATTGAAAACAAACACTTTTAAGTCTAAATAGAAAACAGTCAGACAAGCCTCTACTTCTAACTAGAGAGCTATTGGGACAAGCCTCATCTGACTCGAACTAAATAGAATCAAATAGATAAATTACTTCATCAATAGAAAATATGATAAAATGGTTCCTCGAACTATCAAGACTCATCAAACGTCGGGATATAGGTGGAGATGCTAGTAATCAATCATTCTACGGAAACTGACCACCCAAACCTACATTATAAGACAATGTAGTACATAGACGTATATGTGGATCAGTACTTCTGGAATGTACTGAGTATGTAGGGGTGAATGCTTAAGTAAAACAATAACTCAGTGTACAATTAGATTTTAAAATAATTCATGCTAAGCATAAATGACTCACCTTGGGCTTAAATAAAATCAATGTTATGAAATTATAAACATGAGTAATAAAGCATAATGATAAACTTTGTGAGCCACAACACTTAGTTCTAAAAGATTTACTTTATTCTTTCTTAGGGAGGTTCTTCTAACCAACATGAACTATGTGAGATATCATGAATTCCAACGTCTTACCCATGGTGGGGAGAGCTCATGTTGGGGAAAGCTGTCCTACCCTTGCCATCAGAATAGGACCTCCACTTAAGTGATCACTATACTTAACACATATTGGGACTTTAAACCTATGGTGGCTCATATTTCTAGGTCATGTGACCTTGGATGCATACCCAACTCATTGCTAAGTACTACTCACTTATTAATTAGTGCTCATACTTTAGGAAATCCACCTTCAGTTATCATAAGGGATTTATAATGAAAATTAGTTAAGCTTCTCTTTGCTTTAAACTGTAATAAAAATGAATAAATGTGGATTCCATATCTTAGCTTAGGATAAAAAGATCCATCTTTCTTTAAATCTTGATATAAAACCATCAAAGAAACATAAGACCATAGTCTTCTTGAAATCTCAAACTCATTCTTGGTATAAACTTATCAAATAAAACTTAAGAGCATGTTCTTCTTGAAATCTCAACACTTAAACTTAGGTCTTAAAACCCATGCTTTAAATTCATGTCAATTAATAACAAAACTTTATTTTTAATAACAATCTTGTAATACTTTAATAATATCAAGTAAAGATTGTGTAATCTCATGCATAATATAAATCTTTAAGATAGTGTAATCTCATGCATAATATAAATCTTTAATATAGTGTAATCACATGCATAATATAAATCTTATAAGTTAAAAACATAAACATAAACACTTGTTGATATACTTAAATCTTTAAATCTCATGATAATCACATGCTTCAAGAATATGTAAACTTGGTAATAAACCCTACTTCAAAACAAGTAAATAAAATCTTAAAATCCTGCAACTTGGGCACAAGGGTGAAAGGATACCCTTGTTCATAACCCCATACCTTATTAGGCATGATTTGATGTAGAAGCTTGACTTTCAACTATTGGAGATGTTATTGAAAGATTTATATTGAAGTTCTTGGATTAGGAACCTTAAATTCTTGATTGTCTTGAAGAGAAAGTAATGGAGTTATGGAGTTCTTGTAATTAGGTTAGGGTTTCTTTGAGAGAAAATTAATGGAGTATGGGAGTATAATGCTTAAACCGATGTTTAATTTTATGTTTTTACGAGTTGGGGTGATGGTAAATGACTTATTGCCCCTCTTGAGATTAAATTCGCAACTGGAATGTCATTTTGAAGGCCACCACAACACGATAACATGACTATCGCTATACCCAGTGTGACGTGGTGTAATCGCGTTGAGTTGCTGGAATCGAAATCCGAACATAACCCAAACCTCATCCAAAAATTCTACAACCTTCCCGAGACATACTCCTTACACCCTTGAATATGAATCAACTCAAAAACCATTGTCTCAGATCCCAAAAGGTTAACTAAAAAAATCCACAAAATGAAGAGGTTAAAATAAGGCTAAGTCTTCGACACTTAGCTAAATTTTCAGGAATTAAGCTTCTTATGCAAGCACTAGGAGCTAAACTAAGCTATGTATAATACCGGGTATTACAATATGTCCCTCTTGGGAATATTCATCCTCAAATAAGACTGCTTAAGCTGAGGATTCTTAGGAACTAATATTATGTACTGATCTTGCATAACTGAAAACTTGAAATGACATGAGAATGATTATATAAATATGGAATTAAGAATGGAAAAGAGATAATCTAAGGAAAATGGTTACCTTAAGTTGAGGCTGAACTTGCGAAGAAAATATGAGGGCACTTGGTTCGCATATCTTCTTCTGCTTCCCAAGTGGCAACCTCAACGGACTGATCCCGCCAAAGAACTTTGATGAAGGTAACTTCTTTGATCCTTAGTCTATAAATCTTGTGATCAAGGATCTCAACTAGGATTTCTTCATAAGAAAGGATATCCTGAATTTCAATGCTTTCCAAAGGAACTAAAATAGATGGATCACCAATATACTTCCTTAATACGGAGACATGAAGCACTGGGTGAATAGATGTCAAATCTGCAGGCAACTCAAGCTTATATGATAACTTCCCACCACGACTTAAGATTCTATAAGGGCCAACATATCGGGGACTAAGCTTCCCCTTTTTGCCAAATCTCTTTACCCCCTTCATGGGTGAAATCTTCAAATAAAATAAGTCACCAACCTCAAAATTAAGATCCTTTATCCTCATATCTGCATAAGATTTCTAACGACTCTGAGTTGTCTTATGCCTCTCTTGAATAAACTGAACTATTTCCATGGCTTCAAATACCATATATGGTCCTAAAAAGCTTCCTCACCTACTTCAAACCAACCAATGTGAGATCTATACCTTCTCCTATAGAGAGCCTCAAACAGAGCCATCTAAATACTGGAATGATAACTGTTATTGTAGGCAAACTCAATCAATGGAAAGTGATCATTCTAACTACACTTGAAGTCAATAACACATGCTCTCAACATATCCTCTAGGGTATGAATGGTCCTCTCTGCCTGACCATCTGGCTGAGGATGAAAAGTTATGCTGAGATAAACTTAGGTACCAAGACCCTTATAAAAAGCTTTCAAAAATGAGAGGTAAAATGAGTACCTTTGTCTGTAATGATAGACAATAGGACTCTATGCAATTTTACCGATTCCCTAATATAAATCTTGGCATAATCCTCAGCTGAATAGGAACTATGAACTGGTAAGAAATGAGTTGGCTTGGTCATTCTATCTACAATAACCCAAATCAAATCATGCTAATGAAGCAAAAAGGTTAACCCTATCACAAAGTACATGTTCACCTCTTCCCACTTCCAAGTGGGAAGCTAAACTCCTACAAGGTGCCACCAGTCTTTTTGACAATTGGACTATTGAAAATTGGTTCTCAACCTTAACCTGTTGACAATTGGCACACTTAGCTACGAAGTATGCAATATCCCTCTTCATGCTACTCCACCAATAAATTTACTGCAAATTACGGTACATCTTTGTGGCTCCTAGGTAAATGGATTAACACACACTATGCGCTTCCACCAAAATCTGTTGCCTCAAACCATCAACACATGACACACATAGTCTACCCTGGTATTGCAACACACCATCTCCCTCTTGGGAGAAAATCACTACTTTCTGATCTCTGACTTACTCCTTCAACTTAAGCAAACTGGAATCCCAATCTTTCTTCTCATTCACTTTAGAAACAAAAGAAGATTTTGAACTACTCTGAACCCAAATACTACCTTTAGTTGAATCAACCAATAGAACACTTAATCTAGCAAGCTGATGAACTTCCTAAACTAACTTCTTTTTATCATTCTCAACATGAGCAACACTACCCATAAGAAATCTACTAAGGGTGTCTGTCACTACATTGGCCTTGCCCGGATGATACAACACACTCATGTCATAGTCTTTCAACAACTCCAACCACCTTCTTTGATGAAGATTTAAATATTTCTGCGAGAATACATATGGCAAGCTTTTGTGATCTGTGAACATATCAACATGTACCTCATAAAGATAATGCCTTCAAATTTTCTAGGAAAAAACAACAGGTGCTAACTCAAGATCATGGGTAGTATAATTCTTCTCATAAGGTTTAAGCTATCTAGAGGCATAGTCTATGACCTTTCCTTTTTGCATCAAAACATAACCCAGACCAATTCTAGAAGCATCACAATAAATAACAAATCCATCTGAACCATCTGGTAGTGTCAAAATTGGGGCTGAGGTAAGTTGAGTCTTCAACTCCTTAAAACTATTCTCACAGGAATCTGACCACTAAAACTTGACTTTATTCTGAGTCATTATAGGGGATGCAATAGATAAAAACCTTTCAACAAACCATTAGTAATAGCCAGCCAAACCCAAGAAACTCTTGATATTTGATGGAGAGATGGGTCTGGGCCAGTTTCTCACTAATTTGATTTTTTAAGGGTCAAATCTAATGCTATCATAGGAAATAATATCGCCAAGGAAAGCTACTGATATTTTCCAAAATTTACACTTACTAAAATTGGCAAACAACTGATGATCTCTAAGTGTCCATGGTATAATTCTAAGATGGATTGCGTAATCATTATCACTACGGGAATAAACAAGGATGTCATTAATGAATACGATGATGAACATGTTTAAGTACTACTTGAACACTCTATTCATCAAGTCCATGAAGGCTGCTGGGGCATTCATTAGCCCAAAGGATATGACTAGAAATCCAAGTTACCATAAGGGGTTCTAAATGCTGTCTTTATAATATCACATTCCGTTACCATAACTTGATGATAGCCGGATCTGAGGTCTATCTTAGAGAAATAACTTGGACCCTGAAGCTGGTCAAACAAGTCATCAATCCTAGGAAGAGGATATTTGTTCTTGATTGTGACTTTGTTCAAATGGAGGTAGTTGATTCATATTCGGAGAGAGCCATCTTTCTTATGCAAGAACAGGACTGGACCTCCCCAGAGAGAGCACTGGGCCTTATGAATTCTTTATTTAGAAGGTCTTTAAGATGCTCTTTTAACTCTTTAAGCTCGGTCAGAGCCATATGATATAGAGGTGTGGAGATGGGCTTAGTAACAGAGAGAAGATTAATATAAAATTCTATTTCTCTATCTGGAGGTACCCCTGGAAAATCTTTGGGGAACACCTCAGGAAAATCATTGACTACACGGACTGACTGAACTGTTGGAGCTTCAGACTTAGTATCTTTGACTCAAACTAAATAATAAATGAACCCTTTCGGTATCAACTTTATGGCCTTAAGATAAGATATGAAATGACTCTTGGGAGATTCAAAACTACCTTTCCACTCAAAAACTGCCTTATCAAGAAACTAAAACTTCACCATACTGGTGCGACAATCTATTGATGCATAACATGAATGAAGCCAATCTATGTTTAGAATGACATCAAAATCTCCCATTTCAAACTCTATGAGGTGTGCTAATACGATCTTATGTAAGATAGTGACATGACACTTATTATACACTTGCTTGGAAATAACTGACTTACCCACTGGGGTGGAAACTAAGAAAGGCTTGGAGAGCTTTTCAAGATCTATCCCAAAATCTACTGCAACCAAATGAGTCATATAAGAGAGATTTGATCCTAGGTCTAACAAAACATATACATAAAGATGAAAGACACGAAGTATACTAGTAACAAAATCTAGTTAACTCTCCTGCTCCAGTCAGGATAGTAAAGAATAAAACCCAATTCTAGTGCTGACTACCACCGGTACTAGATGATACACCCTAAGGAGGAAATGGGCGACCTAGTGGAGCTAGTGCGCCAGTAGCCTGACTCTGGGGACGAACATTCCTGCTTCCTTGCTTAGCATTTAGACATTCTTTGATTTTGTGACCCAACTTGCCATATCCATAACAACCCTTGTTTCCTATCAAACACTCACTAGGATGATTTTTACCATACTTTACATATGTCAGATAACTAGGCCTTTCACCTACACTACTCTGAGACCTAGAAACAGAAGTCCTGCCCCATTGCTCTTGCTTGATTGTGGGTGAAGGGGAACTAGCTGAAGATGGAGTTGGCATATATGAGTGACCCTAAAATTGTGAACGATTTCCCCCTCCAGACCTTGGTTGACCATACTCAAACTATCCAGTTCTAGACTTCTTATTTTTTTTCTTTCTTTCCTTTATCTTTTCTTCCCTAATCTGTTGAGCATGAGTCATTAGTCTAGTAATATCCATATACCCAATAAGAATTGCAGTCCTACACTCCTTGTCTACCAAATCAGATACTCTAGTAATAAACTTACTCATACTAAACCTAGGGTCAGCTACCAATACGGGAGCATACTTTGACAACTGAGTGAACTTAAGGCAGTACTTCTTCACTGTCATCGAGCCTTGACGCAAGTTCATGAACTCCTAAACCTTAGCTTACCTCATCTTACGCAGAAAGAACTTGTTTAGAAATACATCCTGAAACACCTTCCAACTCCTAGGAGCTGCATTCTCACCTCTACATCCATTCCATATAACAACCAAATTATAAGCAATATCCTTCAGCCTATAGGATGATAATTCTACACTCTCCTCCTTAGGAAGATGTATAATTTGAGTGATATTTATCACCTCATCAATGAAGAACTATGGATCCTCATTAACCTTTGACCCAAAGAACTCAGGTAGATTCATTCTCATAAATTCATGAATTCTAGTTGTAGCTAAATCACCATTCTACTGAATTGGGACTGTTGCTTGACGATTTCCTTGAACATTAGCAGTCACAGCTTGGTCCAACTCCTAGAAGGCAGCCTAAAATTAAGCATAAGACATATTCTTATTTAGAGGATCAGTAGAAAGGGGTGGTTTATCACTATTTCTGCGTGCATTGGCTCAGCAAGGAGGAATATTCTATCACATTAAAGCACGAGATAAAGCAGGAATAGACAACTGTACGCATGATAGATCATGAAGAAAATAATGATTCCTAAATTATTTCATATCCTCTTGCTCACAAATGTGGTGTTCTTTACATCCATGATAAAGACTCTACGCAACACGGCTTGCCTGACTCCCTAGGACTCTTTAAAACCTTAGGCTCTTATACGAAGTTTGTAACACCCCAAAAATATACCCTAAATGTCATACAGTGCTCAAGACTATAAGTAGTACCATGATAACCCTTTAAGACTTTTAAAAACTTTGGAACTTATAATAAAGATAAAATTAATATATGAAATCTTGAAAAAACTTAATTATTGTTTAACTAAAACTGAAGTAACATCTTACTGGAAGTCTTAAACTTGGAAATCTTGAAAAAAAACACTTTTAAGTCTAAATAGAAAATAGTCGGACAAGCCTCTACTTCTAAATAGAGAGCCATTGGGACAAGCACCAGCTAACTCAAACTAAACAGAATCAAATAGCTAAAATAGGTCATCAATAGAAAATCTGATAAAATAGGTACTCAAACTATGAGGATTCACCAAGCATTGAGATGTAGGTGAAGATGCTCGTAATCAATCATGTTGCTGGAACTAAGCACCAGATCCTACATTATAAAACAATGTAGCACATAGACGTATATGTTGATCAGTACTTTTGGAATATATTGTGTATATGGAGGTGAATGCACAAGTAAAATAATGACTCAATGTGCACTTAGATTTTCAAATAATGCATGCTAAGCATAAATGACTCACCTTGGGCATGAATAAAATCAAAGCTGTAAAATAATAAACATGAGTAATAAAGCATAATGATAAACTTTGGGAGCCATAACACTTAGTTCTAAAATCTTTACTTTATTCTTTGTTAAGGAGGTTTTTCTAACTGACATACACTATGTGAGCTATCATGGAGTCTAACATCTTACTCATGGTGTGGAGAACTCACGTCGAGAAAAGTTGTCCTACCCTTGCCATCGGAATAGAAACTCAACTTAAGTGATCACTATACTTCACCCATATTGGGACTTTAAACTTATGGTGGCTCATATTTCTGGGGCATATGACCTTGGATTCATACCTAACTTGGTGCTAAATACTACTTACTTATTACTTAGTTCTCATACTTTAGGATATCCACCTTAACTTAGCATAAGGGTTTTATAGTGAAAACTAGTTATGCTTTTCTTTGCTTTATACTGTAATCAAAATGAACAAACGTGGATTCCATATCTTATCTTAGGATCAAAAGATCTATCTTTCATTAAATCTTGGTATAAAACCATCAAAGAAGATTAAGACCATTGTCTTCTTAAAATGTCAAACTCATTCTTGGTATAAACTTATCAAATAAAACTTAAGAGCATGATCTTCTTGAAATCTCGACACTTAAACTTAGGGCTTAAAACCCATGCTTTAAACTCATGTCAATTCATAACAAAACTTCATGTTCAATAATAATCTGGAAATATTTTAACAAAATCAAGTCAAGATAGTGCAATCTCATGTATAATATAAATCTTATAAGTTAAAAACATAAACATAAACACTTCTTCATATACCTAAAGCTTTAAATCTCATGATAATCATATGTTTAAAGAATATATAAACTTGGTAATAAACCTTAATTCAAAACAAGTAAATAAAATCTTAAAATTATGCAACTTGGGTACAAGGGTTAAAGAATACCCTTATTCATAACCCCACATACCTTATTAGGCTTGATTTGATGTAGAAACTTGACTTTGAACTCTTAGAGATGTTCTTGAAGGTTTTTTTTTTATTGAATTTCATGGATTAGGAACCTTAAATTTTCTATTGTCTTGAAGAGAAAGTAATAGAGTTTTGGAGTTTTTGGAATTAGGTTAGGGTTTCTTAGAGAGAAAATTGATGGAGAATGGGTGTATAATGCATAAACTGACGTTTAATCCTATATTTCTAATACTTGGAATGATGTTAAATAACCTTATTTCCTCTTTGGATATTAAATTCGCAATTGGAATGTTGTTTTGAAGGCCACCGTAATGCGATGACATGACCATTATTATACCCGATGCGATGGTGTGCAATCACATTGAGCTGATGGAATCGAAATCCAAACATGACCCAAATCTCATTTGAAAATTCTAAAACTTCATCTAGACATGTTTCTTACACCCCTAAACATAAATCAACTCAAAATAATTATCTCAGAGCCCGAAAGGTCAACTTAAAAATTTTCAAAGTTAAGAGGTCAAAATAAGGCTAAGTCTTCAAGACTTAGTTAAATTTTTAGGCTTTAAGCCTCTTATAAAAGCACTAGGAGATGAAAAAATCTAAGTCTAATATAGGGTATTACAAAGGTACTGTTGAAGGTGTTGTCCATGAATGGAGAAATGCGATTTGGAAAGAATGAAAAGTTAAGCCCAACGTTCATTGGACCCTTTGAGGTGTTGAAGGAAGTGCGGTTAGTATCATGCATATTGGTATTACTCTCTAGTATGTCTATGGTTCATCTTGTGTTCCACATGTCAATATTAAAGAAGTACCATGGGAATAATGATTGTATTATTCGTTGGGGCCCAAAATTATTTTATATGGAAATTTCCTATAAAGCGGAACCGATTTCTATTCTATCTAGAGATGTAAGGAATTAAGGAGATGGGTCATTCATTTTGTAAGAAATTAGTGGAGGAAATATACATTGAGAAGGATACACGGGAGACAAAAACAGACGTGCGCAAGAGGTATTCACACTAGTTTAATGATTCAAGTACTTTTTTTTTTGAGGTAGTTGTTTTATAGGAAAGAATGAGTGGTAAATTGATATCTGATGTAATGATCCAAATTATCATTATGCTAAAATAGGAGGTAAAATTTCACCTAGATTCCCTTTGGTTAAATTTTGAGAATTCAAGGCTAGTCTAGGAATAACTTATTCTTGATGTGTAATACCCTGCATTTTCGGGCTAGTCTTTGAACCATCGTTCCTACGTGTGTAAGCTATGATCTAAATAATTCCCATGCAAATAAGAGTTTCATGATCTTTATCCTCAGGTTTTATTTGCTTTTGAGGTGAAAAATGCTCATAAAAATCACTTAGAACAAAGTTGATCTTAGAGCCTTTGATTCGTCCAAAGTTTGGTATTTGATTCTACAAGGGTCTACTTTAAATGTGTATAACTTTTATATACATAGAATTTTATAGCTCAAGATTCATCAAATTTTAGATAATTGAATTAGCTTTCCAACGATACCAATTTCTCCTAAATACGATACTTAAGCAAAAAATTATGGCATTTTCTGTGTGAGGCAGTAAGCTGATGTGATAATGATGTGACGCATTGGCCTGCGCGTTATGTGATAATGATGTGATGCATTGGCCTGCGCATTATGTGATAATGATGTGACGCATTAGCCTACGCGTTTAAGACATTCTTACATTCAAGTTATGGACTTTACATATTTTGATGAAATACCCATGTCCTATCTCAAACGAATTCCATGTAAATTTTCCCAATTCATGATTTTAGATAAGTAATCATGTTATGCTCCCATGTTTAAGATATTCCTGTGTCCAAGTTCATGATCCCCATGTGTTCAATGAATTTCCCCATATTAAAGCCTTAATTGACAATTTTTAATTTTGAATTCAACTTATTGCTACATGTCTAAAACTATCCCCATGATTATTTCAAACCATGAATTGCAAGTATTTGATGAAATGCCCAAATAATGGGTTTCTTTAAATAATGACTATTTATCATGTCCTCAAAGCCTTAGTATGGTCTTGGTGTTATTGTTATCGTGTCTTGGGGGTATTCAATACCCGAAAATCTAGCTATTGAACTAGAGCTACAGTAGTTACAGAATAGTCTCAGTAATGTACAAATAATAGTACTCAGTTAGTTACAAAACTCAGTAAAATAAATCCAGTTCATTCAGTCAACACGATTAGTAACAGTTCAGTCAAACCTAGAATAGTGTAGTGTTTAGTTCAGTGTCTATTCAGTTGGGAGTAAGGATTCAGCACTGAGTGAACCCAGGGATGGGGACTCACATGACAGTAGAGGGTGTGATCCTTAGAAACAGTCCTTGTATTTCAGAACTATGTAGTCAGCATATATTGAGACATCAACCTACCAGATTGAGGGTTGATGAGGTGTTTTACCTACCAAATTTAGGGTACCACCGCTCTCATTCAGAGCACTTGCCAGATTGAGGGTGTCTCTTTAGCTTGTCTTTACTCGTAGCACGGTACTGACACTTATCTGGGGTTACAGCTTAGACACCAATAAATTTAGAGAGGGGTATGTTGGTTAGATAATTACCTCTCACAATTTTAGTTTTAGTGTCAATATAAAACTCAGGTCAGTTCTACAGAATCAGGACTGTGAGATACAGTCACCCAACTCAGTATAGAACTCAGTTCAGTTCAACAGAATTAGGACTATCAGAAATAGTCACCCAGTTATCAGTAACTCAGTTATCAGTAATCGCAGCTATCAGTTACTCAGTTATCAAAACTCAGTATTCAGTTCTAGTATCAACATAGTTACAGTCTTAGTTACAGTCCCAGTTATAGTCTTAGTTATAGTCTCGGTTATCATTTTAGTTATAGTCTCAGTCCAGTAACCAAATCAGTAACTCAGTTCAGTTTCAGGTTTACTTGACCATACGTACATATATCAATATTTCAATTTACAAACTATTTTAGAATCATGTTTTATGCTTGGTCTTGTGTTCTCAGATAATACACTTTTTATGCATTCAGGCTCAGTTATCTCATGTTACTCAGTCAGTCCCTACCTTATATGCATAATAATATATAGTTTCTATCCAATCATTCAGACAAAGTACAGTTTAGTCTTACATGCCTAGTATTCAACTATCAGACATTCCGTTAATTAGATAAGTTAGTATGTTTATTCATTCATGCTCCATATGATTGTATATTCAAATCCTCAATTTATGTTAGTCTCCGTCACGTAGTTTCATACCCAATATTCATACAGTATTCATGTTTTATCATATCCCAGTTTCAGTTATGCTTATACCATTTAAGTAACGTTTACAGAAATTAAGTGTAGAGATTCACCATCTTATCATAAAATGTTGTCACTCATGCTTTAAGATATTTTAGTTTTTAGTTTATTCAATCCTATTGATGAGTCTACTTATACTTATCATGCATGTTTTATGATTACGTATGAAATCAGTTTTACTTATTGCATTCACCCCTGCATACTCAGTATATTCCAGAAGTACTGATCCACATATACTTCTGTATGGCTACATTATTTCATAATGTAGGTACCAGTTGTAGCCCACACATCATGATCAGATAGTTTCAGATTCCATCCAGTAGGTGATGAGTTCTCCTACTTCGGGAACTCCAGATAGTTTTAGTTCATGTATAGTTCATTTACTTTCATATGTATTGATTAGTGGTAGTTGGAGGCATTTCCCAGCTATCTATATTCAATATAGTTGAGGCTTCATAGATGTCACTCAGAGTCAGTCATGTAATTTCAGTTTCATCCTTCAGATTTATCAGATTCTAAAACTTTATTAGTATTGTATCTATTTTAGATTTTCAGTATGATTATCTTTCCATACAGCAGGACAAATATTTATTATGTTGTAATTCAGTTCCTTAATAGTATGCCAGTTCATGGGTTAGCTTGGGATTACTTGTGGTTTCGAGCATCGTGTGATGACTAGGGGGTAGTCTCGGTTCATTACAAACTTGGTATCAAAGCACAAAGTTCACATGTCCTATGGTGTATATGAAGCCGTGTCTACTAAACTCTTACAATATGGTACAGAGACATTTGTACTTTTCTTCGAGAGGCTATAAGGAATTTAGGAAATATTTCCCTTCTTTCAAGTCTTAATCATGCAGTAGAAGTATTATCTAAGAAATTTATGCAGATCCTCATCTTGCTCTATTCATGCTAACTCTGCCTTAGTTTTGAGTAGACAGAAACAATGAAGCTTAAGTCCTTACAGACAATGTTTCCTTAGCCAGTCCCTACAAACAATTATGGGATTGCATGATGGCTCAGAAAGTATCCCATCAGTTCCCTTATGTCCTAAAGTTTGAAATATTTCATTCATATTCATGAAAATTATGTATTAACCCAAAGTCAGATGTGCTTTCAAATTCCTTCTCAGAATCCTATGATAGTATGTGATCTAGAGTTAGAATCATGAACCTCTAGAATCATGAACCCAGAAGTTTAGCAGTAGTAGAGTTGGGATAGTATTATCCAGATTAAGAAGATTATATATTCAAGGGGCTAGTTGCATGAAAGATGAATCAGTAGGCTTGAACAGTGCATTCATGAATTTAAGTTTATTGATTTAAAAGTAAGTATGATGGTAAGGACGTGAGTTAGGAGATGTGATATTAGTAGTCTATGAAGTATGTGTCAAAAAGAGTGTGAGTCTATGATGATAGAACAAGTAACCAAGTAAGGCTCTTAGATTCTAGTGGTAGTGCCAATATGTGTAGAAAAGCAGTAAGGGAAGATGATTCCCAACCTATTCTTATCTCAGTTCGAAGTTTTTCAGTCATTACGATATTTACTCATGTCTTACATGTCAGCTCCATCATCACAAGTCATATTCATGCACTTAATAGAAAAACCATGTACGCTTTCAGTTTCTAGTATGAGGAGTTCCAGTTCACTCAGCAGTATAAATCATGTTCTATGAAATCATGAACTCCAAACTCAGGTCATGCAGCTCATGACTCATGTACCCATTCCTTATGATATATTCAGTTCCAGGTGCTCATGCTACACCTCTAAAGATTAGTGAAATTCAGTTTATGTCATGTATGTCTTCAGTTCAGACCTCTTTAACAAATTCATGTCATTGATACTTTATTCCTCAAGCCTCAGTTGAGTATCAAAGTTATTCTTTCATGTTTCAGGTCCTCATGTTCTAACATGTCAGTGACCTCTCCTTATGTCATGATTATTTTAAATTCTGTGTGTTTTCTTGGGCTAGTGCATAAAAGTTTTAAGGATAGAGGTTTAGAGAAAATGAGAAAGATGCTTTTGTGGTGGTTTGCCTACAAGTTCATGTGTGGTTATAAAGATAGGCTTGAATGTCATGTTGGTGTACAAGTGGAATGTATAGTTAAGTATTAACTTTTAATATAATTCAGTCCATATAGCCAGCAATCCAATCTAGAAGTCAAACAGACAAATTCCTATGGTTTCCCATCTTTTATATTCATGAGGAAATTCATTCATGACCATGCAAGTCATAAAATTCAGTTTAGTTCATGCATCATGCATCAGTTTCAGATCCTAGATATTCAGTCATGATTCAGTCCATAAGTTTATCGTGCATCATCTCAGTCTTTCCATAGTATCTCAACTAAGTCAGTATCATTCGGGGGACGAAGTATCCCAAGAGGTAGATGTATTGTAATACCCCGAGTATTCATGTACTAAAACTTTCAATTTCATTCAAAAAAATTAGATCCATCTTTAAGTAATGGTTACTAATCAGTTGACTCTTTCGTTTCTGTCTCATCCTTATAATCATTCTCATGCCATTACACGTATTCAAGAAATCAGTTCAGTTCATGAAACATGTTTCAGAATCAGTTATGCAATCATGTTCCAAGTTAGTCATGTTTAGAATATGATCTTAGTTACCTTTATACACTACTCTCAGTCTAATCAGTCTCATTCGAGGATGAATGTTTCCAAGGGGGAGATAATGTAATATCCTGCATTATCGGGCTAGTCTTTGAACCGTCGTTCCTAGTGTATAAGCTATGATCTAAATGATTCCCATGAAAATGTGAGTTTCATGATCTTTATCCTCATGTTTTATTTTATTTTGAGGTGAAAAATATTCAAAAGAATCACTTAGAACAAAGTTGAGCTTAGAGCCTTTGATTCGTCCAAAGTTTGGTATACAATTCTATAGAGGTATACTTTAAATGTGTATAACTTTTTATATACATATAATTTTATATATCAATACCCACCAAATTTTAGATAATTGAATTAGCTTTCCAACGATATTAATTTTGCCTAAATTTGATACCCGAGCTAAAAGTTATGGCATTTTCTGTGTGAGGAAGTAAGCAGATGTTATAACGACGCGACGCGCCGGCTTGCGTGTTACAGAACTGTTTCACATGCTAATTCACTTTCTAAAGGGTCTAGGGGCACTTTGGTCACTTCTCCTCACCCATATCCGCCCATAACACTTAATTTCATCCCCCAAAAGCAATATACACTCAATCATTCATCTTTTGTCTCAAAGAAAAACCCTAGCCTCCTCAAGAACACCAAGAACTTCATCAATTTTTCTTCAAGAAAAGCAAGAACTCTAGTTTCCTAATTCAATAATGCTTTCAAGATTGTGTTTCCCCTTCAAGATTAAAGTTTTAAGGTATGTGGGAGTTCATCCATGGGTCCTGTTTCACTCATGGAGCTCAAAATCTCTTTTCTTTTAATTAAAGAATGAATTTTCCATTATTATGGTATTTTGTATGTTCAAGAAAGATTGAATCTCATGTTTTCATGGTGGTTTTAATTCAAATCAGCCCATGTGTGATTCCATGCAAGATTTTAAATTCCTTAGGCTATGAATTTGAATTTTCCATGCTTTATTCAAGTAAATTCCATGATGGAACCTAAATTCATGATGTTTAGCAATATTCACATGTTTTAAATTCATGCCATCCATATGCTTGATGAAATTCCTATATCATGTTAAGTCAATTTCAAGATAAATCCCCAAGTTATGAATTTTTCCATGTAACTCTATGGTTCCCTCATGTTTAAGACATTTTTATGTTCAAGCTATGGACTTTACATATTTTTAAGAAACACCTATGTCCTATCTCAAGCGAATTACATGTGAATTTTCCCAATTCATGATTTTAGTTATGTAATCATGCTATGCTCCTATGTTTAAGATATTCCCATGTCCAAGTTCATGATCCCCATGTGTTCGATGAATTGCCCCATGTTAAAGCCTTAATTGGCAATTTTTAATATTGAATTCATGCTATTGATACATGTCTAAGACTATCCCTATGCTTAGTTTAAACCATGAATTGCAAGTGCTTGAAGAAATGCCCAGGTGGTGGGTTTC
The DNA here is from genome assembly GCA_030864215.1 of Capsicum pubescens. Classification (NCBI taxonomy): domain Eukaryota; kingdom Viridiplantae; phylum Streptophyta; class Magnoliopsida; order Solanales; family Solanaceae; genus Capsicum; species Capsicum pubescens. The sequence continues at coordinate 139,778,551 of CM061539.1, read as the reverse complement.
TTTAATTAATGACTATTTATCATGTCCTCAAAGCCTTTGACTATTTATCATATCCTCAAAGCCTTAGTATGGGCTTCGTGTTATTGTTATCGAGTCTTGGGGGTATTCAATACCTAAAAATCTACCTGTTTAACTAGAGCTACAGTAGCTACAGAATAGTCTCAATAATTTCACAAACAGTAGTACTCAGTCAGTTACAGAACTCAGTGAACTCAATCCAATTCAGTCAGTCAATACGATCAGTAACATTTCAGTTAAGCCTAGAATAGTCTAGTGTTTAGTTCAGTGTCTATTCAGTTGGGAGTAGGATTCAGCACCGAGTGAACCCAGGGATGGGGACTCACATGCCAGTAGAGGGTGTGATACTTAGAAGCAATCCTTGTATTCCAGAACTACGTAGCTAGTATTAGTTGAGACATCAACCTGCCATATTGAAAGTTGATGAGGTGTTTTACTTGCCAGATTGAGGGTACCACCGTTCTCATTCAGAGTACCTGCCAAATTGAGGGTGACTCTTTAGCTTGTCTTTACCTGTGGTACAGTACTGACACCTTTCCTGTTGGGGTTACAGGTTGGACCTCAATCAGTTCAGAGAGGGGCATGTTGGTTAGATGATTACCTCCCACAATTTTAGTTTCAGTCTTAGTATAGAACTCAGTTCAGTTCTACAGAATTAGGACTGCCAGATACAGTCACCCAGCCCAGTACAAAACTTAGTTCAGTTCTAAAGAATCAGTACTGTCAAAAATAGTCACCCAGTTATCAGTAATTGCAGCTATCAGTTACTCAGTTATGAGATCTCAGTATTTAGTTCCTGTATGAGCTCAGTTATAATCTTAGTTAAAGTCTCAGTTACAGTTTCAATTACTGTCTTAGTTACAGTCTTGGTTATCATCTTAGTTACAGTCTCAGTCTTAGTCCAGTAACCAGATCAGTAACTCAATTTAGTTTTAGGTTTGCTTGACCATACCGTACAGTTATCAGTTATTCAGTAATCAGTATTTCAGTACTTTAGTTTACAGACTATTTTAGAATCATGTTATATGCTTGGTCTTGTGTTCTTAGATAATACAGTTTTCATGCATTCATGCTCAGTTATCTCATGTTACTCAGTCACTCCTTACCTCATATGCATAATACTCTACAGTTTTAGTCCAATTTTCAGACTAAGTACAGTTCAGTCTTACATGCCCAGCATTTAACTATTATACATTCCGTCAATCAGATAGGTTAGTATGTTTATGCATTCATTCTCAATGTGATTGTATATTTAGATCCTCAATATATGTCCATCTCCATCACATAGTTTCAGAACCAGTATTCATACAGTATCCATGTTTTATCATATCCCAGTTTCAGTTATGCTTATATCATTAAAGTAAAGTTTACAGAAATTAAGTGTAGAGATTCACTATCTTATCAGAAAATGTTGTCACTCATGCTTTAAGATATTTTAGTTTTCAGTTTATTCAAGACTATTGATGAGTCTACTTACACTTAGCATGCATGTTTTACAATTACGTATGAAATCAGTTTTACTTATTGTATTCACCCCTGCATACTCAGTACATTCTAGAAGTACTGATCCACATATACATCTATGTGGCTACATTGTTTCATAATATAGGTACCAGTTGTATCCCACACATCATGATCAGACAGTTGTAGATTCCAGCCTGCAGGTGACGAGTTCTCCTACTTTGAGAACTTCGGACAGTTTTAGTTCATGTATAATTAATTTATTTTCATGTGTATTGATTAGTGGTAGTTGTAGGCATCTCCCATCTATCTATAGTCAATATAGTAGAGGCTTCATAGATGTCAGTCAGAGTCAATCATGTAATTTCAATTTTATCCTTCAGATTTATCAAATTATAAAGCTTTATCAGTATTGTATCTATTTTAGATTTTCAGTATGATTATGTTTCCGCACAGCAGAACAACTATTTATTATGTTATAATTTAGTTTCTTAACAGTATGTCAGTTCATGAGTTAGCTTGAGATAACTTGTGGTTCCAAGCATCGTGTGACGACTGGGGGTAGTCTCGGGTCATTACATGATGATATGATAGTTGAATGAAATTTGATATTAATATGATTAGTAATAGTGGAGTTTGATATGATAGTAGGATAGTCAATGAGTATCGGAGGTTGTAGCAACTTTCGATACCTAAAATAGAGTTATAATACTCTAATTATAGCATTTATCATGAAGGAGTTGGTTTATGATGTTTCAATTCGTGGTATGTGTTGTAATGTGAACAAAACTGAATAGAGGTCCCGAGTTTTTGCCTCAAATTATTGTACTCAAAAGAGTAACCATTGCAGTGGTAGCAAGAACGATAATGGAGGACTATATAATAAGGGTGTGAATTATTACAGCATAACACACAGTAAAATTTCACTTTTAAAAACTAGAAAATGTTTTCATTTTCCATTTTTTTAAAAACCACAATAGATATCTAGGTAAGTTAATTTTCAGAGTTTATTTGAAGTTTTTCATCTTTGGAGGTAGGTAATTAGATACTAGACTTGAATTTACTTCATTTAACTTTACAAAATCACTAGAAATAAATTAATTATAGAAATTGAGGATTAACCCTAGTTCATGGACATTAATGAAAAGTGGTGGGAATGTGTATAAATTTGGTATATAATGATCATAGGATGTTAGAAAAGACAATGGGACTAAAATTATGATTGTTTATTCTAATTCAAGTAAATTCATAAGGTTTAAGAGATAGAAAATTTTAAGCTGATGAAATAGGATGAATTCATGACTAAAATAAGTGACTTGTGATTCCTGATAGTTAAAAATGGATGAATTACTGAATGAGTATATATTATTATTATTATTATTATTATTATTATTATTATAGATCAAGAACGGGATCACAAAGAGAAAAGTGGGGCTTAAAGGTGACTTTGAGCAAAGGAATTGAGGTAGATTTTAATTTTGTTGTAGCACATAAACTTTATTAGCTTTGTGCTTGTTTGTGAACTTGAAATTTTTGATTGCCTTCTAGCATAATTTTTGACTAATGACTACATTGCATTATATTTACATTGTGATGATATATTGAGATGATGGATCATGTGTAAAGCTGGTACGATTATGATATATTGAGATGATGAATTAGGTACCATGCTGGTATGAATATGATATGCTATGATAATGGGATAGGTACCACACCGGTACGATATGATGTTGAAAATGAGGTTGAAAATGGTAAGAGATGATGTCGCACATCATGCATACATGTACTCATACATACGCATTGAGTGCCTTTATGATGATTATATTTGAAAATGAGTTGTTAATGAAAATGACTAAGTGTAGAAGTTTGTGAAAGTAAAGTTGTGAGTTGTAATTATGTGATGATATATAATGTATTTTGTTTAATGATATCATTGGTTATGAGTTCTATTATGATCGCTTTTATACTTGTTTGACTTGCTTACTTGTACAATGTTAAGTTACTTGGCTTATGATGCTTACAATACTTGTTGATGTACTGGTGCTTCATATACTCATCTTTCTGTTGAGTGTAGAACATCTTTCAGTGGTTGACGCACAACCTCGACTCTAGAAATTAGAAATTCATACCCAATTTTAAGGATGAGGTTCATGTTCAGGCAACTTTTAAATCTTTTTGTGATGTTGATGTTCTTTGTTTTAGGATTAAGATGATTCTTTTACTTATATTTTGGACATTTCAGTTATTTTTAAACTTAGTCACTTCCTAGATGTTCATGTACAAGGATTTTATGTCTCAGAGATTGTAAAAGATAGAGGTGTGTGCACTCTATTCACTTTATGGATGATGATGTTGTTTTGATAATGATTTTTATATTAATAAAAATCTTTCAAAACTTATTTAATACATGGGAATTTATATAAAGAATATGATATTAACACTTATGTCTTTAGGGTAAGGCTAGTTGGTTCTCTTGCCATAGTTTATAGTGAGTGCTAATCATGATCGGTTAGGTCATGGCAAAAGCTTTAAAATCTGTTGTGATATTTTAAATAGGATGACATCCAAGGCTATCCAAAAGACACCTTTTGAATTATTTAAAGGATGGAAACCTATTTTAAGTCATTAACATATTTAAAGATGTCCAACTGAAGTGAGGGTTTATAACCCACATTTAAAAAAGTGGATAAAACAACAAAAAATAGTTTCTTCAGAGACTATGCAGTGAAATCTAAAGAATTTAGATCTTAATGCTCTTATCATTCTCCTAAAATTATTGAGGATAGAAATTCTAAAATTCTTGAGAAATATGAAGGTAAGTGGAAGTGGTTCAACTCAAGTGGTGGAACTAGAAGAGATCAGGGAACCACATATAGTACCTTCATATACTAAGAACTTAAATGCAAATAAGATAGATTCTCATGAATTACCTGAAGGAAAACAAGTTCAAGAGCCATCACTACTTGATGAACCTAATGAAGAGAAACCCACTTTACCCTCACATATTATTGAAGGAGCACTTAAACAAGTGAGAGTTAAAAAAATCATCCAAAGTTTGTAAACCAACATTTTTTGGTGGCTATGTAGTATATGTCCAAGAGTTTGATTATGATCTTACACTAAAAGATGATTCATGTTCTTTTTTGCAAGCCATCAGTAGAGAAATTCCACACTTTGGTATGTTTCAATGAATAAGGAGTTGGAATCTATGTCTAAAATTTACAGTCTGCAATCATATTGAATTACCAAAAGGAGTCTCTACTATAGGATTCAAATGGGTTTATAAAATCAAATGAGACTCGTCTGGTAATGTTTAATTATATAAAGCTAGACTTGTATCCACATATTTCACCAAATAAAAGGTATTGAGCACCATGAAACCTTCTTTTCTATATCAAATAAGGATCCATTAAGAATAATCATGACATTAGTAGCACACTTTGATTTATAGATACATCAAATGGATGTGAAAATGGGCTTTTTTAAATAGAGATTTTGACTAGAAGTCTTACATGCGTTAGCCTGAAGTATTTGTGCTAAGGATGAAAGGCACCTTTTTTGCAAGTTGAATAAATCTATTTGTGGACTAAAACAGGCTTTCTGATAAAGGTATATTAAATTTCACAATGTTCTTTATTTATTTGGATTTATGGAGAATATCATTGATCAATGTATACACCTTAAGATAAGTGGAAACAAATGTATTTTCTTAGTCCTATATATGAATGGCATTTTACTTGCTAGTAGTGATTTCAGATTGTTGTATGAGATGAAGTAGTTTCTTGTCCTGAATATTGAAATAAAGGATATGGCTAAATCCTTCTATGTTATTGGCAATGAGATTCATATAGATAGATCTCAAAAATTCCTTGGATTGTCTCAGTGAGCTACATTGAAAAAGTTTAGAAAAGATACAAAATGAAAATTGTTTTACCTAATCTTTAAAGGTGACAAGTTTTCATTGAATTAATGTCCATAAAATGCATTAAAGAAATAGAAAATGAAAGGCATTCTATACACTGTAGTTGTTGGAGATGTTATATATTCATAGGTCTGCACTAGACCTAACATTCCCTTTATAGTAGAAATGCTTGGCAGATATCAAAGTAACACCGGTCTTGATTATTGAAAAGCTGAAAAAAAAAGTTTTGAAATATTTACAAGAAACTAAGGATCGTAAGCTTACATATAAAGGGAGTACTTCTTAGAGATGTTCCAACTGAAATAAAGATAGCAGTAAAAATAGACAAAGAAGTATTAATTGAACCTCGTATTGAAAATGTCCCCTATGTTATTATAAAACTTTTTTTGAATAAAGGCGGGTTGTGATCCTATTCATAAAATTAAATAATGTAATTACAACCAATTCTAAAAGTGGCCCAGCCCAAAGATGTATCCGGTTCAGAAATAAATAACAACCACTCTCCTAATTAGGAAAGTTGGCAAATCAGAGGCTACTGGAGCTTCCTTTCCTTAACATTCTTCCAACCCTTTCAAGAACATCGATGTAGTTCTATGAGTGAAATCCACCAATCATTTTTGTAAAAATTAATGCATCTGCTTCAATATTCCATGGGCCAGCATCTTTCAAGCATGATGCAATGTACACACTTCATCTTTCAACTCCATTAAAGATAAGTAGATTTATTCCCTAAGTATGTGTCTTCTTACCCGCTATTTCTTAGTTGATGTATTGAACTTTACTCAAAGTTAACCACCACCAAATTTAAAAATATCGGGCTTAAAAATATAGGTTTAAGGCTAATCTATAGTGTATTGGTGTAAGTTACTAACCTCTTAGCAGATCTAAAGAATTCATCACTTGGATAACTAGTGACTGGATAGTTACATCAATGTTTCCTCAAAATCTCACAAGACGATGATATTCCTATGCTACTAAATAACTTCTGACAAAGGTAATTTTAGTGATGTTCCTCTAAGATCTAATTAGGTTATTCACCTGTAGTTGGTATTATCATCCATTTTTCATAATTCTTTTGATGTGTGGTGCACCTTGTTTTTCTAAGTTTATTATACTTCTCTCTTTTGTTGGTATGTCTTCAAAATTGGTAATAGAGAAGTCCCCTACCAAATCAAAAACCAAGTAAGTAAAATAATCATCAAAAGTATTGCCTTCCCAAAGGGAATGTACCACTCTTTCTATCACATATTTCATCAACTCTTTGATAGTATTGACCTCCATAGCCACACTCTGTGGGGTTTCCCAAAACCCTTGTAAGATTTGATCCATACTCCAGGAGTCAGTCTCCACCTCTATATGTTGAATTGAGTTGCTTCTATAATACATCAAGCACTCTCTAATAGTTATAGCTTTAACCTCTATGCTTATAGTATCATGTGTTCTTGAACCCTTATGATAAAGTACATTTCCTTAAGAATTCCTTATACAAAAGGAAATGGAAATTGGTCCTGGATTTTCCCTTGAGACCCTATCAGTATTACCTTTCATCCAAGTACAAGGAGAAGTCTATCTTATAGTTCAAAACTGATATGTAGGCCTTAATACGTGTAGAGAATTCATAATATTAGTACAGTATTTTCCTTCAATACACATCTTAAATATTAGTCTAATGAATGTCAAAGGGGTATTATTAATTTCACAGTAAATCTTCCTCTTATGATACGTTCCCCATGATGAGTAGTATTTCTCCTTTTCCACAGAAACTACATTATAAGAATAAGTACCACCTGATAAATAAATTACACCTTGAGTTACTGATCTTGGTCATATTTATACATCAAAGTACAATTATGACACATATATGTACTTGTTCTATGAGATAAATCTTGAAAAATGTCTTTTGTTTGAGTTAATATTGCATTCTCAAGCTAAAAGATATGATTATCCTTGAGGGGCCAAAAAGTGATGAAAATGAATGTGATTATGCATAAACTTAAGAATTATGGATCATGGAAAGCATTATGAGAAACATGTTGAGAATGGGGAGAGTAGAACAAAGCTTGGAAAGCATAGGACAAAGTACGAAAGAAGGATGACATAAATTGAACTGGAAATGAAGAAGATGACACTATGTCATGCCACACCCCTTAGTCACCGCGTTAAGGGTGTGGGACATTGGTGGTTGATTTTCATGTGGAACTTTCCATTCAGCAGGCGCGATATTATCGTGTCACGTCCCTCAGTCACCTTGATAAGGGTGTGGCATGGTAAAGGCTTAAAAGAAGAATGGCACTTTCCAGTAGGCCTTCACGATATCAACATGCCACGACCCTTAGTCACTGCGATAAGGGCGTGGCACATTGATGTGTTAAAAATGTGTAGTCCAACCCTACCATAAAAGAAACACTTGTAATATTTGAGGACATCTTTGGCTTATGTGAAATCAAGGAGAAACATTTACGAGGCTTTGTTTAGGGTTATTTTACTACTGAACTTTCTTACTTTAAATTTGGTATGACTATTTCTATTTCATGGATGTTTATTTCAAACACGGATGAATAAATTCCCTTTTTTTAAGGTTGAGGTTGAACGCATGATTGTATTTTAATGTTCTTAGAGTTGGTTAAACATTGGGTATTCGCATGGGTTATTCTTTATCTCTTGGTCTTACTATTTTAATGATTGGCCACTATTAAAATACATGTTTAATCCTCTTTTGAACTCGAAAGAAGGAACATTAGGATAGATTGAAGGGTTTAAGGAATAAGTTCTTATCTTTTAAATACCAAAGGATTTGAATTAGCGTCTAGGATATAAATATATCTAGAACGCCTTGTTTGGTTCAATTGTAGGAAGATAAACTTAAAAAGTCTAAAATGGATTATCACATACCCACCCAACAATGTAGTTATGATGTCCTTTTAGGTAGAATATTAGAGGCTCGAAGGACCATAATCATAATATTAACCATATGAATCAACAACCCGGTAACCAATACAACCAACAATAAGGATAATGATTTATATGTTTGCAGAGAGGGCCTTAGCCCTGGAATTTCCTCTCGTATCTTTACATTTTTTCCTACGTTTCTATTGTCATGATTTATTATTCTTTTATTAGTTATTTCATTACTAAACTCTCAAAAACATTTTGATACTCTACAACACTTGAATATAATATTGTCAGAACTAAAATCAAGTGAATTGCTAAATAACCAGTCCCTGTGGGTTTGATAACTGATTCTTTTGAGTCACTATATTACTTGTCCAATCACGTACACTTACTTGTGTGGTAGACCACAATTAGTTTTTGGCACCATTATTGGGGTGTGAGAGGTTGACTATCTTATGGATATAGCTACACAAATTCTTCGTTATAGAATCAAATAACTACACAGTTCACCAATTTGAATCTTGAACTCACACCAGCAATAACAAACGTAGTACATAAGGATCAGACTTGGTGCGACGTATGCGATAACAGTAACCATGTAGTAGATACTTGTGTAGAAAATTCAGAGTATGTTAATTATGTGGGTAATGTACATCGCTAAAGAAATCAAAACTATGGAAATACTTACAATGCTAACTTAAGGAATCATCCAAGTTTCTCGTGGGAGGGAATCTGGAACAAAATTTAAATCAATATCATGGGCCCATAAATTAGAATCAGCAACAACATGCTTCAGGAGATCAAGCTACTGCATAGTTAAGTAATATAGTAGAGACGCTAAAACAAATTATAGCTACTCAAGAACAATTGGTAACAGACATACAGAACCATCAGATGTCTATGAAAACATTAGAGGTTCAGATGGGTCATCTTGAAGGGGCACAAAATACTAGATCTCAGGAAGGTTTACCGAGTGATACTAATCCAAATCTAAAACAAGTTAATGCAGTTTCTACTCGAAGTGGGCTATAATTGGAGGAGTTAGAACCTAAACATATGACTTACAGAGTTTTTACTGAAGATAAAGAAAATTATAAGAAGGTCAAAGTTGAAAGTTCTAAGGGTAAGGTAAAAAGTGTGAGGCCACTTCTACCCTTCCTACGAATGAAAGCACCAAGAGGATACATGCTATCAGAAGTTATTGATGTATTGAAATAGATTTACATTAACCTTTCTCTTATCGATATTTTGTAGAATGTCCGTAAATATGCCAAGTATATTAAGGATATAGTGGTGAACAAGAACCAATTAACTGAATATGGTACTATTGCACTTACTGAAGAGTGCACATAAAGGATTCAGAACAAATTACCCACAAATCTTAAGGATCCAGGAAGCTTCACTATTTAAATCACAATTGGGCAGTTTATTAGAGCTCGAGGCTTATGTGATCTTTGGGCAAGTATAAATCTTATGCCCATGTCCTTGTTTAAAAATATGGGATTGGGTATCCTAAGGCCCACCTTAGTAATTTTACAGTTGGTTGACCGTTCACTTGCCAAAACTGATGGAATAGTTAAAGATGTATTGGTATAAGTGGGCTATCCCATCTTTCTGGTGGAATTTATTATTCTTGATTTTGATGTTGATCAAAAGTCCCATTTATTTTGGGATGTACATTTTTATCAAGTGAGCGTTTATTAATAGATGTATAGTTGACTATGTGAGCTCGTGATAAGGTCGAGGTGTTTGACGTGTATAAGGCAATGAATCTTCCAATAATATATGTAGAATTGTCTGCTATTATAATCATAGACCTACCTTATTACATCTAAGGACCCACTGGAATTAGCATTAGTGGGATATGATATTTTTGGTGATGTTAAAGCATTTGAGATGGGTCAGATCCTAGATATGGAAAGCATTATTACCCTAAAGAGTATATTTGAGCCTTTGAATAGACCTCTTAGTCCCTCTCCAAGAGCATCTATTGAGGATCACCAAAGTTAGAGCTAAAGGCTCTACCATTTCAACTTAAATATGTTTTTCTTGGTGATAATGATAATTTACTTATAATTGTCTCTGCAGACGTATCTGATATATTGGTGAAGGAAGCATTAATTGTACTTAAAAGAAGAAATAAGGTGATTGGATGGCAAATGTCATATATTTAAGGAATCAATCCTGCTTTTTGCATGCATAAAATCTTTATGGGTGAAGGTTACAAACCCTCTGTGCAACACCAGAGAAGACTGAATCATGTCATGAAAGAAGTATTAAAAAAAGGTTATCAAGTGGCTTGATGCTGGGATAGTTTATCCTATCTTAGATAGAAAATGGGTCAGTCCGATGTAGTGTGTTCCAAAAAAGAAGGGTATACTATCATAAAAAAATGATAATAATGAGTTGATACAAACTCCTACAGTTACTAGGTTGAGGATTTATGCGGACAGCAGGAAGCTGAATGATGCCACTCGAAAAGATCACTACCTAATCCTTTTTATTGATCAAATGCTTGACAGGTTATTGGGATAAGAATATTACGGCTTTCTTGATGGATATTCTAGCTACAATCAGATAGATATGGTGATAGAAGACCAGGAAAAGACAACCTTCACTTGTCCATAAAAAATTTATGCTTTTAGATGTATTCCCTTTGGATTATGTAATGCACCTGCTACTTTTAAAAGATGTATGATGGCCATCTTCTATGACATGGTGGAAGATTTTGTCGAGGTATTTAAGGATGATTTTTCTGTATTTAGTAACTTGTTTAATGTGTTTGAAGAACCTAGACAGGGTTTTGTCTCGGTGTGAGAAAACTAACTTGGTATTGAACTGGAAAAATGCCATTTTTTGGTTAAAAAAGGTATTCTCCTAGGTCATAAGGTATCACAAAGAGGACTATAGGTAGATAGAGCAGAAGTGGAGGTTATTGAGAAGCTTCCATATTCCTTGTCAATAAAAGAAGTAAGAAGTTCCCTTTTACATGCAGGATTTTACAAGAGGTTTATTACAAATTTCTCAAAGATAGAAAATCCAATGTTCAAGCTATTGGAGAAAGAGGTAAAAGTTAAATTTGGGGTTAAATGTAAAGTGTATTTGAGGACTTGAAGAGGTGATTGACAGAGGCACCCATATTGATTTCTCTTGATTGGGACTAGCGTTCGGGCTAATATGTGATGCAAATGATGCTGTTGTAGGAGAAGTACTAGGGAAGTGCAAGTAAAACCTTCGATGCAGCCCAAATTAATTATGCAATCATGGAGAAAGACACTCTGGCCCTTGTCTATGTATTTGAAAAATTCAGAACGTATTTGGTCGGCACAAAGGTGATTGTTCATATGGATTATACCTCCATAAGATATCTATTCAATAATATAGATGCGAAGCAGAGGTTAATCGGATGGATTCTTCTGCTATAAGAATTTTATTTGGAAGTACATGATAGAAAATGGGCTAAAAATCAAGTAGTTGACCACTTATTGTGACTAGAATGTCAAGCCCATGTTATTGATGATACGTTATGTATTCAGGAGGAATTTTCAGATAAACAGTTGATGGAACTAGATACAATAGAGCTCCCATTGTATGTTGATATAGTAAACTTATTAGCCAGTGGTATATATTCTCTATATGCCACTAGTCAGCAAAATTAGAAGTTGTTCAGTGATTCTTGCTCATATATGTGGGATAATCCTTATTTGTTTAAACAAGGTGTTGATAGAATAGTGAGAAGATGTATTCCAGAAGCTGAATCTAAGTAGGTGCTTGAAACTTGTCATTCATCACCTTATGGAATCATCACGAAGGTGAACGGACAACACAAAAGGTATTATAGTCTGTTTTTTTAGCCTACACTATTCAAAGATGGTGTTTCTTATGTGAGAAAATGTGGTCAATTCTAGAGATTGGGCACTATCTCAAGGCACCATAAAATGCCTCTGAATAAATTTCTTGAGGTGAAGATTTTCAATGTGTGGGAGATACATTTTATGGGCCTATTTTCACCATCGTATGGTAATTTGTATATTTTGGTTGCTGTAGATTATGTGTCCTAGTGGGTAGAGGCTGCAACTCTCCCCACTAATGATGCAAGAGGGGTGATGAAATTGTCAAGAAGAATATATTCTCACTTCAACACACCCAGAGTGATCATTAGTGATGGAGGGACTCATTTTGTGAATCATTGGTTTAAGAACCTACTGGAAAAATATAGGGTCAGACATAAGGTGGATACAGTGTATCACCCATAGATGAGTGGCCAAGTGGAGGAATCTAATTGAGAAATTAAATAGATTTTGCAGAAAAAATCAATGGTCAGTGCAAAGATTGGTCGGTAAACTTGAATAATGCATTATGGGTGTATAGGATAACTGATAAAACACCTATTGGGATGGTAAACTTGAATGATGCATTATGGGTGTATAGGATAACTGATAAAACACCTATTAGGACCTCTCTTTATTGATTGGTTTATGGAAAAATGTGTCACTTGACCATGGAGTTTGAGCATTAGGCTTATTAGGCAGTGAAGAAATTAAATCTTGATCTGGAGATTTTAGGAAAGAAGAGAATGCTACAGTTGTGTGAACTTGATGAGTTTCTCTTATATGCTTATGAAAATGCAAAATTGTATAAGGAAAATACTAAAAGGTTGCATAATAAGTAGATCCTGAATCGAGTCTTTGAGCCTGGATAGAAAGTTCTGCTATTCAATTTCAAGATGAAGTTGTTTTCAGGTAAGTTGAGGTCCAAGTGGTCTGGGTTGTTTTAAGTAGTAAGAATGACCCATCACGGAGTTATTAAGTTGTGGCAAGAAGATAAGAGCACTATGATTTTGGTGAATGGACAGAGAGTTAAGCACTATTAGGTAGATCCTATGAATGGACATAAGATGTCTATCTCATTTGTAGATGAAAAAATTGAGTTTGTTCATGCCATGATACTAAATAAGGCACTATGTGAGAGAAACCCACGAATGTAATATAATAGCATAGATTTCCTTTTTATTTGAAAAAAATGAGAAAAGAAATAAAAATACAAAAAGATGTGTCGAGCCACACGACCAAAACTGAGGCACTAGATGGGAGGCAACCCACACTTTCTTATGTGTTTTGTTATTTTTGATGAGATTATAGGAATGAGGTAAATAGCGGTATGGGGAAGAAATTAAAGTGAGTAAAATGTGTTTTTTGGAGGCAATCAGGTATGAAATACTATTTGATGAAATGAAAAATACAAGGAAGCAAAGGGGGAACTAAAATTTCCCTACGTTGGCATAATAATGGGCCTCTGCGTTATTAGCATACCATATCACTTACCTCCATGATAAGGTTATGGCATGCCAAGAAGAAAATATTATGGAGATCATTCCAGTGAGCCTTCACGATTTCGACGTGCCATGCCCCTTATCCTCTGTGATAAGGCTGTGGCATAGAGGGTGTCAATTTTTGAATTTTTTACAATTAAAGTTGGGTTTTACCCTACTTTTCCCCTCTTAACCCAAATTATCCCCTTTTATACTCCAAAAATACCCAAATCCCCTCTCTATTTCTACAACCTAGCATACCACCCTCCTAAATTCTCCCCATCCTAAAGCGTGTCATGCAAAGAAAATTTCCTCTCTCCTCTCCGTGACCTCAAATTGGGCAAGTGCTCAAGTTTCTCTATTTCATCTTTACTCAACTGTTGTGGTGGAATTACACAAATGATGCCATAGACTTACATCCATATTTCTACTACTTACCTTGTTCGTAATTGTTTGTTGTTGTGGGGTGATATTCTGGGTAAGTTGAGTTAAGGGTTTGAATTTTTCACAATCCAATTGTAATATATTATGCTTTAAATCCTTATCATCCCATTGAACTATGAGAAAGGTCAGAGCGAAATTACATGAATGCAACTTGATAATTTAAGTGAATAATATGATTCTTATGATTTAACACATGGGATGGTGAGTGTGTTTTGATGTATGTGGGTGTATACTAGGTTGTGATACTTTGAATACCATTATTTTAACTTGTTTAGAACTAAAATAGGGCACATAGTGATTTTGGTAAGATGTGGTGTATATATGTAGTGCTAGTACTTGTTAGGAATCTGTGGATCATGTTGGTTGTGCATAAAAGGAGATATTGGTAGTCCTGTAATGATCTTTGGTACATGTTAACCATATGTGTATGTTCTATAGCTCATAGTTACATAAGTAATTGAATGGAAACAAAGTTTTGTTGAATGAATGCATTATGAATGTTGTGTTGAGTTATTGTTTTAGAATATGGTTGTAATTTTGTCCTCTATGAGTCATGGTTACATATGTTCTTGTATTGAAATTACATTGTTGTTATGTGTTAAACTAAAAAAAAAAATGGTCTGGTAGGAATGTGATTGTGGAAATTACTTTGTGTGTACAGTGTGGTGCGTGCTTGAGGTCTGAGTAGAGCAGAGTCACCATAGGATTAAGAACCTGTGGTAATTAACTCAATAACTAAGTTAGTTTCTTGTTTGCTTAGATGTTGTGATATTTAGGGTATATTGTGGAACAGGGGAAGTTTGAGTACCCTAGTTTCAAATTTCACGCACCTATGTTAGCAACAAGTATGGGGTGGCCCCTAAATCCTCCTACACTTGGTGTTTTCTAGCCAAAATAGTGCTATTTTGACATGATTGTTGCGTATTGTCGCTGACAAGTATTATGGCAAGTAGAGCTCAGAAAGGGCAAGATCTTGTTGGGCCTTTCGAGCCATAAAAAAAGAGGGTTCATCTAACAGGTTGGGTACCTAGAGCCCCCATTATTACATAAGGCTAGACACGTTGGTACGAAACTAGGTGGATTGAAGAAGCGGGGAAAAAATGGTATAACAAGTATACTAAGTCTAAGTATGCCTCAGACGAGTTTATTGACTGTTTATGTAGGGAATTCTCGAGAATGGTTCAAAGACTTGAGGAGCTGCATATGAACTTTATTTTTGAGAAACCTACTAAGTGCAACCTGAACTTAATTAGGGAGTTCTATGACAACTACGATCCAATAGATCCTGATTCAAAAGTTTGCATTCATGGAAAAGTCATGATTTTTACTATACATGATCTGAATGCCATTTTAGGCACTCCCGAGACTGATGCTTTTCAGCTAAGGTAGGTAAATATCACTCCACCCTATGAAAATATCAGACATCTATATTGCAGAAATAGATCAATAGCAAGGTGGATTCACCACCGAGATAAAGGACATCACATGGCATTCCCCTATGCACAGATGAACAGAGAAGCAAGAATATGGTTGAAGATCATCTGTCACTGCCTAATTCCTATGGAGCAAATAACAGAAGTCACTCGAGACAGAGTTTGTTTGATTTATGAACTGATGCAGGAGGGCTTTGCAATAAATATAGGTGCAGTGGTTATTTTAGCGTTGAAGAAGGCTCATTTTCATCAAGGACGTAGGTATAGTTTTGGTAGACTACTGACTCATTTTCTAATGGTTCATGAGGTTAAGGAGGAGGCCCTGGATTATACACCAATATTGGACATGCGCCCAGTTAATGTGACCCGGACATGGGGCCAGGATGTTGCTCATGGGTCGGTGCTGACACTGCCTGAGCGTCATGCTCGGGTTGATGAAATTATTGCCCATATGTGATATGTATAGGATACAATGTTGCAATTGAGAGTGGGCTGCATAGTATCCACTAGACAGGAGATACACACACTGGAGCTTGACTACCCACTTAGTCACCACACCAGTACTTTTCTGAGGATAGGACAAAAGTTGTAGAGCCAGTGGTTGATGACATCCTACTGATGATGAGAGGTAGCTGCGGGTTCGGATATTGAGTCTGAGGATGATGATAATATGGACCCAAACATGGGTGATGATTCCTATGGTACAGATGTTCGTGATGACAAGGATATGGCGTGGCCAGGGAGTGTTTATATCACCCCATAACTTAGTTTTGTTTTGTATACACTGGGGATAGTGCTACATTTTAAGTATGGGGTGGTTGTTCTCATTCCTCTAATTTCTCTTTTATCTATTATGGAAAGATTGTTATTATGGATGTTATTTTGTTATATATGATTATTATTGTTGATTTGGAGTTACACATTTTAAGACATTCGGTCTATAATAGTTAGTAATTCTATTTTTTGAATTCATAGTTAGTAGTAGTTTTATTATTTTACTATTACTCATTTCATCTTTTAGTTACGTAGTTATGTTCACGTCGAATTTAGGAGTAATTTTTTTGTCAATAACTCATCATAGTTAGGTACCTTTCTCGATAATGGATGGATGATTGTGCCCAATATTCAACAACCACATAGAATAGCCAATGAGATAATAAGGATAACCTATCATGTTCATGTCCAAGAGACTAACACAATAAAGCTAAGTGATTTCCGAGGTTGAACTATCCTATTCCAACCATACTAGAAAATTTTAACACTATACCGTATATCACTAGCCAATATGTGAGTAAGAGAAGAAAGAAGATACATATATAAATATATATATATATATATATATAAGTATACAAGGCCAAGGAATGAGTATATAATTCGATTAAATAAAGGAAAAGATGACCTTCCTAAGGAGAATTAGTCTTAGGGAGTGAATAGGTGAGAGAACCTGATCACTAATCTAATACGAGGTACTATTGTTGGGCCATATGACCATGTGACATGAGAAAAATTTTTCTAGGAAGAAGCATGTCAAACTAAAGAGGGGTGCTATTTTTTAGATGCCCAAGCTCAATTATACGACTCTTTGTTAGTGTTGGATTAATTTTGAATTTGTGCAGTTATTAGGTCAAGAGTCTATAAGGATCCTACTTGAATCTAGCATGCACCAGGAGTGAGTAAGGTTCTCTATTTATTACATATGCATAGTGATGTTTAGAACTTGCCTGGTTTGTTTACTAAGTGAAATAAAGAGTGTGAGTTTAGGAGATGATATAGGTATTTCTTTAATAGCTATGTCTTATTCCTCGTTTACCTCTTTGTGCGTACTCCTAGTTAGCCATGTTGAGCCTTTAGCTTATTTTCTTTGATAGCCTCATTGTAGCCTGTACCCTTTCTTTGTTTGACCTTAATTTGATCCAAAGCTCCTAAGCACTGTCATGCCCTATTTTTACCAAGGTTAAAACAAGTACGACTTATGAACTCTAAAAGAATTGAATTTTATACAGAGTCACCACCTAATTTTTAAGGAAAATAAGTAAACTTATTTATTTATTAAAATGTATGATTGATATTTTAGTCTGCAAAAAACCAATTGAGATTCTAGGTAAGGGTTCAAGTTATCCCGAAGAGAAGGGGTTAGGCATCCTTAAGGATCCACAAATGTGGTACTAGGCTAGACCAAATTTATCAAAGAGGGAAAAGGTATATTTAAGAATATTGTAAAAAGTGTATGTGTATTAAGTGTAAATGTAACAACCCGAGACTACCCCCTAGTCGTCACACGGTGCTTACGACCCCAAAGGACCACAATCTAACCCATGATCGATATATGTTATGAGCACTGAATGAATACATTGAAATCAACAACAACAACAAACCCAGTGTAATCCCACCAAGTGGGGTCTGGGGAAGGTAAAATGTATACAGTTCATAACGCTACTTCCAAAGAAGTAGAGAATAAATATACTGAAATAAATGTGGAAAATAGGTTGAAATACCATAAGGTTTAAACCATCTAAAATACTGATAAAATATAACATCTGTAAAACTGAATACTGTCTGAAAATCTAATTTGAAAAGCCTCTAACTGAATCTGTCTGAAAAGTGGAATTGATGGGACAATCCCCCAACTAACTCCGACTACTAAGCTACTGCTAAACTAAAATATTAAAATAAAAAGCATATCTTCGATAGATGAGGACTCACTGCTAAATCTGCTACTGCTGGATGAATCTGGATAAGCGCGGTCTGGGACCTGAGCATCCAAACCTATGATATGAAACATCATAGTACAAGAAACATGTATGCAATCTGTATGTGGGAATGTACTGATATGCTAAATGATGTAAGGCTGAATACAAGGGTCCATATACATGAATAATAACTGACTAAATAATATAGAGTAACTGAATATAAGAGTACGGGTGTACTATAACTAATCTTTTCAGAAGCTAAATACTGATTTTTGATAACTGTATAACTGATATCTGAAATAAATGATAACCGATTTACTGATTCTGATTGACTGTGTCTGACAATCCTGATTCTGTAGAATTGAACTGAGTTCTAGACTGAAGACTAAGACTGAAACTGTGGGAGGTAATCATCTAACCGACATGACCAAAATAAGATAAGATAACTGAGCTGGGGTCCAATCTGTAACCCTAATTGGAAGGGTGTCAGTACTATGCCACGGGTAAAGACAACTGCTATGGAGTCAGTCCTAACTAACAAGTGACCTCTGAAATCAGTTCTAAACTAGCGGGTGATCCCTGAGTATGCCAGTCCTATCTAACGGGTGACATCTTATAATCTACGCTAGCTATATAGTTCTGGAACATAGAGATTTCTTCTAGGGACCCAGTCTTAACTAACGGGTGTGCCCCCATCCCTAGGCTCGCTCGGTGCTGAATTCTACTCCAAACTGAAAGACACTAAACTGAGTATACTGAACTAGACTGTATTGTACTGAGATTATTGAGTTTTCCTAAGTTCTGTAACTGGCTGAGTTCTACTGAGTTTTGTAATGGATTGAGAGTACTACTGATTGTGACATGAATGATACTATTTTGTAATCAACACTGTCTCTAAGTAAACAACTAAATTATTGGGTAGTAAATACCCCCTGGAATCGATAGCTTGAAAAGTAAAGCAAAGCATAATCATGAATAACATAACAATATTCACTTGGTCATAATTTATTCATAGAGATTTTCCATCAAACACTTGTAATGTATTAACTTGTACATGAATGGGGAATACATGTTAGCATGCTATAATGGCATTTTTTCATTCTCATAGAAAATTTATCAAACACATGGAAACATGCTTGTTTCACTAAATCATAAACACTTAGGGTTAACATGGCTACAACAATTATCTTGCTAATTGAAGGGTTTGTCATAAATATCATGTAATTCAACTCATACTAGGATCAATTCTTGGATCTTGTAATCTAAATTATGGATTTAAACCCAACCAACATCATGAACATGGATACAATCAAATTCAAACATGGAATTCAAGAAATCCAAACATGTATTTTGAAAAAGGATTCTTGGGATCCATGGAAGGTAAGGAAGGATCCATGGATGAACATCTAACATACCTTAATTCGTGAGTTTCTTGGAGTTCTTGGAGAGATTCTTGGGATTGACCTTGACTTCTTGAACTAGGGGTTTTGCCTATTGAGAGAGAAATACCTTTTGATTTTGGGGAAAATTGAATAATGAATGGTTTTACACATTTTTTTAGCTTAAATCCCACATCTGGGCGGAATAAAATTATGAGAAAGGACTGTTTTAACCCTAGGTGCAACTTTAATTTTTTTTAAATTTTCCAGATCTGGACCCCTGGTGCGATGTGCCACTATCACGTTAACCCACTAGAAAATGCCAATTGGGAAATTGCATGGTAGCGCGACGTGGTACAATCTCGTTGCCACCTTGGACGCGACCTGGGAGCTCACCGTAATGTGGTGGTATCGCGTTGGAACACTGGAAAAGGACAATTCTAAAATTGAGCCTTGGCGTGATGCACCAATATCACTGAGGCTCACTGTTTTTTGATAATTTCCATTTTGGCTAGCTCCGCGACATACTAATGGCTCAGGTGGTACACTGTCATACTAAAATGGCTCTAACTCTTCATCCGAGTGTCGAATTTGGGCGAATACGGTATCGATGGAAAACTTATTCAATTTCCCACACAATTAAAAGTCAAAATATTGAAAAATCCATATGTATAAAAGTGTATTCATCTTTAAAACAAGTCTTTGACATTTTTAGGATAAATTTAAGCTAGGTAAAAGTATGGGGTGTTACAATATCTCCCCCTTGGGAACATTCATCCTCTAATGAAACTGATTAAGATGAGGACTACTGATAGACTAAGTTTATATACTGGATATGCATATCTGATGCATGGAATACATGATTGAACTGATTAATGAATGCGTGACTGAATATGCAATGATAACTGATACTAAGATTATAGTTGTAGCTGAACATGGAATAGAGTAGATCTAAGGAAGACTGTTACCTTAAGCTGAGAACACTGATAAGTCTAAGATCATTTACTGAATATATATGAACAGGAACAAAAGAACATGAATGAGTCTGAAACGTGATACACAAACTGAATATCGTGAACTGAATTGAACCTTTATTTATATGAGCGCTAAGCACGAATGCTTAAACATACTAACTTATCTGATTAACAAAATGTTGAATAGATGAATACTGGGCATGTAAGATTGAACTATACTTAGTCTAAATAACTAGACTGAAACTGTAGAATATTATGAATATGAGGAAGAAAGGGACTGAGTAATATGGGATAACTGAGCAAAAATTTGTGAGAACGATACTATTTAAGAATGCAAGACCAATCATATAACATGATTCTGAAATAGTCTGTAAATAGAGGTACAGATCTGATTACTGGGCTAAGACTGTGACTAGGACTAAAACTGAGATTGTACTGGAACTAAGTACTAAGTGAACTGGAACTCCTTATACTAGGAACTATAAGCGTGTATGGTTTTCAATAATGTGCACGAATATGATCTGTGATTATAGAACTGACATGTAAGGCATAATTACTGACATTACTAATATCACTACTAAAATTTGAAAGCCTGACTTGGTTAATTGTTCCACCATCTCCCTCTTAGCTTAAGGCCATTATTCTAAATCTGCAGATCAGTAATAAACACCAAACTAAACTATCACCACATTACTTCTAGAGTCTGAGGTGGACACTAAGGAAGTCTCTATTAATATTTTCAGTCTGGAACCAAAGTTGATGGGTATATAGGGGTTACAAAGAAAGTAAAGCCTGGGATCTAACAAGGCATAACATAAGGATGAAAGACTTATAACGTACCCATAACTGTATCAGGAGAACTTCCCTGATCATGGCAAGAATGGAGTGCTTAAAATCTATTATGGCGTTGACCACTAGTAGTACTAGAAGTGACGCCCTGCTGACATAAATCTTTTTCCCTCTAAGACATTACTCTACACTCCCGCATCCTGTGATCTGGCTTACCACACCCAAAACACACATCGCTGTCAGTTCTGCATGCACCTAGGTGATTTTTACCATAATCTTCACAAATCGGATAGGTACGATCACTGTTTACACTACCCTGGGTTCTGGAGCCTGGTTCCCCATCATGATTGTCATTCCTAAACTTTGGTACTAGCGCACTAGCAGAAGATGGAGCTGGAACTAAAGATTTTGGATAAAATTGGGAACAGTTACTGTGTTCTAACTTAGGCTGACTAAAATTAAAGATACCTATTTTATCTCTCTTATTCTCTCTCTCCTTCTTCTTAAGCTTCTTCTCCTCAATCAATTGAGCATGGACCACAAGCCTTTATATGTCCATCTTTGTAATTAACATTGCTATTCGACACTCCTTAACCATACTATTTGACACTCCATATATGAACTTGCTCATTCTGGACCTATTGTCTACTACTACATGGGGAGCATACCTGGCTAACTGAGTAAACTTGAGGGAATACTCTTTTATGCTCATGCTACCTTGTCTGAGACTGATGAACTCTAACATTTTGGCTTCTCTCAGCTCTAAGGGAAAGAATCTGTCTAGGAAGGTAGTAGCAAACTCTTCCCACTCTATGGGCTCTGCATCTATAGCCTTGTCTATCTTCCACTGCTTAAACCATGTATGGGCCATATCTTGTAGCTGATAGGTGGCTAACTCAACACTCTCACTAGAAGTCACTCCCATGATATTTGTGACATTTTGAACCTAATCGAGGAACTCCTGTGGATCCTCTTTTGACTTAGATCTCGTAAAGAAGGAGGATTCATTCGGGTAAAGTCCCAAATTTTGGTTGTAGCAGTATTGGCCACTGGGTTTTTCGGAATAGCATTTAGTCATTCATTCTAAGTTGTGACTGAGTTGGTTAGAGTAGTGAATACAACTCTGAATTCTGGATGAGAGACGTGCTCGTCCAGGGGATCTGCCTAAACAGGCTAAGGAGCTGACTAATTTTTTATTCTTCTCCCATTAGTCCTTTTAAGATACATGTTCTATAAATGAAGGGATGAAGTGGATTAGACTGAGAGTTTAACTTGAGCTCATGCTCACTCACATGACATGAATATTGAAAGAAGGGAAACTTTTCCTAAAATATCTCATAGCCTTCTGTCCATAAGTGTGGCGCGCTATACACCCATGCACAAGACTCTACTAGATGCAACTTTTAGAATCCCTAGGACTCTATTGAACCTTAGGCACTGATATCAAGTTTATAACGACTCAAGACTACCCCTTAGTCATCACATGGTGCTTACGACCCTAAAAGACCACAAGTTAACCCATGACTGATATCTGTTGTGAGAACTGAATGAATATATTGAAATAAATATGGAAAATAAGTTAAAATTCCATAAGCTTTAAAACATCTAAAATAATGATAAAATATAACATCTATTAAACTGAATACTGTCTAAAAATCTAGTCTAAAAATCCTCTAACTGAATCTGTCTGAAAAGTGGAGTTGATGGGACAATCCCCCAACTAACTTTGACTATTGAGCTACTACTAAACAGAAATACTGAAATAAAAAGCATATCCTTGATAGATGAGGACTCACTGCTAAATTTGCTACTACTGGTTGAATCTGACTAAGCGCGGTCAGGAACCTGAGCGTCCGAACCTATGATATAAAATATCATAACGTAAGAAATGGGTATGCAATCAGTATATGGGAATATACCGGTATGCTAAATGAGGTAAGGATCATTACAAAGGTTCATATGCATGAACAATAACTGACTAAATAATATAGAGTAACTGAATATAAGAGTATAAGTATACTATAACTGAGCTTTTCTGAAGCTAAATACTGAATTCTGGTAACTTTATAACTGATATATGAAGTCACTGATAACTGATTTACTGATACTAATTGACTGTGTCTGACAGTACTGATTATGTAAAACTGAACGGAGTTCTAGATTAAAGACTGAAGACTGAAACTAAAATTGTGGAAGGTAATCATCTAACCAATATGCCCTAAATAAGATAAGATAACTGGGCTGGGGTCCAATCTGTAACCCCAATTAGAAGGGTGTCAGTACCATGCCATAGTTTAAGACAACTGTTGTGGAGTCAGTCTTAACTAACAAGTGACCCCTGAGATCAATCCTAAACTAGCGGGTGATCCCTGAGTATGTCAGTCCTATTTATCGGGTGATATCTCATAACTTACGCTGGCTATGTAGTTATGGAACTTAGGGATTTCTTCTAGGGACCCAGTCCTAACTAACGGGTGTACCCTCATCCCTAGGCTCGCTCGGTCCTGAATTTTACTCTCAACTGAAAGACACTGAACTGAGTATATTGAACTAGACTGTACTGTACTGAGATTACTGAGTTTTCCTAAGTTCTATAAATGGCTGAGTTCTACTCAGTTCTGTAATGGACTGAGAGTACTACTGATCGTGACATGACTGATACTAGTCCGTAAGTGACACTGGATCTAAGTAAACAACTAAATTGTTGGGTAGTAAATACCCCCAGGAATCGATAGCGTGAAAAGTAAAGCAAAGCATAATCTTGAATAACATAACAATGTTCCCTTGGTCATAATTCATTTATATAGACATTCCATCAAACACTTGTAATGCATTAACTTGTACATAAATGGAGAATACATGTTAGCATGCTATAATAGCATTATTTCATTCCCATAGACAATTTAACATGTCTACGACAATCATCTTGCAAATTGAAGGGTGTATCATAAATATTATGTAATTCAACTCATACTAAGTTTACCTAAGCATACGTTAATGAATATGTAAGTAAAAAATGTCCTCACCTAATGCCCCCAAAAAGTAAAGTTTCACTATACTTAATGTATACAATTTATAAAGAAAGATACAAATATAAAATTCTTCTTTTGAATACAAGTATTTCCAGGAACATGTACAGATACGTTAGTAACAAAGCAAAATAAAATTAAGAACTATGTGTGCAAGATGTATACAAATATACATAAAATAGAATTATTTTTGTTAAAGCGTCGACTCGGATTAAATTTTAGATATCGCCATGGCTATGACTGCTCGATTTATCAGTCATCCTAAATCGTCTTGCCAAGATACGAATCGTAAAATACTTCATGCTGTTATGATGTTATAAAAATTCGTCATTGCCCAAATTTATTTTATTTTTGTTACATATTTGTAATGTTCGTCTTTTATTTGAGAAGGCCTCAAAACTGACAGAAGTTACTTCACTGGACATGTATTTATTTTGATTCAAAATAGATAAAATTGAGAAAATAAAGTCCGTCTTTCGTAATGTGGTGGTCTCAAGTATCCGACGAAGAGATAATCTCATCGATCATGTATTACAGTCCCAAAATCAGTCAATGAGAAGCAAATCCATCTATATAGTGAATTGTTTGGGTGCAAACCGACCCAAGATTAACATTAACAATAACAAAATATGGCAGCACTATATCAGTGATTACAATGGAAAAAACATCACAAAAATAATAAAATATCAATGAGCAAGAATCAACAAAGAAGAAAATAATAACAATAAACAACTATAGTAATTAAAGCCGAAGGAAAAAATCCAAAGTAGTGTTGGTGTTGGCGTTGCTTCAACAGCGGATATCGGAGCAATGCTAGAAAATTAGAGCACAACCAAATCTGGCCAAATTTTGGGTGAACGATGGTGGAAAGGTTTCTTGTTAGTCGTCCGATGATCAAATTCAACGACGACAGTGAAGAAAAGGAGAGAGAGATTTGGCGGAAGTTATTTGTCGATGTTGGTGTCGTTCGCTGGTCGTCCCTTGGCTAAATTCGGTGATGGCAATGGGAAGAAGGG
Source organism: Capsicum pubescens (assembly GCA_030864215.1). Lineage (NCBI taxonomy): Eukaryota > Viridiplantae > Streptophyta > Magnoliopsida > Solanales > Solanaceae > Capsicum > Capsicum pubescens. The sequence continues at coordinate 139,753,193 of CM061539.1, read as the reverse complement.
AAAGGGAAAAATGAGGTGGTTGATTGGCTTACCGGCATGTCTTGTCGAATTTGGTTTGGCAGTCGCAATTTGTGGTCGCCTTCCATTAAGTGATTAAACCCAGTGATCAATAGTGAGGCGTCAGAGAGAGAGAAAAGAGAGGGCGACAGCGGCAACATCTTAGTGGTGGTGGCCAAATCCCATTTACCGAAGCTCCGGCAATGATGACAGTGAAGAAAAATAGATAAGAGAAAGTTGATTTGTTTTGGGTGTGTGAATCATTTGTGGTGTGTGTTTTTGTGTTTTTTTTGTGTATGTGTGTTGAGTATTTAAAAAGGAAAAATGTAATTCATCAAATCTACACTTTTCCAACATATCCCTTAGATTTAGAAAAGTAGATATGGAAAAAGCCAAAAAGTAACGAAGATACGGGAAGAAGATTAAAAAAAGATGAAGAGCGATGAATAAAAATAGAGAAAATACATAAATTCCCCTCGATGTTGACCGACTTTTTCAAAAAGACACCTAAACTTTACTTTCGACCTATTACCCCACGAATCTTATTTAAATCATTGCAAATACACAATTTTGACTCCCTGTGTGTATACACGGACAATCGACGCGTGAAAGGCTCAAAATTGACTTTATTTCCAATTAAAAGATGGCACGTGTAAATAATTTGATATATAATTTATCTTCTTTTTTAAAAAATCAATATTTATTTACTTTTTAAAATTATTCCATACCCCCCCCCAACACCCCCACCCATCATTGTCTTCTTCCCCATTGACAATTTCTTCTCCATCACCATAACTCAACAACAACAACATCATCACCATAACTCTCTTTCTCTTCAATCCTTTCAATCATCACCATAACTCTACTCACCTTTTACCATCACCATGTTTATTTTTTTCAATTTCAAATTCTTATTGCAGTTTTTGTTTTACATTTTGAATAATTTTATAAAATCCAATATATATCCTCTTTGAAGAACTATAAAGCTCCACTTTAATGGAGTTTTGATCTCATCATTAGAAAATCAACAAACACATAAATCAATACAAAATTAGGAAGCAATAAAAAATTAACATAAACACGAAATTGAAACCACTGAAATCCAAAGAGAAAGAAGAATGGAGAAATCAGCAATTGGATGGGGTAGGGGTGGAGAGAAGCTGTTGTACGGGGGATGTGGAGGAAAGTGTTGGATGGGGTAGGGGTGGGGGAGGGGGGAGGTGGGGTGATAAATAAAATAAAAAGGAAAAGTTTATTCAAAAATATAAATAAAATATGAAATTAAATTATTTAACACGTGGCAACATCTGATTGGTGTGTGCATTAACTCTCTTTCTTGTGACTGGAATTCAGCAAAAATGGTGTATTTGCAATGATTTAAGTAAGATTCATGGAGTAATAGGTCGGAAGTGTAGTTTAGGTGTCTTTTTGAAAAAATTGGTCAACATTAGGGGGGATTTTATGTATTTTCTCATAAAAATATAATGTTATTTGTGTATGTATTGGGTTTGGATGTGTGGGGTATGAAATTGTATCTTGAAAAAAATCAATCCCCAACCACTTATTTATAGTAAAAAATATTTTTTCTACTACTCAAAAATAAAATGATGTCCTTTTTTTACAATAACACTCTTTGATCCATAGGATATTGATCAAAGGATCTTCATCTTTTGACTAACGAATAAAATTATTATCCAAAGTATAGTGCCATTGAGTTGTCATTATCACATGTGATAAGACATTATTGTGTGGTCATTGTCAAATGTGATAAGGCACCAAATTATTATTATACTATGTATTGAAATAACTGATCCCACTCAGCTTTTGTGGGTTGTAATAAATGTACAAAAATATAGGTATTGATATGTAATTATAGAAAAATGTAAAAAATATTAAAAGTATAAACATATAATTAATTTAAAAATACTGTAAAAAAAATATGACGTCATGTCGTGCACGTGTATAAATGATTGTAAAATGTTAATAAATTTTGAAAAGTAAAAATATGACAACAAATTGATAAAAATCCTAAAGTAAAGATGATTATCAATAATTTGTCAACAATTGTAAAAAGGATGTGAAAATTATATTTTGTACCCTTTAACAATCAGAAAATCTGAAGACGTTAATTTTAAGCATGGAGAGCGAAAGTTGGGTGTCAACAGTTGCCCTTTTTCATTTGAGGACGATGTAGAATTCTTCAAATGAAAGATTTGACTTGTAGCCAATTTTTCTCGACAAAAAATGGCTTTTGATGAAAATTCAACTGAACTCAAATTCAGAGTTGTCTACATACCTCAAGTTGTACGAGGATTGGGTCGGGTGTAGTTCAAAAGCTTAGGCAAATTGCCTCTTGACTTTTTATTAGGGGAGAATGATCATGTGGAATGATTATTGAGAGGAGGAAAATCTGGGAACGGAAGTATTTACATATTCCCGATGCTCATTTAGAATTGCCCCAATATCAAGCTGTGAGATACTGGGGATACAAGATTGCGTATTTGCTGGGGACAAAGAATGATTAGGTGGTTGTGATGACCTAAATCTGCATAGAGCTTCCTATATATCTCGAGTATCATAAGAAACAGGTCGATATAGTTCGGGATGAGAAAGTAGAAAATTTTGGAGCGGTTCTCAAAATTTTCCCTATTGTATGATGTATGGGATTTAAAAAACTGTGTTGTTCTTATGAATTATACCTTTTGTTAAAAAAATGCATGATGTGTTCGATTGTCTACGGAGACTTGAGGATGAACGACTCCTTCGATTGTCTATGGGGATTTGAAGATGAATGACGTCTCCAATTGTTTATGGGGACTTATGTGATGAATGAAAGATGTTTTTGATTTTCCACAAAGAATTAATGCCTGACATCTTCAATTGTCTATGGAGATTAATGTTGATTGTCGTCTCCGATTTTCTACAGAGATTTATGTTGAATGATGATGTCTTCGATTGTCTATGAAGACTTTATGACGTCTCCAATAATCTATAGAGACTGATATTGAGTATCATCTTCGATTGTCTACGGTGACTAATATTGAATGATGATGTCTTCGAGTGTATACAAAGACTTGTTGCATGTTACCTCCAATTATCTATGGAGGTTGGTATTGATTGTTGTCACCAATTATCTACAGAGACTGATGTGATGAATGATGATGTCTTTGATTATCTAAGAAGACTTGTTGCATGACACCTCCAATTGTCTGTGGAGAGTGGTGTTGATTGTTATATCCGATTGTCTACAGAGAATGATGTTGAATGATGATGTCTTTGATTATTTACGAAGACTCGATGCATGAAACCTCTAATTGTTTATGAAGGCTTGGTGATATCTCCAATTGTCTATGGAGACTGATGTTAATAGTCGTCCTCAATTGTCTATGAAGACTAGGATCATCAACTGGTGAGGTAATTGAAGTCTAATATTCATTTGATTGGTGAAACAACCAAAAGGTAATAACCTCTTGACTGGCAGGCTGTTGAAATTAAAGAGCTCTTGACTGGCAGAGCAAAAGATAATAGCCTCTCGACTAGCGGGGCTATAAAATGCAAGAAGCCTCTCAACTGGTGGGGATGTTGAAAGGTAATAGCCTCTTGACTGGCGGGGAAATAAAAATATAAAAGCCTCTCGACTGGCGGGGCTTTGAAAGGGTAGCAGCCTCTCGGCTGGCGGGGCTGCTTGAAAATGTAAAATCCTCTGACTGGTGAGGCTTTTAAAGTTAATAGTCTCTCGACTAACGAGGCTATGAAAAAGTGAAAGCCTCTGAGAACACCTGATAGAAAGGCAAAATATCTATATTTGAAGACGGTTGCTTGAAAAGAAAGTCAATTGTCTATATTTGGAGCCGAGCGTCTTGCATGTAAAGTGTAATGCATGTATGTGAAGAAATTTGTTTGAAAGGAAATAAAATTATTTTTTTCTATTTTCATTGTAAAAAATGTGTTGAAAGAGGAAAAATGCAGAAAACTGCTTTGTGTTTTCTTTGTAAGAAATGTTGAAAGGTAAAAATGCATAAAATTATTTTGTATTTTCTTTGTAAGGAATGTTGAAAGGCGAAAATACAAAAAAATTATTTTGTATTTTCTTTGTAAGAAATATTGAAATGTAAAAATGTAGAAGATTGTTTTGTATTTTATTTATAAGAAATGTTGAAAGGTGAAGATGAAGAAGATTATTTTGTATTTTCTTTGTAAGAATGCAGAAAATTATTTTGTATTTTCTTTGTAAGAAATGTTGAAAGTTGAAAAAGGCATAATTGTTCCTTGACTGTAGTTGGTACCAACAATTAGTAGTGTATAAGAATTTCTCCATCTCTTTCCTAGCTAACCGAGATCGACTTTCAGGTAACTCTTTTAGTTTTAAGTGGTACCTCAGACATACCTAAGTATCAACAAAATTTGTTCATCTTGCTTGAGTGAAGATTTTGAACTATGCATGTCCTCATGTTCCAAGTTCCCTCTCCATAAAGAATGTCTCATTCTCACACCTATTTAAGTATTTTTCTTTTGAATGTAGAGACGTCCAGAAATATACACTTACACTAAAAAAGAAGTTCAATGAATGCAATTGTGATACCATAGGATTGGCCTTCATGTAAGTATCCACTAATGTGAAAACACTTATAGTAGGATCTTGTAGGACTTGTTATAGGCTTGTAATGTAGGCTTAGGAGCAGGTCGGATAATATTTGGGATGAAAGTGACTAAGTACTCAATGACCGTTGCACTGTATCTGTAATTTTGACATTTGTTTCACTTTGACGCTTGATTGTTTTTGTTGTGCTCTTTTGCCCCTTGTTTTATGTTTACTTTGACTTCGTTTGAATCTTGTGCTGGAGTTTTTCCCCTTTTCTTTTCAATAAACGTATTTTCTTTTTATTTTTTTTATGATGATTCTCCATTGTTGTTGGAGTCATCTTTTTTTTTTTCTTTTCGGAGGTCTTTTGCTCCTTACTCTTTGAAGTCATCTTTTGTTTTTTGTTCTTCTAGAGCTATACATCTTTTGCCTTTAGCAGCTTTGATCTTGAATATTCATTTGCAACTTACAGGTACTTAGTGCGCTAAAGGAGTTGGGCCAAAAGAGGGATAGTGCATGTAAGCACTTAAAAGGTATAATTTTCTGCGAGATTTAGTCCACCAAGGTCTATCCTCCATGTCTTTAGGATACCCATTTTTTTTACATAAGTAATCACATTTTCTGGGACTTCCTCCTGCATTTTACTATAATTCCACCATTCTTACTAAAAAAACTCCACTATGTCATTCAGATGGTAATAAGTCTGCACTTCTGATGGTTAGTTGTACAAAGGACACGGATTGGTCCAATTGTCATACCATATTATAGATGACCGATATTTTGGCTCCCATCAAAGAAACTGTTCAATGGATATTTAACATAGCCTTCCACACTTGGGACCCACCATTCCCTTGTACCAAAGTAGGAATTTGCTTTTTGCAATACTTAACCCATAAGAAATTTTTCCACAAATTTCTTTATGTTTTAAATTTCCCCCATAATTTAGCATGCATTGCCTGTGATACATTATTTAGGGATCCAAAATCTAGCCTCCTCTTTTTTTTGGGTAAACATACTTTATCCCATGTTGGATAGTGCTTGCTTCTTCCATTCTCTTTTCTGTTCCAAAATAATTTAGCAAAAATCATTTGCAACTCCTTGATAACACTTTTGAGGAACTATTGTTGACAAGACATAAGTAGGAATGCTTTGAAACACACTTGTTAGAAATACTTCTTTTCTACTATAAGACAACAACTTACCTTTTCAGGGTTGAAGTTTACCTCTGATTGTGTCCAATAAATCAGCATAGTATTCACCTTTAGCCTTCCCAATGTACTTCTCCACTTATTCCCACACACCTAAAGGGGTGTTCTAATGCATATAGAAAAGACTTTATCCATATTCACCTTTTGTCTAGATTGTTTCTCATACTCAATCAATACCTTCATAATTCTCTTCAAAGAATATTCATTAGAGGAAGCGAAGATTATAGTGTCATTAGCATATGCTAAATGGTTTAGATTAGGACTCTACTTAGGGATTCCATATCCTACATATGATACATCATCAAAAAAGTGATTAACAACCCTTGAAAGAACTTCTACAGATAGGATAACGAGTGTTGGGGATAGAGGATCCCCTTGCTTCACCCTCTAGTAGAGTGACAAAATTCAACAGAATGACCATTTAGTAGCATAGAGTAGTAATTATTAGAAAAATCTCTAGACCACATCTACCACCCTGTTAGAAAAACTTATCTTTGTCAAGGCTTTTGTCAAGAAGAACCATGAAATCCTATCATAGGCTTTTTCCATATCCAGTTTCAAAACCACATTTTCCAGCTATTATCTCTTTCCTATATCTGTAACCAACTCTTGAGCTAGTAAAACATTTTCAACAATGCTCCATCCTCTTATAAAACCAGATTGATTGGAAGATATGAACCTAGGAAGAATATCTTCTTATCTTTCATGTAAAATTCTTGAGAGAATTTTATCCATAAAATTACCTAAACAAATTTTCCTCAAGTCTGAGAAAGATTTTATATTTTCTTTCTTAAGAATAAGGACCAAATTAGTGAGTACTCAATTTTGGGAGGGTGCTACCTGCATAAAATCTCTAACCATTTTGATAATATAAAGCCTTACTATCTCTAAACATGATTGATAAAATCTCTTAGAGAGTTTATCAAGGCCACCAGTACTATCACTATTGAGGCTAAACACAACCTTCTTCACTTCTTCTTCTTCATCCGAAATAGCCTCAAGAGCTGTATTTTTCTCATCAATTATTAACTCTGGAATGTCATAAAGTAATGAGCATTCAGTTACATATCTTTCTTGTGTAAACTGCCTTTGATAAAAAAAAACTTCTTCATCTGCAATAAGTTTCTCATCATTCAGCTAATTTCCTTCATTATTTAAAATTCTACTCACTTTTAGCTATCCTTCTACCCTTAACAATACTATGAAAGAATTTAGTATTTGTATCTCCACTCTCAGACTAGTCAAAACCCACCTTTGTTTCAAATAACTCTCTTCTAAATGCAAATGTTTAGTGTATTGAGACTTTGGTCTTCGCATAACTGCCCTACTCACTTGAGTACGACTTTCTTCAAATAATTTTTCTTTAATCCTTACTGTCTCCTCCCTTATCAATAGTTGTTGAAAGATATCACCAAATATTTCTTTACTCCACAATGCAAGAGCATTCTTCGCCTGCTTGATTTTTATTTTAAACTCTAAAAGGATTCCTTGAACATTCAGCATCCTAATTCATTCTCACCACATCTTTAAATGTCGCATGTTCTATCCAGAATTTTAGTAATCTGAAAGGCTTCATGACTCTGGTTTCCCTGTTCTAACAAGTAATTAGTAATGGAGCATGTTCATAATCATCCACGAGAAAATATTCCACCTCAACATTAGATCATTGATCTTGAAAGAGTGCATTAGATAAAATTCTATCCAGTCTTTCAAAAATATAGGTTATCCCATATCTATCATTTCACCAAGTGAAAGGACTTCCTCTAAAATCAATTGGAATGAGATCACTAGATTCAATACAAATTCTGAAATAACTCTCTATGGTATTACTCAGAGGAAGGTCACTAATTTTTTCTAATCCATTAAGAACAACATTGAAATCACCACCTACTATCCATGGTGTATTCAAATTATTAGAAAATGCAAGAATCTCCTCCCATAAAGTCAACCTATGCTCCCTATCACATTTTGTGTACACACTATTAACCAGAAAATTAGTATTTAAGAACACATTTTTTTGTAAAATTGAGAGATGTTGCTCTGTGTTTCTAAATACTTTTGCATCAAACCCATGGTTGACAAAGAACCAGATTTAATTATTCAAGTTATGATATACTAATGGCCTCTTCAATCTATTTCTATATCTATGAATAGTTCTTGTATGTTGAAATTGTTCCAAAAGTGTGATAAAAGCAAATTCATGGAAATTGTGTAGCATATGCACTCCCTGAAAAGCCTTTTGTGACTTAAGAGATCTAATATTCTGCATTAAGGCTTTCAGCATCTTTTACTGTATTTTGACACCATATTTCTCTTTGGTAGAACTTTGCTAGGTTGAGACAAATATCTATACATGTAATTTTTTACTTTTTTTTATAGATTTTAACTGATTCTATTGCTCGAAGGGATAAGTCCGCTGATCTACAAATATTATCTTCAATTTCTTCTGACTGGCCTTTTTCACCTTATCTTATCTCATAATTTGCAACTTATTTTTAAACACCGTGAGGAAGAATGCACTTCATTAAACTTGTAACTCCACAGAAGAGATAGATGTGGGAATATCTATAATAGCCAAATCCTCAGTCCCAGATGTATGCATTATAATCTCCTTAGCCCCTGATTGTATCTCCCCTTTCTTTGCTATTGAGTTACAAGTCTCTATGTTACATTGTTGCTCAGCCACCAAACTGTGTTTTATCATTGGTTAGAGTATTCAACTCAATAGATTGATCTTATCTATAGCATTTATCTACATCATCTTGCCTTTTTTCTTCTTTGATAACAAGAATTGACTTCTTCTCACTTCCTTGTTTTATAGAAGGATCTGTCAATATCACACTTATAACATAAGAAACAGTCTTTTTCCATGATAAGTTAAAAAAGCCATGGAGACCCACTCCTTTGTTGAAAGCTGCTCTACACTTTCCCCTTCTTTTACATTGTTCTTCTCCTCATTTATCATTTATGTAATATTATTGTTACTTGTTGTAACTGATTGTTCTTGAAATTCCTCTGCCAGGGCTTGAAATGAATTCTCATTGGTTTTATCCTTATTAGGAGTAACTTCTTTCTCACTTAATTAACCTATATTGATGAATATCCTTTACATCGGATACCATCATTGTTGTTGCTTTTGATGCCATTGGTGCCCTCTTATGTATCCTTGACTACGTGAACTTCAAACCTTATCTTCCTCTTTTATTTGATTTATCAATTGATCATCATAGACCTTTTTTAGTTTCTTCATAGCCCTATAACTTATATTTTTGACAGTACTTGGGCATAATGTCGCACTGGATTTTTACGTTTTCAAATCTTGAGACTTTTGTAGTAGGGTTGATAATCTCCATTTCTACGAATTTATGAAATTGATCTAGTAAATAATCTTGCACCTTCATCTTAGAAAAACTAGGTCTCGTCTTGTTCAGTATAGCCATATCCAAGTGAAGTGGTTTACAAACTACTGACGCAAGTGAAAAGAGGGATTCTTTAACAAAGAAGGTTGATCTTAAATTTGGGAATGATATCTAGGCCATTACCTGCATCTCTTCCTCTATTTTGAATTTATCATCATATATTAAAGGCCTCATTTTGTAAGAATAGCCATCCTTGGCAGTCATGTAATGCACATTTTTGGACGTTGTGTTGACAAAATCCTCAAATAAATCAAATCTTATAAGGATATGACTCTTTCTTACAAATTCAATTATGCAATCACCTATTGCGTTAAGTTGCTTAGGGATTTGGATTCTCAAGTCTTCCATATTTGGCCAGCCATATGCAAATTTACCAATCACAACATACTGAAGGTTCTCAATTACATTTATTCTATTTACTTTATCTTCAGTCCATACCACCCTTAGAACCCCATCATTGTAGGTAAGCTTCTTAATCAGAATGAGTTCAACTAAGGCCTTAGAGGGTGCTTTAAGAGCATTAATGTTTAACGATTTTAGTAGGTCAGCAAATTTACCTTGCTGCAATGATGATAAAGCTTTACCAGGTGATGAGGAGGCTTTTGTGGGAGAGAAATCACTATGCAAATATGTAGGTTTCAAGGGTTTAGAATGTGAGAGTAAGGGAAAATTTATTGTAGTGATCGTATGAGGTGACTGATCAGCCTCTGGATCCGGCTAACCAGTAGACGAAATGGCCATTTCCAATGAGTTTCAGAAGCTGGTGGTTAGGTTTCTCTAGTTTCCATAAAATTGCACTTATTATTTTTATTATAAAGACTACTAGGTGATATATATAATTCTATTTTAGAAAACTCGTTCATAACTATTAATTGAACCACTACTTAAAAACATTCTTCCAAGTTAATTCGTTATTTTAAGGAAAAATGACATTCACCGGTCATTTTAAAAATAAATGGCCAACATTTGATTAAATTACCAAATAATGGTCAATCAGCCTAAGTATTGCCATGTAACGGCTATTGAGCTGCTTCAGCTCTCCTTTTCCCTATTGGCCCATTTCGACCATTTTTAGTATTTTTTTCAATTGAGACCATTCAAACCTTCTTTTTAAATATTTTAATTTTTTTTGCTATAAATTTTTTGACTAGAAAATGTTTGCTTTTTTTATTTAAAAAATAATAATTAAATATAATTGTATAATAAAATATATAATTATTAAAAAGCATATGTATCAATATAAGATATATGTATGAAAACTATACAAAATGTGTTTAAAAATAACAATTAAATGCAATTGTATAAAAATGGTATAATTATTATAAAGAATATGTACCTATATATGACATATATATAAATTGTATAGTTATATCAAATATGTATATGTATAAAATATAGATAATATAAAGTATAGAATGTGTATAGAAACTGTATAGTTATTGTATAAAATACGTATGTATAGAATGTGTATAGAAATTATGTAGTTGTTGTATAAAATATGTATTCGAATAATAATTGCAGACAAAGGTCGTATAGAATGTGTAAAAAAATCATATAAGTATTGTATAAAATATGTATCAAAACTGTATAATTGTATAAAAATTATATGACTGTATAGAAACTGCATCATTATCGTATAAAATATGTATCTAAATAATTATCTATAAATGCATATTGTTTATATATCTATAAATGTGGTATAGGGACTGTATCAATATAGTATAAAAATTGTATCAATATGGTATAAAGATTGTATCAATATGGTTATAGGGACTATGTCTATATGATATAAGGATTGTATCAATATGGTATAATATATGACCTTTTTTTTGTATATGATGTATATAGAAATTATAAAATTGTTATAATATATGTGTATGTGTGTGTGTAGGATGTGCATCGAAACTATATCACTATTACATAAATATGTTTATATCACTATTGTATTAAATTATATATATATATATATATATATATATATATATATAAATATGTGTGTATATATAAATATGTTTTGTATTATTTCAATATAATACAATTAAAAGAATAATTTTTTTAAAAATAAATAAAAGAGCTAAAAAAAAGTACCATTTTGATGGAATTAGTTTCGGCCGAATGATCATTTTTGTTTTTATCCCTTATTTTAAAGACTATTGAGTGTTATATATAATTCCGTTTTAAAAATCCCTACAAATATTTATTGAACCTCACCTTAAAAACATTTTTCTAGGTTTGTTCGGATTTACATATCACTATTTTTCTAATTTTATTTTTATTTATTATTTATTATTTTTGACAAATTAAGAAAAACAAAAAAAAATCATGTTTTACCCTTAGAATTACTTACTTACTTATTCTTCAAATTATTTTTCAATATTTATTACTCCCTCTGTTTAAAAAAGAATAACTTACTTTTCTTTTTAGTCTGTTTAAAAAAGAATGATACCTTTCCTTTTTTGGTAATACTTTAATTTCAACTTTTCACATGGCATGTTTAGCATCACAAAATTAAATGACATTTTGATACATTTGACACTACTTTAATTTAAGATCCCAAGATTCAAAAGTATTTTTTATTTTTTAAACTTTGTGTTAAGTCAAAGTAGGCCATTCTTTTTTAAAACGGAGGAAACATTAAACATCAATAAATAGGAATAGTATTATAAACTCATTATATCAATCATTGTTTTCATAATGAATTTTTATGCTAAGAAAATCAAAAGTGATAAGTAGAAGTGAACGGAGGGAGTACAATTCTTATGCTATCCACAGAAGTTTCCTAGTCATAGAGAGTTGAGAAAATTGAAGGAAAGGTATCTTTTAAGTTTTGAATGAAGGATTGGTGACATTGACCAACTTAAAGGGTCAAACATCATTAGAAAACTTGATTAAGTTAATTATGGACTTGATTAATATTTTCAAAACTTTCTAATCTTTTCAAAAATTCAAATCAACCCACACGCCTTTTTAATCCAAATCAACCAGTCTCTCACCTCTCTCTCTCTCTCAACAGCTTCTCTTAACTCTCTCCTAACCAATAGTTCTGTAAAATTCTCCCTTTAATCTTCGGTGACTTCAACTTCTGGCGAAAAATAGTCAGACGAGTTCTCTTTCGACTTTCAACCATCAATCGACGTGAAGACTTCTCCGGCGACAAGAACTTCGAGTTCTTCGTCATCCCATTTCCTTTTTCACAGGTAAAGAATTATGAAGAAACAGAGGAACTTGAGGCAACTACTCTTCTAGTATTAAAATATGGACTGAATAAAATTCTAATTTTTTACATTTCTTCTTTTTGTTGTTGTACTGTTGATTTGGATTTGTTGGTGATTTTTGTTCACAGTTGATGTTCTTAGTGTGTGTGTGTGTGTGATGTGTTAGTGTTGCTGGGTTGATTTGTTGTTTGTCTTGGTAAAAATGGTGTTACAACAGATGAAACATCTGATGTAACAGATGAAATATCTGATGCGACCGATGAAGACATCTGATGCAACAGATGAACAATCTAACAGATTATTCATCTGTTGGGAGAAACGAATCTTCTGTTTGGAAAAAATCTAAATAATATTGATCCAACAGATAACATATTTTGCAATAGATGAGTGATATGTTTCAACAGGTCAGTGATCTATTTTTATTGTCTCCAACAGTATCTTCCACCCGTTGCAACAGTTCCACCCGTTGCAACAGGTCAATTATATGTTACAACTGATAACATACCTGGTGCAACAGATTAGTGATTTATTTTTATAGTTTCCAACAGATTACTCATCTGTTGCAATAGGTCAATTATATGTTGCAACAGATAACATACCTATTACAACAGATTAGTGATCAGTTTTTGTAGTTTCCAACGGATTACTCTGTCGTTGCAACAGATAAACTACCTGGTGCAATAGACTAGTGATCTATTTTTATGGTAACGGTTTACTCATCCTTACAACAGGTTAGTTATATGTTGTAACAGATAAACTACCTGGCGTAACAGATTAATGATCTATTTGTATGGTTTGCAACGGTTTCCTTATCCTTGCAACAGGTTGGTTATGTGTTGCAACAGATAAACTACCTGTGCAACATATTAGTGATCTATTTTTACTATTTTCAATGGATTACACATCCTTACAACAGGTTGTTTATAGGTTGCAACAGATAAACTACCTGGTGCAATAGATTAGTGATCTGTTTTGATGGTTTCCAACGGTTTACTCATCCTTTGCAATGGGTCGATTAAATGTTGCATCAAATAAAATACCTGGTGCAATAGATTAGTGATTTTTTTTATTGTTTCCAACAGTTTACTCATCCATTGCAATAGGTCGGTTATATGTTGCAACAGATAGCGTACCTGGTGTAACAGATGTGTGGTCTATTGGAACTGTTATTTTACCGTTTGTGTGTTAGATTTACTATTATCCTTTTTAACAATGCATTAATCAATTATAATCTATTTTATGTTCCTGTTAATTTAAGATAATATAACTCCCAAAAGAAAAGAAATCGAATCAAGTCCAAGTAAAGGAACAAGTGCAGTAGCTTGGCTACATCCACCACTCTATGAGCTTGCTTTACAAGCGTTATCTCAATTAGAACCAGAAGATAATGAACACGGGGAGGAGGAATGTCTCAAAATATATGATCCAAATTCTAATAGCCCTTCCGCTGAAGAGTTGGTCAAAACCTTCAGTATTGATTGTTATCCTATGAGAATGTAGTGCGATGGTGCCAAAGATTTAACGAGTGATTTCGTGGTTAAGTCAGCCATGGGAAAATCTTTTGACGCCTTCAGAAAATAACTTTGAGAACAAAAATTAGATGCTAATTTTAGGGAAAGCTGCTTTGGAAAATATCTTGATTTGCCGGAGGATAACAATGCTTGTTTCCAGATGAAAATGGTATACGATTTTCTCAAGCGTAGGTTTATGTATGAAAACAAAGACAATATGGATGAGGTATGGATAAATTACTATGGCATGCCTGTTTGTTTTGGTTGGAAGGAGTTTTCCATAGTTACCAGACTAAAATATTATCCTTTTTCTCCTTCTCCAGTTATACCTGCTCTAACCCAAAAAAGCACCCCGCACACCCAAAAAAGGCAAAGGCAAGTCGAGTGATCGTGAGAACCTGGTGTCCATTGTTGGTCCAAGCTTCAAAAATAAAAATTTGATAAAAGCGTTGAAAGGTAAAAGACTCTCAAAAAAGCATAAGCAATCATTGCTCTTGGTTTGGTTTGTACATAATATATTTTGGGCGAGAGACGCTAACAACAACATAAGCCCCGATTTAATAAATCTCTCTGAGGATCTTGAGGTATTTAACTGCTATCCTTGGGGTTATTAAAGCTTCAAAATGACTGTCCAATATTTGTTTACTCCATTAATGCCAAAGACAAACAACTTATATGGCTTTCCATTGGCCTTCATGGTAAATATTTCTTTTATCATGATATGATTCATCATATTTTTATTCAATAATGTTTTTGATTTATTGGCGTTATGTTATAGGTTTGGGAATTTGAAGCTATTCCTTATTTGAGCAAACAAGTGAACTACCAGGAAGAAGTTTCCTATCCAAGAATCCTGAGATGGTTGTCGGCCAAAACTGATAAAAATGCAAAATTTCTTGATCTTTTCAACACCTTGAAGGAAGTAGTAAGTCCAATTCTAATCAAGTTTTTATTTTAATTAATGATTATTTTAAATGATTTCATCATCATTCTAATATATGTACTAATTATTTTAGATTTTCCATCCATGGCTTGTTCCGACCAATCGAGAGTTGAAGATGCCATTTTTTCTTACTTTACGGTCTGTGCAAACATTATTAGACCCTAAGGTCGTTGATGAAATGAAAATGGAATTATTTGGAGCAACAACCATCAGAAGAAATACAATTTTGAAGGGTGGGCTTGTTGTTGTTGATGATGGTAGTGGTAGAGGTGCTGCTGTTGGGGCTAATGATGCTCCTCTTATAGTTTTTAAAATAAAAAGTCATTATGATTATGATCATACTGGTTGTATAGATTTTTCTCTAGATTTTACCACATCTAGCGAATGTTCTGCGTGCAAATGTCAAGACTGTAAGGCAAAACACGATGGACTGATTAATGCTATTAATGCACTAACTTCTTTTGTAAAGAAAATGACATCTAAGAGAGGTTTCATTACATCAAAGAGGATTTCATATCCATACACTCCACTAGATATCAAGGCGGCTAAGAAGAAAAGGAAAGATACTTCCAAGGCATCATCAAGCATAAAAAAGCAAAATTGCAATGCCTCTGTCTTTGTCTTGCACCGTTGTTCAGTGTGCAAGGGCCACAGGAGAGCAACATGAGCCAAAGAAGGTGATTGTACATCATTTGTTCCTACAAACTAATAGGCACATATCTATTTCAATAACTGATACATCTGCTGAAAATTATCAAACAGATATATACATTTGTTGCAACCGTTGTTTAACCTGTTGCATCAGATGCGTTATTTGTTGCAACAGATGAGTCTTATGTTGTAACAGATTGGTTATCTATTTAAAATTATTGTACTGCTCTGATTTACCTATTCGAATTTATCCCAACAGATGATCCATCTATTGCAACATAAGTCTTATCTGTTGCAGCAGATGGACAATCTGTTGTATACCTGTAATTAGCATTGACAATTTTTGGCTTTCTAGATGGATGTCACAGTAGAAGCCACTGCTGAAGAGCATAATATTACAGTTGATAATCCATCAACTGCTTCTAAAGAAAAAGTAAAAGTAGAGCCTGTCAGTTTGGGAGAACGAAAGAATTACCCATTTGAAGGGTTCAACATCTCGGATGAGGCTCCAAAAAAACTAACACAGTTGATCAACGACTATTCAGAATGGATTGTGGATGGTCTTTTAAAGCATCATGCCGACAGGTACATAAATCAATTTTTAAAGATATTATTTTATACGATTCTTGTTGTAAGAACATGACATTAACACATATAAATCATCATGTAGAAAATAAAATGATGAATGGTATAAAGTGAACGAATTGAGTCTTGATTTTAATATGTTCGACTTTGTTGTTGCACATCCCGGAATGAAGAATTAGTTCTATTTGATGTCACATCCCCAAACTTGCTGGAATAATGAGGTTTAAATGTCATATAGTAATTAATTAATACTTTATTTAATTGCATGTGTATTAATGTTTTCATCACGTAATTCAAAATATTTGATAATATGCACAACACATCAATGTCATTTCTTACTACCTCCGAAAGAAGGCCAAGTTTCAAAAAGAAGAACAATACAGATACACGATAGGCAATTGTCTGTATAAAGTTTACATCAATAATGCCTACGATAGGTATTGTCAACAACAGCCGAAAGTTTCCCAAAATGAGGAATTCTTAATCAACATCATCAAAGGTTTTAGCATTTCAGTTGGCTTACCTTGGCATTTGGTCGACGAAGCGTACATTCCAATTAATTGTGGTGGTGAATTCCATTAGGTGTTGGCTGTCAACGTTCTAAAAGAGAGGCACATCCGAGTTTATGACTCGATGTTGCGAAGGAGACATTCCGGGCTATCGTCTGACATACAAAAGTTGGCCAAAATATTTCCTACTTACCTTGATATGAGTGGCTTTTGGATCAAAAGGTTAGTACTGATTGGTCAACGATTGAAAAATATCAGGATAAAATGGGTAATCCATTTTATGTACACTATGTTAAAGGAATTTCTCAACAAACCATTGATAGACTATAAGTAAGTTTAAGTGTCATGATTTAGTTTCATTTCACAAATTTCACAACGCTTTCATGAACGGCAAGATATCGATTATCTATTTTTTTAAAACACAGGGATTGTGGTCTTTTTGCTGTCGTGTACGCCGAGTATTTGAGCGATGGATTACAAGTACCAAATGATGGACTTGATACCGGATTACTCCTCAAAAGATATGCTACTCTTTTATGGAAATACGGAAAAGCGAAAGATCAGAAGCCATATGTAAGCGACATTAAAGATCCACAACGCCCAAAGACGAATTCCACAGCACCGAATGAAGAACAACTTTTCCATATTGAGTAGATCTTTATAGATTGAGTCCATCAATGTAATAACCTATCCTCCTTGGTTTAACTTATTGATTTATTTGTAGAGTAGATTATTTGTGCCCATAATAATTTTTTTACAATTCATTTATTTATTGAGTTATTTCATGTAATTTATGAAGGCTTCAACTTATTTTATGTTGTCTATGAATATAATGTAATCCTGAGTTTTGAACATGTTAATTGAAATGGAATACTAGATTCAAATATCGCAACAGATAATACATTTGCTGCAACAGAGGACATATCTTATCAAATAGATTTAGACATATGTTGCAACATGAGATGCAACACGTAGGTCATCTACTGAAAATTATATAATAGGTCTTCCTACTTTCTTGATTTTTTCCAACAGATTACCTATCAGTTGCAACAGATAGATTATATATTGCAACAGATTGGATATTTGTTGCGACAGAAAGATTGGGAAACATCTATTAATGCAACAGATGACCAACCTATTCCAAAAAATAATCAATTTATCACAACAGGTTCTATATCTGTTACAATAGATATACTATTTGTTGCATTATAAAAATTCAACTTGGCCAGTATAAAAATTATTGTCACTACATTAAAGTGAAGTGCTTAAAATGAAAAATTATTATCGTGTTCGTATCCGTCTTTGTACACATTCTTGTTTATACACGAGCTCCATCCATTTAGTTAGTATCCCATAAGCCCAAACCCATTGCATCTTTTCTACAATAGGGTCACACATATCGGTCATTTTTATGCCGATCAGCAAACACTCGATGTATGCAAGCAAGTACGACCCGCAAGATGCAACGATTTTATTTTTGGGAGCTTGATGTTCTTATTTTGATCTTCAAAATCCCATGATTCCTTCATTAAGACTTCAACCGGAAAATGATCCATTAGCTTACTCTGCGTCAACAACTTGGGCAAAAACTTCAAGAGTGGCTGCATGTGGGCTAAAAACGTGTCATCATTGAAGATAGGTAAGTTGCAGTCATAAAGCTTAATCTTTCCCTCGTAGAGTAGTATCTCAATAATGAGAAAATGTTTGACTTCCACGTTCATGACTGCAAGGATTCTCTTTGCCTTGGTCCAGCTCTTGCCGTGTGGATATGGACTCTTCCCTCTAACATATTTAATCGCTTCTTCATCCCATTAGAACATATAAACTAACTTATCAAATCCCAGGCCATCAAAATCAGCTATCTTACGGATATCAACGTACCTATCCTTGAAATTATTGTAGAAGTTGAGGTCCATTATCCTATCGGCAGCATCATAAGCATATGGGTATGCTAATTTTCTGCCCCTCATGAGGCAAAGAATTTCATCAACATACTGTGGTATAAGAACACTATTTTTAAATAGGTTAGTAATTGTAAAGAATAAAAACATAGTGGAAAGAATTCGATGCAGAGGGTTCTCTGAATCAGTTCATAGATTACCAAACCAACGCAACTTATGCAATAGATGTGTATTATATTGCAACAGAATACCAAGATGTTACAACAGATTACATATCTGCTGTATAGATTCTTCTTCATGGAATAGATTGGAAGGCTAGGTTAGCAAAAGTAAACTTACATTGTCCTCATACCACACACGCATATTTGTCATATTCGTGAAGCCTTTGGCGGAAAATGAATGCATGGTGTATTCTTTTGGAACCTTCGTCCTTCCATTTATGATTTCTTGCAGTTTTTTTCCTTCTCCTTGCGAAGTGCCGTACATATGTCCACCTTCTTCAGCGGCCCCTGAACTTCAACAAATCTTGGAGCGGAAGGAGTTGTAATTTTTGCTGTTTTCAAAATAGAGAGAATTTGTCTAATTTTTCTTCTCTTCTTCCTAACCGCCACTGTAGGAGTGCATGGCTCCTTCACCTCGTTGGATGGTATGACACCCCTCCTGGATTTCAACTCCTCGGAAGCTTCAGCAATAGCCTATAGTTTTTAAGGAGTTTATCCTCTCTGTCCTTGTACACTGTGCATTTACAATAAGAATATGACGGTGGGAAACGATGAAAGGGACTACTATAAATGTGGAAAAGACCCTGTAGGGGTGAGAGGGACCTGTGCAAGGGTGTTTTCAAAAGTATTTATTTTTTGCTGAGCACCAACATGCTCATAATCACGACTGGAAGTAGCAGCAGTAGCAGGATGGCTTCCACCATCAGAAACAACTCCACTATCAACCCCCCAGAAGAAGCACCCAAATCTGTTGCAGTTTGAGGTTGGTTGTAAAGAGCTTCAACATTGGGCTGACCTTGCCTAACTGCTCTTCTTATGGATGTTTCTCCAGCTAATTCCTTCTTTATTAACTCTACTGTTGTATCAACAAGACCCAAAGTAAGAAAAGAAGTCATCCCCAGCTCATCAATGGTAGGAACGATCCAAGGATGCACAACCTATTAAAAAAAGATAGGAGGAATTTAAATCATATAATAATAATTTGCAGCCAGTTGGGTTACATGGATGTTAAAACAATCAACTTATGCAATAGACGATCTAGCTACCGCAACAACTGATCTGTATGTCACAATGGATTGACAATATGTTGCATCAGATTACACATCTGTTGCATAATTTGCATCAGATGGGTAATCTGTGGAGTTGGGTTTAGAGAACTAGAGTAACAGATGGTTAATCTATAGAAAAATATGGATTGTCTGTCACAACAGATTACCCATCTGTTACACCAGTTGCAGTTGATGGGTAATCTATTGTAACAGATGACCCATCTGTCGTAATAGATGGAACATCTATTTCAATATCTTTCTTTGAGGTAAATTATTTTAGTTGAAAGAAGACGTACTGAATCATCCGGAGGGTTAAAAAGATCAGCCTCCTTAGTATATTTTTCGCTGCTCTTCGTTGCAGCCAACCACCTAAGGATCCTTGGATGAGAAAACTTATCCGGATAATCCTTGAACTGCTTTCGGAGGGGAGGAATGGCTTTACATGCCAAAGCCTAAAAAATGTAAATAGGAAGCAAGAAAAAAAAGTCATAATAACTATATTCAATATAAATTAATGGATGAGTAAAAATATGATCAATTTTACCATGAAAGCCCAGGGAAAGCCGTATAATGTGATCGTCTTTGGGATATCTTTGTCAAAAAATATTTGACAGTCAAGTAGTAGCTATCATATCCCTAGGGATAATCATTGAATTTCCCAAAATCATCAGGAAGCGCCAACAAATCATGTTCTATGACTTTCCTGATGTCTCTTACCAATAAAACGGAATGGACAAACCAAACTAAACACAATTTCTCCCTATAGTGATTTGGTATGTTTTTATTCTCGAGATCCGCCATCAAATCCTCCACTTTGTAGCTAGATCTAACAGTGCCCAGCAACCTATCTTTTTTTTACCTTGCATTTGTTAGACCCTTTGTGAGGTGTTTCCTTGATGAGAGATTCTTCTAGACGATCGCATCTTAAGCCCATCACTATGGCAAACTCTTTCAATCCAAAACAAATCGGCATTCCACAGTAGTTGATCTAGACTTCATCCATCTTTTTGCCACCCTACTTCGAATCTTTATAATCCCCTGCATACTTGATCCCGTGCTTGAGAAGGCCATATACCATGCTTATTGGGAAATGGAGAGTGCGGTCCTCAGACAGCTCAAGAAAGTATGCAAAACAGCTCTTCGTAAAAAGTCCATCTATGTTTTCATTCTTCATAATACTCCTAAGTTCGTCAAAAGGTTTCCCCAACTAACATTTAAGTACAAGATCACCAAATACTGCATTAGGGATATTCATCGGCATCGCAACTCAAAACTTATCAATACTAATAGTTTTGATAAAATCATGTTGGGGTTTCGATATTATTTCACGCCCCATTGGTGAGAAGGAGTTATCATTTTCCTCAGCTTCATTTTGCCCTGACTGAGATTGTTCTGGAAGTTCCTGCGAATCTATCTGTACTCTTGCCCTTTTTGTTAGGTGATCAGAAGTTGATCCATTTTCATTTTTTTTTTCTTTTGGGAGACATCTTTTAACTACAAATAATAGAAAAATAAAAAATACATTGCATTTGATGTCTGCATAATTTTTTAAAAAAAGGTAAGACAAATTTTAATAAATTATTCTACGCCACATTACAAAAAAAATACTCCAATGGATAACCCATCAGTTGGAACACATGGGGAATCTGTTTGAAGACCTATTTAATATCTCCCAATAGATCTTCCACCAGTTGCAACAGATGGACCACAACCAATGCCACCACCAATTCCACCAAGACCAGCACTAATGCCACGAATAACAATACCAACACCAAGACCACCGACACCACCACCAAAAATACAAATACCGACACCACTAACAACAACCACCAATACTACAAAAAACACCATCCAATAATACCACGATAGTCGACAAAGTACTAAGATAAAAACTAGGGTTTTCTCGGGTGCTTCCTACTTTTTTAGCATCAAAACACAAAATTTCTAACCCATTCTCGAAGATAATACAACTAAAAGTCTTATTTGTCATCATTGACTAAAAATCCCTAATTTTTAGAATAAAAAACAAATGTAGAACTCTTCTCGAACTCTGTTACCTATAAATATAAAGAAAACGACGGATACAAGCGAGAATGAAGTCAAAAATAATAATTATATGGTCGGAAAAAGGAAGAAAATTGATCTATTTTGAAGGGTAGAGAAATATATTGGGTAGTTGTTGTTTGTATTGTTGAGAGAGAGAGAGAGAGGAGCGAGAACTTGAGATTTGAAATAAGAAAATTTTTTTCCCACAAATGGATGATTTGTATGGGTTGATTTATAATTTTGAAAAAGAATGATAAGTTTTGAAATTGTTAATTTGGTCAGAATTGATCTTAATTAATTTTTAAAATTTCAAAAGATATAGTTTTTAAAATATTAAGTTAATGAGAACTCATTTCACCTCAAAGTGATCGATCGACGACTCGGGTCGGGATGAATTGAATACCAACACCATGCAAATACAACGACTCAATTGAAGTTATTGTTGACCCTGTAAGCTTATTCATTCATTCCTACTTCCACCTAAATCAATTTAGGTACTATTAATCTTAATATTAAGTTAATGTGAACACATTTCAACTCAGAGTGATCGATCGATGACTCGGGTTGGGATGAACGGAATACCAACACCATGCAAATACAACGACTCAATTGAAGTTGTTGTTGACCCTGTAAGCTCATTCATTCATTCCTAGTTCCACCTAAATCAATTTAGGTACTATTAATCGTAACATTAAGTTAATGAGAACTCATTTCAACTTAGAGTGATCGATCGACGACTCGGGTCGGGATGAACAGAATACCAACACCATGCAAATGCAATGACTCAATTTAAGTTGTTGTTGACCCTATTAGCTCATTCATTCATCCCTAGTTCCACCTAAATAAATTTAGGTACTATTAATCTTAACATTAAGTTAATGAGAACTCATTTCAACTCAGAGTGATCGATCGACGGCTCGGGTCGGGATGAACGGAATACCAACATCATGCAAATGCAACGACTCAATTAAAGTTGTTGTTGACCCTGTGAGCTCATTCATTCATCCCTAGTTCCACCTAAATTAATTTAGGTACTATTAATCTTAACATTAAGTTAATAAGAACTTATTTCAACTCAGAGTGATTGATTGACGACTCGGGTCAGGATGAACGCAATACCAACACCATGCAAATGTAATGACTCAATTGAAGTTTTTGTTGACCATGTGAGCTCATTCATTCATCCCTAGTTCTACCTAAATCAATTTAAATTCTATTAATCTTAACATTAAGTTAATGGGAACTCATTTCAACTCAGAGTGATCGATCGACGGCGGGATGAACGGAATACCAACACCATGCAAATGCAATGACTCAATTGAAGTTGTTGTTGACCCTGTGAGCTCATTCATTCATTCCTAGTTACACCTAAATAAATTTAGGTACTATTAATCTTAACATTAAGTTAATGACAACTTATTTCAACTCAGAGTGATCGATCGGCGACTCAGGTCGGGATGAACGCAATACGAACACTATGCAAATGCAATGACTCAATTGAAGTTGTTGTTAACCCTGTGAGATCATTCATTCATCCGTAGTTCCACCTAAATAAATTTAGGTACTATTAATCTTAACATTAAGTTAATGAGAAATCATTTCTACTCATAGTGATCGATCGATGACTCGGGTCGGGATGAACGCAATACCAACACCATGCAAATGCAACGACTCAATTGAAGTTGTTGTTGACCCTGTGAGATAATTCATTCATACCTAGTTCAACCTAAATAAATTTAGGTACTATTAATATTAATATTTAGTTAATGAGAACTCATTTCAACTCAGAGTAATCGATCGATAACTCAGGTTAGGATGAACGGAATACCAACACCATACAAATGCAATGACTCAATTGAAGTTGTTGTTGACCTTGTGAGCTCATTAATTCATCCCTGGTTATACCTAAATCAATTTAGGTACTATTAATCTTAACATTAAGTTAATGAGAACTCATTTCAACTCAGAGTGATCGATCGATGACTTAGGTAGGGATGAACACAATACCTAAACCATGCAAATAGAACGACTCAATTGAAGTTGTTGTTGAACCTGTGAGCTCATTGATTCATCCCTAGTTCCACCTAAATCAATTTAGGTGCTATTAATCTTAACATTAAGTTAATGAGAATTCATTTCAACTTAGAGTGATCGATCAATGACTCGGGTCGGGATGAATGCAACACCAATACTATGAAAATACAATGACTCAATTGAAGTTGTTGTTGACCATGTGAGCTTATCCATTCATCCCTAGTTCCACCTAAATCAATTGTAATGAAATCTCTTACAACAAACAACTGAGTTGTTGGATATTTTTAAACAGATAATCATATTTATTGCAACAAATAACATATCTGATTTAATTATCAAATAGAAATTTCCATCTGTTGTGACAGATGACTGAGTTGTTGGAAATTTTCAAACATATATTAATATTTGTTGTAACAGATTACATATCTGATTTAGTTATCAAATAGACATTTGCATTTGTTGTCATAGATGACTGAGCTGTTGGGTTTTTTAAACAGATATTTATATTTGTTGTAACAGACGACATATCTGTGTGAAAATCTTTTTTTTTTCTTTAAATTTTAAAGCAAGATTCTGTCCGAGTAGATAAAGTAGTACTACTAAAGGCGGTAAAAAATATTTCTTGGATAACTCAAATTTCTCATTGAGTAGTCTTGTCTTGTCTTTTCAATGTCACCCATTTTCTTTCTCGTGCCTCTCAAATTATTAATGAATATTGAAACCCCTAATACTTCTTCTATTTCATATTAGTTGGCCCCTATTGACTTGGCACATCCATTAAGAAAATATTAATTAGGGGTTTATTTAACCAAATTAGCCTTATTAATTATGCTTTGAAAATATAAATTTGAATAAATATACTTTGTTTAGTTATTTAATATTAAGGATAGTACATATAGAAATTAGAATTATCTCTCCTCCACCCCTAAATTTATTTTATCCGTCTCTCATCTTTTTCTTTCTCTCTTCTTTAGGATTATCACAACCTTTTTTCTCTCCTCTTTCTCATAAAGATTCTTTCAAATCTAAACTGATCCATATCTTAGATTCCTCAACTGAAATTGTTGTTTTGATCCTCTTTTGACATTTAGGTATGGTTCACTATTGCTCTTTCATTCTCATTTTATTTTTTGCAAGTTATTTACATCTATTTTTTATTTAATTACTATTTACCCATATCATATTTATTTAAAAAATTTGAAGAAACTTTTAATTGTTAAATAAACGAATCGAGAATTTTTATTATAATATGCATAAAAAGTCATCTGTTGGGAGAATTTTAAAAGCCTTATTGGCAGTGTCATTTTTTTGTATGTATTTTTTTTGTTTCTTTGTTGTTGATGCTGTTATTGATGTTGTTGGTGGGGTTGGAGTTGTTGGAACTTGTGGTGTGGTGTTGTTGATTGTGTTGGAATATAAGATGTTGCTTCTTTGTTGTTGATGATGTTGTTGGAACAAATGTTGTTGTTTTCTTTATTGTTGATGTTTTTTATTTGTTTTTTCTTTGTAGTTTATGTTGTGGTTTATGTTGCAATAGATGGAGCAAATTTTGTAACAAATCAAACCACCAGCAAGGCTGGTTTGACGTATTCCAACAGACTCTACATATGTTGCAACAAACTCCACATCTGTTGCATTAGAATCCACATCTGTTGTATCAGACTTTACATCTGATGCAGCAGACTCCTCATCAGATGCAACAGATACTTCATCTAATACAACAGACTCTACATCTGTTACAATAGATGGATAATGTTTTTTCTATGACATTAATTTTTTTTCTCTTCTTTGTAGATATAAGGAACTGAAAGTTGATCAACTTTTACCCGACCATCACAAGAGGCTACAGTAAAGATGGGTTCAGAGGAATAAGCTGGATGCAGATGGAACCACTTCATATGTTGGAAGTATGTATTATTGATAATGTTATCCTAGAAACACACATAGAGTACACTGATTTTGTGAATGTTGTTTTTACTGATTAGTCATAGATCATTCAAACAAGATATCTGTAATTTTATAGTTAAGTTTGGTAGGTCCGAACTGATAAGGTTGAGGGACCATGAATATGGTTCTGATACCCAGTTAAGATTTAATATCGGTTGTTGCACATGTTTATTTGTCAAGCATTGTGAAGGATCTAGTTTTGGTGTCGTTATAAAGAGATTCAATAGCGATTGGACTAACTTTTAGGGTGCATTGGATTCTGAGAAGGCCTTCGAAGCCTAGCACTACATCTAATAAGAACGAAAAACCAAAATAGTTATTTACCAATCCCAAATTTATATGGTTGGGCTGCTTGGGGTGATAATTATACACCAGAAGATGCGGTAGAAAAATACTTTCGAGAGAAAATGAGTGGTTGATGAAAGACGATATCATATGAGAGATAATTGAAGAGGATACATAGGTAACTTCTAGCGAATCTGGCCGATGAAATTATCTTAAAACATGAGAAATATATATCAAGTGCAAATATGAAAGTGTATATGGTAATGTAAATTCATTTGTTGTCTCTCTAAGAGAAAAATAATGTAGATAGTCATTTTCCTAGGGATCTTCGACTAGGTAGCGTGGTCAGGATTTTCACCTAGATAGATAATAGCAGAAGAACAAGAAAGCCACCTTAAGGAAATCGAGGGTTGAAATATTATACAGCTAGTCTAAAAAACTTCCGCCAACAACAACTGCAGTTAAAGTAAGGAATCTATGTGAAGGAGGTAATTTCTAAATTTTAAATTGCATCCCATGCCTTCTTATTTGTGGTTTCGATCAGGTCCATTGTTGTTGACCTTATTAGAACCACAAACGTGATTGAAAGACAGATTGAGTGTCACTACTCACTTAGCAATATGGTTATAATTGATTGTGTTTTCTAGACTTAGAATGCTTTTAACATTTCTTGGAGAAGATTAGAGACTTGCTGTAGTATGCGAATCCTAATAATTTTCAAGCTTGCCTCCAGCTTGCTGATTTGGTCTTCAAGTTTATCGTTCCCGTCTTTGAATTTGGTATAGAGTTCCTGAGCTCTTGTGAGCTCGATCAGGAACACTACCTTTAAAGTTGTGGCATTGTAGAAGACCTTCAAAACACCTTCTTCAGAATCCTTAAAGGATACATGAAGGGTCGTTGTGTATGTTTTTAGGTCAAAATGTGTTGATGCACAGTGAAGATGTGGTCTCAATAGTTGAATAACTCACTTTTATCGAGCGTTTCTCAATGCAGCTTGCTCAACCAACCTTCAAGGGTTTTGATAAATTAATTATCAAGGATTTATGTAACGTTTGATCTAAACTAACTTTACCAAGCCTATCAAATGTTATGTAATTGCAGGCTCGTTACCCTATTAAAACCTTTACCCGAGTTAGTGAATAGATTAAACGATCTCAATATATCAGCCTTTCTGCTGATCTCTCTTCTCTTATACATAGGACAACATATCCGCCATGTAAAAGTCTACACTATCTCCATAAATGCTTCCACAGTGAAATTATTTAGAAGGATTGATTATTGGTCTCTCAATATCACTTTTATGAATTTCTTGACGTCTTTTCCAATTATATTGGAACTGGCGTCTTATCCTACCCCTTGCTTGAATGGTGAAAGATATTTTATCTCATTTATTGATTACTATTCAAGATATATATATATATATATCTTTTGCTTAATAAATCAGAAGCACTTGATGCTTTTAAAAATTTTAAAACAGAAGTAGAAAAAACAAATTGAAGCTCAGATCAAAATTGTACGGCCTGATAGTGGTGGATAATATTATGATAGGTACATAGAAAAAGGACAAGTTAAAGGTCTATTTACTGAGTTCCTTAAAAAAGAAGGTATAATTACATAGTATACCATGTCAGGAACATCACCACAAAATGATATGGTAGAAAAAAGGAACCAGAAATTAATGAACATGATAAGAAGCATAATTAGCCGATCAAGTTTATCTTTATCCTTATGGAGTAAATCCTTAAAAACTATTATGTATATTTTAAATAAAGTTCCATCCAAGGCTGTCCCCAAGACACTTTTTGAATTATTTAAAGAATGGAAATCTAGTTTAAGCCACTTGCACGTTTGAGGAAGTCCAACTGAAGTGAGGATTTATAATTTACATTTTTAAAGGTGAGATAAACCAACAATAAGCGGTTTCTTTATAGGCTATGTGGTTAACTCTAAAGAATTCATGTTTTATTGCCCTTCTCATTCTCCTAAATTTGTTGAGGCTAGAAATGCTAAATTTTTTAAGGAACATGATATAAGTGGGAGTGGTTCAACTAAAGTAGTGGAACTAAAAGAGTTAAGGAAACCACTTATGGTACCTTTATATACCAAAAACTAAAATATAAATCAGGTAAATTGTCATGAATTACCTGAAGAGAAACAAGTTCAAGATACACCACAACTTGATGATCCACGTGAAGAACAATCCAATTTAGCCAAACTCATTGTTGAAGGATCACCTGAACAAGTTAAAGTAAGAAGATCCTCAAGAGTTCATAGACCATTAATTTCTAGTGACTATGTTGTATATCTTTAAGAGTCTGATTATGAGATTAGACTTAAAGATGATCCATGCTTATTTTCACAAGTCATGAGTGGTGAAAAATTCACACTTTGGTATGATACCATGAAAGAAGATATAGAACCTATGGCTAAAATAAAGTCTGAGATCTCATTGAATTACCAAAATAATTCTCTATTCTATAATCTAAATGGGTTTATAAAACCAAAAGAGACTCGTATTGTGATGTTGAGCAATATAAAGCTAGAATTTTAGTCAAGGGTTTCACCCAAAAATAAGGTGTTGATTACCATGAAACATTCTATCCCGTGTCAAAGAAGGATTCATTAAGAATAATCATGACATTAGTAGCTCATTTTGATTTTGAGCTACATCAAATAGATTTGAAAATGACCTTCTTGAATGGAGATCTTGAAGAAAAGGTATACATGCATCATCTTGAAGGATTTAGTGATAAGAATGAAAGTCACCTTGTTTGTAAGTTGAATAAATCTATTTATGTACTAAAACAGGCTTCTCGCCAATGGTATATTAAATTTCATAATGTTGTTTCGTCATTTAAATTTATGGAGAACATCATTGATCAATGTAATACCTTAAGATAAATAGGAGTAAATATATTTTTCTAGTCTTATATGTGAATGACATTTTACTTGCTAGTAATGATTTTGGGTTGTTTCATGAGACGAAATAGTTTCTTATTTAAAATTTTAAAATGAAGGATATAAATAAAGCCCTATATGTCACTGACACAAAGATTCACAGAGATAGATCTCACCGATTGCTTGGACTATTTTTTAAGAGCCTATATTGAAAGAATATTGAAAAGATATGAAATGAAAAATTGTTCACATATAGTAGCACATATCATTAAAGGTGACAAATTCTCATTGAATCAAAGCCCACAAAATACATTGTTACAAGAGAAAATGAAAGATATTCCATATGCTTCACTTATTGGGAGCCTTTTGTATGCACAGGTCTGCACTAGACCTGATATTGCCTTTGTAGTAGGACTACTTGGTAGATATCAAAGTAACACTGATCTTGATCATTAAAAAAATGAAAAAAGGGTTTTGAGATATTTATAAGGAACCAAGGATCTTAAGCTTACATACAAATAGTCTGACTCATTGGAAATTATTAGGTATTCAGACTCCAATTTGGGTGGATGCAAAGACAGTGGTAAATCTACTTTTGGATATATTTTTCTTCTTGCTAGAGGTGTTCTTGGAGAAGTGTTAAGCAAACCATTGTTACAACATCACATTGTCTATGAATGGATGTCCCAGGATGATTGGTACCTTATTATTTGCATCATAATCTAAAATAATAAAATTAGTCGAAATTACAAACTTACTAACCTTTATGAGCACATTTTCAATTATTTCTTCGAGCATGACTATGGTTCACTCTGCCATCTGGAGCATCACAGAGCATCATCTTGGCTTACCCAACACAAGAGTGTTAAACATTGATAGAGGCATCAAATTCTCACTCACCCCCAAATCACTCAAGTCATGGACCACTTCGCCTTCACCAATTTGTATAGGGAGGGTGAAACTCTTTGGGTCCTTAAGCTACTTGGGCATCTTTTTTATTACCATCGAGCTTCACTCCTCCGTTAGTGCCATTATCTTAATGTCCTTCAACTTTACCGTGTTTGTCGCCACATCCTTCAAGTACTTGGCGTACTTGAGAATTCCCTGCAAAATATCTAAAAGAGGCAAATTAATGTAAAGTTTTTTGAGCGTGTCAAGGAACTTCTTGAAACAAGCATCTTCTTTGACCTTTTTCAGCCAATGCGGGAATGGTGGAGGTGGTCTTTCCTTCACTTGCTCAACAACTTTAGATTTTGAGTACTTAGACTTTTCTGAATTATCAACATCTTTGCCTGCAACCTGTTGTGGTACTAACTCTACATCTAAATTCTTAGATTTATTTGAAGGTCTGTCACAAAGCTCTGTACCACTCCTCAAAGTGATTGTCATAACTTTCTTTAGATGCTCTATACCACTTGGTAATCCACCTTGTGGAATGGTATTCTGTGCCTGGGCTAGTTGCCCCAACTGCTACTCTAACTTTTACTGAGCCATTTGCTAATTTTTTTATTTCAGCAGCCATTTTTCTAGCTTGGTTAAGATTTGATTTAAAGTTTTCTCTATATTATTGGCCTGTGTATTTGGCTGTTGCTACTGAAATTGTTGATTATTGCCCCAAGATTAATTTGGTGGTTAAGTCTATCACTTTTGATTGTAGGCATTTTCATAAGTTGAATTATGTGCATTGCTTATAAAATTTATGGATTTGGAATTTGCACCACATATGTATGCAGAGTGGCCACTATTGTCACAAATCTCACACCAACCTGTGGTATGCTGCACTGCATTTACTTGAGTCAAAGTTCGATTTATATCCCATTTGTTGAATTGTATTATTCTGTGATAATTCATTTTCAGTATTCTTTTTGAAGAATAATAAGAGTGGCAGCCAAAGTAAGAACATCAACATGAAGTATTTGATGGTTAGAAATTATGTCAAGAAGTAAGATGTGAGTTTTGAATATGTTAGTACTACTTTGATGATTGTTGATCCTATGACTAAATATTTACTAGATAATGTTTTCAAGAATCATGTGACTCGTATGGGACTTAGTAACTCATTGTAGTCTTTCTATATGCTCTAATGTTTTGTCTAGAGATTATTATTTTTTGTTATACATGAACGTGCACATTTTGATCTTCATGTATATATTATAAAGTGATCATTGGATCAAGTAAAGTTGGACTCTTAATGACTTATTAATCTCATTTATAAAGTTGTTGGACACTTTGTCTAGAACATATTGTACATCGTAATAAGTTGAAGAAAGAGATTGATTAAGAGCATGACCGTCATGATTCTTGTATTAATATATTCGTGATAAAAATGATTTTTGCATAACTATTAAGATGAGTAGATATGTGTTATGGCCATATTATTTATTTTCACTCATAAAGGATTGTCTGATTTTGATATGTGTGTCAATTGGGATAATTTAAGGATATTACATATTAATGACCCACATATTTTTGGTAATAAATTTACCTTGTCTCTCAAGAAAAGTAATAAATCAGTAAATTACTTTTCCTCCAAGTTTTGCATATATGATATTTCTTTGATGACAAGAAATAACTATGAAAGTCCCTAGGTTTAAATTTATTTGCCTAAGAGTCCCTAGCATACCTGTAAATATGCCTATGACTCCATCAGTATGCATACCTTAGATAGATATAAGCTAGAAAATTCTTAGGTATCTCTTTGCATCTTTTCTTTTTATGGTTTTGACAAAGGTGATTCTTTACAACACTTGAACAACAATGACTGAAGCTATTTATTTTTCCGTTGCGCATTGAATCAGTGTATGTGTTGAAATTCAACATATGAGCCTAACAAGGCTAAACTATGAATATGATCCTAACAAGACAAATATTTTGATCAAGAACTAAGAAGATAAACACATAACATTATGAGTTTAAGGGAGTTAGTTAGCTGATCTTGAAGGAATAGATTTAATGAAACATGCCAAAAACTATATTTACCAATGTAGGATAGAGATTATTTCGCAAGTCAGATGACTCATTTTTTCATATGTCCCGAATTGGGTCTAACCATGGATACTTGCTAGAAAATTATGTCATGTCCTATGTTCGGCAAGGTATAGGATGACTTAACTGATCGGGCCGAGATCAGACTCCATGAACTCACATGGTGATTTATGACAGTTCACTACTTTTTTTCCCAAAATAATCAAATAATTAAAACTACCTTACTTGGTCAAATAGAAATATAGTTTATATTCTTGTTCCTTTTTAGTTGTTTTCACTAACATTTGAATTTTATTGTCATTTCTAATCTCTTGATGTACTATCCTCCTGAAATAGTTTTGCATATCAATACATTCCATGTATTGACCGCCTTTGGCACTACATCATTTCATGACGTAGGTTGTGGCTCTCAATTCTACGATTAGGCGTCTCACTAGGATCTCGATCTTTTTCCATTAGTGAGTCTCTTTCCTACCAGGAGGCTGGATGAGATATGATGACTTCTTTATATTTTCTTTCCTTTCAGTATTGGTAGTTATTAGAGGCTTCACAGTTTGGTGTAGTTGTCAAACAAACTTTGTAGTTTCTAGTCTTTATCATGACTATTAACATTGTCTAAATATTAAATGGTGTTAATAAACTTTGATGAAAATATTTCACCATAAAGAAATCTTATTTCAATCTCATATCGTTTCATTTATATTCTTTCATGTTGGTTGTATTTTCATGCGTTATGATAGAATGTTCGCTCATACTAATAATAGTATCGGGTGCATGTCACGTTTAGGGTCTCGTCTCGGAGCGTGACAAAGAGCAAGGATTTTTTGAAAACAAAATACACTTGTAATTGGCCTTGAGATGGAACCAACTGAATCTTTGTTATTCAACTAGCCACTAGGTCATTGTTTTAATAGCCTACTCAAATTATTAATCAATTTTCTTAATAACACTAGATTGTGTGACAACTCCCGTTAACAACCTTTGGTCCAACCGAGTAAGCTCTTGTAAATTACTAATATAGTACTCCTATAATTTATCCCTTTGAAATTCTTTTTAAATACTTTACCGTGTATTAGATGAACAAAATAATTGAACATCACATTGAAAACAGTACTACGTTATTGTAAAGATTACTAGGCCTTTATATATAATTCCATTACCATCCGCAAAAGTTTGACAAACGAACTATTAATTGAACCTCAATATTGAAACTACTCACGTTATTTTAAAGGCTACTACATCTCTATATATAATAATTCTATTTTCCTAACAACTGGTTTGGGGTGGGGGTGGAGTGGGGTGGGGTGGGGGCATAATTCGGGCCAAATTGGAACTCTATTGTTTTTATTAAAAAAATACGGATTGGATTTTGAATAATTAAGTTCAGTTTCAAAATCCATAAAATTATGCATTAAGACATGATTTTTATTTTTGGTTTTTCAAGGTATCCCCACAGCCGGCAGCCGTGAGACTAATCTTTCATTCCTCTGTTAGCACACTAAGCAGTAGGGAACCGACATTAAGACATGATTTATTCCTACTAAACTTTGATTAAACAAGTCAAAAAATTCTCTAAATTTATATCTTACAAATTTAGATGCTACACAATTTATACCGGACAAGGCAAAAGTTCTCCAAAACCTTTACCTTGTGAAATCAGATCATCATAAATAGGGAGAATCCGTGCAAAAACATGACCAAAATTCACATTAGGTTAATGAATAGTGCACACGTTCACTGTGACTATATTTTTCATCGTTATTCGAGAAGTCAGTGGCAATAGGCCTTTAAGAAGGCATATTAAATTACTACATCCATATTTTTACTTATTTGCTCTTTTATTTTGGAATGTCTAATTTTACTTGTTCAGTTTATAAAATTAATGAATAATTTATCTATTTATATTCATTTTATCCATATCATTAAATACAATTTATTATCTAATATATTTTTTAAAGCATTAAATTTATTATATTTAAAAGATAATATGATAAAATTACCCTATCATTTACCGCTTCTTAATTCCTGCATCAATAAAAAAAAGAATAATAAAGATGGATGGATGGAGTAACGTTTAAATCTTATAGAACATTCAAGGATTGATTATTTGTTGACTTCAATATATATTATCAGTAGTATGACCTATCTAAACATGATTTTATTTTGTTAGATTACGAATTTCTTCTATAATGGTCTTGTTGCTTGAATGAATATTTATTAGATGATTGTGGTACGGACGACAAATTGTTAGGGCAATTTGATATGAATATTTTACTAGTATGTTCATTTTGTAAGAATAAACCTCGATTTATAAGATCAAAGTAAAAAATTCAAAATAATCAAACTGATTAATTTACCAAACAAACCCCTCCCCCAACCAACTTACAACTACTAATTGAAGCTCAATTTGAAAACATTTACCATGTTCATTATTTAAAGACTACTACTCTTTCCATCTCAAATTATCCGTCTCAATTTTTCTAAGTTGATTTCTCATTTTACTTGTCTTTTTTCATTAATCAAGAAGAGACGATTTTTTTTTCATGTTTTACCCTTTGCGTTAATTACTTTTTCTTCAAATTAAAATATAAACATCAATTAATAGGGGTATTATGGTAAACT
The DNA here is from genome assembly GCA_030864215.1 of Capsicum pubescens. Classification (NCBI taxonomy): domain Eukaryota; kingdom Viridiplantae; phylum Streptophyta; class Magnoliopsida; order Solanales; family Solanaceae; genus Capsicum; species Capsicum pubescens. Next base: position 139,718,585 of record CM061539.1, on the reverse strand, counting down.
AGAAATGTCATTAATTATTTTTCTTAATTAATGTGTTATCTCAATTTGAGACGAGAAATTTAGGACGGAGGAAGCATGTCTTTATAGTACAATTCTATTGCTATCCGCAGAAGTTTCACTAGCAACTACTCCATTAATTGAACCTTACATTCCTTTCTATTTGATTCATTTGGATTGTGGTTATATTCATAAATAAGTGTTTCTTTAATATTTCAAGAATAGTTTAATAAATTTTTTCTATTATGTCCTTGTTTAATAAATGTAATTATTATTAATTTAGAAAAAGGTATAAAATTTAATTAGGATATGTTGGTAAATTTACAAAAATAAGGGATTTATTTTGGAGTGTGCTCAATCCAAAAAGAGTAAATAAAAAAATAAAGGGAGTATAAGATCAAAGTAAATAAATAAACCTCAATTTATAAGATCAAAGTCAAAAATTCAAAATAACCAAACTGATTAATTTACTGAACAGACCCCTCCCCCTCCCCCAACTAACAACTATTAATTGAAGCTCAATTTGAAAACATTTACTATGTTCGTTATTTAAAGACTACTACTTCCTTCGTCTCAAATTATTCGTCTCAAATTTTTTAATTTGATTTCTCATTTTACTTTTTTTTTTTTCATTAATCAAGACTAGATAATTTATTTATTTTTGCATGTTTTACCCTTTGCATTAATTACTTTATCTTCAAATTAAAATGTAAATATCTTTTAATAGGGGTATTATGATAAATTAGACATATTATTAATTATTTTTTTAATCAATGTGTCATCTCAATTTGGGACGGTTAATTTAGGACAGAGGGAATATGTCTTTATAGTACAATTCTATTTCTATCCGCAGAAGTTTCACTAGCAACTACTCCATTAATTGAACCTCACATTCCTTTCTATTGGATTCATTTGGATTGTGGTTATATTCATAAATAAGTGTTTCTTTAATATTTTAAGAATAATTTAATAAATTTTTTTGATTATGTCCTTGTTCAATAAATATAATCATTAATAATTTAGAAAGAGGTATAAAATTTAATTGGAATATATTGGTAAACTTACAAAAATAAAGGGTTTATCAAGAAGTGTGCTCAATTCAAAAAGAGTAAATAAAAAATAAATAAAGGGAGAACGTTATTTTAAAGACTACTAGGTCTTTAATATAATTCTATTTAAAAACTCCCTAACAACTATTAATTGAACCTCACCTTAAAAACATTTTACTAAGTTCGTTATTTTAAAGACTACTAAAAGTTCAATTGGATAGAATTAAAATCGGATCAAATCAGTTTTTAATCTTTTTTTTAGCTTGTCTTTGTATATAATTCTATTTCTAAGACTACTAAGTCTTTGTATAGTATAATTCTCTTTCTATCCACAAAAGTTTCCTGAGAAAATTGAAGGAAAAATGTCTTTTAAGTCTTGAATGAAGGATTGGTGACATTGACCAACAGATAGGGTCAAATATCATTCGAAAACTTGATTAAGTTAATTGTGGACTTGATTAAAATTTTCAAAACATTCTAATCTTTTTCGAAAATACAAATCAACCCAACCCATACCCCTCTTCAATCCAAATCAACCACTCTTTCCTCTCTCTCGACAGCTTCTCTCAACTCTCTCCCAACCAACAGTTCTGCAAAATTTCTCCCTTCAACCCCCGACGACTTTTACCTCCGGCGATAAATAGTTGGTCTTCGAGTTTCCCTCTTTTCTCCCTTCAACCCCCGACGACTTCTACCTCCGGAGACAAATAGTTGGGCTTCAAGTTCCCCTCTTTAATTCAAATCAACCTGTCTCTCATCCCTCTCTTGACAACTTCTCTCAACTCTCTCCCAACCAACTGTTCTGCAAATTTCTTATTTTAATCCTCGGCGACTTCAACATCCGACTACAAATAGTTGGGCTTCAAGTTCCTTTTCTATTTCAACCTTCAATCGACGTGACAGTCTTGTTCTCCGGCCACAACAACTTTGAATTCTTCATCGTTCCTTTTCTTCTTTCACAGGTAAAAATTTATGGCCTTTTTAGTTTTGAAGAAAAAAAGGAACTTGAGCCAACTTCTCTTATAGTATTGGTTAACAATTTTAATATTTGTTGCATTAATTTGAAATGCGGTCTGAATAAAACTCGAATATCTGGTATTTCTTCTCTTGTCTTTTCGAAGTGAATTATGGTATTTTGTTGTTTGTTGCATTTTTTTTGAAGTTTAATTTTTATTGTTTGTGTTTATAAAAACAAAACGATAATTTGGGTTGATTTGTTTTGTTCTTATTCTTGGTAAAAATGGTGAAATTACTATTTTTTTTGTTGAACAAAATCGTGCTACTATTTTTTGTTCCTCCGACAGATTACCCATCTGATACAACAGATTTATCATATGATGCAATAGATCAACTATCTGATGCACCAGAGGAACCATCAAATTACAATTTTGATGCAACAGATTTACCATATGTTGCAACAGATTAAGCATCAGATAAAAAATCTGATGCAACTATTTAACCATCTGGTGCAATGGAAGAACCATCAGATTAATGATTCGATGCAATAGATGAACCTCCTGTTGGATAAAATCCTATCAACTCTTCCAACAGGAAATGCCCAAGACTTGATTTTTCTAACTGATCATTCATCTGCCGCAATAGACGACCCTATGTTGGAAAAAATCTAAACAATATTGACCGTTGATAACTGTTCCAACAGGTCACTGATGCGTTGCAACAGATGTGTGACCTGTTGTACAGACCATTCAACTTTCTCAATAGATGAGTGATATATTTTGTATTATCGCAACAAATTACTCATCCATTGCTGTAGGTTAGTTAATTGCTCTGACAAATCACTCATATGTTGGAACAAATGTGTGATCTATTGCACAAATTATTTATCTTTCTCAATAGATGAGTGATATGTTTTGTATTATCATAACAGATTACTCAGCCATTGCTACAGATTATTTAACTGTTTCAACAGATCACTCATATGTTGCAACAAATGATGTCACAACAGATGTGTGATTTGTTACACAGACCATTCAACTTTCTCAACAGATGAGTGATATATTTTGTATTATCGCAACAGATTACTCATCCGTTGCTGTAGGTTAGTTAATTGCTCTGACAGATCACTCATATGTTGGAACAGATGTGTGATCTATTGCACAAATCATTTATCTTTCTCAACAGATGAGTGATATATTTTGTATTATCATAACAGATTACTCAGCCATTGCTACAGATTATTTAACTGTTTCAACAGATCACTCATATGTTGCAACAGATGATGTCACAACAGATGTGTGATCTGTTACACAGACCATTCATCTTTCTCAACAGATGAGTGATATATTTTATATTATTGCAATAGATTACTTAGCCATTGCTACAAGTTATTTAATTATTCCAATAGATCACTCACATGTTGTAATAGATAATGTTGCGACAGATGTGTGATCTGCTACACAAACCATTTATCTTTCTCAATAAATGAGTGATTTGTTTTGTATTATCGCAACAAATTACTCATCCGTTGCAACATGTTATTTAACTATCCTAACGGATTACTTATATGTCACAACAATGTGCGATCTGTTGCACAAACCATTTATCTATCTTAAAAAATGAGTAATGTGTTTTGTATTTTGTAACAGATTACTCATCCGCTGCAAAAGTTTGGTTATATACTGCAATAGATATACTACCTGGTACAACAGATCGTTGAGCTGTTGCAACTGTTATTTTACTATTTTGCTTGTTTGATTTACCATTATCCTTTTTAATGATGCATTAATCAACTATAATATATTTTTTATGTTCCTAATAATTTTAGATAATATGGTTGCCAAAAGAACAGAAACCGAATCAAGACTAAGTAAAGAAACAAGTGAAGCAGCTAGGCTACATCCATCACTCTATGAGCTTGCTTTACAAGCGTTATCTCAATGAGGAGAAGAATATGATGAACAAGGGGAGGAGAAATGTTTCAAAAGAGATGATGCAAATGCTAATAGACCTTCCACCAAAGAGTTGGTCAAAGCCTTCAGCATTGATCATTATCCTGTGAGAATACTGTGCGATGGTTCCGTAGATTTAACGGATAATTTCGTGGTTAAGTCAGCCATGGGAAAATCTTTCGACACCATCATAAAAATACTTTGAGAACAAAAATTGGATGCTTATTTCAGGGACAACTGCTTTGGGAAATATCTTGATTTGCCGGAGGACAACAATGCTCGTTTCCAAATGAAAATGTTATATAAACTTCTCAAGCGTAGGTTTATGTATGAAAAAAAGATAAGATGGATGATGTGTAGATAAATTACTGTGGCATGCCTGTTTGTTTTAGTTGGAAGGAGTTTTCCATAGTTACTGGACTAAAATGTTATCCTCGTTCTCAAGTTATACCTATTGTAACCCAAAAAAAGTACCCCGCATACCCAAAAAAGGCAAAGGCAAGTCATGTGATCATGATGACCTGGTGTCCATTGTTGGTCCAAGCTTCAAAAACAAAATTTTGATAGAAGCGTTGAAAGGTAAAGGACTTTCAAAGAAGAACAAGCAGTCATTGTGCTTGGTTTGGTTTGTACATAACATTCTTTGGGCGAGAGATGTTAACAACAACATAAGCCTCGGTTTAATAAAGCTCTCCGAGGATCTTGAGGCATTTAACAGATATCCTTGGGGGTATGAAAGCTTTAAAATGACTGTCAAATATTTGTTGACTCCGTTAGCGCCAAAGACAGTCAACTTATATGGCTTCCCATGGGCTTTATGGTAAATGTTTCTTTCTTCTATTATGATATCATTCATTTTTTTCACTCAATAATGGTTTTGATTTATTGACGTTATTTTATAGGCTTGGGCATTTAAAGGCATTCCTTATTTGAGACAACAAGTGAACTACCAGGAAAGAGTTTCCTGTCCAAGAATTTTGAGATGGTTGTCGGCCAAAACTGATAAAAATACAAAATTTCTTGATCTCTTCAACCCCCCAAAGGATGCAGTAAGTATAATTATAATTAATTTTTTCTTTTAATTAATGATTTTTTTGAATGATCTAATCATCATTCTAATATATGTAATGATTTATGTTAGATTGTGCATCCGTCTCTAGTTCTGACTAGTCGAGAGTTGAAGATGCCATTTTTTCTTACTTTACTGTCTGTGCAAACTTTATCAGACCGTAAGGTCATCGACAGAATAAAAATAGAATTGTTTGAAGCAACAACTATTACAAGAAAAATAATTTTGGAGGATGGGCTTGTTGTTGTTGATGGTCTTAGTGATGATGGAGCTGTTAGTGGTGGTAGTGGTGTTGCTGTTGGTGATAATGATGCTCCTCTTACAGTATTTAAAGAAAACATTATGAGTATAGTCATACTGGTTATACAGATTTTGCCTCTCCCAGCGAATGTTCTGCATGCAAATGTCAAGACTGCAGGGCGAAACATGATGTAGTGATTAATGTTATTAGTGCATTAAATTCTTCTATAAAGGAATTGACATCTAAGAGGGGTCTCATTCCATCGAAGAGGATTTTATTTCCATCCGCTCCATTAGAGATTAGGTCTAAGAGGAGAAGGAGTGTGATTTCTAGGGCATTATCAAGCATCCAAAAAAGCAAAATTATAACTCCTCTATTTGTGTGTTGCACTGAGCAACGTTCAATGTCCAAAGAAGAGCAGCATGAGCTGAAGAAGGTGAATATATATGTCTTCCAACTGACAAAACAAACAGACATATATAGGTTTCAACAGATGACATATCTGTTGAAAATTATCAAACAGATATATACATTTGTTGCAACAGTTGACTAACTTGTTGCACCAGATAAAGGATCTGGTGCAACATATGTCTCATCTATTTTAGGAAATCAAATAGCTCTTTGTACCACTTTTATTTGTACAAAAGGACGACTATCTATTGTAACAGATGATTCATATGTTGCAACGGATGGTTCATTAGTTGGAAATTATCATACAAGGTCTTCTCATGTAGAAATTTGTCCCAACAGTAGATTCATTGTTTCAACAAAAATATAATCTATTTGGTATAATTTAAAATGGGAGGAAAGCCTGTTTGATTTGCTAGAAGAGATGAGTTATCCTTTTCCATTTTGTTGTATTTCTGTGATTAACATTGACCAAATCTGGCTTTCCAGGTGAATGTAGAAGAAGCTACTGCTAAACATCATTGAAAATATGCTACTCTTTTTATGGAAATATGGAGAAAAGAAAGCGCAAAAATCGTACATAAGTGACAATAAAGATCCACGACGAGCAAAGCCAAATTCCATAGCACCGGATGAAGAACAACTTGTCCATACTTAGTAGATCTTTATAGCTTGAGTCTGTCAAAGTAATTCTTGGTAGTATACTTAAATTGTTGTTGATGTATTTATTGAGATCTGTACCCATAATAAGTTTTTTACATTTTATTTATTCGTTGACTTATTTCAGCTAATTTATGAAGGCTTCGATTTATTTTATTTTGTCTATGAATTTTATTTATTTCTTAAATTTAAACTTATTAATTGAAAAGGAACACTAGATTCAAATATTGCAACAGATAATGTATCTGTTGCAACAGACATCACATCTATTGGAAAAACGAATAGATTTAGACATATGTTGTAACAGGTAGGTAATCTGTTGGAATTTATCAAACATGTCTTCTCACTGTTGCAATAGATGGACTTAGATAGATAGAAACATCGAGATAATATAACAGATGAACAACCTATTGCAACAGATAAACTATATATCAGAACAGGTATAATAACTGTTACAACGGATGGAGAATCTGTTGCATTATAAAAATTCAACTTTCATTGGACATAAAAAATTGTCACTACATGTAAAAAGGTTAAAGTGAATTGAATTGAAATAAAAAAAATGGAACCCATCGACGGTGTTCATTTCAAACCCCCAAAATAAAATAGGCATCAAGTAGACAATGTTTATTTTAAACACATAAAATAAAATAGGCATCAAATGTGTCAGTCTGGCACATTTTGCTGACTTGCCTTCACCATCACTTGGCCCCCAACGATATTCCCCCCATTGTCTTATATATTCATCTTCCTCCTAAAATTTAACTCTAAATTCCCAAATCTTCTTCTTCATCGTCATCTTCTTTTATTTATTCAAATTTTTCAAATTATTTCTTTAATTTTTTCCAACTGAGCTTGACAATGTCGAGCGCATCTTTCACTATTTTTTGTGATAAAGATTTTTGATATTGTAAGTGCAGTCATGAAGCTCTGTTAAAGACTTCTTGGACTCAACAAATTCTGGGTCGTAGGATTTTTACTTGTAAGATTTCAAAGGTAATATTTTTTTATTTAATTAGTTGATTAATTATTGACTTGTAATTATTTTGTAATTGTGTTTTCTTTTTTGTAGAAATTGAGCGGATGTGATTACTTTAATTGGTATAAAGAATGACATCCTTCACAAGAAAATCGTGTAATCTGGGGTTTGTTGAACAAAGTCAAGGCTTCTGAAGAGAAACAAAATCGTGCAAGAAGATACTACATTGTTGCCGTTATTGCTACTAGTTTGGTGTTGTTGGGCACATGGATATTCAAGCCTAATTGCTGAAATTTTTATGATGGTGTGTGTATTTGCTACTTGTTTGGTGTTGTCGAGCTTATGGATATTCAAGCGTAACTGTTGGAAAATATCAAAAAGATTTAGGCATATGTTGTAAAATTTAGGTCATTTGTTGGAAATTATCAAACAGGTCTTCCCACTGTTGCAACATATTAGACTTAGATTATTAGATTATTCGTAGAAATAACATCGGCGTAATGCAACAGATGACCAACCTATTGCAACAGATAAACTATTTACCAGAACAAATTAGATATATTTTACAATAGATTGACAATCTATTGCATTATAAAAAACTCAACTTTCATCAGAAAAAAATATTTCCACTACATGCACATGTAATAAAGTGAAGGGTGACTTGAAATTAAATATTTCTATTTCACAGGCTTTTCTATATACACAGTTTTCAAGCGTCCAGTTAGTACCCCATAAGACCAGACCTCTTGCAGGTTTGCCACAACGTTGTCGCACAAAAAAGTCATTGGCTCAGCCATTTCTGTGCCGGTCAACAAACATTCGATATGTGCAAGAGCGTGCGAGCCGCTCGCTTTAGTGGCATCATCTTTTGGATGGATCATTCCCTTATTTCAACCTTCAAAATCCTATTATTTCTTTATCAACACTTTTTTTGGAAAATAATTCATCAGTTTACTCTCCCTCAATAAGATGGGAAACAGCACCATCAGTGGCTCCATAAGGAGAAAAAAGATCAAAATCGTCAATGAGAGGTATGTTGGAGTCATAAACATTGATCTTTCCCTCCTCGAGTAGTATCTCAACAGCGTCGTTCATGCTAATGACTGGAAGAATCTTTTTTGCCTCGGTCCAGGTCTTGCAGTATGGATTTAGCCTCTCCCCTCCAACATATTTTATCATTTCTTCTTCATCCAAGACCAATGCAAGAACTAGGAAATCAAGTCCCACGCCAAGGGCTAATGCCTCTTCATTGAGTTGATCATACCTATCCTTGAGATTTTTGCAGAAGTTGAGGTCCATTATCCTATTGGCATCGTCATAAGCTTCCCAGTAGGTTAACTGCCTTTTTCTTATGAGGCAGAGAATTATGTCAACATGCTGTGAGATAAGATGTCAATTTTTAAATAGGTTAGTAATTGTAAAGATGCAACTGATGGTCCATCTATTGCATAGAGTTCTCTGAATCAATAATCCAATGCAACTTATGCAACAGATAGATAATAAGTTGCAACAGAACCACTACCAGTTGCACCAGTATACCTAGCTGTTGCAACAGATGTGAAATCTGTTGCATAACTTCTTCTTCATGGGGTATATTAGAAGGGCTAGGTTAGGAAAAGTAAACTTGCCTTGTCCTCGTACGACATACGCATTTCAGTCATAGTCTGGAAGTCTTGGGGGGAAAAGGGAGGCTTGGGGTAATCTGGTGCGCCTGGCATGGCATTTTTGGCTTGTTGTAGATCCCTCTTCTCTTCGGCACAAAGTTTCGCGTATATGTTCACCTTCTTTAATGGCCGCTAAACTTCAAAAGCCTTTGGAGAGGGAGGAATTGCAATTTCTTTTGATTTTCTACCAGAGAGTACGCCTCCAATTACTCTTTTCTTTCTCTTAACCAACACTGTAGGAGTGTGTGGCTCCCTTACCTTCTTGGATGGCATGACACACCTATTGGATTTTATTTTCTCAATAGCTTTAGAGATAGCCTCTACTTTTTCAAATAGTTTATCTTATCTGTCCTTGCACTCTTCGCATTTGCAATGAGAATACGAGGGTGGAGAGGGGTGCGAGGGACCTGTGTAAGGGCAAAAAGGGGTGTTTTCAAACATATTTATTCTTTATTGAGCATCAACATTATCATCATCATGAGTGGTAGAAGCATCAGTATGCCTTCCACCAACACCAACAACTCACCAGAAGAAGCACCCGGATCTGCCTTAGTAAAAGGTTGTTCATGAAGAGCCTCAACATTAGGCTGACCTTGCCTAACTTCTTTTCTTATGGCTGTTGCTCTATCCAATTCCTTTTTTATTAAGTCCACCGTTGGGTCTGCTATAGTATCAACATGACCTAGAGTAATTTAAGAAGTCATTACCGACTCCTCCTCAGTAGGCACGATCCATGGATGCACAACCTATAAAAAGGAAAAAAAGACATATGCATTTAAATCATATAATATAATAATTTTCATAGTTTGGCTACATTTAAAAAAAAGACCCATCTGTTGCATAGTTTGCAGTATATGGTTAAAATTTATTTGAGTCTGGTTCAGAGAAATAGAGGAACATATGGATAATCTGATGCAAAATATCAATCATTTATTGCAACAGTTGCACAAGACGAGTAATCTGTTATGCAACAGATGATCTGTACGTCACAACAGATGAACAATATGTTATCAGATTACACATCTGTTGTATAATTTGTAGTAGATGGTTAATCTATTAGGAGTCAAGTTCAAAGAACCAAAGCAATAAATGGGTAATCTGATGCAAGATATACCCTATCGCAACAGATGTCCCATCTGGTGCATCAAATATAAAATCTGTTCAATATCTTTCTTTGAGTAAAATTATTTTACTTGAAAAAGATGTACTGCATCATCCGGAGGGTTAAAGAGACCAGCCTCCTTAATATTGGTGTTGCTCTTTGCATCCAACCACCTAAATATTTTTGGATGAGAAACCTCATTTGGGTAATTCATTAACTATTTTCGGAGGGGAGGAATGGATTCAAATGCCCAAGCTTAAAAATGTAAACAGGAAGCAAGCAAAAAAAGTCATAATAACTATATTCAATATAAATTAATGGATAAGTAAAATTAGTGATTAATTTTACCATGAAAGCCCAAGGAAAGTCGTATAATGTGGTCGTCCCTAAGGATAGCTTTGTCAATAAATATTGAACAGTTAAGTAGAAGCTGTCATATCCCCAGGAATAATTATTGAATTTATTAAAATCCTCAGCACGCGCCAAAAAATCATCTTTTATGACCTTGTTGATGTCTCTTGCCAAAATAACCGAATGGGAAAACCAAACTAAGCACAATTTCTCCCTGTATTGCTCTAGTATGATTTTATCCTTGAGATCTGTCAACAAATCCGATGCTTTGTAGCCACGTCGAGAAATGTCAAACAACCCATCTATTTTTTTGTTGCATTTTCTTGCCTTGGATATTTTGTGGGGTGGTGGTCCTTCTGGATGATGGCATCTCAAGCCCGTCACTATGGAAAACTCTTGCAAGCTAAAATAAACAGGCATGCCACAGTAGTTGATCCAGATATAATCCATCTTCTTTTTACCCCCCTCCTCCAGATCTTTATCATCCCCTACGTACTTGATCCTGCGCTTGAGAAGACCATATACCATCGTCATAGGGAAATAGATACGGGCAGAGGGATTCTCTGGAAGCTCAAGAAAGTGTCCAAATCAGCTCTTCTTAAAAAGTCTTCCTATGTTTTCGTTCTTCATAATTTTCATAAAATATTCAAAAAAATTCCCCATTTGACATTTAAGTACAATTTGACCAGTTAGTTGTTTTGCTTCTGGGTTATTTATCGGCATCGAAACTTGAAACCTATCAATACTAAAAGTTTTGACAGGATCATGCTGGGATGTCGATATTAATTCACGCCTCATTTGTGATCCATTATCATCATGTTGATGATCATCCTCTTTCTCTTTCTCACTCTCTAATTCCTCCTCTTTCTCACTTTTATTTTCTTCATCACCATCTATAGACCCTTGTCTACCTCCTTCAATGTTGTTTTCATATCTCTCCTCAGCTTTACTTTTCCCTGATTGAGATTGTTCAGGAAGCTCCTCTGAATCCCTCTGTACTGTAGCCTTCTTTTTGGGTGGTCAGACATTGATCCACTTTCACTTTCTTTTCTTTTGGGAGACATGTTTTACCTACAAATAAAGAAAAACAAAAATTACATTACAATTGATGTATGCATAAATTTTAAAAAATACATTACAAACACCACGAATACCGACACACCAACAACCACCACCACAAACACCACCAACCAATGCCAACAAGCAAACACCATGAATATCGACACCACCGACAGCCACCACAAACACCACCAACTAATGCCACCACCAGTGCCACCACGAAGGCGATGACGACGACGACCACCACCACCACCACCAACACCACAAGCAACATCAAATAATACCACGACAGTCAATGGAACACTGCTATAGAAACTAGGGATTTGTCGAGTTCTTCCTACTATTTTACCATTAAAATTCAAAATTGTAAATCCATTCTTGAAGATAATACAACTAAAAGTTTTATTTTTCATCATTAACTTAAAAGCCCTTATTTTTTAGAAAAAAATAACAAATATAGAGCTCTTATCGAACTTTGTTGCCTATAAAGACAAAGAAAATGACTGATACAAGCAAGAATGAAGTCGAAAATAACACCTATATGGTAAAAAATGAGAAGAAAAATGATTTGTTGTGGAGGGTTGAGCAAATTTATTGAGTAGTTATTGTCTGTACTATATTGTTGAGTGAGAATGAGAGAGAAAGTGCGAGACCTCAAGATTTGAAATGATGAAACATTTTGTATGGGTTATTTATATTTTGGAAAAGAATGACAAGTTTTGAAAATGATAATTTGGTCCGAATTGATCTTAATTATTTTTAAAAATTATAAAATATATGCATAATTTTTAACCCTCTCATCATGCAATTGCCAAAAGGGTAATTCAATTGAAATTGTATAAAAACAATTGAAGTTGTAGTGGACCGAGTACTCTAGTTGGTCCTATGAAAACTCACCCTTGGTCCTAGATTAATCAATTTTGGTACTATTAGTCTAACATATGAACTCAATTGAAATTGTAAAAAATGAATGTTCAATATGTTGCATCAGATTTCTTATCTGTTGTAAATTATCAATCAGATTAGGTAACAACAGATTACGAATCTGTTGTAAATTATCAAACAGATTAAGTCATCTGTTGCGATAGATTACCCATTTATTGTAAATTATCAAATGGATTGTCATATGTCACAACAGACTACCCATATGTTGTAAATTATCAAATAGGCGCTACCATCTGTCGTGGATGACCCTATGAGAACTCACCCCTAGTCCTAGATTAATCGATAGTTGACCCTATGAGAACTCACCCCTAGTCCTAGATTATTCAATTAAGGTATTAGTACCCTAGTCCTAGATTAATCAATTAAGGTATTAGTCTAACATATGAGGTAGTAAGAATCGGTTCAGCTCAGAGTGATCGATCGACGACTCTGGTCGGGAGAAACGCAGTACCGTCTCATCATGTAATTGCCAAAAGACTCAATTAAAGTTGTAGTTGACCCTATGAGAGCTCACATTCAATTAAGGTATTAGTCTAACATATGAACTCAATTGAATTAGATATAAAAAAATGTTCAACCTATTACAACAGATGTCTTTTCTGTTGGATCAAATCAAATAGATTAGGTAATCTGTTGCAACATATTATGCATCTGTTGTAAACTATAAAACAGTTTACGTTATTTGTTGCGACAGATCACAAATCTATTGTAAACTATCAAACAGATTAATTTATCTATTGCGATATATTACCCATCTGTTGCAAATTATCAAATGGTTTAAGTCAATGTCGCAATAGATTACCCATCTGTTGTAAATTATCAAATAGGGGATGTCATCTATTGTAGTTGACATTATGAGAACTCACCCCTAGTCCTAAATTAATCAATTAAGGTATTAGTTAAATATATGAGGTAGTAAGAATCGGTTCGGCTCAGAATGATCGATCGACGACTCTTGTCAGGAGAAACGTAGTACCGTCTCATCATGCAATTGCCAAAAGACTCAGTTGAAGTTATAGTTGACCCTATGATAACTCACCCCTAGTCCCAGATTATTCAATTAAGGTATTAGTTAAATATATGTGGTAGTAAGAATTGGTTCATCTCAAAGTGATAGATCGATGACTCTTGTCGGGAGGAACGCAGTACTATCTCGTCATGCAATTGCCAAAAGACTCTATTGAAATTGTAGTTTACCCTATGAGAACTCACCCCTAGTCCCAGATTATTCAATTAAGGTATTAGTTGAACATATGTTGTAGTAAGAATTGGATCGGCTCAGAGTGATCGATCGATGAATCTTGTCGGGAGAAACGCAGTACCATTTCATCATGCAATTGCCAAAAGACTCTATTGAAGTTGTAGTTGACCCTTTGAGATCATTCATTCATCACTAGTTCCACCTAGATCAATGTAGGTACTATTATTAATCTTAACATTAAGTTAATGAGAGCTTATTTAAACTCAGAGTGATCGATCGACGACTCGGGTCGAGATGAATGAAAGACTAACACTATGAAAATGCAACAACTCAATTGGATCTGTAGTTAACCCTGTGAGCTCATTCATTCATCCCTCGTTCCGCCTAGATCGATGTAGGTACTGTTATTAATCTTAACATTAAGTTAATGAGGAGCTCATTCTTTCATCCCTAGTTCCACCTAAATTAATTGCAATGAAATATGTTGCAACAAATAACTGAGCTATTTTAGAATTTCAAATAGATAACAATATCTGTTGCAACATATGACATATCTGATTAATTATCAAATAGACATTTGCATCTGTTATGACGGATGATTGAGTTGTTGGAAATTTTCAAACAGATATTGATATTTGTTGTAATAGATGCCATTTCTGATTTAGTTATCAAATGGACATTTCCATCTATTGTCATAGAGCTGTTGGGATTTTCAAACAGATGTTTATATCTGTTGCAATAAACGACAAATCTGTTTGAAAATCTTTTTTTTTCTTTTAATTTTAAAGCAAGCTTCTGTCCGAGTTGATAATGTAGTACTACTACTAAAGGTGGTAAAAAATATTTCTTGGATAACTCAAAAATCTTATTGAGTAGTCTTGCCTTGTCTTTTCAATGTCACCCATTTTCTTCCTCGTGCCCCTAAAAAATTATTAGTGAATATTAATTAATGAATATTGAAATCCCTAATACTTCTTCTGTTTCATATTATATTATAGTTGACCCCTATTGATATGGCACACCCATTAAGAAAATATTAATTAGGGGTTTATTTTACTACCAAGTTAGCCTTATTAATTATGTTTTGAAAATATAAATTTGAATAAATACACTTTGTTTAGTCATTTAATATTAAGCGTAGTACATCTAGAAATTAGAATTATCTCATCTCTCCTTCAACCCTAAATTTATTTTATTCTTCTCTCATCTTTTTTCTTTTTATCCTCTTTAGGGTAATAAGAATATTTTTTTCTCTCCTCTTTCTCATAAATTTTCATCAGGATCTAAACCGATCCATATCCATATCTTAGATTTCTCGACTGAAATTGTTGTTTTGACCCCCTTTTGACATTAAGGTATGATTCACTATTTCTCTTTCATTCTCGTCTTCTTCTTGCAAGTTATTTATATTTTTTAATTTAATTACCATTTTCCCATATCATATTTATTTAAAAAATTTGAAGGAACTTTTAATTGTTGAATAAACGAACCGAGAATTTTTATTACAAGATGCGAAAAAAAGTCATCTGTTGGGAGAAGTTTAAAAGACTTGTTGGCAGTATCATTTTTTTTATGTATTTTGTTTGTTTCTTTGTTATTGATGTTGTTATTGATGTTATTGGTGGGGTTGGCATTGTTGGAACTTGTGGTGTGGTGTTGTTGATAGTGGCGGATCCATGTTTTCTAGACGGTGGGTGCTTCATAGCTTAAAAATAGTGAAGTCCGAACAATCAACACAAGGAGTAAGGGAGAAAATTTAAAAGAAAGTTTAAAGTGAATAAGGAGAGAAGATTTGGTTACCAATATTAAAAAAATATGAGCTGAATGGGAATTGAACTCAAGTCCAAAAGAAAAAAATAGCCTTAAGCATCCATAAACAACAACTAGGCTAACCAAACAACTCTTACTATGGGTGCTCACTGATTAGATTATATACATTTTTTCTTTATTTCCATATACATACAGAAATTTTGATACGAGTTCAGTCTGTGCTAGCGCGCCCGGAGGACTCCATGTGGGACCATCCCTGGTTGTTAATGGTGTTGGAACATAGGATGTATGCTTCTTTATTATTGATGATGTTGTTGGAATAAATATTGTTGTTTTCTTTGTTGCTGATGTTTTTTATTTGTTGTTTGTAGTTTATGTTGTTGTTGATATTGCAACAGATGGAGCAACTATTGGAAAAAATCAAACCACCAATAAGGCTTCTATGTATTCTAACAGACTCCATATCTGTTGTATCAGACTCCACATCTGACGCAACAAACTCCACATCTAATGCAACAGACTCTACAGCTATTGCAACAGATGTATAATTTTCTTTCTATGGCATAAATTTTTTGCTTCTTCTTTGTAGATATAAAAGGAACTGAAAGTTGATCAACTTTTACTTGACCATCACAAGAGGATGCAGTAAAGATAGGTTCGGAGGAATAAGCTGCATGCAGATGAAACCACTTCATATGTGGGAGGTATGTATTACTGATAATGTTATTGTGGAAACACACATAGAGTACACTAATTTTGTGAATGTTGTTTTTACCGATTAGTCATAGATCATTCAAATAAGATATCTGCAATTTTATAGTTAAGTTTGGTAGGTCCGAACTAATAAGGCTGAGGGACCATGAATATGGTTCTGATACCTTGTTAAGATTTAATGTCGGATGTTGCTCATGTTTATTTGTCATGCCTTCTACAGACTTTCGTTATGGAAAGCATTTTTGGTGACGGTGTAGACTTTTGCATGACGGATATGTTGTCCTCTATATGGTAGAAGAATGATCAATCTTTCCCCTCCTTGCTTATCTTGTGCATGCAAATATGAAGAGTACAAGGCAAAACATGATGGTGTGATTAATACTGTTAATGCATTAACTGCTGATGTAAAGGAATTGATATCTAACAGTAGTGTCATCTAGTCAGTCGATCAAAGAGAATTTCAGTTTCATTCGCTCCATTAGAGATTAAGGCTAAGAGGAGAAAAAAAGCAATTTCCAAGGCATTATCAAGTATCCGAAAAAAGAAAATTTTTGGATCTGATAAAGGTGAGAAGATAAAAAGGGGAGGAATAGAAAGGAAAAACTGAATGCTAGATTTAGTTCATCTTGTGTCGTTATGTAGAGATACTCCATCTAATTTTGAGTGCTTTTTCTTTTCAGGATAGTGAGGAAGGTAGAATCTCCCCTCATTAGATAATACCGAAAAACACGACATCTGATGTTATTGAACCACCAGACTGCCTTGTTAAGTTTGATAATCCAGAAAACGTCTTTTCTCGAGTTAGTCAATAGATTAAACGATCTCTATCACTTATTTTTTCTGCTGATCAATTTTCTCCTTAGAAGACAAGATATCAACAGAACTGCTTGACACAGCGAAAGGTGATATCAATAGATTACTAATTATATCTTCTCAAGACTTGCTTCTACCAGAAAACTGTTCTGCATTGAGTGTTGCACTATTCATATATGCTGCAGCAAAGGATTTATTAGCCGAGAGAGCGCTTGCCTTGGAAAACCTCAAAGAGAACCTTCCATATTTTTCCTTGACCTTGCGTAGAGCTAAGAAAGACCAAAAGGAGTATTATAAGAATTCTACCAAGAAAGAAAGTGGTCCTCATTGACAAACTCACAAAAGATCAAGAGCTCTATACTGACCTTAATGACCACAATGACAAAATGATTGAATTGGAAGTGGTGACTTGACTTAGTCTAACAAAAAGCCATGACTGTTCATATCCCTTAATTAAATAAAATTGGTGAATTTTCGAATATGTAAATTAAAAAAAATGGATCTAAATACAATATTTTATAGTTTTATTGTATTTTGGAAAGAGACAGATTGGTAATCTGTTGCAAAATATATTCCACCTGTCAGATAACTTACAACATATGGACAATCTGTTGCAACAGATAGATATATCAGTTTTCTTTTCCATCAGCTGTGGCTTCTGTTTCAACTTGTTAGTCATCTGTTTATTCAATTTCATTGAGAGCAATAGATTTTTCTAAACACTTCTTGGCCAAACTCAATTTTTGCTCTTAGATTGCTTTTTTTTTCTTTGCATCCTTCAAGCTGGCCTCCAAATTCAATTTTTTCCATCAATCCAAAAGCAAAAATTTAATTTGGAGGCCAGCTTGAAGGATGCAAAGAAAAAATGAGCGAAAATTGAGTTTGGCCAAGAAGTGTTTAGAAAAATCGATTGCTCTCGATGAAATTGAATAAAAAGATGACTAGCAAGTGCAATAGACACCACAATTGATGGAAAATCAAACTGATATATCCATCTGTTGCAACAGATTGCCAATATGTTGTAAGTTATCTGACAGAATATATTTTGCAACAGATTACCAATCTGTCTCTTTTCGAAATACAATAAAAAGATAAAATGTTGTATTTAGATCCATTGTTTTTAATTGACATACTTAAAAAGTCACCAGTTTTATTTAATTAAGGGATATGGATAGTCGTGGCTTTTTGTTTGACTAAGTCCAGTCCCTTCCAATTCAATCATTTTTTAAATAGGTCCCTCCGACCTCCTCCCACTCACTCGTTCATTCTACTATACTTACAATACTAAAATGGATGATCCATATTCATACAAGAAGATTCATGTCGAGACGTTGCAGGAATTTCAAAGATAGTTTGATGAACTCCAGAGGAATTTGGCCGGACTTCGGAGCAAGGCTGAGGAGGGCCCAGCTGCTGCCGGATGAAAATTGTCAGGTTGACAATAATTATAGTAATAATAATAATAGTAGTAGTAATAATAATTAGGTTATGTTTTTTCTTTCTTTTAGCGTATGTATTTTCCTTTTTTATATCCGATCTACCTATAAGGGATTCAAAAAAATCCATGTATATGTTTGGTTTGGTTTGGTGGACTTTGAATTTTAAATTCTTATTCAATATTTAATTATCATTCTATTTATTCCCTATTCTCAACATGTCGACGGTTGGAAGTAGGGATTAAGCACTTGTGGCAACATGGTGGTGAAAAGTCATGATGAGAAATTCTCCTAAAACTAGTTTGTTAATAAATAATAAGGAACTAAATGCTATTATAATCGTAAAAGAAAGATTATTTAATTTAAAAAAAGTCACAACATTGGATTAATTTAATTAAGATATATGATGGTATGATTGTTAAGAAAAAAGTGAATGAATAGTTGTGACTGTGACTTTTGTCTAAACACATTCAACAAACAAAAACAGAAAACGCTGCTGATGCATCAAATTCCTCATCTGTTGCGACTAATAAATCAGTTAGAAGAAATAAAAAAAGTTCCTTAAACAGATGGTCAATTTATAGCAACAGATGGTATATCTGTTGAAATAGATGGGTTATTTGGTGCAACAGATATACAATATGTTGCCATAACTCAATTAATAAAAATGGTTATTGAAGAAACGGTTATTGAAAATCAGGTGTATTCAATTTTTAAATTGAGAAAAAGGATATTTAAATTTAATAAGATGAAAAGTCATGACTTGTCATAATAATAAAAAATTCACCAGCTAGATTTAACTAGGTCATTTCTTTTCACATAAAAGAATAATGAAATAAATGATAAACACAATTTAAATCGTAAAAAACTCACCAGAAATATTCTTGTTTTTAAATCTTCTTTATTAATTTATATAATTAAAAATTCAAAAAATTTGGATGTCATGAAGATAATTTTTTTTAAAAAATATATATATATATTATACGTTGCAACAAATATATTATCCGATGCAACAGGTTATCTATTTGTTGCAACGGATGATATATCTGTTCTCACAGATGATTTATCTGATGCAACTAATATATAATCTGTTGTCCAACTCAATGTAAAAAAAAAGGTTCCTGGAAAGAACTAATTATTTTAATAATAATAAAGCTGAAAAGTCATGACTTATCACAATATTGCTTAATTTAATTAAGTCATAACTTTTTACAGTAATCAAGAATGTCATTAATAAATGGAGGTGAACAGTTGTGCCTTTAAATCTATTTTATTAATTTATATAATTAAAAAGTCAAAAAATTTGGATGTCATGAAGACAATTTTTTTTTTTTTAAATATATATATTATATGTTGCATCAGATATATTATCTGATGCAACAGGTTATCTATTTGTTGCAACAAATGATATATCTATTGTAACAGATGATTTATATGATGCAACATATATATAATCTGTTGTCCAACTCAGTGTAAAAAAAAGGTTCCTGGAAAAAACTAATTATTTTAATAATAATAAAGCTGAAAAGTCATGACTTATAACAATATTGCTTAATTTAATTAAGTCATAACTTTTTACAGTAATCCAGAATGTCATTAATAAATGAAGGTGAATAGTTGTGCCTTTAAATCTGGTTTATTAATTATATAATTAAAAAGCCATAGAATTTGGATGTCATGAAGATAATTTTTTTTTAAAAATATAAATATTATATGTTGCAACAGGTTATCTATTTGTTGCAACGGATGATATATCTGTTGTAACAAATGATTTATCTGATGCAACAGATATATAATCTGTTGTCCAACTCAGTGTAAAAAAAAGGGTTCATCGAAAGAACTAATTATTTTAATAATAATAAATATGAAAAGTCATGACTTATCACAATATTGCATAATTTAATTAAGTCATAACTTTTTACAGTAATCAAGAATGTCATTAATAAACGGAGGTGAACAGTTGTGCCTTTAAATCTGCTTTATTAATTTATATAATTAAAAATTCAGAAAAATTGAATGCCATTACGATAATTTTTTTTTTTTAAATGTATATTATATGTTGCATCAGATATATTATCTAATGCATCAGGTTATCTATTTATTGCAATGGATGATATATCTATTGTAACAGATGATTTATATGATGGAACATATATATAATCTGTTGTCCAACTCAGTGTAAAAAAAAAACGGTTCCTGGAAAGAACTAATTATTTTAATAATAATAATGTTGAAAAGTCATGACTTATCACAATATTGCTTAATTTAATTAAGTCATAACTTTTTATAGTAATCAAGAATGTCATTAATAAATGGAGGTGAACATTTGTGCCTTTAAATCTGCTTTATTAATTTATATAATTAAAAAGTTTGAAAATTTGGATGCCATTAAGATAATTTATTTTTAAACAAAATACTCCCCCGTTTCATATTAGTTGGCCTCTATTGACTTGGCACACCCATTAAGAAAATCTTATTTTGGGGTTTATTTTACCAAATTAGCCTTATTAATTATGCTTTGAAAATATATGTTTGAGTCAATACACTTTGTTTAGTCATTTAATGTTAAGGGTAGTATTGAAAGAACATAATAAAAAATCATCTTGATCTCATCAAATGGACAACTAAATTGAAATAAATATTTTTAGAAAAATGACCAACTAAAATGAAATAGAGGGAGTATATATATATATTATAAATTGAACAGATATATTATCTGATGCAACAAGTTATCTATTTGTTGCAACGGATGATATATCTGTTGTAACAAATGATTTATCTGATGCAACAGATATATAATCTGTTGTCCAACTCAGTGTAAAAAAAATGGTTCCTGAAAAGAACTAATTGTTTTAATAATAATAAAGTTGAAAAGTCATGACTTATCACAATATTGCTTAATTTAATTAAGTCATAACTTTTTACAGCAATCAAGAATGTCATTAATAAATGGAGGTGAACAGTTGTGCCTTTAAATTTGTTTTATTAATTTATATAATTAAAAAGTCAAAAAATTTGGATGTCATTAAGATAGTTTATTTTTTAACAAAATACTCTCTCCGTTTCATATTAGTTGGCCTCTATTGACTTGGCACACCCATTAAGAAAATCTTAATTAGGGGTTTATTTTACCCAATTAGCCTTATTAATTATTCTTCAAAAATATATGTTTGAGTAAATACATTTTGTTTAGTCATTTAATGTTAAGGGTAGTATTGAAAGAAAATAATAAAATCTTCTTGATCTAATCAAATGGACAACCAAAATATTTTTAGAAAGATGACCAACTAAAACGAAATGGAGGGAGTATATATATTATAAATTAAACAGATATATTATCTTATGCAACAGGTTATCTATTTGTTGCAATGGATGATATATCTATTGCAACGGATGATTTATCTGATGGAACAAATATATAATCTGTTTTCGAACTCAGTGTAAAAAAATCGTTCTTGGAAATAACTAATTGTTTTAATAATAATAAAGCTAAAAAGTCACGATTTATCACAATATTGCTTAATTTAATTAAGTCATAACTTTTTACATTAATCAAGAATGTCATTAATAAATGGAGGTGAATAGTTGTGCCTTTAAATCTGCTTTATTAATTTATATAATTAAAAATTCATAAAATTTGGGTGTCATGAAGATATTTTTTTTAAAAATATATATATTATATGTTGCAATAGATATATTATCTAATGCAACATGTTATCTATTTGTTGCAACGGATGATATATCTATTGTAACTGATGATTTATCTGATGCAACAAATATATAATCTGTTGTCCAACTCAGTGTAAAAAAACGGTTCCTGAAATGAACTAATTATTTTAATAATAATAAAGCTGAAAAGTCATGACTTATCACAATATTGCTTAATTTAATTAAGTCATAACTTTTTATAGCTATCAAGAATGTCATTAATAAATCGAGGTGAATAGTTGCGCCTTTAAATCTGCTTAATAAATTTATAAATTTATATAATTAAAAAGTCAGAAAATTTGTATATCATGAAGTTAATTTTTTTTTAAAAAGATTATATTTTGCAACATATATATTATCTAATTCAATAGGTTATCTATTTGTTGCAACGGATTATATATCTGTTGTCATAGATGAGTTATCTGATGCAACATATATATAATCTGTTGTCCAACTCAGTGTAAAAACGGTTCCTGGAAAGAACTAATTATTAATAATAATAAAATTGAAAAGTCATGACTTATCACAATATTGCTTAATTCAATTAAGTCATAACTTTTTACAGTAATCAAGAATGTCATTAATAAATGGAGGTGAACAATCATGATTTTTTGCCTAACTCATTCAAGTTCAATCCTCTATAAATAGGTCTCTCCTTACTCAGTCGTTCATTCTACTACACACTATTTATTCCTTGCTCTTGTTACACCTTCAACTACTTGGTAGATTTTTTCTGTCTCTGGTAAGTTTTTTCTTGATTTTTGTGTAAATATTCATTGTATATTACATTACATTCGAATTCTTTCTTTTCTTTACTTTTATTTTTACTTGTGTTTTGTCAACTTATGCGTTTTCTAGATATGGTGATCTTGTGTGGGATGTTTCTATTTTACGAGACGCCCTGCAGGAACTGCAGAATGAGGTTCATGACCTGCATTGGGAGTTAGCCGCCGTCAGAGTAAGGATGCTACGGGAGATCCGCAGGCTGAGGAGGGTGCTGCTGCTGCCGGTTGAAGATTGACCGGCTGGCCATACAAATAATAATGATGATAATAATAATTAAGTTTTTTTTTCTTTTATCTATGTATTTTTTTTGTTTTATAAAAAATTATGTTTGAGGCACTTGATTTTTTATTTCATATTTAATTTTCGTGCTGTCTATTTATGTTTCTTAACGAATGACATGTCTACAATTAAGAAATAATTTGATTCCAGTATCAATAGCAAGAACATATGAGTTATCTGTTAGGTTTGTGACAGGAGCTGTATTTTGTTGTTCGAAATAGATTAGTAATCTGATGAAACAGATTATTTATCTGTTGAAACAGATTACTAATCTGGTGCAACAGAATACCCATCTATTCGATTCATATTACGGGCACCTAGAACCATAAATATGAATCCAACATGAGTCTACTTTTACAACAAAACATTTATCTGGTTCCGCAGATAATTGATCTGTTTAAAAAAATTGCTCTTATATTGCATTCATGTTCGCGTGCTAGCTATTGTTGAAAAAACAACACACTAGCAGTTACCCAGATGGCAAATTCAACTAAAAAGCATAATCTGACTTACCAAAGTCTCCTCTCAAGTAAATTCAAAAATTGAAAGTGATTTACGAAATAAAATTTGACATAAGAATTTGGTCAAAGACCAACAGTTGGGGTAACAACAACAACAACAATGGTCGACAAGAAAAATATGAAGATGATAATGAAGTATTAGTTGATGATAATGAATCAGAAGATGCTGAATAAAGCAGCAACAACAATGAACAACAAATATCGCGAAGAGAGAGAAAATAACAACGGATGAGGAGAGAGAAAAAGACGTCTTTTTTCCCTTCGTTCCCCGTTATATTAACTAACATTTCGATCAAAGTGTAAATTTAAAAACTTGTGGGTTATTTTGAAATTTCTCAAACTTTCTTAATCCATATTAAGTAATTGTCATCTCTACTCAATTATTAAGACTTATGTCACCTACACCTCATTTTAAATCTCTTTTGTCACCTGTGGCCCAAACCCCCAAGTTTCCTGGCCATAGAGAGTTGCCTATGTTGTTTTAAGTGTATACTCTTTCTGTCCTAAATTATCCGTTCCAAATTTTTTAATTTGATTTCTCATTTTACTTGTTTTTTCATTAATTAAGTAGAGATAATTTTTTTTTTATATTTTATTCTTTGTATTAATTATTTTTTTTAAAATTAAAATATAAACATCATTTAATAGAGTATTATGGTAAACTAGTCATGATATTAATTATTTTTTTGTGCCATCTCAATTTGGGACAGATAATTCGAGACGGAGGGAGTATTATTGAAGTGTTCGACAACATGAACTTTTTACAATAAAGAATTCTCAAACACTAAGTAAGACTTGTTCCACAATTTTCAAGGTATCTATGCAGTTTTTTATTCTCCGTTTTGATCTAATGATGTCTCCCTATCAGGGAACCTTTTTATTTTCTACAAAGAACCACCAAACAACTTGATAGATATTAAATCCAAATATAATGGCACAGCGAGCAGCAAAGTCCTTCGCTGAAACTTAACAACATGCAATTTGCTTCCCCTCTACTATTCTACAACTTTAATTGGGGTTGTACATAGTTTGGGTTTAGATTTTTAATTTATCAAATAAATTATCTCGATATTCTCTATCTATAAATTATATCAAACCAATAAAGTTTGATATTTTGCTTTTCTCAAATTTTTCATATTTTTATGTGAATGTGAAACGTCTTAAACAAAGTTTATTTTATTTACGTGAAATATGATGTAAATGTCACATTTTTCCATACAATCATACCTAATTCATTTCACTATAACTAATTTTTGGAAAATATTTTATAATTTTCTCATGTTTGATTTGATTATTTTTTTTTTCAAATAGACTTATTTTTCTCAAATTTAAGAAAAATGACCATCCTTCATAAAATATGGAAAATATTTTTCAAAATATTCTTTCAACTCCACCACCAAACGCCCGACCCCGACCCAGGTCTTGGATACCAACTCTCAACCCTAACCCTAACTTTTGATTCCCCATCTGACTTAAATTAGGGTTCGGTTGGAGTCGAAGATCGGGAGTCGATCGGGGTTATCACGACCCGAGTTTAGGCCCTGAAAGTAACAGGCACCCAGAATCATTAAGGCCCGAGAAAACCTCTTACCATTCATAATGAGCATTTCATTAAAAGACATCGAAGAAATATTTAAAAATCATAAAGGTAATTGCAGAAGCGAAACTCATTTCATGGATACTTAAACTATTAAATCATAAATATGGTGAAATTTTTAAAGTAATTGTATGAAAACTTAAACATCTTAAAAACATTTGAAAATGGACATATACATATATCTATGAAGCATCTATATAACTTAACTTTCTAATTATGTCGAGACATGACCCCGACAATTACCATAAGACTGAAAAAGCATAGTCAGACATCAAGATCAAATAGGCCTTCTGAAGAATAGAGGGCTCAACTGTCACGGCCCGAGTTCTCTGGTCATGACAAAACCTACTATAACCCACCAGTAGGTAAGCCAACCCCGTAGTCCGAAACTACTAGTAACAAACTACCAAGAGAAAAGAAGGAAGAGTGCAGAATACATATACTAAAAGACTGAAATACATAAGATAGTTCAAAATCTGGTGGAATCAGTACAAGAGCTTCTAATATAATTAAACTACAAAATGAAGCATTAAATGAATATACTGATTCAACCCATCTATGAATACAACATAGAGATTAGTCTAGTACATAAGAGGGAGAATAGTAATACTCTGAACATCAGGAGATCACCCTATGTCTCCGAACCATAGCTGCTCCGCACGACGCAGACAACAACAACGAGAACTTGTACTATGATCTATAGACTGCATAAGTATAGTATGTGTACGAAACACATGATATTGGATAGATAACTACCGACTGATCTCCAAAGATAATGCAAATATGAATTACATGTGAGCAGGAAGTAAACTAAACCCAAATATCAAGGAAACTAACATAGTAAGACTAACAAGGAAACAAGGATAAACTATCCTATTCTAACCATACCCATAGACCTAATGTCACGACCCAATATCTCAGGTCATGATGGTGCCTACTATAACCCAGCAGTAGGCAAGCCAAATCTATTGTGTGAAATGGCTAGTAGCGGACTATCCAAAAAAATAAAGGAAAGAATGTGGAATAGATGTAATAAAAGATCAAATACATAATATAGTCCCAAAACCTGGTGGTATCAGTACAAGAGATTCTAATATAATAAGAGTACAAAATAAAATACCAAGAAAACTACACTGTTATAACTTATCTCTGAATAAAACAGAGAGACTAGTTTAGTACATAAGAGGGAGACATGTAATACTGTAAACGTCAGGAAGCTCATCCTATGTCTCTAAACTATAGCTGCTCCGCGCGACACACACAACACCGACGATAACCTAAACTATGATCTACGGGCTGCAGAAGTGTAGTATGAGCACCAAACACGTGGTACTCAGTAGGCAACTGCCGAGCGAGCTCCAAAAATAATGTAGATATATACAACATATAAACAGAAATAGAACTACACCCAAATGTCCAACAATCACATAATAAAGCTAGTGAGATAATAAGGGAAACTATTTTACTCATAGCTAAGAAACTGGCATAATAAGGCTAAGGAGGTATCAATGATGAACTATCCTACTCCAGCCATACTCAGGAATGTCAACACTATATCACATATCCTTAGCCAATATACAAATAAAGGACAAAAGAAGTATATATAACAATATACAAGGTGAAGAAATGAATATACAATTCGAATAAAGAAAGGAAGGGATATACGGTAATACCATAGCTACATGTAGATAGAAATAGATATATTTGTATAAACGGGGTCAATTAAAGGTACAACTTAAATCATCATACTAACATCTTAAGACCTCAAAATCATAGCAGGAACTAGTGCTAGTATCTGAGGGTTTTTAATTCATATGTCTAATCGTGAGATAATCATGCATGATAGTATAATCATAAGATGAAAAAAGCTAGAATCATATCTAAAATCTTGATACCAAATCAGTAATCAATCTGTCACAAACTAGCATAACAATAATAATAATAATAATAATAATAATAATAATAATAATAATAATGTCAATGACAATGCGTAGTAACTGGTTAGTCCAGAAAAACCATACCTAGCAAATCCTTTAACGTACCCCCACCACCCAGGCTTAGAAGGTTCAATCAACAAACAATTCACCATAAGGCATAATCATCACCCATACCTATGCAACCCCCTATAAGGCTCAGAGATATAGACACATACTGGTGATAGGAAATGCACATGCAAGAATGAATGCAAAATATATAATAAATATAACAATCATCCTCTGCACTTGAATAGAATATATAATCAATATCACAATCATCCTCTGTATTCGAGGCCGGGTATATAAGCATATCATCATAATCATCCCCCGACCTTTCCAGGTTTATAAGTATATCATCATAATTATCCTTCTACCTTGCCAGGTATATAGGCATATCATCATAATCAACATTTGACTTTGACGGATATATAAGCATATCACTTTAATCATTCTCCGGCCTTACCGGGTATATAAGCATATCATCATAATTATCCTGTGGCATTACCGGATATTTAAGCATATCATTATTAATATAATAATCAATATCTGCAACATCATTAATATATATATAACATTAATACTATAATCTATCATCAGGTTTTACTCAAAATTTATATCATTAATACCACCATCCTTTCTCCGTCCCATACTAGAGAGATGTGTATATTGATGTATAATAAGTGCACGGACTTAAGCAGTGACTGAAAAAGTATAAATCTATAAATTCATTGTCCGAGGTAAACGTCGGGACTAAATTATTATAAAAGTGTAGAAAGAGTCGGAATCTCTCATAACCGGAGTAAATAGTATTCTCAAAATCATGGACTAAAATTTGTCTTAGTCAAATTCTAAAGTATCGTTTTCAATCTATTTACACATAGGTGATTCATTAAGATGGTGCAATTATTATTATAAAGAATTTTTTTTTTAAGGTGAAGTGTGGGCTTTAACCCTTATTTAGGAAAAAAAGTGGTAAAATCATACTTTAATTGAAACTATAGCATTTACCGATAGAATGCTCATGAATGTACTGAATCTATGTATGCCATCATCAATATCCAAACAATGGAATTATAAGCATCAATATATCTGTAAACTACAATCACATACTTTACAAGGATAAACATTTCCAGAATGTCCAGCCGATCATAACATGACCTTGGGCCAAATAAGGCACAGGGAATAATTTCAACATCATAATCACGGCCTTAGGCGCACATAAATATTTGAAACCATATTAATAATCATATTCGTAATCCATCTCGCACTATAAGCTATAGCATATCTATGAGGCATATCATCTCTACAGGCTATCAATCGTATTTACGAGGCATATCGTATCTATGGGCCATAATTCATCTCAACAAGGCATCACGCATATATGAGGCATAATATATCAATAAGGCATCTCACATCTAAGAGACTTAATATATCAATAAGTCATCTCACATCTGGTAGGCATAATCTTTCAATAAGGCATAACTCATAATTATGAGGCATATTACATCTATAAGGAACCTCATATCTATTGGCCATATCATAACTATGTCTATGCCCATATTATTAAGCATGTTGATGGTATCACAAATCAAGTACGAAAGTCATATCATAACTATAGGACCCTAATCAAAATTTGGGAAAAACCATCACCATTCACCAAGACACGAAGTAACGTTATACAAAAGGCTCAAAAGTCTCAACTATGTCTAACGTGCGTACATAACTCCACAACGTCTAACACAAGTCTTGGCCTAAGGTGGGCCGGAAGAACCCACTTCTAATCCTCGAATTCCATATTTAGCCAAATTCTACCCCAGACTAGGCTAAGGTGTTTATATTGATTTCTAGATGGTACATAAGCCATAATTAACCCTAAGATAGAAATTCCGCCTAGAACATGAGCAATTAAGTCAACTCCACCTATTTTACATTTTCAAGATTACTAAAATAGTCTAAATAAGGTTAATCATACTAACCATGCTTCCAGTCACTTAAATCACATCCCAAACCTGGCATCATATCATACCTATTCTAAGAATTAGCTCAATCTATAAACAAGACAAGAGGGTCCTAGAATTATAACAAGTGTTTCACCTTATGGGTCAAAACCCTCATCGAATTCCCAAACTTTAATAATCAAGATTAAGTGATGGTGTCCTACCCATAATCAATCTTAGTATTCACATTCATATGTAATATATAAAACACATCATCTTATAAGAAGAGTAGAAAGAAGCCTACCTCTAAGCCGATCCGCAAAACCCTTGAATCATCCATAAAACATTCATCCCTTCACAATTCTAAAATGCTTCTATGCTATCAAAATTGTAATCTATGCGTTATTAGAAGTAAAATAAAATCCAAATTGCAATATAATGAATTGGTTCAAATTTTGAGTCAAGATCAGGCCTATGAGGCCCAATAACAAAATCCAAAGTTGAAACTGTCACGAGGTCCCTGGAAGGATAAGGAAGTTGTGTTAAAAAGTTGAGCACAAATGGAGAACAAATCGGGTCTCAAATCAATCCTTAAACTTTAGGAATTCAAAGTCCTAATTTCTAACAATTTATCAAGAAGTTGAAGAAATTTTACCATGAATTCAAAGGAAAATCACAGAATAATGGATAACCAAGATCCCCAAATCATCTACAAACTTTAATTTTAAGCTCTCACGTTATTTTAGGGTTTATCTCTCAAGGAAAAAGGTGAATAATTCCCAAAATCGTGGAAAAGAGCTCAATTTATATCCAGTTCAGGTACTCTGGAGTCGCTATCGCAACCCCGCGGTGTGCGATCGTACTATCTCTAGACCTGGAACATTGGTCACGATCGCAACATGGATATAGAGATCACACTATCTCCCTTCCAAGGGTACAACAATCGCAACCCTTGACTGGTGATCGCCACCACATCAATTGGCAGCTGAAACTTGGAAAAACTTTCAAGTTTTTGTCAAGCCCTCGAGATTCATTAAAAATCCTGTTTACGCAAACAAATTATGAAAGCATATCAAATTCGATGTTTTGGACTCAATGGCGCACTCAGATTTTCCATCTGAGGTCTTTTCGACCAAATGTGGATCCCAAACCCAAATTTCTAATTTCTCAACTTTTTGACCAATAGGTCAAATGAGCCCCGGTGCCTCAGGACCTAAACCAAAGGTCTATCTAGCCTAAAATTTATATTTAAAAGCTGTTGGCATAGGAAAAATTTACATACAAGGTCATTTACTAGGAGTTTTGGTCCGAAATCAAATCCTAACCAACAAAAGCTCCAAAATGGGGAAATGAGCCTAAAATCTAAATGAACTGTCTGATCATTGAACCGACAGTTTTGACAAGTCATGAATGACCTGTACCACTATGGGAAGGATTGAAATGCCAAAAATGCATGATGATCAAGGAAATAACCTAGAGGGTCATTACAATATCCACTATTAAAAGGACTTTCGTCCTCAAAAGTCAACAGATAGAAAAAATCTCAAAAGCTCAAAAGGATGAGGTACTGGGCCCGTATGCTCCAAGCATGACTTCCTAGATAGCCTCTACGAAAAGAGAACACTTTCAGTGGATTTTTCCACAGGTATCCTTTTTCTAACCAGTTCTCTCACTTTACTTCCAAACAACGAAAACTCAACCTTAACCACAATCTGGCCTCCAACTGAACTAAAAAAGGCTGATACACGCAAATCTGAACCATAACAAATTGATACCATCTCGATATCTATACAAATCAATAAAGGCTCATCGAAGACAAAAGAAAACCAAGGCATGAGTTATACAATCGACTCCAAATCCAAATTTAACCTTTTTCTTCTATTCTACACCTGCTATCCACCCCCAAATTGGGAGGAAATTCACTTGATTCTTATTCACGCAATCTCATCTTAGAGAACTCAAAGAATTGAAGTTGATCCGCTGAAGTCCATACTACAAACATGAGAATAAGATCATAAGGCGCTATCTGAGCATATAACTAGAGATAATTAAGGAACACAATCTATTCCAATACCATAACTGAGTTAGATGATAATCAAAACTGAGATTAAAAAATCCATAGCATAACTACTTATCACTGAATGGTCCGCTCTCGGATATCCCATCAACTTAACCAAGCAGAATCTAACTCAAGCATACTACTTCCACTGAGTATATCATTCAAGGTTCTCAAAGAAAACTAAAGACCCGAGGTCAAAGATAAATGAATCAATACCAGGTCCATGGACTATCATCTGAACACCTATCGACCATAATTGATCTGAACTCAAGAAGACCGAATAGGTAACCACAGAGTAGGATCAACCATCATATAAATGAAATTCAAACTGAGATAAATCTAAAATAAAGGTGCACTCAATCTCTACAACTCAACATCAAGGCTAAGTCGCTCGATCTCAACTACCCAAACCAACCCTGAAGATGGGTAGGATTTCATACTCCAATCTAATATGTATCCATGTCGCCATTCCAAGGTGACAAATCTACAATTGATCCAACAATCCAACTAAAGTCAAATACTCACATCGACCATAATGTCCAAATCAGATATATCTGTACTAAATCATGCCGAGCCAAAATCAAAATATAGGTGAAGAATAAAATCATAAGGAAATCACCAACATAAATCATAAGGATTCAAATCCATATCCACTAGAGGGCATGAACTATCAAAACATGCTCAAAACACCCCAAGGCTAAAAACCACACTAGTAATGTAAGAAACTCTAACAATTCGGAGAAATGCAACTTTAGCCAAAAACTAATCAAGTCGGTACTCCATCTCGACCAAAAATAGCCATAGGCACATATCACCAAAGAGAAGCACTCCACCAAACCTCATTAGGCCGAGCAAACTCCAAAATAGGGATTTTCTGAATCCACCTAAGTAGGATAATTATAACTTAAAAAAATCATAAATCATCTTGTCGAGGAAGAAAATATTAATCTCGACATCAATGTCAAGGTCAAGACCACTACCAAAAAATGAACCGAACAACTCAAGATAAGGAATTTCCAATTTGCCAACTTAAGAAGCATGATAACGCCCAAACTATAGCTCTCGTAAGAGTGTAAGCGGTCACTGTCAAATATAGAACCCAACTGGGTTGGGTGTCGAATCCCATAGGGAATACTTGGTCACTAAGTGTTGCAATTGTTAGCAGATTGTTGGTCAAAAATTCTACAGAAAGGGGGGATGGTTTAGGCGTGAATTAAAAGTATCAAAATAGCAAAGTAAAAGCGGAATGCTTTGTTTAGTAAGAATTTAATCAATGAGAATTGTAAGTTAGGGTTATGTCCACCTTATGAATTCTACGTATCTATTAACTATGAGTAATGCAGGATTCAGACATGCATGCACTTATAGAGATTCGTATTCTACTGGTAAATCCTAGTGTCTCTCGACTATCAAGGATTATCTCACTTTAATTCTCTCGAGCTTAAATCGTATAACTAATGGTACGAACTCTCCAAGAGTTAATCCAGTTGCGGCACTAACGTGTAAATAGGGGTTGGTAGCCCTATTTCCTTGTCACACTCTCTTTTCCAAACATGTAACTTTTCTCTCGAACAAGTTAATGCTATAATGGAGTATTCTATATGTTTGCAACCACAAGAATGTAATTAAGATGAAGAGAGTAATGATATAAGTAGCATACGTATCAAGAATTCACAAACTCATAGTAATAGATAGTATATCATAAGGCTTCCATAACCCTAACAGAGAAGTTTAGCTACTCATGATTACAACAGAGATCACAATAAACATCATCATCGTACCAAAGCTCAAAGAATCTCATGGTGGGGATGAGATTGGCGTCAAAAGGGATTGACGATTTTGCTCCCCTCGTTGCTTACGTGTTTGCCGTTTTTCCCTGTCTTAAAACTTACAGATTCTATAACGTGAATAATACTAGAAAGTCAAATGAATCGATGAATGTATCTCTCAATTCGTGAATAATGAAAAGCATGAATGAATGCATGAATGAATGAATAGTATGAATGCTGAAAAATTCAGCAAATAGGGTTTTTATAACATCCTTGTCCTAGTCCTATTAAGTTACTGTTGATCCCCAAGTCTTTAGAAATACTGTTTTTGCCCAGGACAAGTTCTCCATGCATCACTTTCAGTCCATAAGCTTCCAAAAGTTGCCTTCCCTCTTATGTGAAGTTTCCCTTGCTACCAAAAGGTCCACAAAGTACTGAAATCTTCATCATTAATACCTGAAAACATGCTAATCACGTTGGTTAGCTCACTTACAGGAAAATGGACTAAAAATGCAGAAATTATATATTTTGTCCTTAAAACTTAGCTAAAATATGGGTAAATTATGGTGCTTTAGGCATGTAAATACGCCTATCATCAAAGCAGTCACAGGAACTATCGCCTATCTCCAAATCTCTAACTCCACTAGAACGAGAACCATATCATGGCAAGAAAGGACCATCCAATATCCACACTAAAACCAAGAGAAAACCATCACTAGTAGATGAATACAACAAATCTAAGATATGAGTCCAAAATATCTCGATAGCAATATCAAACCACTATCATGCGATGAAATGAGCACAAGCAACGAACGGACCCTAAACTGGCCAAGCTAAAAAATAGGCTATATAGAAAAGGATATCCAATGCAAGAAAAACCTTCACACAATAGAAAGCATGTCTAAGCATCCCAACTCAAGTTTAGGCAACATAACTAAATTGCCAACTCTAGAGCCATAATAGAACCATAGGAGGTCATCTTACGTTCAATACAATAATATACTCCACAATCAACCTAGCATAGCTAACCTAGATGAAAATAACTAGCCTTACCTAGCTATAGGGAAGAAATCATAAAATTTGGCCATAGCTGCTCAAGCCACCGAATAAGAACCACATAAAATGGAATTCTAATTAGATAACACCAGTCGAAACAGCTACTCAATGATGATCAATTACATCAAATAATATCAATAACAATATCAATATACTTAATAGGCAGTACCAAGATAGAAGTTAATAGCAAGTACCACTCAAGGGTCACAATAAGGATAATGTTCCAAGGTAAATGGGACTCAAACCAAAATGGTACATTCATAGGGAGAAAATATCAATACGAATCTACTCCATCACTACTAAAAGAAATAAACCATGGGGGCAGTCATATAATCATGAATTTAATAACAAGGCACACAATAACCAATATGAACTCATCAAGGAATAAAATCATCAATGGTTATGAAGACCTTAATACACATAATCAAAAATGTAAATACAAGAAATAAAAGCACACTTATCATGGTAAAATCTGTAATCACATGCCTAATGGGTCTAAGGGAGCATAAATCTAAACGGGTCCAAGCGTAGACCGACTAACTAAATTATCAACTAAGGTGCCAAGTGCACTATCTCTAACTGAAGATGCCAAAACATCACGAGGCTAATCTAAATGAGATGAATGAACAAAAGTTCCATATGGAGGAAACTCTCTAAACCAGTGACCGATCTCTTTGCAGTTATAGCAAACATGCTAGCCAACTAATGCTTAGGACACTCTCTACTATCATGATCATCCTTTTTGCAGTCATAGCCTACCTTAAGAACTCTAGGCTAGAGGGAAATACATGTTATCTCTGTTTGAACAAACAACTCACATCTAGAGCACTCTCTAGACCAATATTCCCTCTCGACACAACCAAAAACATGCCTCTAAAATACTCTAAGGTGATGCCCCTGTTGATCCAGAACGACCGCCATAGCCTAAAGACCCATTCCAAAAACTCTGTAAGGTCAGATGAGAACTTTTCCCATTATGATCACCATGAATAATATGAGAACCACTCATAGTCTAAAATACTACCTGCATAGGGCTGATGGGTTTCAAATGAAGCTAATATCAACTGGGAGGATCCTCACTCCCATATCAAATACCAATAACACTATACCAATGGTATGTCCTCTTGCCGCCACCCCTATAAGTCTCAATGTATAATCTCTCTATGTCTCTTACATAATCAACAATCTGAGATAAAGAAGACCTAACTTCCATTAAGATATCCAATGTCAAGTGGAGTAGCATTGCTAAACCTTTAATAAATCCATGCATTATGTCCTGCTTAAAAGGATATAGCATAGGAAAATGGTTGTCCTACTTAAGAAACCCAATCTCATACTCAGAGACTAGTAAGAACCCTGATGAACACCAATAGACCCCATTCAAATATGAGAACTGCTCGATGAATCAAATTCCATCCCTAGCTATGAGGTATCCACAAATCGACTTGGGATACTCAATGATAAACCTCGAAGGGATGAAATAGACACGAGCTCTACTGGAGCCTGAGATGGCCCTAAATCCTTTGGCTGACGCTGAAGATCTTCGATATTCATCTCTGACTATCTAGTCCAATGCAGTACTGAAGCTTTGAAAACTCGTGTAAAAGTTTTTTCTACATTTATCGACTATCTCACATCATTTATTAGGGATAGAATAGGATCAATGAATGTGCTTGAGGCTCATAGCAATCTGGACACATAACACAGAGTACAGAAATAAATTTCCTAAGAATGACCTTGTTGCTTCCCGAAGATAGGTTATGGACATCTTCACACCGATCTACAGGACTCTACTAAATACTTAGCTTTTGTACTAATACATCGGTGAACCAAGGCTCTGCTACCAAATTGTCACAACCCAAGTTCTTAGGTCATGATGGCGCCTTCTATAACCTACCAGTAGGCAAGCCAAACTCGTAGTCTGGAATAACTAGTAACGGACTACCCAAAGAGATAACAAAAAGAATGTGGAATAGATGTAATAAAAGATCAAGTGCATAATATAGTCCAAAAACTTAATGGTATCAGTATAAGAGATTCTAATATAATTAGAGTACAAAATGAAATACCAAGGGAATTACACTACTACAACTCATCTCCTAATACAATATAGAGACTAGTCTAGTACATAAAAGGAAGAATGGTGATACTTCAAACGTTAGGGAGTTCACCCTAAGTTTCTGAACCATAGCTTCTCCAAACAACACACACAACACTGGCGATAACCTATACTATAATCTGTAGGTTACAGAAGTATAGTATGAGTACCAAACACGTGGTACTCAGTAAGCAGTTGCTGGCTGAGCTCCAAACATAATACAAATATATACAACATATGAACAAAAATAGAACTACACCCAAATTTACAAAAATCACATAATAAAGCTAGTGAGATAGTAAGGGAAACAATTCTACTCATAGCCAAGAAACTAGCATAATAAGGCTAAGAAAGTATCAAAGATAAACATCCTACTCCAACCATACTCAGAAATATCAACACTATACTGTATATCCCTAACCAATATACGTATAAAGGGCAAAAGAATGATATATAACAGTACATAAGGCTATGGAATGAATATACAATCTAAATAAATAAAGGAAAGGATATACTGTAATACCATAGCTACATGTAGATAGATATAGATATATTTGTATAAACAAGGTTAATTGAAGACGCAACTTAAATCATCAGACTAGCATCTTAAGATCTCAAAATCATAGCAGAAACTAGTGCTAGAATACTCAGGGTTTTTAAGCCATATGTCTAATGAGATAATTATGTATGATAATATAATCATAAAATAAAATATTCCAGATTCATACCTCAAATTTTGATACGAAATTAGTAACTAATCTGTCATAAATAAGCCATAACAATGATCATAACAATAATAATAACAATGTTAATGACAACATGAGAAATTAGCTAACAACTAATACATATCCAATCCTTTCACGTACCCCCACCGACCCAGGCTCAGAAGGTTCAATCAACGTATAACACATCACAAGGCATAATCATCACCCATACCTATGCAACACCCTAAAAGGCTGATAGATATAGACGTATACTGTGATAGGCAATACTCATGTAAAAGTGAATACAAAATATATAATCAATATAACAATCATCCTCCAAACTCGAATTGAGTATATATTTAGTATTATAATCATCCTCCGAACTCAAATCGAGCATATAAAAAGTATCATAATCATCCTCTAACCTTGCCGGTTATATACACATATCATCATAATCATCCTCCAGCCTTGCCATGTATATAAGCATATCATTATAATCATCCTCCATCATTGCTGGGTATCTGAGCATATCTTTAAAATCATCCTTCGACATTGCCGGGTATATAAATATATCTTAATAATCATCCTCCAGCCTTACCGGGTATATAAATATATCATCATAATCATCTTCTGGCCTTTTCAGGTACATAAACATATCATCATAATCATCCATCAGCCTTGCCGGGTATATAAGTATATCATCATAATCATCCTTCAGCCTTGTCTGGTATATAAACATTTCATCATCAATATAATAATAAATATCCGCAACATCATTAACATATATATAACATCAATCTATAATCTATCATCAGGTTTTACACATAATTCATAACATTAATACCACTATTCTTTGTCTGACCCATATGGGAGAGATGTGTATATTGATATATAATAGGTGTACGAA
The DNA here is from genome assembly GCA_030864215.1 of Capsicum pubescens. Lineage (NCBI taxonomy): Eukaryota > Viridiplantae > Streptophyta > Magnoliopsida > Solanales > Solanaceae > Capsicum > Capsicum pubescens. Next base: position 139,680,821 of record CM061539.1, on the reverse strand, counting down.
CTTAAGCCATGGCTAAAAAATTATAAATCTATAAATACATTGCACGGGGTAAACTTCGGGACTAAATCATTATAAAGTATGGAAAGGGTCAGAATCTCTCACGATCAGAGTAAATGGTATTTTCAAAATCATGGACTGGAATATGTCTTGATCAAATCTTTAATACATCATTTCCAATTTCTTTACACATAGGTGATTAATTAAGACGGTGTAATTATTACTATGAAGAAATCCATTTTTCAAGGTGAAGTGTGGGATTTCATTTTTTAAGGTGAAGTGTGGGCTTTAACCCTTATTTAGAAAAAAACATTGGTAGAATCATATTTTAACTGAAACTATAGTTATTACCGATAGAATGCTCATGAATGTGCTAAATCTATGCATTCCATCACTAGTATTTAAACAATGGAGCCATAAGCATCAATATATCTGAAAACTACAATCACATCCTTTAAAAGGATAAACACTTCCTGGATGTCCAATAGATATATATACACAACCTTGGGCCCAATAAGGTGTCTGAAAGAATTAAAACATCATAATCACGATCTTAGGCCCACAAAATATTTGGAACTCATATCAATAATCGTATTCATAAGCCATCTCGTATCTATAAGCCATAGCATATATATGAGGCATACTATCTCTATAAGCTATCAATCATATTTATGAGGCATATCATATCTATAGGCCATAATTCATCTCAACAAGGCGTCTCACTTGTATAAGGAATAATATATCAATAAAATATCTCATATCTAAGAGGCATAATATGTCAATAGGGCATCTCACATCTAAGAGGAATATTCTATTAATAAGGCATAACTCATAACTATGAGAAATATCACATCTATAAGGAACCTCATATCTATAGGCCATATCATAACTATGTCTATGCTCATATTACTAAGCATGTCGATGGACCATATCATTAATCAAGTTAGAAAGTCATATCATAACTATAAGCCCTTAATCATAATTCGTAAAAAACCATCATCATTTACCAAGTCACAAAGTAACCTTATACTAAAGGCTCAAAAGTCTCAACTATGTCTAATATGTGTACCTAAGACCACAAGGGCTAACACAAGTCTTGGCCTAACATGGGCCAGAAGAACCCACTTCTAATCTTTAAATTCCACATTAGCCAAATTCTACCATGGACTATACTAAGGTGTCTATATTGATTTCTAGATGGTACATAGGACATAATTAACCCTAAGATAGGAATTCCACATAGAACATAAGCAATTAAGTGAGGTATATGATGCACTATGTTTGGCCCTAGCACACATTTTACGATCTCAACATAGCTATGGTGAGCATATATCTCCCTGCCAAGGGTACATAAACAAACTATGAAACCATATCAAATTTGACATTTCAGACTCAATGGTCTGCTCAAATTTTCCATCCGCAGTTGTTTTGACAAAATCTAGATCATATATCCAAATTTCCAATTTCTCAACTTTCCGATCAATAGGTCAAAATAAGCTCGGGTGCCTCAGGACCCAAACCAAAGGTCTATCTAGCCTAAAATTTATATTTCGAAGATTCTGGTGTAGTTAGAATTTGAATCCGAGGTCATCTACTAGGATTTTTGGTCTGAGACCAAATCCTAACTAGTGAAAGCTCCAAAATGAGAAAATGAGCCTAAAATCCAAACAAACTGTCCGATTATTGAACTGATAGTTTCAATAAGTCATAAATGTCCGGTAGCCACTATGGGAAGGCTCAAAATACTAAAAATATATGCAAATCAAGGAAATAACTTGGAGATTCATTACACCTAAGCACTATGTCATATACCACTTACTAATAAACAAGTAAAGATCTTAAAAAAGATATGTATATTGTAGTATATAAGGCCAAAGAATGGATATACAACATGAACAATGAAGGAAGAGAGGGATATATGGTAATTCTATAACTACATGTGGATATGATATATATATATATACATACACAAAAAAAGATAAGGCTAACTCAAAGGTATAACCTAAAGTAGTCGCATTGGCATCTTAAGGCCTCCTAATAATTGTAGGAACTCGTTCTAACATAATCAGGATCCCTAATCCATATTTTAACATAAGAAAATCATCCATAATAAAATAACCATAAAGAAAAAAGTCAGAATCATACCTCAAATCTCAGTACCAGTCCAATAATCAACCTATTATGAACTGATTGTAATAATAATATAATACAGTAATCGGCTAGCCCGGACAAATAATACCTTAATTGGGACCCATAACCCAGAAGGTCAAATCAACATATACAACACACCACACACATAATATTCATTACTTATAGCTATGCAACCCCTCACAAGGCTAATAGATATAGGAATATACTGGTGATATACAATGTGCATGCAAGGATGAATGGAAGTATAATCCATAATACTATAATCAAAACAAACACTATAATGTAACCTAGTGTATAGACCTCCTCTAGCTCGACAGCTCACAAAGTTAAGACCTATGACAATATCTCTTCTCCAACACAATGGTTTACGGATGAAGGGCCCCTAGGGGGTTCGGGATAACCCGTATCACCGACCTGGTCCCTATATAGGATTTCCAAAAACCATCATCATCAATCTATTCCATCTAGTACCATATATATATATAAATGCATGGACTAGGACCATGGCTAAAAGAGTGTAAGTCTACAAATACATTGTTCGGGGTAAACTCTGGGACTAAATCTTCATAAAAATATAAAAAGTATAGAAATCTCTCTCTATTGAGGTAAATAGTAGTAGAAAAACCGTGGACCAGATCTATCTCAGACAAATCTCTAAAAACATCATTATTAATCTCAAGGGTTCTTAAGTTATTCATTAAGATGGTACGATTTCCATTATGAAAGAATCTATTTTAAAAGTAAAAAGTGGAAATAAATCCTTTTTACAAAAAAAGTAGTAAAACCATATTTTTGGTTGAAATTATACCATTTACAGTTTTAGTAAGCATGAAAGTACCAAATCTATGAATGCCATTACCCGTATCCAAATAATACCATTATAAGCATCTATATGTCTATAAACCACGCCCAAGTCATTTACAAGAATAAATTAGTTTTTGAAATCCAACTAATACCATAAACACAAACTTTGCCCAACAATGTATATTCAACATAACCATATTAAAATCTTAGAAACCATCATAATCCATCGAGTAACTTAGTAAACCTCCTACTGAAAGATTATTAGTCTCAACTAAGCCTAACATACTAGAAACCTAGGGTAATAAGATACTATAAGCATAATAAGTATTTCACCTTAAGAGTCAAATCACCCTTTGATATGAGTGATAAATTTACCACTGATTGACACCCGAATTCGTGCACACTACTATGATTAAATGGTGTTAATAAGATGAATTTATCATTTGAATGCACTGAATCCCATGTTTTGCAGGCATACATGTGATGGAAAAAACGTAGTGAAATAATCTAAAAAGAGATCATAAAGGGAAGAGTTAGTGTAAAAGATGGAAAAGAAGGAGCAGAAACTGACCCTCAGTTACCGCGATCGTGGTTTGAGGGTCGCGATCGTGATAAGTCAGAACTAGTCAAATTAGTGATCACGATGGGCTCACTGCGATGACGAAAGCTACGATCGGGATCAATAGCTAGAGATTGCGGTGGTGCAGAAAATAGCCTAGGGACAGAAATGCAATTTCTCACAGTTGATTCCAATTCTCTATACGATGAAAACCCTTTTCTATTTTTGGGATATCACCAACTAGAATTTAAGTTTTTGGCTTTGTAAAACCCAACTAAATTGGAAAGATTCTTGTAGATAATTTTCCAAGGATTTTAGTTCTAATTGAAGTTAGATTTGAGAATATCCTTACTTTGCCTCTTCAATGGAAGCATTGAATCATCTTTTTGGTATATTTCTTTCTTTAAACTTCATTAGTAGCTAAACATCTATCTTGGGGTTATGTTGGAATAGGGTTAAAATATGTGTGGATTTTGATTGTTAGTGTAGATTCTTGGTTAGTGATGTTGGGTTTCACTAATACTTTCTTGTTGAATGGGAATTTGTCGGTGAAAATCCCAAACTCCTAAAATCTCACATCATCCTTGAAAGAGGGATGTGAGTATGCTTTTGGATCCTATATCATCCTTAAAAGAGGGTATGCGTGACAAGGTATTAGTGAACAATAAATAGATGATAACTTATTCATTTATATTGTCTTACAAATAAGGATGGATTGTGAATTTGCTATGTCTTGGGCATTTTCCTAGAAATAGGGATGCCCAATTGAGGCTTTGGGTGGATTTGGTTGACACACCCATGTGATATCCGAAAGGGTCCATAGGTGATATTTTTGGTGCTTGGTTGAAAACCTAGCATCTAAACCCCTAACCTAGCCTACCCATATAGTCATTAACTAGGATTTTCATTAGATTATCATGAACCCGTGCACCATTTGCCCCGAGGAAAACATAATCCCAAGACCATTCTCCTGTTGAAATCTTATCTACATTTGTTGCTTTTATTTGGTAGTTTGAGTAGACTTTATTAAAACAACCCTTCAAAATCATACCCCCCTCCAATTTTTAATTCATGTTTTACTTTACGTCTACATTATGGGTAGTCACTTAGTAGCCTTAAATACCATATGATTTGAATACTAGTTCCACCCCTCGAGAATTTGAACCCAACTCAAGTTGGGTTATTATATTTGACAACGATTGCCTTGCCCATAATTCATGGAGTAAATTGAGTGTGATTACCCTTCTATCCTAAAATCATAAATTAAACTAAGTCACATTATTCTACCTAATATCGCATTCTAACATCCCTAACTAACATACAACATATATAATACACTATCTACTGAAAAAGAGTAGACAGAAGCCTACCTCGATGCCGAACCGCAAATTCTTAAATCACCAACAAATCATTCACTTTTGCTCCACGATCCCAATATACTTCCATTCTATCAAAATCATAATCTATACATCAATAGGAGTAAAATGAGACCCATATTGCTATATTAAGGGTCTGGTCAAAATTTGCATCAAGAACGGGCCCGTAGGACCCACAAATGGAATCCAAAATTGAACCCGTCACAAGTTCCCTTAAAGTACAAGGAATGTGTGCTCAAAATTTGAGTTCAAATGGTGCATAGTTCGGGTCTCCAATCAACCCATAAAGTTTAGGAGTTTAAGACCTAATTTATAATAATTTTACCATGAATTTGGATGGAAATTGTAGGGAAAAATTAATGGGAAATGCCCAAGGAGAGTTAGGTTAGCTTACCTTAGCTTCTATGGATGATTTTCAACTTTTTCCTCTCTTTGATCTCTCAATTTGGTGTGAAAATAGTAGAAGAAATGGCGGAAAATTGAGTGAATAAAAAGGGGATAAATAGCCACTAAGTGTCTCTTAAACGGTCACCCAGTCACTTAAGTGATAGCCGCTTAAGAGTCCCCTCTATCACTTAAGTGATCTTCCATTTGGGGTCGGGTATCGCTTAAGCGACACCCAAACCGTTTAAACATACCCACTTAAGAGGACACAACATCGCTTAAGTAGCCCGTGACCCAATGGTCAAGGTTTCTTAAGAGACCCTATGTCACATATGCGGAGACCGCTTAAGAGGTCATATGATCACTTAAGCGGTCACATTAGTGACCTGATGCACCAGATTTCTCCGAGTTCAAAATAAACTTCAATTCAGTGCTCAAAATTCGTTCGTAATCCTGTACATGCAAATAAAATATTCTACCATATCAAATTCAATGTTCTGGATTCAATGAAAGCATTAAAACTTTTATTCAAGATCATTTCGACAAAATGGGGAACCCATACCTGTATATCCCTTTTTCACATAATCCACCCAATAACCCAAAATGGTTTGGGATGCCTCAGGACTTGAACTAAGGGCCCCCTAGCCTAAAATCCATGTTTTGGAGATGGTGGTCCTATCAGAATTCTCATTTGAGGTTATCTATCACCCGAACTGACCCAAGGCCTTGTCGTAATGGGCATCCCAAGTCTAAATAGGACCAAGGACCACCGCCGTTACCCAACCTAACCGTCCAAATGCATATCTTGAGTCAGATGAATTTCAAACGTACAACAAGATAGCATGTATTTGCACAAATTTAGAATCTGGGATAGGTCTATGACCGTGACCGACCCAAACGAGTCTAACCGTCCTAAACCCATCCAATAACCAAGTCAAACCATAATAATAACAAAACTAATTTCCATGATATAACATAATAGGATGGAACAACGAGAAGTTTAGTCAATTGATATCAGCCTCAATTCCAATACTAAAGCTGACATCACCATCGATCCCACCTATATCGATCCATAGTAGTTCCACAAAAGCCTTTACCCAAAAGAAAACCAATATACGGTTAGGACATGCCCCCAACCATAGACAAAACCACTATCCATAAATAAACCAAAGTATGTAAAAATATCCATGAACTTGAAATAGGGCCTTCCAGAATATGAAAGCTCGCCACTTCAATCCAGTAGTTGATCTCAAATTCAAGCACTAAGCAGGAGGAGTAGAATGGTTGGTTCCTGTATCGCGTGAGGATACATCCACCCAAGGACGGGTTAGTGGGTGAATTCTAACAAGTACTCAAGCTAAAGATAAAATAATGCCATCCAGTAAAACCAAGTAAACCAACCATATGCACATAACCATACATATATATATCCATGTCGGTAAAGAGAACCGGGTTTAACACACATTTAAAACCATTAACCTGGGTATGTGAATCTTAACCATCCTAGAACCGCCCATGGGCTATATGGGTCCAGTGTAACCTCCTGAATGGTCCTCGATACATGTAGTTTCACAAACTGGAGATACCATAAGAGTGGGGGATTCTCAATTACCCTTCACTCTCCATGATACATATGTACATTGTAATTAAAGGATTCCCATGTTCCTTATAGTATCATATATGGTCTCCATGACCAACCTCTTATTTCAGCAAATATGAGTTTTTGGTGTCTGCCCATTAAACTCGCACCTTCACTACTAACTATCACACGCTGCCATTATTGCGCAAGTAAAACCATTTTCATCCAACCAAACCATTATATCATTATTATTAACCAAGGATATGCATAGTGGTATCGTCATACCGACTACAGTTTGCAAACAATTTCCTTAGCCAACATTTTTATGTAAAGGGATTCCTATGTACCCAATAGATTACATTATGAAGTTAACTTGGTGAAATCCCGTGTACCCCACAAATGTTCCATTATCAAGTTGCTTGGGGGAGTCCCATGAACCCCACAAGTTCTTCATTACCATGTTTACTTGGGGGATTCCCTTGTACCCTACAAGGAAGTTTAATTAAGCATAACTATGACCACAAAACCTTACCAACTAACCATTCCAAACTACTTAAACCATTTATACTATTTAGGGTTACATTGTGTAATACCCAAAACTTTCTTTAAGTCAAATCTAGTCTCCAGAATAGTTAGTGATGACTTTCTAAATGATTAATATTTAAATCAAGTTACTTTACAATGATACCAATTTTGTTCAAATCTGGTATGAGAGAAAAAAGTTATGGACGTTTTACAAAGAATTGTTGGAACTACCCAGAAGCGACGGTCAGGCCAACAGACCATCGATCTAGCGACTGACCATCACCTAAGCTATCGCAGACGAGGAACTGAACCCAAATTCAGATCAACTGCAACGGCTAGGACCGACGGACCATCGAGCTAGCGATAGACCGTCGCCCAAACCATCACAAATAAGGCAGAAAGTTCAGGTTCTAGCCAAGTACGATGGTCAGGGCTGACGGACCATCGATCCAGTGATGTACCATCGCCTAAACCGTTACCACTTTCGATCAACGATTTTAAGCTATTTTTACAAGGTTATTTGGGTCTTTTACCACCCGTTTTGACCCCTAATTATACCAGACCAGAGCTCATAACTTCTTTATTCATCCACAACACCAAATTAGGGTTTCTCTCAAAGATCAATCCCCAAGAATAAGAAACCCTAGGTGTTTAATTACAAGTCAAGAATTCAAGCTTTCCTCCACCAATCTTCAAGAAATCATCCACCCAGGTATGTCAAGTGTTGATTCATGGGTTCCTTTTACCCATGCAGCTCAAAAAACCCTATTTGAAATATAAACTTTGGAGTCCATTGTATGAATTGAATTATATCCATGTTTATGTTATTGTTTGATTTCCAAGTTTAAGTCTTTAACGACTATTGTGAAAATATGTTAGTATGTTGTTGAAATTCTTGCATTAGAAGTGTAAAATATTGCCATAAAGTATTATTTCAATATTCATGCCTAAGCCTAAAGATATGCATGCAAAGTGTTTGATAAAATGCCTAAGAGATTAGGAATTAGGAATTATGACTCATTTGTGACCAAAATTGATGAATCCATGTTTCTCCCTTATGTTTGATCTGACTCCCACGTTATTGTTATGCTTTGTAATGGATTGAATTAATGCTCATGAGATTAGGATTATGAAATTATGATATGTTTACATGCATTCCTATTCATTTGTAAGCTTATAGCATCCGAATACTTCATGAAAATACCCAATGATTGTACTATGAATTGTTGACTATGGTCATGTGTCAAGAAGTGTCATGTCTTATCAGTTTTATGCTATCGAGTCCTGGGGGTACTTGTACTCGATAATTTAGCTATGTGCCTAGAGAAAGTATCATGTTTTCTAGATACTCTTAGTCAAGCCATGATTCATAGAACTCAGTAAGTCATGTGACTCAGGAAAACTCAGTAATCTCAGAAATCTCAGAAATTCAGCAATCTCAGTAGTATTCCATCAGTCAACAAAACTTAATGAATGCAGTCTAGTTTAGTTCAGTTAATCATGTTCTGTGTCTATTCAGATGGGAGTAGGATTCAGCATTGAGTGAGCCCAAGGATGGGAACTCACCTATTATTAGAGGGTGTGATTCTTAGAGGCAATCTTTGCGCTCTAAAACTATGTAGCCAGCGTAGGTTGAGACATCAAACCTACTAGTTTAGGGTAGATGAGGTAGATTAACCTATTATATGAGGGTCCCACCATTCTCCTTAGAGTACCTGTTAGATGAGGTATTACTCGCAGCTTGTCCTTAATAGTGTCACGGTATTGACACCCTTCCAATTAGGGTTACAGATTGGACCCCAACTCACTTATATTATCTTATTTGGGGTATGTCGATTAGATGACTACATCCTACTGTTACAGTCTTAGTCTCAGTAATAGATCTTAGATAGTTCTACAAAATTCAGAACTATCAGATATAGTCACCTAGTTCAGTACGGAACTCATCTAGTTCCATCAGAAATAGGACTGTCAGACACAGTCATCTAGACAATAGTATATTAGCTATACGAAAACTTGTGTTATTATTATTCAAATTTAGTGATGTCATGATCCCAGTTACAGTTCACATATTCGTGCATGTGTTCTCACGTTCATGTTATTTAGTCATTTAGTATTGTTCATGCATATAAATACCTTGCATTCAGCCTACCTCTCTTACATACTAGTACATTCAATCATACTGGCGCATTTGTGCTATAGTGTTTTATACCATAGGTTCAGAAGCACGGGCCCCCGAGCATCCTTAGTAGACCAAATGTTCAGTAGCCAGACTAGCAGTGAGTCGTCATCATTTGAGAATAACATGATTATTTTATTACTTTTTTGTTTAAGTAGTTTGAAGTTAGTTGGGGATATATCCCATCAACTCTACAGTTTTTAGACAACTTAGAGGCTTCCAGACTATAGCATGTTCGGACAATTATTTTAGTTTTGTTTTGGCATTGATATACCATATTTCCAGATGTTATGTTTTATCAGATATTTGAACTTTATGCCTTTTTAGCCTTTTTTCGTATTTATACAGTATATTATGTAGTGTCCAGTTACAGATATTAGTCATGGGTTAGCTTGTGGTCCTTCAGGGTCATGAGCCCCATGTAGCATTTCGGGTACTAGATTCGGGGCATTATAAACTTGGTATCAGAGCCTAAGGTTCAATAGTGTCCTAGGAAGTCTGAAATCCATATCTAGTAGAGTCTTGTGCATGGTTGTGTTGCATGCCACATTTATGTACTGGAGGCTATAAGATGTTTTAGGAATAGTTTCCATTTTTTCAGTATTCATGTCGTGCCAGTGAACATGATCTCAAGTTTAAATCTTGGTCTAAATTCATTTCTCCTTTTATTCTACAAAACATGACTCTCAAAAGAGAAAACGGAAATCAGTCAGCCCCTCATCCCATCCAAGCAGATCCCTTGGATGAACATGTCTCTCATGCAGAGTTCAGAGCTGCATTCACTACTCTTGCTAACTCAGTTTCTGCTCAGAATGAACGGCTAACTATTGTTCCGTCCAACCCAGTGGCCAATACTGCTGCAGCTAGGTTTCTGGACTTCACCCGAATGAATCCTTCATTCTTTTTCAGGTCTAAGTCAGACGAGGACCCTCAGGAATTCCTTGATTAGGTTAAGAAGGTTACATATATCATGGGGGTGTCATTCGTTGATAGTGCTGAGCTAGTTGTATATCAGTTGCAGGATTTGGCTCACATATGGTTCAAGTAATTGAAGGAAGAGAGGGCTACAGATGCAGGGCCTATAGAGTGGGAGGAGTTTGTCACTGTATTTCTAGATAGATTCTTTTCTCTAAAGCTAAGGAAAGCTAAGGTGTTAGAGTTTATCAACCTCAGGCAGGGCAATATGACAGTGAAAGAGTATTCTCTTAATTTTACTCAATTAGCTAGATATGCTCATCATGTAGTGGCAGACAACATGGCTAAGATGAGTAAGTGTGTTTCTGGGGTGAATGATAGTGTGGTCAATGAGTGAATATCTACAATATTGATTAGTGAGATGGAAATAGCCAGGCTTATGATCCATGCTTAACAGATAGAAGAGCAGAAGATTAAGATAAGAGAGAAGAAGAATATGAGAGCAAAGATAGGTAGTTTCAACTTTGCTCTGCCTAAGTCGGAGGGTGAAAGTCATTCTCAGTTCCACCCAAAGTAATCCATTCCATCTCCTTCCTCAGCCAGTGCTCCAGTGCAAAAATTCAGAGACAATAATAGAGATAGGGCGCCAGGCTCTAAGTCTCAGGGAAATATTAGTAGTGCCTGAACTTATCCTCTTTGTCAGACATGTGGAAAGCACCATCAGGGTACTTGTAGAGATGGCAGTGATGTTTTCTTTGGATATGGAAAGCTAGGACACAAAGTCAGGGATTGTCCCCAGCCAGGTCCTCAGGGTCAGCGTAATCTCCCTCCAGCTCAGTCTGGTTGCCCAATTCAGCAGGGTGCCTCTTCCAGTGCCACCAGTGGGAAATGCCCAAATAGAATTTATGCTCTCCTATACTGATAGGATCAGTAAAATTCTCCTGATGTGGTCACTGGTATGTTACAGATCTTTCATGTACATGTTTACGCCTTGCTAGATTCAGAAGTTTCTTTGTCTTTTGTTACTCCCTATATAGCAGTTGATTTTGGAGCTAGTCCCAAAATTCTAGTAGATCCCTTCTCAGTCCCTACCCCAATGGGTAAAACTATTGTAGCCCGACGGGTATATAAGAACTGTCCGGTTATGGTGTCTCAGAAAGTTACTTCAGTAGACTTAGTCGAATTAGAGATGACTGAATTTGACATTATTCTTGGTATGTATTGGCTTCATTCCTGTTATGCCATAGTCGACTACATAAACAGAGTGGTCCAGTTTTAGTTCCCAAATGAACTCGTCCTAGAGTGGAAGGGTAGTACTTCAGTTTTCAGAGGTCAGCTTATTTCCTACCTTCGGGCATGGAAAATGATATCTAAGGGATGTGCCTACCATCTTGTTCGAGTTAAGGACTCTAGTTCCAAAAATCCAAGTCTCGAATCAGTCCCAGTAGTGAATGAATATTCAGATATCTTTCCCAAAGATCTTCCAGGAATTTCTCCAGAAAGGGAAATAGACTTCAGCATTGATCTCCTTCCATATACTCAGCCTATATCTATTCCTCCATATATAATGGCACCAGTAGAAATTAGAGCATTGAAAGACTAGTTGAAGGATCTTCTAGATAAGGGTTTCATCAGACCCAGTGTGTCCCCGTGGGGGGCACTAGTATTATTCGTGCGCAAGAAAAATGGTTCTCTCAGAATGTGTATAGACTACCGTCAGCTCAATAAAGTCACTGTCAAGAACAAGTATCCACTTCCTAAAATTGATAACTTGTTCGATCAACTTCAGGGTGCCAGTTATTTTTCTAAGATAGACCTCAGATCAGGATATCATCAGCTCAGGGTCAGAGAATGTGATATTTCAAAAATATCTTTCTGTACTCGGTATGGTCACTTCGAATTCTTAGTCATGTCCTTTGGTCTTACCAATGACCCAACAACCTTCATGGACTTGATGAACCTCAAATTCAACCCATTTCACTTGAGTTTTCTCCTATAACTTTTTGTAATTATGGGTAATGTATTTTTGGACAAAATTTATGGTTTTACCCTTCTTTTACGAAAGCCTATTTTGGAGATCCATTTTGACCCTAGCTAAAAATGAGCAATATGGGTATTGTTGGGCTTCCTTTTAATGCGTAGATCTATATTTGTGTATTTTAGTTGATTTGGAGTTCATTCGTGAGGTGGAAGCTTGGTTTTAAGGGCTTGTTTGTACCATTTTACAATATTTGAGGTAGGTTATGTCTTAACTTTCTTTAGACGGGGTTGGATATTTAATATTGGTGTAAAATCATGTTATGGGTGTGGTAACAAATCATAAAAATAAATTTATTATTGTGTTTTGCCCATGTGGGAGCATATACTATTATTATTTAGTGGTTTTGAGATATTATTTGCTATCTGTTATCTTGTGGGGTCTTATTGATGTTGTTGGCCTTATGTATGCATATTTGGTGGTATCTTTAAGGTGAAAAGACCAAAGTGGAATTATGTGGTATTAATGGCATGTTTTTGTGTATATCACTCTATTGGCATATGGATTAATGTGAAATCATGAATAGTTAGTAAATTGAGTGGATTTTTGGATCACATGGTTGGTATATTGGTTGTCTTTAGAAATTCTCATTTTGGTTGGGTGTGAGCATTGCATCCTTATATTATATGTGATTATGAAATATTGGTACCACTATGGAAATATTAGAAGTATTGGCTTGTGACATTTTTATAGACCCTCCACTAAAGGATATTCAAGAAAGGAGTCACAGATATTGACATTAGCTATTTGATTGTGTATGGATTGACGAACCCCCCGTGGGTCATACCTCGGGAGCACAACTCGATAGATGTATATGAAGATTATGAGAGAACCTCGAGCATCACATTATTATCATCATCATCTTTTTTCATCTCATATATTATTTTTATTCTGTGTTGTATTCTTATCCTTGATGCGATATAAGTCTCTTCGTACTTCCTTCTTATAATTGTATTTGGTATTATTTATGCTTCTTCTTATACTTGTATTTGTGGTATATGGGAAAATTGTAGAACCATTAGTGGAAACGACGTAGGCTACCATTTAGGACTTTTATTCTATAGGTGATATACCTATAGTGTGCATTTTGTATACTTTATTTTCTACATAGCCCAGTCTACCTATGATACCTACTAAGTACAAGTGGAATATACTCACCCCTACTGCGTCTTTTTAATGCAAAACTAGGTATGAGTGAGCTGCATTAGCTGATTCAAGAAGTATTTGGAGTATATTTAAGGCAACCGTTTTTCTATGCTTTCGGAGATGATCTACTTCCTCTTTCTATCTATTTTGTCTTATTTGTATTTAGGGACAAATTATGATCCATTTGGTCTATTTTTGTACCTTTTGACATTTGAGATATATTTAGTAGTTCTTACACTTGACACCAATTTTTGGGATGTTCTTATGATATTTTTGGTTATGTATTTTCTGCTTCTACTATATATATGTAGTTCTACTCTATTTTAGGAGTATTACCTTGGGTTTTAATGTTGTTTACCATGTCATATATGTTTGGGTGATAGGCTTACTTGTCAAGGCTTGCTCGTGACAAGTGCCATCATGACCCTTATTTTTTGGGTCATGAAAAATTGGTATCAGAGTAGCCAATTTCATTGGTCTCAACAGTATAAGTACAAGGTGTCTAATAGAGTCTTCTGAATTAGTACGTAGACGTTTGTATCTAAATTTGATAGACTATAAGATATATTTAGGATTTTTTTCTTATTTTATTCTATATCTTGCAGATATTTCATACCTTTGTGTTATAAACTTAGTTTTACTCTTTCTACATAAATGGTGAGGACTAAATCTCATGAGAAAAGAGATGTAGAACCACCATCTAAGGAGAGATCCTAGTATAGTGGGTGAGTTACGAGTCGTGGATGGGCTTAAGGTAGAGGATTGGAACAAGGCTTTACCCCATCTAGAGATAGTACTAGGGGACTCTTCCCTGAGCCTCAGGTTGAGCGTGTTGGAGTTATGGAGCATACTCCAGTCCTACATAGTTTATTTACCTTAGTTTTGGAGGGTTTGTTTATTCATTTACTAAGACATTTTGAGGGTGCTCCTCTTAGTGGACTTGGTATTCCCCTACCTCCATTTGTGCTAGAGTCTACCTATAGTGTTTTTGTTATCTTAAGTATGGATCCTCTAGTAGTACTGACATCTTCTTATGGTACCTCACAGACTTTAAGTATTATTCTTCCTTCAATACCTATGTTTGAGTATGTTATTCTGAGATTAGGAGTTCAACATTCATGTGTATTACCACCTCAGGTGGGATCTCAGCCAGGTAGATTCACCATGCTTCTTATTATTACAGGTATAGTTATTTCTTTTGAGGATCAGAAGAGGTTTGAGGAATTTACTCATTTGGGTCCTCCTAGGTTTAGTGGTGCTATAGGCGAGGATGCCTATGAGCTTTTGATTAATTATCATGGGAAGTTGCATAACTTTGGATTGCTTGAGTTGCATAGGGTTTCTACACTACTTATTGTTGAGAGATGCTGCCAAGGATTGGTGGAGGTCATTTTTAGTTGAAAACCACTTGATTCTCCAGAGATGACTTGGGATCGGTTTGTTGAGGACTTGTTAGATAGGTTTGTGCTATACAGTGTAAGGGATCAAGTGAGAGATAAGTTTAATCACTTAGAGCAAGGCTTCATGATTGTTATGGAGTATAAGGCACATTTCTATGCCTTGTCTAGATGTTCTATGCCTATATTTCCACTGAGTCTAATAAGATTTAGAAGTTTTTAAAGGGGTTAGATATTTCTCTTTAGCTAGGTATGATGCAGATGGTAGTGTATAGGGGCATTATTTCAGAGTATAGTAGATCATGCTAAGATGATTGGGTCTATTTTTCAAGGATTTTAGGGAGGCACCGAGAGGGTACATTGTCAGGGCTAGTTTAGAGGTCTCACCACTTGAGGTAGAGATTCTAGAGGTTTTGTGGGTATCAGAATAGACCAGTGCAAGCAGAATTACAGAGTTCAGGTAGTGGATCTTCTATTTTAGTAAATTTGGGTGGTCGTTTTAGCTCAGCCTTACCTCCTCTTGTTGAGTTGGGACATAGAAAGTTGCTACGTGTGTGATGAGGTTAGACATGTAGTCAAGGACTGTCCCTTTTATGTTTTTAAGGCTACTTCTATATGGATGTAAGAGGTAGAGGTCCTACTAAAGGTGCACAAAGTAGAGGTGGTGGTGCCCATGGTGTTAGTCGTAGGGCTACTCAATCAGGTAGTGGTCCCGAACTGTGCTATACTATACCCGCCAGACTAGAGATAGAGGCTTCTGATCTTGTCACCATAAGTATCATCCCTATTTGTTGTAGATCTATATCTGTGTTATTTGATCTGGGATTAACTTTTTTCTATGTGTCTATATAATTTTATTTGAGTTTTGATTCTTCTTTTGAGCCTCTTACCATATCTATCTATGTATTTACCCCTATAGGAGACTCTTTAGTGGTAGATCAGATGAACTGATCTTGTGATGTGACTTTTACTGGATGTAGGACTTAGGTAGATATGATTATTTTAGATATGGTATATTTCGATGTCATCTTAGGTATGGATTGGTTAGCTCCTTATCATGCTATTGCAGATTGTTATTCTAATACCATGACTTTAGCTCCAGTGGGTGTGCCAAGGAAAGCTTAGAAGGGTGCTCTTCATTTAGGTCCCAATAGGGTTGTATCTCTTATTCAGGCTCATTATTTGGTAGAGAGGGGGTGTGTTTCTTATTTGTCTTATATTCATGATACTAGTGTTACTTCTCACCTCCTTTGGATTTTGTTTATATTGTTTATGAGTTCGTGGATGTTTTCTCTTTTGATTTGCCTAGTATACCTTTGGATAGTGATATTTACTTTACTACTAATGTTGAGCCGAGAACCAAGACCATTTCTATTTTCCCTTATAGGATGGCCCCCGTAGAGTTGAAGAAATTGAAGGTTCAGTTGCAGGAGTTGTTGGATAAGGGATTTATCCAACATAGTGTATCACCTTGGGGTTTGCCAGTCTTGTTCGAAAAGAAAAAAAATATGTCCATGTGCACCTGTATTGATTATTGACAGTTGAATTAGGTGATAGTTAAGAATAAGTATCCTCTTTCTCATATTGATGATTTGTTCCATCAATATCAAGGTGTTTTAGTGTTATTGGAGATTTATTTGAGATTCGGGTATCACCAGTTAAGGATTAGTGATTCAGATATTTCAAAGACATCTTTTTGGACTCGGTTTGTCATAATAAGTTCTTGGTCATGTCCTTTGGATTGACCAATGCCCAACCACATTCATTGAGTTGATGAACTGTTATTTGGACCGTATCTCGATTCCATTGTTAGTGTATTTATAGATAATATCTTTGTGTATTACAAGAGTGAGGCCAATCATGAGGAGCATTTGAGGATTGTGCTTCATAGATTGAGGAAGGAAAAGTTGTATGCTAAGTTCTCCAAGTGTGAGTTTTTGTTAGAATCTATTTTTTTCTTGGGTTATGTGGTGAGCTAGGAGGGATATGGATGATCCGGCCAAGATTGCACGCAGTAGTTTGTGATTGGTCTAGGACTACTTCTCTTATTGAGATTTGAAGTTTTGTTGGTTTGAAAGGTTACTATCGGTACTTTGTTGATGGTTTTTTCATTTATTGCGACGCCATTGACCAAGTTAACTCAGAAGAAGATTTCCTTTCAGTGGACCGATGCTTGTTAGGTGAGCTTTCAAAGGCTCAAGGATTTGTTGACTTCAGTTCATACGTTGACTTTGACCAAGGAGCGTGTGTGCCTAACCATCTCTTGTGATGCTTTTGGTGTTGGTTTAGGTACCGTGTTAATGCAAGAGGGTATGGTAATTACGCATACTTCTCGTTATTTGAAGCATTGTGAGAGGAATTATCCAACCCATGATTTAGAGTTGTGCGTGGTTGTTTTTTCTTTGAAGTTGTAGAGGCACTACTTGTATGGAGTCTATTGTGAGACTTTCTTGGATCATCATAGCCTTCAATATTTCTTCAGCCAGTTAAATCTTAATATGAGGTAGATTCATTGGCTTGAGTTGATTAAGGATTATGATATTACCATTCTCTATCACCCTTGTAAGTCTAATGTGGTTGCAGATGCCTTAGTCCATAAGTAGACTAGCATGGGTAGCTTGGCTCATCTTTTGATTCAAGAGCAACCTTTGGCCTTACAGGTTCAATAGTTGGCTAACGAGATAGTTATGGTTGATATTTCTACACTTGGGTGTGATTTGTCATTTGTGAAGGCTAGGTCTTCCTTGATGGAGTAGATTCGGTGTCATGACCCGAGGCTACCCCTAATCGCAACAATGGTACTTACGGTCACAAGTGACCACAAGCTAACCCATGAGATGGTACCTATTACGAACACTAAATAAAATAGATATAAAAACATATACGTGGAAGATAAACTGATAAAGAACTATAAATTGAATACTGATAGTATGAGTAAATCAGAAGTCTGAAAATATCTCATATAAACAGAATCAGATAATTATAAATATATGAATAACATTCCTTCTTGAAGATGAATAGCTCACCAACTCTGTCATTATCCAATATGAACAACTGATGTGGTGGACTAACCCCAGAACCTAAAATATAGGGGGTCAATACTCGGAAGTACTAGTATGTAGAGCTATCCAAAAACAAAATATATTTTGTATAACATAAGTGAGATCAATTCATAAAAACATGTCAGCATAAAACAATTGAAAATATATTGGCATAATTTTGATGAGCTTCAACCATTCTTGTAAAAACACTGACTTAACTCTTTGTATTGCTTCTAAGCTAGATGGTACACCCTATGATTCTGTAATTCTATGAGCTATATGGAAGCCGCCCTTGACTCGGCGCCAAGCCCCCAACCCAAGTTTTCTGCAAGGGCTGGAGTCTCTGCTCTCTACTATGTCACAAGGCCATCGCCAACGTACAATTCCCTATTTCAAGGAAAAATAAAACCCATATCGACAAAACACATTTTTTGGTAATGAGTTATCTGAACTCTTTCCTTCTTCGGATAACCACCTAACTCTCCTTATGTCCCATTTTACATTCTTAAAATCATACTTCCTTATTATAAATAGTTTTTTTCTTGTTCTGTTTAGAGCTTATCATAATAGGGTATCATGATACCCAGACTTACAAGTCCTTCATTTCATACCACATCATATCTACTTCCCTTCTTATTTCAAAACATAATAATTACCACCCAAAGATTTGACATCACATGAGAATTCTTATTTTAAAAAACATATGAAAACTTGTGCCAAAAACACTATCTTTTCAAAACTCTAACATACAGTGGTCATCTCTTTCATCAATCACATAAAATTCTTTATTAGGAATATGAGAATTTACAAATCAAGGAATCACCCTCTTATTTAGTCATAAAAATAGTATAATTCATAAACGACAGTAAACCTTCAAACTCAAGCTTTTAACAATCTATATAATCAACCCACAACATGTAAAAACAATGAGTTTCATAACAAGAGAGGGAGTTTTGTAAATCATGCTCTCATATAACTTTTATAAACTCATAACATCCATACTAATGAATATAGTTCAAGTTTAGGGAAACCCCCATAGTTTAAACAAGATGTCATCATAAAAAGGGGTTCCCAATGTATGCTCTTTAACAATTTCAAAACTCATAATACGTACATATATATATATACTCTACAGCATAAGAAAACGTTAAATATTACACACATGAGATTTAGGATAGTACCACATACCTTTAAATTAAAGAGAACGTTGGAACAATTGGACCTTGAAGCTTAAAATCCTCAACCCCAGGTAGTTTCTCCTCTCTTGATTTTGGAGAGATGATTTAGGGATTTACAGAGGCAATGTAACATTTTTAAGGCCTTAATTTCGTCCAAATAGGGTTAGGATTGGTTATGGGATGAAAAAAGACCTTTATTCCCTTAAAATAAATCAAATGTGATACTTTTTTATGCCCCAAAATGGCTTTGCGTCGCTGTAAGACCTCGCAAAATCCTTAGCTTAATTAAGTCCTTTAGGCTTGTTAAGGGTCCCAGACTTAGAATATTTTAGCTAAGTATTCAGACTTAGTGTCATTCTAGCCTTTGAAAGTTGGAGATCTTATTTCATGGCCTTTGCATCCATTATAGGTGGATATTTAGGTTGATTCGTGATCAGGAATGTTTGTAGGTGTTTCTGGATAAGTTTTGGATTTTTCAGACTTTGTTTGAAGCTCCTTCGGAATCCTAAAATAGTGGATCAATGCGATCTTGGCGCGCCGCATTGACTATCGCATTGATAAATGTTTTCCCCAGCTCCCAATGTCAATTTCTAATGAGCCAATATGGACTCGACGCGACGCGTCAGCCTGCACATCGCTAATACAGTTTTTCAGTCATTAAAAGACTGCGTTCTTAGGGGTATTTGGGTCTTTTCGCACATTCTTTATCCCCCAAAATAAGAAATTAATCACCTTATAGAGAAAATATGCTCATTCTTTCAAAAATTTCTCAAGAACAAAACCCTAGAAGAGTCAATTTCAAATCAAGAACACAAGATTCCACCATTAACTTTTAAAAATTCATCAACAAAGGTATGTGAAGTGTTCATCCAAGGGTCCCTTCCACACTTGGAGTCTAAGAAACCTTTTTAAACTTTTAGTATGATTGATTTCATGATTTCCATGTTGGGTTTGATAATATCCATGTTTAAAATGACTAATTGGGTTTTAAATCCATGTTTTATGTAAGTTTCATGTGGGGTTACTTGATCTATATGTGTTATCATGTGAAATCATGCCAAGGCTTTCAAATTGTGAATTTGGTATTTGGAATTGTATGCTCACATGTGAATTAATATTATGTGCGTATTTTATGCCTTTCAAGTGATTGATGAATTGAGCATGTGCGTTGAATAGTGAATGTATGTCATTTAAAGATGTATTCCAGTTCATATCATGCAAGTGTTTGTTAAAATGCCCCAATGAATGAAGAATGATCAAATTCTTAGTTTACTTGCTTCAAGTTTATTCCATGTCTCTTATTTTATGCTATAAAGTCCTGAGGGTCATTGTACCCGACAATTTAGCTAATTATTCAAAGCCATGGTCAGTCATAGAACAGTAACAGTTACGTAACTATTAGGAGTACACTCAATTAGTTACAGAACTCAGGAAAACTCAGTAGACTTAATATTCTTCCAGTCTAGTTCAGTAATCAGTCCAGACCTCTGTAAACTCAATCAGTTAATAGAATTCAGTAGTTTTCGTTGGTCCATGGAACTTAGTGTACTGAGTTCAGTTCTGTTAAGCTGTAAACTCAGTAATAGTTCAATCCAGCCTAGTACAAACTAGGAATCGGTTCAGTGTCTATTCAGTAGGGAGTAGGATTCAACACCAAGTTAACCTAGGGATGAAGGAATTCCTGCCAGTAGAGGGTTTGACCCTTTGTATCAATCCCTACGCTACAGAACTACGTAACTAGTATAGGTTGAGATGTCTTTCTACCAGATATTATGAGGGTTGATACTTCTCACCCGAGTTATCCTGTGAGCGAGGGTTGATAAAAGAGCTTTCTGTTAGAGAGGGTTAACTCACAGCTTGTTCTTACCCATGGCACGGTATTGACACCCTTCCAACTAGGGTTACAGGTTAGAACCTAATCAGTTTAGGAAGGGGCATGTCGGTTAGATGATTACCTCCCACAATCTCAGTTTCAGTCTCAGTCTTAGAATAGAACTAAGTCCAGTCCTACAGATTCAGGGCTATCAGATATAGTCACTCAGTTCAGTATAGAACTTAGTATAGTTCCACCGAATTAGGACTGTCAGATACAGTCATTCAGTTATCAATAATCTAGTATTAGTATTCCTAGTTATCAGTTCATAAGTTTCAGTAATTAGACTCAGTATTCAGTATTATCACGATCTCAGTTACAGTCTACGCATTCATGAATGTAATCTTAATCCAGTCATACTCATGTTATTCACTTAGTATTGTTCATGCATATGAACCCATGCATTTCAACCTACCTCACTGAGCATACCAGTGTATTTAAAGTACTGATGCATGCTTTTTGCGCTATGATATCTTATATCATAGGTTTTGATGCACGGGCTCCAGAGCACCCTTAGCAGTTCAGATTCCCAGCTTTTAAAGTAGTGGTGAATCCTCATAGTTCGATGACATGCTTATTATTTACAACTCTTTAGTTTTATTTTAGTAGATGGAGTTAGTTGGGGGCTTGTCCCATCAACTCCATAGTTCAGACAGTTTTAGAGGCTTTTCATACTATAGTACATTTTGACAGTTGTTCAGTTTACAACATTGATATTCACTTTTGGTATTGTTATACCCTATTAGTGTTATTTATAGATTGAACCTTATGGAATGTTTTTTCCTAATTTCGCATATTATTCAATATTAGTGTTCAGTTATTGCAGAAGGTACTAGTCATGAGTTAGCTTGTGGTCCTTTAGGATTATGAGCATCGTGTAGTGTCTGGGGTACAGACTCGGGGCATTACAAACTTGGTATCAGATCCTAAGGTTCAACAGTGACCTAGAAAGTCTGAAATCTGCATCTAGTAGAGTCTTGTGCATGGCTGTGTAGCATGCCACACTTATGGACAGAAGGCTACGAGTTGTTTTTAGGAACAGTTTCCCTTCTTTCAGTATTCATATCATGCGAGCGAGCATAAATCAAATTAAACCCTTAGTCTAATTCATCTCTTCCTTATGCTTCCAGAACATGTCTTCTAGAGAAACTAATGGAAGAATTAATGAAAATAAGCCAGCCCCTCTGCACGTTCAAGTAGATCCCTTAAATGAACTTGTTTCTCACGCTGAATTTAGAGCTGCTTTCACCACCTTAGCTCATTCAATAGTTTCTCAAAAAAATCAGTTGGCTGTTATCCTATCTAGTATTATGTCTTATACTCCATAGAGTGAGGAGGAGAGGCATAGGAAAAAGGGGAGAAAGAGTAAGAGGGCCAGAATGTCAAGGCGAAGGAGTGCCAGAACAAATCTTCTTTGCTAGAAGTGCGGCAGAAACCACTAGGGTATCTGCAGAGATGGTAGTGATGTGTGTTTTGGATGTGCTCATATAGGCCACAGGGATATACAGTATCCTCATATGGGTTTGCAAAGTCATCATAATCGTCCCCCATCTCAGTTCCATCGTCCAAATCAGTAGGGTGCCGCTTCCAGTGCCACAAGAAGGCAATACCCAAACAGAATCTATGCTTTTCAGTCCCAACAACATTAGGAAGGTTCTCCTGATGTGGTCACTGGTACTTTATGAGTTTTCCATTTGCATGTTTACGTTTTTCTAGATCTAGGAGCTTCTTTGTCCTTTGTTACTTCATATATAACAGTTGATTTCGGAGTCAGTCCCGAAATCCTAGTAGAGGCTTTCTCAGTCTCTACACTAGTGGATAATCCATCATATTCAGGTGGGTATACAGGAACTATCCGACTATGATATCTCAGAAAGTAACTTCAGCAGACTTAGTCAAATTAGAGATGACTAATTTTTATGTAATTCTCGGCATGGATTGGCTTTATTCCTGCTATGCCTCAGTCGAATGAAGAAATAGAATTGTCCAGTTTTAGTTTCCAAATGAACCCATCCAAGAGTGGAGGGGTAGTACTTCAACACTTAGGGGTCAGGTTGTTTCTTACCTTCGGGCTAGAAAAATGATATCTAAGGGATGTGTCTACCAACTCATTTGGGTCCAGGAATCTAGTTCAGAAACCCCTATTCTTGAATCAGTATTAGTAGTATGTGAATTCCCAAATGTGTTTCCTGAAGATCTTCTCGGAGTTCCTCCCAAAAGGGAAATTGATTTTAGAATTGATCTTCTCCCAGATACTCAGCCTATCTATACTCCGCCATATAGAATGGCTCCAATAGAGCCCAGAGAATTGAAAGACCAGTTAAAAAATCTCCTAAACAAGGGATTCAACAGGCCAAGTATGTCTTCGTGGGGCGCACCAGTCTTATTTTTGCGTAAGAAAGATGGTTCTCTCAGAATGTGAATAGACTACCATCAGCTAAATAAAGTCACAGTCAAGAACAAGTATCCACTTCCCATAATCGATGATTTGTTTGACCAACTTTAGGGTGCCAGCTATTTATCTAAGAAAGACCTCAGATCAGGCTATCATCAACTCAGAGTCAGGGAATGAGGCATCCCAAAAATAGCCTTCAGAACTCGGTATGGTCACTTTAAATTCTTAGTTATGTCCTTTGGTCTTACCAATGCCCCAGAAGCTTTCATGGACTTGATGAATCATGCGTTCAAGTAGTATTTGGACATGTTTGTCATAGTCTTTATTGATGACATTCTTGTCTATTCTCGTAGCAAAAATAATCACGCAGATCATCTCATAATCATACTTCAGACTCTCGAAGCCTATCAGTTATCATGATATCTATCCATGTCTTACATGTCAGCCCTATGATCATAGCTCATGTCAGCTCTATGCTTACAGTTCCTAGTATAGGAATTCCAGTTTACTAAGTGTTATGAATTGTGTTCCATGAACATAAAAACTCCAGACTCAGGTCATGCAGCTCCTGAATTATGTACGCATGCCAAGTTTTACAGTGGGCTTAGTACCCATGACTAATGCTACCCTCCTAACGAATCGGCTAAATTTAGATCGTGACATGTATATCCTCAGCCTAGATCTTTTGGTAGATCCACCCAAGATTTTGATATTTTATTCCTCAGGCCTCAGTTAAGTGTCGAGTCTGGTATAGTATTCAGTACTTAGTAATCAGTATTCATCCTCAGAATTTAGTAAAAAACTTAGATAGTTCTGTAGAACCATGGCTATCTTTTATCAGTTGCTTAGACATCAGAGTCTAGTACTTCAGTATTAGTCTAAACCTCAGTATCCAGTTATCAGAACTCAATATTCAGTTCCAGTATGAGTCCTAGTTATAATCCCAATTACAATCTCAGCTACCATCTTAGTTACGGTCCCAGTCCCATTCTAGTAATCAAATTAGTAACTCAGTTCAGTTTTAGGTTTGCTTGACCATAGAGTACAGTTATCAGTTATTTAGATATTAGTATTTTAGTACCTTAGTTTACAGACTATTTCGGAACTATGTTATACTCTTGGTATTGTACTTTTAATTAATACAGTCTTCCACAAATTCATGCTAAGTTGTCTCACGTTACTCAATTAGTCCTTACCTCATATGCTGAATACTCTATAGTTTCAGTCTAGTTATTCAGAATAAGAACAGTTTGATCTGGCATGACCAGTATTCAACTATCAGCCGTTCAGTTAATCAGATAAGATAATATTTTCATGCATTCGTGCCCAGCGCCCATGTGAATATTTTCAGTAGTCTGAGGTGAAGCGCTATGATAAGGTGGAAAGTATAGTTGAGAGGGTATCCAAGGGATATGTATAATTTGGAAATCTTATTTTCAGTGCATGAGGCTTAGTCACTCTATCTTAGATGAGGTCTCATAGGCCTCACCACATATATTCAGATGCTTCATTCAACCTAGGAAAAGATTCTTCGCTCCCTAAAGTCACTAGAAACTCTATAGAAAGAGTGTCAAGGAAATTCTCCAGTTGAGCATGAGTTTTTAGCACAAGTTAGTTCGTAAAGCCAGAAATTCAGTTTAGCAGTCGAGTGGACAAATTCATATGGCTTGGTTTCCCAACTTTTCCCACTAGTCGCACTATTTGAATTCTTATGAATGTAACTGTTCCAAGATGGGGAAACTAGGTAGTTGCGTGATCAACTCAATTCATGTATCATGTCTCAGTTTCGGATCCCAGATACTCAGTGACAACTCAGTTCATAGGTTCCCGGTGCATCGTCCCAGCTTTTTCTCAGTATCTTAGCCAAGTCAGTATTCTTTGAGGGACATAATGTCCCGAGGGGGAGATGTACTATGACCCCCGAGATTTCATGCCCTAAACCTCCCAGCTTCTCTACACGTAATGAATTTAATTGGAATAGTGGGTACTCATAGGTTGACCCTTAAGTTCCAATCTCAACCGTAAGCCACGTATTCAGGGGCTCAGTTCGGCCCAAGATACTAAGTCCATGTATCCATTATAGGCTCAGTATGTTCTCATGTTCAAATTTTAGTATGATAATTCAGTGTATAGGTATGATACACTGAATGTGGTATCAAGATATGTGCAGAAAAGATCTTGAGTTTGATATTGGTGACTATGTGTATTTGAAAATATCTCCTATGAAAGAGGTGAAGAGATTTGGCAAGAAAAGGAAACTCAGTCCTCAATACGTCGGTCCTTACCGAATTCTCAGTCGCTTTGGAAAGGTAGCTTACGATCTTGAGTTACCTTCAGACTTAGCTTCAGTGCATCAAGTTTTCCACATCTCCTTGCTAAAGAAAAGAATAGGGGACCCAACTACTGTAGTCCCTATTGAGGGTATATATATTTAGAATAGTCTCTCTTATGAAGAGATTCCAATCGAAATCCTTGACTATCAGATTCACACACTGAGGAATAAAGAAGTCCCTCTAGTCAAAGTTCTTTGGCAAAATCAGTTTGTTGAGGGAGATACTTTGGAAGCAGAAGCAGACATGCGAACCAAGTATCCTCACCTTTTCTTCGCTAATCCAGACTCAACTCAAGGTAATAGTTTTCCTTAAGCCTATTCAGTTTCATATTCAGATTTCAGTTACAACTTGGTATTAGTTACCATTGAATGTTTAGTTATATGTTAATGAGCCAATTTAGTCATGTATCAATGCATCAGATATGCATGTTCAGTATATAGACTCAGCTTATCAGTAATCCCAGTTATGCATTCATGAATCATTTTCAGCTATGTACTCATGCATCAGATTTTCATGTTCAGTATGATAATTCAGTGTATTAGTAAACTTAGTCATGAAACCATGTTTCAGTTGTGCATGCCCAGTATCTAAGTTCAGTCTCTCAGTATTCTCAGTCTTAGCAGTGTAATTTGAGGTCAAATATTTCCAAGGGCGAGATAATATAAGACCCCGCAAAATCCTTATCTTAATTCAGTCCTTTAAGCTTGTTAAGGGGTCCCAGACTTAGAATATTTTAGCAAAGCATTCAGACAAAGTGTCATTCTAGCCTTCAAAAGTTGGAGATCTTATTTCATGGACTTTACATCCATTATGATATTTAGGTTGATTCATGATCAGGAATGTCCGTAGGTGTTTCCAGACAAGTTTTGGATTTTACAAACTTCGTTTGAAGCTCCTTTGAAATCCTAAAATAGTGTATCAACGCGATCTTGGTGCACCGCATCGACTATCACATTGATAAATGTTTTCTCCAGATCCCAACATCAATATCCAGTGAGTTTATGCAGACTAGATGCGGTGCGTTGGCTATCGCGTTAATGCTAATGACGCGGCGTGCCATCCTGCACGTTGATAATACAGTTTTTCAGTCATTAAAAGACTGTGTCCTTAGGGGTATTTGCGTATTTTTTCTAGGACCTACAACCCCCTAAACATGAAACTAATCACCTTAGAGAGAAAATATACTCAGTCTTTCTCAAATTTGCTGAAGAACAAAACCCTAGAAGAGTCAATTTCAAATCAAGAACACAAGGTTCCACCATTAACTTTCTGAAATTCATCAACAAAGGTATGTGAAGTGTTCCTCCAAGGGTCCCTTCCACCCTTGGAGTCCAAGAAACCTTTTAAAACTTATCGTATGATTGATTTCATGATTTTCATATTGGGTTTGATAATATCCATGTTTAAAATAACTAATTGGGTTTCAAATCCATGTTTTATGATAAGTTTCATGTGGGGTTTCTTGATCTATATGTGTTGTCATGTGAAATCATGTTAAGTCTTATAAATTGTGAATTTGGTATTTGGAATTGTATGCTCACATGTTAATTAGTATTATGTGCATATTCTCTGCCTTTCAAGTTATTGATGAATTACACATGTGACTTGAATAGTCAAAGTATGTCATTTAAACATGTATTCCAATTCATGTCATATAAGTGTTTGTTAAAATGCCCCAATGAATGAACAATGATCAAATGATTAATTTACACGTTTCAAGTTTTTGCCATGTCTCTTATTTTATGATATCAAGTCCTGGGGATACTTGTACCCGACAATTTAGCTGATTATTTAGAGCCATGGTCAGTCATAAAACAGTAACAGTTACGTCAATATCAGTAGTACTCTCAATCAGTTACAAAACTCAGGAAAACTCAGTATTCTTCCAATCTAGTTCAGTACTCAGTCTAGGCGTCAGTAAACTCTGCCAGTTAAAATAATTCAGTTGTTTCCATTAGTCAACAGAACTCAGTATACTCAGTTTAGTTCAATCTAGCCTAGTACAAACTAGGAATCAATTCAGTGTCCATTTAGTTGGGAGTAGGATTCAGCACCGAGTTAACCCAGGGATGGGGGCATTCCAGCCAGCAGAGGATTTGACCCTTAGCAGCAATCCCTGTATTATAGAACTAAGTAGCCAGTGTAGGTTGAGGTATCTTTCTAACAGACATTATGAGGGTTGATACTTCTCATCCGAGTTATCCTTCTAGCGAGGGATGACGAAAAAGCTTCCTGTCAAAAAGGGTTAACTCACAGCTTGTCCTTACCCATGGCACGGTATTGACACCCTTCCAACTGGGGTTATAGGTTGGAAACCAATCAGTTTAGAAAAGGGCATGTCGGTTAGATGATTACCTCCCTTAGTCTCAGTTTCAGTCTCAGTCTCAGTCTCAGAATAGAACTTAGTTCAGTTCTACATATTCAGGGCTATCAGATATAGTCACTCAGCTCAGTATGAAACTCAGTATAGTTCCATAGAATTAGGAGTATCAGATACAGTCATTCATTTATCAGTAATTTAGTATCAGTATTCCCAGATTTCAGTTAATTAGTTTCAGTAATCAGACTCAATATTCAGTGTTATCACGATCTCAGTTATAGTCTACGCATTCATGCATATACTTTTATCCAGTCATACTCATGTTATTCAGTTATTATTGTTCATGCATATGAAACCATGCATTTCAGCCTACCTCATTGAGCATACCAGTACATTCAAAGTACTGACACATGTTTTTTTCACAATGATGTCTTATATCATAGGTTCCGACGCACGGGCTCCAGAGCACCTTAGCAATTTAGATTCTCAGCATTCAGCGTAGTGGTGAGTCCTTGTAGTTTGAGGACATGCTTTTTATTTATAGTGCTTCAGTTTTATTTTAGTAAATGGAGTTAGCTGGGGGCTTGTCCCATCAACTCTACAGTTCAGACAGTTTTAGAGGCTTTTCAGACTAGAGTACACTCAAACAATTGTTCAGTTTATAACATTCATATTCAATTTTGGTATTGTTATACCCTATCAGTATTATTTATAGATTGAACTTTATAGCATGTTTCCTCCTAATTTTGCATATTATTCAGTATTTGATAACGCTCAACTTACACTTCAATTTAGTGTAAGGCGGTCTTCGTCAATATATTTACTCAACTTGTAGAGTCGGGGTCGGATCAACAGGGAACAATGTGAGTGGCGATTAAACTAATTTGAGACTATAGCTACAAGCTGAATTCAAACAGATGATACGAAAAGATAAAATAGGGGTTTTGGAGATTAGCCAATAAATTGTTGGTCACTTTAACTTAAGTGTTCATAATCAAGAGTTTATGAAAAACCAGAATTATGTTCACTAGGGGTTTTGGTACTTGACAGATGAAAATAGTAGTTAAAGATTCTCACAGTAGATAGGACAACAAGTTTTCTTTATCGAAGTTATGCCTAAATGTCTCTCGACCTACTTAAGCATTTAATTACCTAATTGTCTCGGACTTAGGGAATTTATATTCACAGCCCAGATTTTACCTCAGGTTAACCAACCTTGTTACAACGCTGATTATTAAACGGAGTATTTCCATGTCCCTGTTGATAATTCACTTCCATTATATTTGATTTCTTTCTCAAGCAAATCAAAGTGGGTTTTATCTATTTATCAAGAAGTCCTACCACCTTTCGACTCCTGATCACTCAGCACTTTATCAAGCCCTAACCCTAGGTCCCATAATTCAGGTTAATGGAATTTAGCCACTCATAATGATAAAATCAAAACAACGAGTTGTATTCATGCTTTGAAAGTTAAACTTACCACAAGAAGAATAATAACTAGTCAATCACAGATTAGATCACAAAGGAAATTCAAAAATAATGATAATAATCTATTCAAACTATTTGCTTTTTCAAGCCAAGAAATTAGAGAGAAAAAATATCAAAGTATCGTCAAAACTCAATGTGCGGGCCTCCCCAAGAAAATCCTAAACAAGGCTTTAAATAGTTCACCCTAAATAAGGAAACAAAATAATAAAATTTCAGAAATCCCTCGGATTAGGTGACGACATTTGTGATAGCCTATCAGGAGGATGACGACTTATCACAAATGTCGCCAGCTCCTTCTTCATTTTTGGCTCTTCCTGTTTAAGGATGATGACAAACTTGATGAATTATTAGCTCCTTGATGACCTATCAAAAAATATCGTCAAGGCCTTGATTTAGTTCTCCTATGCTACCTTAGGATGACGATATTCTTGATAGCTTATCAGACCCTTAACGACCTATCACAAAATGTCATCACAACTTTCAACATAGGACAATTCTCTGTCTACTGCTGATGATGAAACTGATAGCTTATCACGGGGCTGACGACTTATCACAAATGTTGTCAGCCACATTTTTCTTCAGATTTCTTCAGATTTCAACTTCTTTTCTTCCATTCTTATTGGTTCTCTATCATATCAGCTTCAACTGCAAAATCAAACATAAAACAATCAAAAACGACAAAATTTTCTTAAGACTTTGGAATTATTCTTAGTTAAAAGCCTCAAATGTGTTAGCATATGCTCACACATCAACACCCTCAACTTAAAACAATTTCTTGTCCTCAAGCAACTAAAACACAACATTACGATGCTTAACCAAGAGAAACATAAGATACCTATGACAGTTGATCATCAATTTTAGTTTAAAACACATTACCTTCTCCATTTTCAATCTCTTTAAACCCATCTGTGTATATCCATGAAGATCAACAATGTGACAGAAAGGAATCAAGATAGGGCATCAACTTAGAAACAATAACCATGCCTATATACAAATTACACTACCCAAACAAGTAGGCAACTAGCAATGCAACCGATGTTCCCTTACAACAAAGAAGTCCCTCCTCACTCATATATGAAATCAAGCATGTAAATGTAGTGATGGTCAAGAGACACTCACTCTTAGTAAGAAGTTCCAGTCAATGTATGCCAAATACCATAAGCTTGACCTTATTTTCATTACCGAAGCTTTTAGACTGTTTAGTTAGGATCACTATAGGACTTTTCTTCAGTTTGTAATGTAGGCTTGGGGCTGGTATGATACGCAAGGATATTTAACGTAACTAAGCCTCCTTGGCACTACACTATTTTTTTTTGGGAGCGGGGGGGGGGGGGGGGAGGGGGTCTCACTTATCAACCCTTACCTTATTTCTCCCTTTCTTGATTTAGAAAATTCAGGATGGGTGTGGTCATTTAATCAATCATTTTCTCTTTTGCACAACTTTTCTTTTCTCATTCTTTTTCTACCATACCCCACCTTGCATATATATATATATATATATATATATATTTTCATTACCCTTGTTCATACTCACTTTACATCACGCACCCCTATGATAGCCACCCTTAACTTAGGCTATCTTCCTAAGTCAAAGTACACAGTATCCAAGGAGGATCAGGGCCAAAACAGGTTCATTGTGATACAAATGGAAATGTGATAGGTATAATAAAAAGAATGGGCATTCAGGCTCAAAATTAGGATCAAGGAATATTATTCACACATGGAAGGTCATTTAGGATAAAAGTGGACTAATATCAACAACGACCTATGATCCTTTCCTAACCGCTATTCTACAACCAAGGCAAGACCAACTGAGAAAGTTTTGGATTTAACATACAGCGGGAACTAGGTAGAATCTCAGACATACATGGAACAAAGGTACATCACAAGCTACTACCCATTCTGTTCATGCAATTGTTACCAGTGATTATTATGTCCTTAATACTAATTCCATAAAAAGATTCACAATAGTCATATATAGATGCTCATCACACAGTTACCAGATAGATAATTGGAGAGGTATTTATCATTCCAAGAAAAATCAACAAAAATATGTCAACTGTCCTGGATACTTATTTTTCCCCCTGTTAACCACAACATATCACAAAACAAACACAATACGTCAAAACATGTTGTCTCTACTAGGAACAAGACTCCGGGGAAAAGAGGCACGACAATAAAAACCCCAACAGGACATCAACACCCACAAGTAGCTCTACCCTCATCTTAAAATCATGCAATATCCCCAATGCATTAAACCAAAATGAGAGAGTTAGAAATATACCTGTGGCACCATGGGTGCGAAAGTCTAATGTCAATCACATAATAAGAATACAAATAGGAAAATACCTTTGGTTGCCTCCCAAGAAGAGCCTAATTTAGTGTCGCGACACGACAATATTTAGTCATCCTTTATCCCTCCACTTTGACGATTTGAATTGTCGGCCCATCTTTCGATCTTTACATGTTTTAGGTCAGTTGGGAAAATATGAGGGCATGATAAGGAATGTTCTATCACGCCACTTCGAAGACTTGAACTGCTTGCCCAATTTTGCATCAAACTTTCGTGTGGGCTCATTGGGCAATAGTAAGTATCTTAAAAATCCACTAAATAGACATCGATCTTTAAGCTTCTTGGCCTTCAAGATTGGGGTTGTAGTATACCCTTTTGGAATGATAAACTCAAAAATGTAAGAATTTTCTTCCTTATTTTCAAAATTCATCATTTGCTTGGGTGATTCGACTTTCATCACATCCACCAAGCATAATGTTGAAAAGTGGTTCGAATGAGGGATAACTCTCAATTTCAGAGTAGCATCCATAATAGTATATTTACACCAAAATGGACTAGAATCTTCACAAGAATTGTTCTTGATTTCTTCTTTCGACTCTAGTACCATTTCCTCATCTTTGGCATCTTCGTTCATGAATGGTTCAGTTGGTTGGAAAATCACCAAGGGTTGGTCAAAATCAAGCTCAACATCACTATAGGATTCTTTCTCCTCATCTTCACACTCTACGATTAGTCTAAATGATTCCACATAAAAGATATCATCTAAACATAATGTTGAAGAGTGCTTTGGATGATTGACCTCGATATCCATCTCCCCTATCCTTTCTCTTTCCTTATTAAATTCCTTAATGTCTTAATGTATATAGCATATGATATCATTTGTTGTGTCCATACGATCCAATATTAGTTGAAGTATTGCTTCAATGCCACTATTTTCGGTGCTTCATTCTTCCCTTTTTTGACCAAAAGACCTATCAAAATCATAAGAAGAACTATAATTTGGGTTAGCACAATGGGGGAAGGGGGCATTTGGGAAATCACTCCAATGTCCATCTTGACCACCACATAAAGAACAATCATACTCCCGGTAGGATGGAGATGGTTGACATATCTCTCTCCGGGAAGCATATCTATAATCTTACCAAAAGTGAGGTCGATCACAATATGGACATGGATCATCAAGATAAGATTTCCAACCACCAAGCTCATGTTCATTCACCGATGCCATAGTAATAAGTAAACTAAAATAAAAATATTCCTAACACAAGAAATAAAAGAAAACTAAAAACAAATATTTACAAGTTTGAATTCAAGCAAGTAGGCTAAAATTCCAAACCAACTCAATGCGCCAAATTGTTCCCCTGCAACAGTGCCGTTTTTGATAACGATCAACTTACACCTTAATTTAGTGCAAGGCAGTCGTCGTCAATATATTTACCCAACTTTTGAAGTTGGGGTCGAATCCACAGGGAACAATGTGAGTGGCGATTAAACTAATTTGAGTCTATAGCTATAAGTTGAATTCAAATAGATAATACGAAAAGATAAAATGGGGGTTTTGGAGATTAGCCAATAAATTGTTGGTCACTTTAACTTAAGTGTTCGTAATCAAGAGTTTATGAAAAATTAGAATTATGTTCACTAGGGGTTTTGGTACTTGACAGATGCTAATAGTAGTTCAAGATTCTCACAGTACATAGGAAAACAAGTTATCTTTATTGAGGTTGTGCATAAATGTCTCTCGACCTACTTAACCATTTAATTACCTAATCCTCTCAGACTTAAGGAATTTATATTCACAGCCCAGATTTTACCTCAGGTTAACCAACCTTGTTACAACACTGATTATTAAACGGAGTATTTCCATCTCCCTGTTGATAATTCACTTCCCACTATAATTGATTTATTTCTCAAGCAAATCAAAGTGGGTTTTATCTATTGTTTGCAACCAACAGACGGTTATTGAAACCTCAGAATTATCAAGAAGTCCTACCACCTTTCGAATCTTGATCACTCAGCACTTTATCAAGCCCTAACCCTAGATCCCATAATTCAGGTTAATGGAATTTAGCCACTCATAATGCTAAAATCAAAACAACGAGTTGTGTTCATTCTTTGAAAGTTAAACTTACCACAAGAAGAATAATAACTAGTGAATTACAGATTAGATCACAAAGGAAATCCCAAAATAATGATAATAATCTTTTCAAACTATTTGCTTTTTCAAGCCAAGAAATTAGAGAGAGAAAATATCAAAGTATTGTCAAAACTCAATGTGCGGGCCTCCCCAAGAAAACCCTAAACAAGGCTTTAAATAGTTCACCCTAAATAAGGAAACAAAATAATAAAATTTCAGAAATCCCTCGGATTAGGTGACGATATTTGTGAAAGCCTATCATGAGGCTAACGACTTATCACAAATGTCGTCAGCTCTTTCTTCAATTTTGTCTCTTCCTGTTTAAGGATGTAGACAAACATGATGACTTATTAGCTCCTTGATGACCTATCACAAAATATCATCAAGGCTCTGTTTCAGTTCTCCTATGCTGCCTTAGGCTGACGACATTCTTTACAGCTTATCAAACCCTTGACGACCTATCACAAAATGTTGTCACAGCTTTCAACTTAGGCCAATTCTCTGTCTACTGCTGACGATGTAGCTGATAGATTATCACGAGGCTGACAGCTTATCATAAATGTTGTCACCCATACTTTTCTTCAAATTTCTTCAGATTTCAACTTCTTTGGTTCCATTCTTGTTGGTTCTCTATCATATCATCTTCTACTATAATATCAAACATAAAACAATAAAAAACGACAAAATTTGCTTAAGACTTTGCAATTATTCTTAGTTAAAAACCTCAAATATGTTAGCATCTGCTCACACATCAGTATTAGTTTTCAGTTATTGCAGCAAGTAACAGTCATGAGTTAGCTTGTGGTCCTTTGGGATTATGGCACCGTGTAGCATCTGAGGTACAAACTCGGGGTGTTATAGTCGCATGGCCATCGCACACCCTAGACAGTGCCTCATTCAAACCCTTATAACATTTGACTCTGGACTCGGATTGATGAACGGTCGGTGGCATTGGAAATAAGACTCGAAGGGCTTTGATTTGATATACAGTAGGCCATATAAAACTTTATATTCAATAATAAATGGTCGTTGGAAGTTTACCTATGCAAAATCATCAACTAAAAGTCAATCCGTAGGAAATCACTCAACTTAATTTTGAGCTTGGGGATGTTTGAGACATTCCTCTCCAAAGATGTTCCAACACTAAGGAAATATTATTCACACTTATTTCTAATTATAAACCATTGGATTAGAGTCTATATACATTGGAAAAATGGTTCAACTTTAGCCCGAAAAAATGGCATGTTACATTATCTCCCTTTTGGAATCATTCATCCTCGAATGATGGGTAGGAACTTGTTGAAGCTCTAAAAGTATGAAATAAAGAACATAACCTCGCATTGGACATTTTTCCTCAATAAAATATGCGAAGCCAAAAAAAGAATTGACATAGAGATTACCTTGTACAAGAGTTCTATGGATCATAATCATCACAACATAAGGGATGGGTATATTTGGCGTTCATAGGTATTGATTTGCATTGATACTCGACATGAAATAAGGTTTCCTAGGAGATAGAAATAGAAGCATTCTCTACCTTACAAAATACAATGAATGGACTTTAAACTTAGAGACACTATTCGTCTATGCCCCCAAACAACTAATAACATACTTCATCATTTTCTACTTATAATTCCCCTATAACACACCTAACCATAAGAGCTTGTGTCCCACCATATCGCACTTACATGTTGAAGCCAAAACCGGAGTTAAAAGGTGAAAACTTAAGCTATAAGACCCTTTACTCTATATGCCATTTAGAAATCACCTAACCTCATCACTATAATCTAACAACCTCAGGTCTTAATTCAAGGAGTACTAACCACCTGGCACATTATTTTGTGTTTTCATCAATCACAACATTCAAACCTATCATTACTACACTCACTTCATGGATATTCCCACTAACACCAGCAAATTCAATCATTCTCACAAAGATTTTTCATCACACATCTCCTTCCTAACTATTTGATATAATGAAAGTTCATCTCCTTCTCTCTTCTTCAACTATAACCTTCGGTCGAGTAGTCACGTCAAAAACTTAACACAACAAGAAACATCTACTTCCTTATCTAAGACATTACTATACTTTCATAGCCACCATCATACTAACATACGGAGGGTCATTGAGGGATCTGAGCATAAATATCATGAAAGGGATTAACACTATTCGATTGTAACATATACCTACTACATTACTCATGGTGGGACATGAGGTGAAGATACGATACAATTGACACGACATGCTTCATCTATCAAGTGTATGGATCATATGTTGAGAGTCGTTTGAAATAAACACAACACAACATGAGTTCTTAGGACAGACCACAGTGAGAAACATAAGCGCATACATCATGAGTCGTATAACATGAGGACGGAATTCATGAAGTTAATGATTGAGACAAGGATTGATACTTAAAGCTATTGCTCCTCATTTTTAGTGATCTGAGAGAGTCATAAGTCTGCATGAACCTTATCACTGTGGCGAATCCCAATGTAAAATGAATCAGTAACATATACAAAGTATAGTTTCTTAAAACCAAAGATGATGTGAGGCACAGATTTATGGATCATGACATCATGACATATAGCTTGAATACTTGAAAGATTGGGTTACTAAGACATCATTGCTTCTAGTTTGGAGGTCCGATCATGGACATACGTTGCATAGATAATTCGATCCATAGGCATAGGCATGACTTGCATACATAAGGCATTGGTAGAATGACCTCTTAACTTGAAGTAGGAGGATTTTTCTTGAATAGGAACAGATTATTCATGACTCTTCCCTGAAATTTGTCACCATGAGAAAATTCGGGAAATACCTTAACTGATTATATCCCCCTTAGATCAAAGCCACAATCCTAGAGTTGAGGACATATCTTCTCATTAAATCAACAAGCACAACACCCAACAGAGCGGAGTATCACCATACACATAAACACAATGTTACTCTTAAATTTTTCTAGTCTTTGTAGATATTACCCTACAATGAACACTTTCATGAGCATACATATCCATACCCCTTATCACATAATGATATATTCCCCATTACTTAACATGCTCACATTAAACCTCTTTTTGCATATTCCACAACTTAACAAAATTTGTAGAACTACCAAAGGCTCACATTGCCTATGTATATTTCCTCAATTCAACTCTAAAGAACATCATACAGCAACTCCCCAGACTTCTTCCATACTACCAAATTCAAGAACATAAACTATGTACACATGACACTTATACAGATAAAACCTTATCTAACAACATTCTATCTAGGGTTCCACTTATTATTATTTACCTAGCACTCTTATCCACTAAAGGACTCAGCCACAATTCATCATTTTTAACACTAGTCCTCATGTGTTTATATCACAATTACCCACTCCAATTTCATAAGTTATCAACCTAGGATGTTTCATACATCACGTTAAGTCTACTAATTCATTCCCACAAAACATGCATCATTAATCCTAAGCTACTAATCTTAACACCACACTCCATATCTAAAGTTAAAGCCTATAGTCTAGCATCAATCTTGTACCACTGATGAAGCATGCCACATGTTATACTAGTCCATTAAATGGGGAAGTCAACCCAAGATTCCTCAATTCACCTAACTACAGCCCACAAGTTCATTCTCTCCACAACATCACTATCACACCTTATAATCTACCACGCACCTTCTCACATACAATAATAGTTTACAACTACTAGAGAAAAAGGCAAATCAAGGGGGTAAAGCCACATAATAAAGATAGTCAATGTTAATCATAATATAACCCATTACCATCTATTAACATATTCTACTTCCTCACATCATATTTACTTACCTGTGCATAAATCACAATTACCTTCAAAATTTAATAAACACCATTGAGTCTCTACCCATAACTTATTGGCTAATCTACTCCTTTCTATTTACCACTTATAAATGATTTCTATAACTACCACAACTATCCATTTTGAGATCCTTTCCAATTTTGAATAAATAACAATCATAGCCAATCACTTCCTTCACAGACTTCCATACAATCTACAAATCTTGCTACAGTATTAGTTTAACACAATAAAATGGAAACCCATCACTCAATCAAAGGTTATACAACTAAAACTAGCTTCTTTATAAGAAAGTCACCCTCATTCTGACTTCTAAACTTGTGACTTCATATCTCTAACTTATGTACCATGTTACTACCAATAGGTCATGAAACCTTAACATATACTACTACTCGGGTGGAAATATTTTTCCAACATTGCGCTACATATCTCTACCCTTAAGCATGACATCTGCAACAAGGATTTTGAAAGGAATTGAATACACTTTATTCCTCAAGCTGTAAAGCACAATTGCATTAAGAAAGAGGTATACACTTAATAACGCCCGAATTACAGCTCTCGTTAGAAAGTGTAAGCGGTCGCTGTCAAATATAGAACCCAACTGGGTTGGGTGTCGAATCCCACAGGGAATACTTGGTCACTAAGTGTTGCAATTGTTAGTAGACTATTGGTCTAAAATTCCATGGAAAAGGGGGGTTTTGATTTAGGTGTGAATTAATAATATCAAAGTAACGAATGAATGATTTGTTTAATAAAGGTTAATCACAGAGAATAATAAGTTAGGGTTATGTCCACCTTGTAGTTTCTACTTCTCTATTAACTATGAGTAACGCGGAATTTAGACATGTATGCACTTATAGAGAATCGTATTCTAATTATAAATCCAAGTGTTTCCCAACCATCAAGGATTTATTTCACTTTAGCTCTACCGAGCCTAAAGTGTATAACAAATGGTACAAATTCTCCAAGAAGTTAATCCGGTTAAGGCATTAACGTGTAAATAGAGGTTAGAAGCCCTATTTCCTTATCACACTCTCTTTTCCAAACATGTAACTTTTCTCCCTAACAAGTTAATGCTATAATGGCATGCTCTCTATGTTTGCAACCATGAGAATTTAACTAAAACGAAGAGAGTAATGATATAAGTAGCATACAGATCAAGAATTTACAAACTTATAGTAATAGATAGTATCTTACAAGGTTTCCATAACCCTAACAGAGAAGTTTAGCTACTCATGAGTACAACTGAAATCAAAGAAGACATCATCATCATACCAAAGTTAGAATAATCTCACGATGGGGATGAGTTTGGCGTCAAACAAGAGGTTGACGTTTTTCTTCCATTTAGCCGTTCGTGTAGCCTTAGCGTTTTTCTCTGTCTTAAACTTACAGAATCTATAAAATGAATAATGACTAATGATCGAATGAATGCTGAAAAATTCAGCAAATAAGGTTTTTATAACATCCTTGTCCTACTAAGCTACTGCTGCATCCCTAAGTATTTAGAAATACTGATTTTTCCCGGGACAAGTTCTCCATGCATCACATTCAGTCCACAAGCTTCCAAAAGCTGCCTTCCCTCTTATGTGAAGTTTCCCTTTGCTGCCCAAAGGTCCACAAAGTGCTGAAATCTTCATCATTAATACCTGAAAAACATGCTAATCACATAGGTTAGCTCACTTAAAGGAAAATGGACTAAAAGTGCAGGAATTATATATTTTATCCTCCAAACTTAGCTAAAATATGGGTAAATTATAGTTCTTAAGGGTATAAATACGCCCAACATCACCACCCCACACTTAAAGCTTTGTTCGTCCTCGAACAAAATATTACGTCCATGCAAACACCTAGCTAGAATTTCACAATAGCAACACAAAATATTCAACAAGACACGCACGACAATTATTAACAGAGAGTAGGTTTCTTGATCACTCCTAGAAACAATTCAACCTCCAACATAGACTCGTGAGGATGGTTAATTCGTATCCACAAGTTAAGCCACAAAGAATCATATAACACTACCCAAATATCATCAACCATGTGTGTCTCACACAAGATATCACCCATAATTACTCAAAAGTTTTGCATTATTCGAAACATGGGTATAAGACTCTCCTTTCTCTCACTCTCACAAAGAATTCTTATGTTGCAACTGATGACCATAGGCTTGCCCTTAGTGTAATGCTCTACTAATATCGGAATGCTAAGCTTAGGATCAAATAGGTCTTTACAGGTTGTAATGTAGGCTAAGGGACAGGTAGGACTATTTTGGCCAGAAATAGTGACTATGTTCCCTAAGCGCTTTAATATACTACGTTATGTCATTAACACTCTCTTTTAAACAACCCCTCTACTTTTCTTTCATCTACCACCCCTTTTCACCTATTTTGTTATTCAATTATAAACACAACTATCTTTTTATTTTTCTATTTTTTATTTTATTTTATATATATATATATTTTTTTATATTAAGCAATCATCCCTATAATAGCCACTCTTTTTCACAACAATTTCAAGTACCAATACACCCTGAGGCATCACTTTCACCATTCTCCTTTTATTTTTCCACATGATTCTACAATTTTAAAGCGCTTAGGAGTTTGGATCAAATTATGGTCTTGAGAAAAAAATGGATTAGGCTACATATGAGGCTGCCAAAGAAAATAGCTAAAGGCTCAAAGGGGGTTCACTAGGACAATGTACAAAGGTAGGTAAAAAGAAGGTAAACAATTACAGGCTACCAAAGAAATGCCTAAATCATCTCCTAAACTCACACTCTTTATTTTTCTTTACACACATACCAGGAAAGTTCTAGCATCAGTCACAACACAGAATATACTATAACCTCACACACACAAGGCACATGGTCAACTTTATTGGGAGCAGTATAGACTCTTGACCCAACAGATGAATGAATTAAACCACACAATTATCACACAGTGAGTCACACTTAGAGCCTAAATGTCTCAATAGTAATGATTTAGCACAAAATCTTGTTATAATACCATGCCGTCTATCAGAACAATTTCATGCAAAATCTAAAAAATATTCAAAAATTTAACTAACTAATTACGACTAATTAGCAAAAACAAGAATAAATGTAGGCAAAGAAGTACAATACATCATACAAATACTAGCACCCCACACTTAGACGGGACACAC
Organism: Capsicum pubescens; assembly: GCA_030864215.1. Lineage (NCBI taxonomy): Eukaryota > Viridiplantae > Streptophyta > Magnoliopsida > Solanales > Solanaceae > Capsicum > Capsicum pubescens. The sequence goes on along the minus strand of CM061539.1, from coordinate 139,639,711 downwards.
TGCCCTTAGTGGAAAATAAATAAGGAAAACCTGATTAGTCGGACTCCTCCTCTATGTCTGGGGTCATACCTCCTGCGTCAGAATCATCATCAGAGTCAGAATCATCATCAGAGTCTGGCAGTCGGTGATCATCGTCAGTTGGCACGTCATCATCGAGAGGTTCCTCAAAATGTACCCCTACTCCACACATAGCTCACGCATGCTCATTCATCGGGTAGTCATAGTCCAACTGCTGGAGCTCTGCATCAGTCGGAATATGACCCCCACTTATCATGGTAAACCTCGTCATGCCATATAGATGGCGAAAGAAGCTTTCATCTCTAGCATGCCGCTCTGCAGTGGTAAGGTTGATGCTATGACCAGTTTCAGGCTCTTTAACTTTCGTAAGATCAACCTTCTTCGGGTTGTGTGGAAGTTTATGATCTGCAGGTTCCTCTTCAATGTGCTCCTTCCTTAAGATCGCAGTTAATAAATTGTGAAAGATGAAATGGGACCTTTTGTGCAGCTTTGCCTTACGCATTGACGATCGTATAACCGCACCAATGTTGATGGGAATATTCGTCATCAGCGCGTACACCAAGCATACTCTATCACGTGTGATCTTTGTGTACTGTGTCCCAGGAATTAGGCAAGAGTTGACTATCCTCAACCATATATGAGCTTCTCTGTTCAAGGAAGCATACGGGAAGGTATTATGCCGACCGTTATCCTTGTGACGAATCCACCGTGCCATTGACCTTGTTCCGCACAATGTGTGTCTGATTTCCCTGTAGGGAGGTCTGTGATAAAGATCCTTGAGCGGTGATGGATCCACAGATGGAAGACCCAGAAAAGAGTTGAAAAACTCCGCATTCAGTTGCAAGACTTGGCCCCGAATCTTCACTTCACTTCCGGTAGTCTTTGGGGACCAATTGGCATAGAACTCTCACATTAGATCAAGATTGCATTCCCCCATATCTCAAAAAATGAAATCAATATTTAACGCCATGATTTTAGCCAAAATACGGGGCTCTCTCTTTGCTAGACTCTCCTTCTACATCAAATCCACGTGAACACATTTTTTCACTTTGTTGTTCTTGTACCACTCCTTTCCTTCCTCCTCTAGGACCCACTTTATCCCAAAAGTGCGTCGAGGTATTTGTAGAGAGGAGGACTCAGCTTGATCTTTTCTTCCCCTTTTCTGACCTTTCTGCGAGGTGGACACTTTTTCTTTTCCTTGTCGTTCTTTCGGTGCCATTCTACCTGAGATCACAATAGAGTCATGTTAGCTTCATCTCAGAAGATTCAATTGAAAGACAAACAGTAATGGCACCACCCCACACTTAATTTGTTTGCCAAGACTAATTAAGTGAGTGATGTCGATTACTCAGACTTCATCGACATACATTTAGGCGATATGTTCCAACAACATGTTTAGCAGAGTCATATTCTCATGTAATCTTGACTATCCTTTCCAACGTTATTTCATTAGATTAACACACTTTTTGAACAAGACTACCACACAGAGATTGTATCAAGTTAATGCATAGAAATAATCACCATGTCTCATGCTTGTGGTCAATCATGATCTTTATCTCGACGAACGAGTCATTCAAACATTCAAGCTTTCAACTTACAAGATTATGTATTAACTTCACAATTTTGACTTCATAAAACTATGACAGTGTATAACAATCAAATACAAGTCGGAACAAAGTCAAGAACACCCACACGTATTCTTTCACTCAACTAGATATATCATAACAAACCAACCATATTCTAATCACCACACCACTTCAAAATCTAATAAATCATTATAAACGTAGCATTTCAACAACTATGAAATATAAAAGAATAACTTACGTGATGATGGATTCGGAAGATGAGCTTGCAAAATTAGATGAGCAAAAAGAAAAATTTTGAGAGAATGGGGAAGCTTGGGCGGCGCCTATATGGAGAAAACAATAGAATTTTGTTCTAAGGGTGAAGATCTATTTATATCCTAAGCCATGGGTCGGGTTTGATCCATGTAAAATCGGGTTAGGAGACAAAAAGGTATAAGTAGGCGGCGCCTAATGCTTTGCCTATGCTTAGCATAGGCGGCGCCTTTGTCAATGCCTAGTTGGGCATAGGCGGCGCCTTTGTCAATGCCTAGTTGGGCATAGGAGGCGCCTTTGTCAATGCCTAGTTGAAACAGTGAGCATAGGCAATGGCATAGGCGGCGCCTATGGTATTGCCTAGATTTGCATAGGCGGCGCCTATGGTATTGGCTAGATTTTCATAGGCAATGCCTTGTTCGTTGCCTATGTGAGGCAGTGAGCATAGGCAATGGTATAGGCCTTGCCTTGTCCATTGCCTAGATTAGCATAGGCCTTGCCTTGTCCATTGCCTAGATTAGCATAGGCCTTGCCTTGTCTATTGCCTAGATTAGCATAAGCAATGCCTAACCAATAGCATTTGCTCCATCATTCCTAGCTTACCACCCTTAGAATGGCTCACTTTCAAATCAAACTTTTAGGAATAATCCCCTCCTTTGTACGTCTTGCACCTACACTTAATCAAAAACAACAAACACGATTAGAAAGATGGGTTGCCTCCCACCAAGCACCTTAGTTTTTGTTGTGGCTCGACCCTCCTTTTTGTATTTTAATTTAACAAAAACAAACTCCTAGTAAAACAAAATGATTAAAACGATGGGTTGCCTCCCATGTAGCGCTTGATTTATTGTCGCAGCACGACATAGTCATCTCGATTACTTAGACTTCATCGAGATATATAGTGCATCATTTTCTGAATGGATTCAGACGACGCTGATGTTTAATTGTGGGCACGCAATCTTCTTCGAGATGAATCTTGTGCATACATATCCCAGGAGGGATACCAATTATATCATCAATAGTCCAATCAATAGCTCTGTTGTACCTCTTCAGAATAGAAATGAGAGCCTTTACTTGTTGTTCACCTAAATCATCCGCAACAATAATCGGAAGTGTATCACCACTTCCCAAAAATGCATACTTTAGGTGACTGGGTAGATCTTCCAATTCTAGAACTGGTGGCTCTTCAATGGATGGTTTTGCTGGTGGTGAGGATCGATTCTTAAGTTCACGGTCCAGCTTCTTAGGATCATGAGAATAGGACCCTATTTCTGTTAGAGCACAAATAGTTTCTTCATAATCTTCTACATCCTCACGCTCAAAATTAAAACGCTCAGCAGACAATGGTTCAACAGTAGGCTACTTTTCTAACGATAGTTCCTTCGCATCCTCATGATTAACATCAGCTATAGAAAACACATTCATATCATTTGGCTGCTTCATTGATTTGCATATATCAAAATGAACCACTTCGTCATTCATCCGAAATAAAAACTCATTGGCTTGTAAATCAATAAGCACACTTCCTATTGCAAGGAAAGGACGACCCAAGATTATGGGTACTTCAGAATCCGCCTTGCAATCCAAAATAACAAAGTCTGCAGGAAAAATAAAGGTAGAAACCTTCACCAATACATCATATAAGATACCAACAGGTCATTTTACCGACCTATCAGCCATCACGAGCCGCATATTGGTTCGTGAAGGATCGCCAAACCCCAACTTTCTGTAAATAGATAGCAGAATCAAATTGATGCTATCACCCAAATCGCACAACGCCTTAGCAAAATCCAACAATCCAACTGTGCAAGGAATAGTAAAAGCACCAGGATCTGCCTTCTTCTATACTAAAGACCTAGTGGAAATTGCACTGCAATAATGAACATTATCTGCCAGCTCGTAGCTTGCTGCCCGCTTCTTTGTGAAAAGGTCCTTCATGAATTTAGCGTACCCAGGCATCTGTTCCAGCGCCTCCACCAAAGGAACATTAATAGTTAGCTGCTTCAACATAGTCATGAATTTACTGAACCTGGTGTCATCATATTTCTTCTTCAGTCTCTGAGGAAAAGGTGGTGGTGGAAGGGGAATAGTTTTCTCCACCACTTCCCTTTTATCTTTCTTCAGATTATCAATCTTTTCAGGCTGGTGATGTCTAAGTGTAGTTTCATAAACGTTCTGACATTCAGCTTCTACAGAATCATCACAATCTGCTTCAATCACATTTTCTTCTGTATTATCAACCACCTGCTTGCCTTTGGATGGATTTTCCAACACTTTACCACTCCTGGTAGTAATATCCATACATGATCCATCATTCCTTGGATTTTGCACGGTGTCGCTAGGTAGGGTGCCAGCTTTTCTTTGATTGAGTGCCGCTGATAGTTGACTCAATTATTATTCCAACTATTTTATCGAAGTGGAATGCGAATCAACCAATTGATTTATTGAGGACAAATCATTTTTTACCTCCGTTACTCCCGTGTTGGTTGCCTCCACTCCTTTCAACAGCTTAGCCATCATATCTTCCATGGACATCTTCCCAGAACCAGATGCCGCGACCTCACAATTTCCAGGAGGAACATACAAACCACTCCTGTCAGTCTTATTCTTGTATCCGGATTTATCATAATAGTTCTGACCTTAGTTTCCTTGGGCATTGCCTCGGAAACCCCCCCTGATTATTCAAATAATTTACTTCCTCTTCAGAATCGGATTCATCTTTTCCCCGCAATACAACATCCTTGAACTTTTCTGTCTTTCCTGATAATAAATACTTGGTAAGAAGGTCCATCTGAGTTTTTATGTGAGCCATATCTTGGTCACGTTCCTTTTCTCTTCGCCTCTGTTCTGCTGTCATGCCAGTAGATACAGTAGAGCTTGCTACCTCAGAATCCCTGGTATGTCAAGCTCTACTTTGCATTGTCATACGATCCAGCATATCACCAGCCTCAATAAAAGTAAGGTCCATGAATGACCCACCCGCAACATTATCAACCACTGGCTTAGTCACTGAGTTCAAAGCCCTGTATAATATTTCCATCAAGTGGATATTGGTCATCTGATGGTTTGGGCACCGCATAAGCTTCTTCATGAACCTCTCCCATGTTTCGTGGAGAGCTTCAGTTGGAAGCTGTCGAAAATTACTGATCTCATCTCGTAATTGTGCTCTCTTGGATGACGGAAAAAATCTTTCTAGGAAAGCGGCTTTCAGTTGCCTCCAATTAGTAATAGAGTTAGGAGTCAGCCCGTTCAACCATTGAGTTGCCTCTCCAAATAGAGACAATGGAAATAAGCGCAGTCGGATCGCATTCTGTCCAACCCCTGGATTGTCAAACGCCTTGCATGTTGAGATAAAGTTGATCAGATGCATATTCGGATCATCGCCTGCAAGTCCACCAAATAACCCTTTGAGTTGCAATAGCTGGATCATGGTGCTAGTGATATTAAACTTGGCTCCGGGTGCCAAGGGCGGAGGAATAATAGCCCCTGTGGCACCATCTCCATCCAAATCGTCATCATCATCATCAAAAGGAGCCTACATAGCTCAGCGTTCAGGTCTTATTCTAGCTTAACGATCTCGCCCGTTCATAGGTGCTGCCACCTCATCTGCATGCCGTGGATTAAGTAACTCATCATCACCCAGGTCCTCATCATCAGGATTTGTTGCCCGACCTGGGTTATCAATATTCTATTGATGCACTTGAGCAGCTGCCAACGCAGCTAACCTAGCCTGCTCCTGTTGAGCAGCCCTTCTTTCAATGTCACATTGTGCATCCATTCTGCCAATAAGTTGTGGTTCAGGATTTATGGGTAATAATGGCTGACCAGATCTTCGTGTATTTGGCATGCACTCTACCAAACCTGAACAAAACAAAAACAACAAACAAAAAGTAAAATTCGAGAATCTTTGACCAAAAGGTCTAGTAACTATCACAAACTTAGTTGACAACTGTATTCCCCGACAACGGCGCCAAAATTTGATAACGCCCAAATTACAGCTCTCGTTAGAAAGTGTAAGCGGTCGCTGTCAAATATAGAACCCAACAGGGTTGGGTGTCGAATCCCACAGGGAATACTTAGTCACTAAGTGTTGCAATTGTTAGTAGACTGTTGGTCAAAAATTCCACGGAAAAGGGGGGTTTTGATTTAGGTGTGAATTAATAATATCAAAGTAACGAATGAATGATTTTTTTAGTAAAGGTTAATCACAGAGAATAATAAGTTAGGGTTATGTCCACCTTGTAGTTTCTACTTCTCTATTAACTATGAGTAATGCGGAATTTAGACATGCATGCACTTATAAAGAATCGTATTCTAATTCTAAATCCAAGTATTTCCCAACCATCAAGGATTTATTTCACTTTATCTCTCCCGAGCCTAAAGTGTATAACAAATGGTACAAATTCTCCAAGAAGTTAATCCGGTTAAGGCATTAACGTGTAAATAGAGGTTAGAAGCCCTATTTCCTTATCACACTCTCTTTTCCAAACATGTAACTTTTCTCCCGAACAAGTTAATGCTATAATGGCATGTTCTCTATGTTTGCAACCATGAGAATTTAATTAAAACGAAGAGAGTAATGATATAAGTAGCATACACATCAAGAATTCACAAACTCATAGTAATAGATAGTATCTTACAAGGTTTCCATAACCCTATCAGAGAAGTTTAGCTACTCATGAGTATAACTGAAATCAAAGAAGACATCATCATCATACCAAAGTTATAATAATCTCACGATGGGGATGAGTTTGGCGTCAAACAAAAGGTTGACGTTTTTCTTCCCTTTAGCCGTTCGTGTAGCCTTAGCGTTTTTCTATGTCTTAAACTTACAGAATCTGTAAATTGAATAATGACTAATGATCGAATGAATGCTGAAAAATTCAGCAAATAAGGTTTATATAACATCCTTGTCCTACTAAGTTACTGCTGCATCCCTAAGTATTTAGAAATACTGATTTTGCCCGGGACAAGTTCTCCATGCATCACATTCAGTCCACAAGCTTCCAAAAGCTGCCTTCCCTCTTATATGAAGTTTTCCTTTGCTGCCCAAAGGTCCACAAAGTGCTGAAATCTTCATTAATAATACCTGAAAACATGCTAATCACATATGTTAGCTCACTTAAAGGAAAATGGACTAAAAGTGCAGGAATTATATATTTTATCCTCAAAACTTAGCTAAAATATGGGTAAATTATGGTTCTTAAGGGTATAAATACGCCCAACATCAACACTCAAATCAATTGACTTTGAAGCACTAACGGACTCCCTTCAAGTCTTTGTGCTATTTCTTAATCTTTTTAATAAACATATGAAAACTTATGCCAAAAATACTCTGTTTTCAATACTCTAACATACGGTGGTTATCTCTTTCATCAATCGCATACAATTCTTTATTAGGAATATGAGTATTCACAAATCAAGTAATCACTCTCTAATTTATTCAAAAAAATAGTATAATTTATAAATGACAGCAAACATTCAGACTCAAGCTTTTAACAATCCGTATAATCAACCCACAATATATAAAAACAATGAGTTTCATAACAAGAGAGGCGTTTTTGTAAATCATGCTCTCATATAACTTCTCAAAACTCATAAAATTTATACTAATGACTATAATTCAATTTTAGGGAAAACCCCCATAGTTTAAACAAGACTTCATCATCAAACGGGGTTCCCAATGCATGCTCTTTAATAATTTCAAAACTCATAATATGGACATACATATATACTCTAAAGCTTATAAAAACATTAAATCTTATGCCCACGAGATTTAGGATAGTCCCACATTCATTGAAATCCAAGATAATATTGGGAAAATTTGCACTTGAAGCTTAAAATCCTCATCCCTAGGTAGTTTCTCCTCTCTTGAATTTGGGAAAATTATTTGGGGATTTACAGAGTAAATGTAAAAATTTTAAGGCCTTAATTTCATCCAATGAGGTCTAGGAATGGTTATGGGATGAAAAAAGACCTTTATACCCTTAAAATAAATCAAACAGAATACTTTTTGATACATTAAAACGGCTTTGCATCGCGTGGCCAATGAAAACCTTAAGGATTGCGTCACAAGGACATTGCATAGATGAGGTAGTATGCTTAGGTGATTTCTTTGCGGTGCATGGCCTTCACACACCCTGGACAGTGCCTCATTCAAACCCTCATAACTTTTAACTGCGGACTTGGATTGACAAACGGTCAGTGGTGTTGGAAAGAAGAGTCAAAGGGATTTCATTTAATATATAGTAGTCCACATAATACTTTAGATACAAGGATAAATGTTCACTAGAAGTTGAACCATGAAAATTCATCAACTAAAGTCAATCCATAGGAAAGTGCTCAAATTAACTTTGATCTAGAGGATGTTTGAGACTTATATTCCACTCCAAAGATGTTACCACACTAAGTAAATATTATTTACACTTCTTTCTAACTAGAAATGATTGGATTCAGGTCTATATGTATCAAAAAAATGATTCAACTTAAGCCCAAAAAGCGGGGTCTTACACTAATTGATGGGGGAGATGTCATCCCTACGTTCACTTGGTGCCAAGTATTACTCCCAACTGAATGACACTGATACTGGACTAAACTGAATTAAATTTAACCAAACATATAGATGACAATGCTCATTCTGGTTTGATCAAAACATCTGACTGAATGATAATACTCATGATTTAAATTAATTCATTATGAGATACTAAAATCATGCAAAACAACTAGGTATCGGGTGTTCATAACCTACTAGAACTAAATGATTATAAATATTCTATATTAAACTTTGAAATACTATAATATGTGATCCTGGTTCAAAGACCCAGCATGACATTTCATCAAACATGTAAAAATCACAACTTGAGCATGGGAATGTCTTAGACATGAGAAAATAATAAAATTACATGGTTAAGTTCATAACTTAGGGATTTATCCGAAATCAATTGAACATGACATGGGAATTGCAATATTCAAAACATGATATGACTCATTCCGCTTGAAAGCACTTATAATCATAACTTGAAATTGAATTAACAAGAGATTCATGGAGATAGTTCAACTTAAACATGTAAAACTCATAATTTAAACTCAAAAAGGAGTCTTGGACTCCATGGGTGAAAGTAAACTAGGGATAAACATCACACATAACTTAGTAGATGAATTCATGAAGATTCTTGGTAATTTCTTGAGATTTGAAGCTTGAATTCCTTGATATCTTGTCAAAGAGTTAGGGTTTGTTCTTGTATAAAAGGGGGCTTTTATGGAGAGGATTTGTGATAAAAAGGGAAAATAATGCTCTTTAGGATCCCCAAAATCATTTTATGGACTGATTGGGTGAAGCGAGACACCCAAATGCCTTTAAAAGCCAAGAGACAAAATCTAGATGAAAAGAGGATCAGGTGGGTCCCACTTTGGAGCGGTGGACTGCCTCGGGTGGCACCCACCTTATCCAAATATCTAAAGGGGGCGGTGCCCACTTATCCCTGTGGTGCTACTATTTTTGTTATCCAAACATGCCCTTAGACTCTTGCAAAAATTCTGAAACTCACCCGAGATGTACTATTAACAACCTCGATTATGAATCAACTCAAAAATCAAAGTCTTAAGGTCGAAAAGGGAAAAAATAAAATCATCCACATTTAGGGGTCTTAGAAAAGACTAAGTCCCAACACTTAGTGAAATTTTCAAGCTTTTGACCCCTTATACATGCAACTGGGATCTAAATTAAGATAAGACTTTTATGGAGTATTACAATATCTACCCCTTGGGAACATTCATCATCGAATGGGACTGGTTAAAATGATACTACCGGGGAAAACTGAGATCATATACTAAACATGCATAACTGAAAATATGTTTACATAAATGAGTCTGAAACATGATACATGAACTGAACTGGACTGAATGGACGTAGTGACTTGACATGGATTACATAGCTGAAATAGGGAACTGAAAAGAGTCAGTCTTAGGAAGATCATTATCTTAAGCTGAATCTGAGTTCGTGGAGAAAAGGTGAGGGTACTTGGTTTGTATATATGCTTCTGCTTCCCAAGTGTCTCCCTCAACAGACTAATTCCGCCAAAGAACTTTAACCAAAGGAACTTCTTTATTCCTTAGCCTACAGACCTGATGATCAAGGATCTCAACTGGGATTTCTTCATAAGAAAGCCTACCCTTAACATTCAAGTATTCTAAAGAAACAACTACAACTGGATCACCAATACATTTCTTTAATAGGGAAACATGGAACACTGAATGTACTGACACCAAATCTGCAGGCAACTCAAGTTCATAAGACACCTTCCAAAAATGACTCAAGATCCTAAATGGTCCAACATATCGGAGTCTTATTTTTCCCTTCTTTTCAAATCTCTTCACTACCTTCATAGGTGAAATCTTCAAATAAACCAAATCACCAACTTCAAACTTAAGATCTCTTCTCCTCATATCTGTGAAAGATTTCTGATGGCTTTAGGCTATTTTCAGCCTCTCCCTAATCAACTAAACTTTTTCCATGGCCTCAAATACTAAATATGGCCCTACTAAAGCAGCTTCACATGCTTTAAACCATCCAATAGGAGACCTAAATCTCCTTCCATACAATGTCTCAAACGGAGCCATCTTAATACTAGAGTGATAACTGTTGTTATTGGCAAACTCAATCAAAGGTAAGTGATAATTCCAACTACCTTTAAATTCAAATACATACTCCCTAAACAGGCCCTCTAAGGTCTGAATAGTCATCTCTGCCTAACCATCTGTCTAACGATGAAAAGTTGTACTGAGATGAACTTGGGTACCAAGACCCTTCTGAAAAGCTCTCCAAAAGTGAGAGGTAAACTGAGTACCTCTATATGAAATAATAGACAATGAAATCCCGTGAAACTTAAATAACACCCTAATATAAAGCTCGGCATAATCTTTAGGTGAGTATAAAGTATGAACTGGCAAGAAACGAGATGATTTGGTCATTCTGTCGACAATGACCCATATCGAATCATACTGACGACACGTATAATGCAACCCCATCATAAAATCCATGTTCACCACTTCCCACTTCCAAGTAAGAATGCTAACTCCTATAATATGCCACTAGGACTTTGGTCCTCAACTTTAACCTGCTGATAATTATAACATATAGCTACAAACTCTATAGTAGCTCTCTTTATATCACTCCACTAATAGACTTCCGATAAATCATGATACATCTTAGTGGTTCCTGGATACATATAGTAATGCACACCATGCACTTTGGTTCCCTGGAATGCAACACACCATCTCCCTCGTGGGAGAAAAACTCTATTTTTTTGTCTCTAAGTGATTTCGTCAACTTAACCAAATTGGGATCCCTGTCTTACTTCTCCTTCACTTCGGCAATCAATAAAGATCCTGAACTATTCTGAACCCATATACTCCCCTCAGTTAAATAAACCAACCATACACCTAATCTAGAATGCTGATGAACCTCCCCAACTAAATTATTCTTATCCTCATCAACATGATCAACACTACCCATAGATAATCTACTAAGGGCATCTTTCACTACATTGGCATTGCCCGAATGATACAACACACTCATATCATAATCTTTTAACAACTCCAGCCACCTTCTCTGAAGAAGATTTAAATCTTTCTGTGAGAATACATACTGTAAACTTTTGTGATTCATGAACACATCAACATGATCCTCATAAAGATAATGCCTCTAAATTTTCAAGGAAAAAACAACAGCTGCCAACTCAAGATCATGTGTAGGGTAATTCTTTTCATGAGGCTTATGTTTTCTAGAGGAATAGGCTATGACCTTACCTTTCTGCATCTATACACAACCAAGAACAACTCTGGAATCATCACAGTAAACTACTAACACATCTAAAACATTTGGCAAAGTCAAGACTGGGGCTGAGGTAAGTCGAGTCTTCAACTTCTGAAAACTCTTCTCACGAGAATCTGATGGAGAGATGGGTCTGGGCAAGTTTCTCACTGCTTCGATCTTTTGTGGATTAACTCTAATGCCATTACGAAAAATAATATGGCTAAGGAAAGCAACTGATCTTAGCCAAAATTTACACTTGTTGAATTTAGCGAATAATTGATGGGATCTAAGAGTCTAGAATACAATTTTGAGATGTTTGCATGATCGTTTTCACTACAGGAATAGACAAGAATATCATCAATAAAGACTATGACGAACATGTCCAAGTACTGCTTGAACACTCTGTTCATCAAGACCATGAAAGATGTTGGGGAATTCTCTAGTCCGAAAGACATAACTAGAAATTCAAAGTGACCATACCGAGTTCTAAAGGTTGTCTTCAGAATGTCACATTCTCTGAATCTGAGCTGATAATAGCCGGATCTGAGGTCTATCTTAGAGAAATAACTGACACCCTGAAGTTGGACGAACAAGTCATCAATTCTAGAGAGTGGATACTTATTTTTGATTGTGACTTTGTTCAACTGATGGTAATCAATGCACATTCTGAGAGAATTATCTTTCTTATGCATGAGCAAGATCGGAGAACTCCAAGGAGAAAAACTAGACCTGATGAATCTCTTGTGTAAGAGGTCTTTTAATCGTTCTTTCAAATCCTTAAGCTCCATTGGAGCCATTCTATAGGGTGTAATAGATATAGGCTGGGTATCCAGAAGGAGATCTATTTCATAGTCAGTTTCCCTTTCGGGAGGAACTCAAACAAGATATTCAGGAAACACATCTCAAAATTTCCTTATTACTGAGACTAAATCGAGACTTAGAGTCTCAGAACTAGATTCTTTGACTCGAACAAGATGGTAATCACACTCCTCAGATATCATCTTTTTTGCTCTAAAATATGAAATAATCTGACCCCTAAGCACCAAAGTACTACCCTTCTATTCAATGACTGGTTCATTAGAAATCTAAAACTAAACAACTCTACTCCTACAATCCACTGAGGCATAGCACAAATGGAGCCAATCTATGTCGAGAATGACATCAAAATCAGTCATCTCTAACTCTATAAGATCTACTAAAGTGATTTTTTGAGACATTGTAACTTGGCATGTTTTGTATGCCTGCCTGGCTATAATGATTTACCAACTGGGGTGGACACTGAGAAAGGATCTGCTAATGTTTTGGGACTGACATCGATATTGATATCTATATACGGGGTTACAAAAGAAAGTGAAGCTCCGGGGCCTAATAAAACATACAAATGAAGATGATAGACTTGTAACGTACCCGTAACCATATCAGGAGAACATTTCCTGATGTTGGGACTGGAGTGCATACAACCTATTTTGGCGCTGCCCATTGGTGGCACTGGAAGTGGCACCCTGCTGGGTCGGACAACCTGTTGGTGCTGCTTAAGAGTTAGTCTGACCCTAATGGAGATCATTCCTACCCTTCTACATACCTATAGAGCACTTCCTTATTCTGTGGTCTGTCTTGCCACATCCAAAACACTCATCACTGTCGGCCCTATATTCACCTGGGTGATTCCTACTAGATTTCTGAGAAAGCAGATTAGTACGATCACTACTCACATTACCTTGGGACTTAGAGCCTAGCGCTCTATCCTGAATGTAATTCCTAATTTTGGAACTGGAGCACTAGATGAAGATGGAGATAGGGATGAAAAATTATGACAAAATGAGAATGAGATCTACTTAAAATATTTTGTATCCTCTTGTCCATAAGTGTGGCGCGCTTCAAACCCATGCACAAGACTCTACACAATGCATCTTTCAAACTCCCTATGACACTTTAAAAACTCTAAGCTCTGATACCAAGTTTTTCACGACCTAAGGTTACCCCCTAGTTGTAACAATAGTGCTTATGGTCACAAGTAACCATAAGCCAACCCATGAACTGGTACCTACAGTGACCATTGTACCAAATAAAGATAAACACATATACATGAAACATAAAATGATAAATAACTACAAATCTAGATACAAATAGTACGACTAAATCTCAATTCTAAAAATATCTGATAAAATGCTAAAAACCAAGTTATTTATCTAAAAACAACTGATAAGATTGATAAAGCTGACTAACTGTCTAATTGACTATCTGAATGTTAAAAATCCTCTATCTAGTTGTGGAGCTGATAGGACAATCCCCCAACTAAATCTGACTGACTGAATGTACTAAACTACTGAAATAGCTAAAATGAATAATTATTTTCTCAATGGATGAGGACTCACTACTGCTATTGCTGAGTAACACTGAAATGTCTATGAGCGGTCAGGAAACTGAGTATCTAAACCTATGATATAAGACATCATAGCACAAAGAAGGGTATGCAGTCAGTACTTTGAATATACTGGTTTATGAGATAAGGATAGGCTAAAATACATGGGTAACTGTGAATGAATACATGAACTTGTAAAATCTAAGAATTCAAGACTAAGAGTATATTTGTTATGTTATTGAGATAATTTGTAATCTGAAAGACTAGATGCTATAAAACTGAATATCTAAAAGTCTGTAATTCAAGGAAACCTAAACTAAACACGCACTGAGTACTGTACTAAGACTGTGGGAGCTAGCTATAACTGATATACCCCAAATCTATTATCGGGGTCCAACCTATAACACCAGTTGGAAGGATGCCAGTACCTTGCCAAGGGTACCAGCACTGGCAGACGAAGTGGATCCACAAGGATTATGTCCTGAAGGACGAGGGTGTCATGCCTCACTGACGGGTGACCCTTCAAAATCTAGGTGGTGCTGTAGGTCTGGAACTTAGGGACTTCTACTAATGCATCATGCCTAAATGATGGGGGAGACACTTTCCCTAAGTTCACTCGATGCTAAGTATTACTCCCAACTGAATGACACTGATACTGGACTGAACTGAATTAAATTTAATTGAACATACAGATGACAATGCTTATTCTGGTTTGATCATAACAAATGATTGAATGAAAATTCTCATAGTTTAAATTAAATCATTCTGAGATACTGAAATCATGCAAAATAACTAGGTATCGGGTGTTCGTAACCCACCATCACTAGATGATTATAAATATTATGTATTAAACTTGGAAATACTATAATATGTGATCATGGTTCAAATACCCAATATGGCATTTCATCAAACATGTAAAAATCGTATCTTGGGAATGTCTTAGGCATGAGAAAACAATAGGATTACATGGTTAAGTTCATAACTTAGGTATTTACTGAAAATCAGTTGAACATGACATGGGAATTGCAACATTCAAAACATAATATGGCTCATTCCACTTGAAAGAACTTAAAATCATTACTTGAAATGGAATTATCAAGAGATTTATGGAGATAGTTCAACTTAAACATGTAAAACTCATAATTCAAAACTAAAAAGTGGTCTTGGACTCCATGGGTGAATTATTTAACAAGGAGACATGAAACAATGGATGCAATGAATCTAAGTCAGGAGGCAACCCAAGCTCGTAAGCTACCTTCCTGAAATAGCTGAGAATTCGGTAAGGACAAATATATTGGGGATTGAGTTTCCCCTTCTTTCCAAACCTCTTCACTCCCTTCATTAAAGATATTTTTAAATACTCAAAATATAACACCCCACAAAATTCTCTCCTAGTCTGAGCCTTAGAGTGAGTTCAGTAAAGAGAAAATCCGATCCTAAAAGTTTGAGAGGTGTCTTCCCATGTGTGAAATACTTTGAACCATGTAGAATTTCCCTAATATTGACTTTTTGACATGTAGAGTGTTGAATAAGCTTTCCATCGATACCAAATTTGCCCAAATCTGATACTGGAGCACAGAGTTGGAGCTATTTTAGTGAGACAATGTGCCACCTGGCACTTTAGCACGTCGCGGAGCCCGCCAAAATAGCAATCATCAAAATCTAGTGAGCCTCCACGATTATAGCGTATCACACGAAGGATTAATTTTAGAATCATCAATTTCCAGTGCACCAACACGATTCCACTGCATCGCGGTGCCTTTTTAGTTGTCAACCAAGGTGGCAACGCGATTGCCACCGCGTCGCGCCGTCATGTAGTTTCCCAATTGTCCAATTTCCAGTGAACTGGCGTGATTATGATGCGTCACGCCAGCATGTAAAATTGGGATTTTTTAGTTTAATTCCAAGGTATTTTTGTTCTTTTCTCACCCTTTTCCAGCCCCTATATATACCCGATAAAAGGCTCTCAGACTCATTTCCCATCTTCAACATCAAAAATAGGGTTTTACAAAATAAAAACCCTTATTTCTTCTTCAAGAAAAATCAATAGATATCAAGAGAAATCAAGAGGAATCAAGAATCTCTCCAAGAACTTTCAAGAAAAGAGTTTCCCCAAGGTATGTAGATGTTTATTCTTGGGTCTCTTTCATTCAAGAAGATCAAGAACCCTTTTTCTAAAATTCAAAGATCTTGTGTTTATGGTTTTTAATGATTCATGTGAGTTGAAATTGATGTTCCATCTATTATTGAGTTCTGATACATGTTTGTTTTCAAGGTTTTCAAGCTTTGACCCTAGTATGTAATGTTCATGATAAACCCTTTTCAAGTTTCTTCTTAAATGATGTGTTCATGCCAATTAAGTGTGGAAATTGTTGAATAAGCAAAGCATGCTCCCCATATGTTTGATAAAATACTTATGTAAAGAATTAGGGCCATTATGGAATGTTAATTAGGAAACCCCAAGTTGTGAGCAAGCCCATGCATGCCTAGTGTTTGATGAAATGCCTTGGTGAATGAATTGTGATATAATAGCATGAAATCTCCAATTAGGTGTAAACCCATGCATGCCTAGTATTTGTTGAAAGGACTTAGTGAACAAGTTGATACATGATAGTAGTAAATTCTCCAATTACTGCTCTTTGATGCATGCTAAGCCTTTAATACATGCCAAGTGTTTGACGAGTAAGTTGTGACATGATAGTATGAAGTTTCCCCAATCATGTGATATCCAATACATTACAAGACTATTATACGTACGAAGTACTTGATGCAAGAACTTGTTGAATGGAGTATGACCTAGTAACATGTTTCCCCTACGCTATTATATGTCTATGATTCCTAAATGCTAGAAGTGACTCCTTAGTGATCGTGATGATGAATAGATGATTATGATTCCTAAATGCTTGAGGTGATGCCTTAGTGATTGTGATTATGAATAGATGTTTATGATTCCTAACTGCTTGAAGTGATGCCTTAGTGATTGTGATGGTGAATATATGTTATGATTCCTAAATGCTTGAAGTGATGCCTTGGTGATTGTGATGGTGAATAGATCCCTATGATTCCTAACTGCTTGAAGTGATGCCTTAGTGATTGTGATGGTGAATATATGTTGTGATTCCCAAATGCTTGAAGAGATGATTTAGTGATTGTGACGATAAACGAATGATCGTGGTTATGACTAGTCAAGAATGGTTATGTTTTACTTTTATGTTCTCGAGTCCTGGGGTATTTATACCCAACAATTTAGCTGTTGTCTAGAGCCTGTGTTATTTTACACAATAATCCCAGTTGATCCATGATTCTCAAAAATCAGTGAGTTATAGAACTCTGTATCCTCAGACAGATACAAAACTTAAGAAATCTCTGAAATCTCAGTATCGCTAGTAATCTAGCCTCAGATCTGTACTCAACTCAAATCTTGTAGTATTCAAGTGATCAGTTATGTCCTCTGTAGTAACTGAGTAATCTATCAAAACTCTATATCGTCAGTCAGATACCGTGATTCAGTAGTATTTCATCAGATACGAAACCATGTGAATTCAGTTTAACTCAGTCAGATCATTTGAGAAACGTGATCAGTATCAGATTTAGTTCAGTTTGTGTTTAGTTGAGAATTCAATTCAGAGTCTTTCAGTTGGAAGAAGGAGCTAGCATCGAGCGAGGGAAGGATGGCCGCTCCCCGCCAGAGAGAGGCGAAGTCATTAGGAGCAATCCCTGCACTCCAGAACTGCGTAGCTAGCGCAAGATGTAGGAGTCCCCATCAGTAGAGGTTTCCACCATTAGATAGGTTTGACTATTATATTACCTTAGGCTGACTTCCTGTGAGGGTCATCCATTAGAGAGGCTTGACCGGAGAGGTCTTTACCCATGGAACGGTATTGACACCCTTCCAGCTGGGGTTACAGGTTGGACCACACCTATGGGAGGTTGGGGCATATCGGTTAAGTAATTATTTCCCATAGTTGCAGTTTCAGTATTAATCTTCTGAATTAGGATTGTGAGGTACAGTCGTATATCTCAGTGAGAAACTCAGATAGTTCCATTGATTCATGACCATCTGTTGGATAGGTTTGGTCTCATATACAGTTATTTGTTATCAGATCTAGAGATATCCCGTTATATAGGCTTGATCTCAGTCTTAGATCCTATTGAGTATTCTTGTTATCAGATACAAAGATCAACCAATAGATAGGCTTGATCGTTGTCTCAGATTCAGTTGAGTATTCTTGTTATCAGATCCAGAGATATCCCGATAGATAGGCTTGATCTCAGTCTCAGATTCTATTCGGTATTCTTGTTGTCAGATTTGGACATGATTATTTTCTTATCATTCATAATAGATTGCGGAGTCATCCGTTAGAGAGAGGTTGATCTCCGATTCCATTAGTCGAGAACAGTGAGCTAATCAATTATTGATCTCAGATTTCAGTCATTTATGTGAGTATATTCAGTTAATCAGTTATCAGTATTAGATGATTCAGTATCTCAGTGTTAGTAGTGAGTTTAGATGACAGTAAAGATGTATCTGAATTTCAGTATCTAGAATTGTGATAATATTGAATATGATTTGTACATCCCTGCATGTGTTCTCGTTTAGTACTCTCATAATTATTCAGTTATGTAATTGTTTGTGCATGAGCCCTTGCATTTAGCCTTACCTCATCTACATACTCGGTACATTCTCATACTGACGCATTTGCACTATGGTGTTTTATTTGACACCATAGGTCCATAGGCACGTGATCCATAGTTACCTCAGTAGTTCAGTCCTAGTCAGTAGCAGTAGACGTAGAAGTGAGTCCTTTTCATTCAAGGATAATCCTTGTATTATTATTACATCAGACTTTTTTTTATTTTTAGTTGACGGAGTTAGTTGGGGATATGTCCCATCACCTCCATAGTTCAGACAGTTAGAGGATTTTCGAACGAATGTATTAGTATTCAGTTTTCAGTTTTGAGTATTTATAGATGTGTTGAACCTTATGGATTATTTCTACCTATTTTTCCGCATTTATTTTCAGATATTGTGCAGTGTTCAGGTACGAACATCAGAAAAAGGGTTAGCTTATGGTCCTTCGGGGTCATGAGCACCGTGTAACGACTAGGGGGTATTCTCGGGTCGTCACAAAAAATCACCAATCTCAAACTCGAGATCCTTTCTATATACGATTTTTGTTGGCTCTGAGTTGTCTCAAGCCTTTCCCTGATCAATTGAACTTTTTCTAAGGTATCAAATACAAAGTCAGGCCCTACCACTGAGGCCTCTCCATATTTAAACCAAATGATGGGAGATCTACATCTCCTCCCATAGAGCATCTCAAACGAAGCCATCTGAATGCTGGAATAATATCAGTTATTATACGTGAACTCAATCAAAGGCAAGTGGTCATCCCAACTACCCTTAAAGTCAATGGAACAATCTTTTAACATATATTCTAAAGTCTGAATGGTCTTTTCTTCTTGAACATATGTCTAAGGATGAAAGGTTATACTAAGGTGAACTTGGGTACCAAGACCCTTCTGGAAGGCTTTTCAGAAATGAGAGGTAAACAACGTACCTCTATCTGAAATAATGGACAACGGAACTCCATACAATCTGTCAAACACTCTAACCTAGATCTTAACGTATTTTGGCTAAAAAAAAGGTATGAACTAGTAAGAAATGGGCTGACTTGGTCAGCTTATCCACAATGACCCAAATCGAATCATGGTGACGATGAGTATGGGGCAAGCCCATCACAAAATCCATGTTCATTTTCTCCCACTTCCACGTGGGAATACTGAACTCCTACATAAACCTACTAGGCTTTTGATGATCAATCTTAACCTGCTGAAACGTAGAGCACTTAGCCATAAACTCTGCAATGTCTTTTTTCATTCCACTCTACCAATAGACCTCTTGCAAATCGTGGTACATCTTAGTGGCCCCTTGGTGAATTGCGTAACGCACTCCATGTGTCTCTACAAGAATCCTCTGTCTCACGCCATCTACCTTGGGAGAAAACCTCTACCTTCTGATCCTGATTGACTCTTTTAGCTTAACTAAATTGGGATCTTTGTACTACTTTTATTTTACTTCAGAAACCAAAGATGATTCTGAACTATTCTGCACCCATACGCTACCCTCTGCCGAATCGACTAAGCGGACACCTAGTTAGGCAAGCTGATGAACTTCCTGAACTAACTTCTTCTTACCATACTCCATATGAGGAACATTACCCATAGACATCCTACTGAGAGAATCAACCACAACATTGGACTTGACCAGATGATACAACACACTCATGTCGTAGTCTTTCAACTACTCTAACTACCTTCTATGATGCAGGTTCAGGTCTTTCTGAGAAAACACGTACTGTAGGATTTTATGATTGGTGAACACGTCCACATACACCCCATATAAATAGTTCCTCCAAATCTTTAAGGCAAACACTACAGTTGCTAACTCAAGATCGTGGGTAGGGTAATTCTTTTTATGGGGGTTTAAGTTGTCTAGAGGTATAGGCTATGAACTTACCTCTATGCATCAAAATAGACCCCAAATAAACTTAAAAAGCATCACAATATACCACAAATCTGTCTGGACCATTTGGTAAAGTTAAAACTTGGGTTGTAGTTAGGCGAGACTTCAACTCCTAAAAGCTCTTCCCACAAGAATCTGACCACTAGAATTTGACTTTCATCTGAGTTAATCTGGATATAGGGGATACAATAAAAGAAAATCCCTCAACAAACCATCGGTAATAGCCAGCCAAACCCAAGAAACTCCTGATATCTGATGAAGAGACGGGTCTGGGCCTGTTTCTTAATGCTTTGGTCTTTTGAGGATCAACTCTAATACCATCACTGGAAACTATATGACTAAGGAAGCTACTAACCTTAGCCAAAATTCACACTTACTGAATTTGGCGAAAAACTAATGGGATCTGAAGGTCTATAATACTATTCTGAGATGGTTTGCATAATCATGTTTATTGCGGGAGTAAACACGAATGTCATTAATGTAGACCATGGCGAACATGTCCAAGTATTGCTTGAACACATGGTTTATCAAGTCTATAAAGGTTGTTGGGGCATTGGTTAGACCAAATAACATGACTAGAAATTCAAAGTGACCATACCAAGTCCTGAAACGTGTTTTCAGAATGCCATATTCTCTGACTCTAAGATGATGATAGCCTGATCTGAGGTCTATCTTAGAAAAGTAACTAGAACTCTGAAGATGGTCAAACAAATCATCAATTTTGGGAAGCGTATACTTGTTCTTGACTGTGACTTTGTTTGACTGACGACAGACAATACATATTCTAAGATAACCGTCTTTCTTATGCATGAATAGAATTGGTACACCCTAAGGGGATACGTTGGGTCTGATGAATACCTTATCTAGGAGATCCTTTAACTGTTCTTTTAACTCTTTGAGTTCTGCTGGAGCCATTCTTTATGGAAGAATAGAGATGGGTTGAGTATCTGGAAGAAGGTCTATTCCAAAGTCAATTTCCCTTTTGGGAGGAACTCCGGGAAGATCTTTGGGACACACATCTGGGAATTCACATGCTACTGGAACTGATTCAAGATTAGGAGTGTCGAAACTAGAATCCTTAACTTGAACAAGATGGTAGACACACCCCTTGGATATCATTTTTCTCTCCCTTAGGTAGAAAACAAGTTGACCTCTAAGTGCTGAGGTACTACCCCTCCATTCTAGGACAAGTTCATTCGGAAATTAAAAATAGACAACTTTGTTCCTGTAGTCAACTAAAGCATAGCATGAATGAAGCCAATCTATGCCGAGAATGACATCAAAATCTGCCATCTCTAACTCTACTAAGTCTGCTGAAGTAACATTCCGAGATACCATAACCAGATAGTTCTTGTATACCCGTTGGGCTATGATAGACTTACCCACTGGGGTTGAGACTGAGAAAGGCTCTGCTAGGATTTTGGGACAGACTCAGAAGTCAACAACTATATAAGGAGTTACAAAAGATAAGAAAGCTCCTGGATCTAGCAAAGCATAAATATGTAAATGATAAACTTGTAATGTACCAGTGACCACATTAGGAGAATTTTTTCCAGATCCTATCGAGACTGGAGTGTATAAATACTATTTGGGTGCTGCCCACTAGTGGCACTGGAAGTGGCACCCTGCTGATTTGGGCATTCAAACTGAGTTGGAGGATGATTATGCTGACTCTATGAACCCACCTGAGGACACTCTCTGATCCTATGTCCTGGCTTTCCACATCTATGACATACATCACTTCCAGCTCTGCAGACACCGTGATAGTTTCTGCCATATTTTTGGCAAAGAAGATTTGTTCGAGCACTGATAACACTACCTAGAGGTTTAAGTACAGGAGCCCTATCTTTGTTGCCATCTCTGAATTCGACACTGGAGCACTGGCTGAGGACGAAGCTGGAACTGAAGATTTTAGGCGGAACTAAGGACGGTTACTACTCTCTAACTTAGGCTGAGTGAAGTTAAAGGTACCTGTTCTAACTCTCTTAGTTTCTCTCTCATTTTCTTTATTCTTAGCCTCTTCTAGTGTTGAGCATGGACCATCATCCTGGATATGTCCATCTCCCTAATTAGCATTGCATTCCTATGCTCCTTCACTGTCATATTACCCTACTTCAGATTAATAAACTCCAAAACCATAGCTTTCCTTAACTCTAGTGGGAAAAACCTATCCAAAAAAGACGTGGCAAACTCCTCCTATTCTAGGGGACCTGTATCTATGGCCCACACTACCTTCCACTGGTTGAACCATGAGTGAGCCATATCCTACAACTGATATGTGTCTAACTCAGACTCTCACTAGTTGTTACCCCATGATATCTGTGTCTTTCTACACCATGTTAAGGAATTTTTGTGGGTCCTCTTTAGACTTAGACCCGATAAATAATGGAGGATTCATTTGGGTAAAGTCCCAAATTCTAGATGAAGTAGTATTGGCCACTGGGTTGGCCTGGCCAGCAGTTGGGCATTCATTTTGGGCTGCCACAGAATGAGCTAAGGTGATGAAAGCTTTCCTAAAGTCTGCATGAGAAACGTGCTCATTTAGGGGGTTTTCTTTAATAGGCGGAGGCACTGGATAATTCCCAGTCCTTCTCTTATTGGTCCTTTTAGGAGGCATGTTCTGTAAACGAAAGGAAAAAAGAAATTAGACTGAGAGTTTAACTTGAGCTCATGCTCACTCGCACGATATAAATACTAAAAAAAGGGAACTTGTTCCTAAAATTCCTTATAGCCTCTTGTTCATAAGGGTGGTGCTCTACAAACTCATGCACAAGACTCTACTAGATTCGGCTTTCAGATTCCCTAGGACTATGTTGAACCTTAGGCTCTGATATTAAGTTTGTAACACCCCGAGTCTGTACCCCAGATGCCGCATGGTGCTTACGATCCTAAAGGAACACAAGCTAACCCATGACTGGTACCTACTATAATCACTGAATAAAATACTATATTAATG
Source organism: Capsicum pubescens (assembly GCA_030864215.1). Taxonomy (NCBI): domain Eukaryota; kingdom Viridiplantae; phylum Streptophyta; class Magnoliopsida; order Solanales; family Solanaceae; genus Capsicum; species Capsicum pubescens. The sequence goes on along the minus strand of CM061539.1, from coordinate 139,616,197 downwards.
CGGAAATTAGGCTAAATCTGCCATAAGGTTCATAATTGAAATCAATTATTGATAAATAAATACTGAAAATTAAATATCTTTCTGAAATTATCTAGTCTAAAAGACTCTAATTGTCTAAAGGTGGAGTTGATGGGACAAGTCCCCAACTAACTCCTACTACTAAAAAATATACTAAAATATTGAAAGGGTTGACTTTTTCCTTAAATAATGAGGACTCACCACTATATCTGTCGTTGATAATCCGAGATCATAAGTACAGTCAGGAGACCATGTGTCTGAACCTAAGATATAAGACATCATAGTACAAAAGATAGAGTATGCATCAGTACTTTGAATGTGCTGGTATGCTAAGTGATGTAAGGTTGAATGCATGGGTTCATATGCCTAAACAATAACTGACTGAATAACATGCATGCAACTGACTGAGAGTATATGTATGAATGAACTGTTGTAAATACTGGTTATTCACTATTGCGCATATATCTAGATATATGTATATATATATATACTACTAGCTAGGTGACTATTTCTGTCAGTCCCGATTCTATAGAACTAAACCAAGTTCTATATTGAACTGGGTGATTCTATCTGACAGTCCTGATCTTGAAGAACGAAACTGAGTTTTGTACTGAGTTTGAAACTGAAATTATAAAAGTGGGAGTGCTCATCTAACTGACATACCCCGATTATAGAATGAGTTGGGGTCCAATATGTGACCCCAGTTGGAAGGGTGTTAGCACCTTGCCAAGGAATACTAACAATGTCTATGAGTTAACCCTATCTGGTAGGAAAATATTTCGTTAACCATCACTGGAAGGAAAACTCAAACGAGATGTATCAACCCTTATCTGGCGGGAAGCTATCTCAACCTATGCTGGCTACATAGTTCTATAACGTAGGGACTACTACTAAGGGTCAAACCCTATGCTGGAAAGAATTCCCCCATCCCTAGGTTCGTTCGGTGCTGAATCATACTCTTAACTGAATAGACACTGATCTGATCACTAGACTGTACTAGGCTTGACTGAACTATTACTGAGTTCTATTATCTGACTGAGTACTACTGTACTGTTCGTGACACTACTGAGACTAATTTGTAGCTATTGAGATTCTAAGTGAACAACTAGATTTTTGGGTATTGAATACCCCCATGACTCAATAGCATTTATAATCATAAAATATGGAAAGACTTAAAAACATGGGAATGATCAACTATTCACAATGCAATCATTGGGACATTTCATCGGGCACTTGGAAGTCATGAACTTGTACATAAATAGGAATACATGCTACATGTTATAATTACACTATTCAACTCACATTGATATTCCATCAAACACTTGCAAGGCATAACTTTAGCATGATAGTAGTTTAAGCATGTAGTAATAGCATGAATTCAACACTAGGGTCACTAATGAAGCATAATTTCACAATTTACTCAACTAGGCATTTTATCAAACGCCTAGGAGGCATAATCTTGTACTTGGGAATGAATAACATGTTCATACATCATGACTACAACATCAATTTGCAATTCAAGAGTTTGAACATGGGGATTTCAAAAATTACATACATGATATCTTATATTCATGAAAACTGTAATTAAATCTTGGATTGAAAACCCACACAACAACATGAACATGAAAACAACGCAATTGGTATATGTAATTCATAACACTATTAACTTGAGATTTTAAAAAGGGATCTTGAACTCCAAGGGTGGAAGGAAACCCTTGGATGAACACTTAACATACCTTGGCACTTAAATTCGTGAAGATTGATGGTGTGTTCTTGAAGTTTGAATTTGAAATTGGATGCCCTAGGGTTTGTTCTGTAGGAAATTTGAGAGAAATAATGAATTTTTGCCTTTTGGATGGCCAAATCACGTGTTTTGAGGCTGAATAGGGTGGGGGATTTGACCTAATTTCCCCTTTGTATGCGGGCTTTTAAATTACTAAAAACGTGCCCAGCGACGCATTGACCAACGCATTGCGTCAATGGGGTCGATGCGATGACCAACATGATGTGTCGAAATTTCGTCGGCTTACTAGAATTTGAACTGGGAGCTTGGGAAAAATATATATCGATGTGATAGGAAATGAGACGCATCAAGATCGCATCGATCCACTATTTTGGTCTCCTAAAAATGCCTCAAATGATGTTCGAAAAATCCAAAACTCACCCGAGAACACCTACTGATAACCCTGATTATGAATCAACCTAAGAATCAACATTTTTAAGGTAGTAAGGTTAAAAAATAAGTTCATGGAAATATCGATCCAAAATAAGACTAAGTGTCAATACATAGCTTAAAATTTTCTAAATCTGGGGCCTCTTTCCATGCTATAAGGGACTGAGTTAGGCTTGAAATTTTATGGGGTCTTACACCCTTCTAACTGGGGTCACAGGTTGGACCCCGATCAGCTCAGACTGGGGCCTGTCGGTTAGATGATACCTCCCACTGTTTTAATTTCATTGTTCAGTTTAAAACTCAGTTCAATTTTTCTTGACCATAGCATACACTTTATCAGTTATTCAGTTTTCAGATTTCAGTATTTTAGTCACAGACTATATCAAAAACATATTATATGCTTGGTCATGCATTCTTATATTTTACAGCTTTCACACATTTATATTCAGTATTCTCATGCTAACTAGACAGACTCAGTTCCATGCATGCTTACTAAGTTACTTCATATCATTAAGCTAGTTATTACTTCATGTTTAGTTATCACATACTAGTCATTCAGTTGGTTATCATTTATGCACATAAACCCATGCATTTTAGCCTTACCTCATTTAGCATACCTGTACATTCAAAGTATTGACCACATACTCTTTTCTTACGCTATGATGTTTCATATCATAGGTTATTAAACTCAGGTTCCCGACCGTACTTAGTTATCCCAGCACACCAGTTGCAACTGCAGTGGTGAGTCCTCATGTTTCGAGGACCAGTTATGTTTATTTCAATTTCTTTGTTTTAGCAGACATTCGAAGTTAGTTGGGGGCTTGTCCCATCAACTCCTCAGTCATTTAGTTAGAGGATTTCAGACTAGTACAGATAGTTAGTCAGTTTTCAGTATGTTTTCAGATGTTAACATCATGTTTCAGTATTGATTACTGTTTTTAAAACCTTATGTCATTCTAGTTAAATTTTACACATGTTTTCTTTGATACATTATTCATTGCTCACAACGAGTGCCAGCATGGGTTAGCTTATGGTCTTTCGGGGCTGTAAGCACTGTGTGACGCCTAGAGTGTACTCTCAGGTCATTACACCTAAACTGTACTAAGCTTGATTGAACTCACGCTTATTCTGTTAACTGATCGAATGTTATTGTTTGAGATACTACGGGATCATTCTATTACGTCTAGAAACTAAGTAGGCAGCTAATTTCGGGTATACGATACCCCCAAGACTCGATAGAATAAATAATGAAACCATACCACAACTCTAAGAGTATTACAATTAGGACATCATGCACAATTTATTCACATAGACACTTTGTCAAACACTTGGGGAGCATTATTCTTGTACATGAGAAAGAATAACATGGGGATATCATGGGTACAATATTTAACTCACAATTCATGGGTTATGACATGAGCAGTACATAAATCAACACATATGCTAGTTTATTTATATGAAATTCATAATCTTCCGAGTTTGAAACCCATACAACAACACATTCATGAACACAATTCAATTTAAGAATGTAAATCATAATTTAAGTTCTCAAAAAGGATTCTTGAACTCCAAGGGTGGAAAGAATCCAAGCATGAACACCTAAACATACCTTGTTTTCTAAATTTGTAAGAATTGATGGTAAATTCTTGAGACTTGGACTTGAATTTGATGAACCTAGGGTTTTGTTCTTGAGAGGTTTGAAGTGAAAATATCAATTTGGGGGCAAAAATGTTGTGGGACTCAAATCCTGTGTTTTGGACAACTTGGGTAAAGGTAAAAGACCCTTTTGCCCGTAAAAATGTAGAACAAAACTGCAGAAAATACACAGGACGGAATGGACAGGGCACCGTGGGCTTTGGAGTACCGCTTTGGGCAGGGCACCGCGGGCTCCCCCCAGCACCAGACTGGGCAGGGCGCCACTGGCTAATCACCTTGAGCTTCTATTTCTGAGTTTCAAACATGCCCTTACACTTGTTCAAAAAATCCAAAACTCACCCGAGATGTATTATTGACTTCCCCGATCATGAATCAACTTAGAAACTAAATTTCTGATATCGGGAAGGTCGAGAATAAATTCATCAAATTTTAGGGCTCTATAAATGACTAAGTCCTAACACTTAGTAAAATATTCTAAGTCTTGCACCTCTTCCTACTTTCAAGAATGAGCTGATAAAAACCTAGGATCATACGGGGTCTTACAATATATCACCCTTGGGAATATTCGTCCTCCAATGAGGCTTGTTAAGATGAGAAACTCTGATTACCATGACACATACAACAAATGTGATTGAATCTGAAACATGGCATATGACTGAGTTGATTCATGAATGTATGAATGATATGAGAATGATATGTAGCTGGAACTAAGCATGTAACCGATTAAATCTAGGAAATATTGTTACCTTAAGCTGAGTCTGAGTTTGTGGAGAAAAGATGAGGGTACTTGGTTCGCATGTATGCATCTACTTCCCAAGTAGCTCCCTCAATGGACTGGTTCCGCTAAAGAACTTTGACCAAGGGAACTTCTTTGTTCCTTATTCTGCGAGTCTGACGATAGAGGATTTCGACTGGGACCTCTTTGTAAGAGAGACTATTCTAAGCATATACACTCTCTACGGGGACTACAACTGCTGGGTCACCTATGCACTTCTTTAGCAATGAGACATGAAATACTGGGTGCACTGATGCTAGGTAAGCAGGCAACTCATGTTCATAGGCTCTCTTTCCAAAACTACTCAGAATCCTATAAGGACCAACATATCGGGGACTAAGCTTTCCCTTCTTACCAAACCTCTTCACTCCCTTTAGGAGAGAGATTTCCAAATACACAAAGTCACCAACCTCAAATTCAAGATCTTTTCTTCTCACGTATGTATATGATTTCTGTCAGCTCTGGGATGTCAAGACTCTCCCTGATCAATTATACTTTATCTAAGGCATTAGAAACTATGTCAGGCCCTACCACTATGGCATCACCTACTTCAAACCAACTAATGGGAGATCTATATCTCCTCTCTTAAAGGGCCTCAAACAGATCCATCTCAATACTAGAATGATAGTTGTTATTATACCCAAACTCAATCAAAGGTAAGTGGTCATCCCAACAACCTTTACAGCCAATGTCACACGCTCTCAACATATCTTCTAATGTTTGAATGGTCTTTTCTGCTTGACCATCTGTTTGAGGGTGGAAGACTATACTAAGATGGATATTGGTATCCAGACCCTTTTAGAAAGATCTCCAAAAGTGAGAGGTGAGTTGCATACCTCTATCTGAAATGATGGACATTGAGACACCATGTAACCTAACCAACTCTCTAATATAGAGCCTAACATAGTCCTCAGCTGAAAAGGAAGTATGGACTGGCAAGAAATGGGCGGACTTGATCATTCTGTCTACAATGACCCAAATCGAATCATGTTAACAACGAGTACGAGGAAAACCCGTCATAAAGTCCATCTTCACTTCTTCCCATTTCTATGTGGGAATATAGAACTCCTGCATGGAACCACTAGGATTTTGGTACTCAATCTTCACGTGCTGACAAGTAGAGAACTTAGCCACAACTTCTACAATGTCTCTCTTCATCTCACTCCACCAATAGACTTCCCGTAAGTCACGGTACATCTTAGTGGACCCTGGATAAATAGATTAATGCGCACCATGTGCTTCAGCAAGAATTCGTTGTCTCACATTATCTACACATGGCACACATAGCCTACCCTCACAACGTAACACACCATCTCCCCCTTGGGAGAAAACCTCTACTTTCTGGTCTCTGACTAACTCCTTCAATTTAACTAAACTGGGATCATTTTCCTGCTTTTATTTTACTTCATAAACTAATGAAGATTCTAAACTTTTCTACACCCAAACACTACTTTCAGCCGAATCAACCAAATGGATACCTAGTCTGGCAAGATGGTGAACTTCCTGAACTAACTTCTTCTTACCATCCTCAACGTGAGCAACACTACCCATGGACAACCTACTTAGGGCGTTTGCCACTACATTTTCTTTGCCAGGATAATACAGAACATTCATTACATAGTCTTTCAACAACTCTAACCACTTTTTCTAATGAAAATTCTAGTCTTTATGTAAAAACACATACTGCAGGATTTTGTGGTCTGTAAATACATCAACATGCACCCCATACAAATAGTGCCTCCAAATCTTTAAGGCAAACACAACATCTGGTAACTCAAGATCATGGGTGGGATAATTCTTTTCATGGGGATTAAGTTGTCTAGAGGTATCACAGTATACAACAAATCTGTCTAAACCGTCTGGCAAAGTAATAAATGGGGTTGTAGTGAGTCGAGTCTTCAACTTTTGAAAAATCTTCTCATAAGAATATGACCATTGAAACTTGACTTTCTTCTGAGTCAATCTGGAAATAGGGGATGCAATATATGAAAATCCTTCAATAAACCATCGGTCTTAGGCAGTAAAACCCAAGAAACTCCTGATATCTGATGGAGAGATGGGTCTGGGCCAGTTTCTTACTGCTTCGGTATTTAAAGGATCAACTCTAATGCCATCACCAAAAATAATATGACCAAGGAAATCTACTGATCTTAGCCAAAATTCGTACTTACTGAATTTAGCAAACAACTGATGGGCTCTAACAATCTACAATACTATTCTGAGGTGATCTGCATGATCATTTTTGTTACGGAAGTAGACAAGGATGTCATATATGAAGACTATGGCGAACATGTCCAAGTACTTCTTGAAAACTATGTTCATCAAGTCCATGAAAGTTGTTGGGGCATTGGTAAGACCAAATGACATGACTAGAAATTCAAAGTGACCATAATGAGTTCAGAAAGTTGTTTTTGGAATGTCATATTCTCTGACACTGAGATGATGATAGCCGGATCTGAGTTCTATATTAGAAGAGTAACTAGAACCCTAAAGTTGGTCGAAAAAGTCATCGATTCTATGAAGTGGGTATTTATTCTTGATGGTGACTTTGTTCAACTGACGATAGTCTATACACATTTTAAGAGAACCGTATTTCTTTTGCATCAATAGAACTGGTGTAACCCAAGGAGATATGTTGGGACTGATAAATCTCTTTTCTAGGAGATCCTTCAACTTTTCTTTCAACTCTTTGAGTTTGGTTGAAGTCATTCTGTATGGAAGAATAGATATAGGCTGGGTATCTAGGAGAAGGTCTATCCCAAAGTCAATTTCCCTTTCGGGAGGAACTCCAGGAAAATCATCAGGGAACATATATGAAAACTCCCTCACTACTGAAACTGACTCAAGATTAGGAGCCTCAGGATTAGAGTCTTTGACTCGGACAAGATGATAAATACACCCCCTGGATATCATTTTTCTCACTCTAAGGTATGAAACAAATTGACCCGTAAGTGTTGTGGTACTACCCCTTCATTCAAGGACTGGTTTATACGAGAACTGAAAATAGATAATTTTGATCCTACAATGAACTAAAGCATAGAATTAATGGAGTCAATTCATGTCGATAATAACGTCAAAATCCATCATCTCTAGCTCTACAAGGTCTGTTGGAGTAACTTTCTGAGACACCATAACTGGACAGTTCTTGTATACCTGCCAGGCTATGATAGGCTTACCCTATAGGGTGGAGACTGAGAAAGTCTTTGTTAGGATTTTGGAGTTGACTAGGAAGTTGACGACTATGTAAGGAGTTACAAAGAATAGAGAAGCTCCAGGATCTAACAAAGCATAAAAATGTAAATGAAAGACTTGCAACATACCAGTAACCACATCAGGAGAACTCTCCTGATCCTGTCAGGATTAAAGTGCATAGGGCCTGTTTGGGCGCTGACCACTAGTTGCACTGGAAGCGGCATACTTTTGAGACGGGCAACAAGACTGAACTGGGGGACAATTATACTGACTCTGCGAATCCACCTGAGGACATTATCTGATCCTATGGCCTGGCTTACCACACCTGAAACACACGTCACTGCCAGCCCTATAGACACCCTGATGGTTTCTGCCATATTTCTGACAACGAGGAATTATTTGAGCATTGTTCACACTACCCTGTGATTTAGAGCCTGGCGCCCTATCTTTATTATCATTCCTCAATTTGGGCATTGGTGCACTAGCCAAAGACGAAGTTGGGACTGAAGATTTTGGGCTGAACTGAGGACGGTTGTTACACCTCATTTTAACACGGATCAAACCGAGGTACAACATATTGGAAAACTTCTAATTAAAAAGAAAAGAAGTCACTACCTAATTAGTTCTAAGGTGAATTAGGACACCTATTATAAACTATGTGATTAAAAGAAAAAAACCCTTCATTTTAAGGTTTACGTAACTTAAAATTCTAGGTAAGGATTCTAATTATTCTTAAGAAAATGGATTAGGCACCCTAAAAGGATCCGTTAACCACGATTAACCGGGAAAATTTAGATTAAATAAAAAAATTAAAATTATATTAAGAAAAATATTAAGGAGGCATTACAGAAAAATATATAATATAAAACATTCTAGTTATTTATAACAAAAAGATTTAAAAAAAAAATTATGGAACATTCTCGCCATAAATCTACTTTTCAAAATTACCAAAGATAATTCGCTTATAAGACTTCCTAAAAATTATGCAACCTTATTTTATTGAAAAGAAAGATATTTTAGATCATTTATTTTAAAGATATGAAAAAAACGTTCAATTAATAATTAAAAGGGTAGTTACGTTAAGAACTCTACATTTTCCTTTATCCTAAAAAAAACTCTTTTGCTTTTTAAAATTAAATTTCATAAAAATAAGTTAATTATCCTATACTAAGTGAATACATAAAATACATAATTGTGCAAATATCTAGTGGCTTGAGAATTATTTATTACAATACAAATAAATAAAATATTTTTTCTTGTCATTAGAAATCCTTAAAAGGGACTTGCAAAGTGACATCTTTTATTTGAAACTAATAAAAATAAAATTTGATTTAACGTACCCAAAATTAGTAAAACCGATTTTTTGAGTTTAGCGATAATAGGCCCATCTACCGCAAAATTTATATTTAAGGAATTTCAAAATTATTATATAGTAAGAAACTAAATTGATTCTAAAGATAAGCTACTCTTTCATATTAAAGAAGCATTAAAGGATTCTAACAAACTCAGCCATTATTCTAAAGGACATATTTTACCTACCAAATTTTTAGACTTCTAGGGATGCAAAACTAAATGTCGAAGCCAAGTGATTATGCTAAAATCAATATCCAAAGAGAGCAGGGAAGGAAACAATCAAATTTACCAACATATTTAATGATTTACACCAATTCGAATAAAAGCTAACAAGACACAAATTTCGAATAATAATGTGCAAAATGTTTAAAGGGAAATAATAATAAGTGTCGATAAAGAAAAGTAAAGTTCGAAAGAGGGAAAGAGGCACTAGACTGCTAGCCGGTTTGACTTAAGAATATGGAATATGAATCCTTGCTACAATGAGGGGTAACATCAAGTCTCATTTAGAGACTCCATACGGGTACGAGAATATAGACTTAAGACTCCATTTGTTTGCTCCCGAGTGCATATACGAAGACAAAGAACCAAAACAAGAATTAGAACAGGAAATTTGATTCTCAAGTGTGCATAGCGAGTCAAATTAGAAACAAAGCTATATAGCTACTTGAATCGTAACGGCTCATGAATCTTAATAAACAAAGTCTATATAGTCATATATACATAAATATATACCACATGTTATACCTTAAATTGAAGTTACTAGTTGAACATATCAATACATGAGAAACAAAATCTAATTAAAAGGATAAAAGCCTAACGCTTAGCCAATTAACTGAAAAATCAGCATAGGTAACTAAGGTAAAATGCTAAGTTAACTAATCTGGAAACTAAAATAATACTCCCTCCTTATTAAGTCTTTTACCACAAAGTTAAAAGAAAACACTTTTCATAGTCAAAAATTCATAACCCAATACTTTAGTTATCAAGGATATCTTAAACCAGTGTTTTGTATCCACAAAAATAAATACCATAGCTCAAATATATAAAAATTACACATGCTTCAGCTGGCCGAGCAACGAAACAATATTACGACTAAAATCAAATGTATTTCGTCATTAATTCTTCAAAAGCAAGAAATGATAATACAATCTCAAGCATATTTTTATGTTCCAAAGAAAAAACCAAGAAGTTATTGCATATCTAGTTAATGAATAAAATAATGTCACGACCCAAACCGAGGCCGTGGCCGTGATGAGCATCCCGAACCATAAAAGCCCGGACACCCTTCTATCTTGAAATCATATACACCATTCATACATGAATAAGGAAATACGGAAATTATAGAAAGACGGAATCAGGGTCATAAATCTGATATGAATTTAGTATTGGAGAACGAAATCCAAAATTAACTAGCAATATCTGCAAACCGTCTGCGAAATCTCTACTACATACTTTCTAACACATTCTAAAAGCTAGAACAAGGCCCCCATTAGACCAAAAATTTATCTAATAATAGTTGTCTGAAAGTAAACATGCCTTCTGGAATAAAGAAGACTCACCAACTGGACACTGCAACTCTGTCTAATAAAATCTATTGCTTTTCTGGACCCCTAGACTGAGCCTCAGAACCTGGAGGGAGGAGGGGGGGTCAATAAGGATGTACTGGTATGCAAAGTAATCAAAAATAAAACTTTTATATAAGTAAAGTAGTGGAGAGAAATTTGTTAAAATATCATGCATAAATAGTTCTCAAAACACATGGGCATTTTTTTGAAAATCATAAATCATTCTGTCAATGCACTGTCTGTTCCTTGTATTACTTCTGAGTTAGGTGGCACTCCCCTATAAGTATGATATTCCACGGGCTATATGGAATCCGCCATTAACTCGACGGAGAATCCCGCAACCCAAGTGTGCCGCAAGGGTTAGAGTGTCTGAGACTGATACGCCACAGGGCACTAGGCAAGCGTATAATAATATACCCGGATCGGCGAATCACAGTTTTGGGCAATGAGTTGTCTGAACTCATGCCTTCTTCGAGAAACCACCTAATCTCTCTTTATGCCCAATTTTATCTTGTTCTGAATCATGTATTATTCTAGTTTCAACATCTGAAAAATCTGACTTCAAACATGCATTCTATTCTGTTCTGAATTACCATGGCATTATCTGAATTGGTGTGGTCACACCAAGACTTGCAAGTCCTATTTCTGATCCATAATGTATCATGCATGATTCTTTCATTAAAACATAGTTTAGACCACCCAAACATGCAATTTAACAAAGGGAATTCATGTTCCGAAAGCATAAGTCAAAATTATGCAAAATTTCCATCCTTTCAATAAACAAGTGGTGGTCCTGTAATCTTTAAAAAACTATGCAACCCCTATCATTATATGATTATGTTCAATATTCATCAACATAAACAATCCTCTCTCTTTTAAAATCAAAATCATAATCCAAATATAACATTATTCAAGACATTTCATAACATGTTTTTTAAGATTCATTCAAACGATTTCATAGTATATCATAAGTTAATGAAAATCATCACAAGAGAGGAATTTTTCATGAATCAAGCTCTCAATTCAATCATCAACCTTAAAACACATGCTTAGAATATATATATATATATATAATTTAAAATCAATTTGGGGGAAAGCCTAAAGGCCAAAGCAATATCATCAATGCTTCTAAAGCATGAATATATTCATAAATCTGAAAATCCCTTTCTTAAAATCAAGATTTCCATACCCATGAGATTTTAGGAAAACCCCGCGTACCTATATTTAGGAAATTAAAGGATGCTTCTTTATGCCTAAGGCTTGGGGATTCCAAATCTCCAATTTTTTCTGAATACCCACGATTAAGTCTTGAGTTATTTGTGATTCTTGTTTGAAACCCTAGGGAGAGTTCTTGATGGATTTTGGTGAGAGTAGGTGCATTTTGGTGTAATAGGGATTAAATCCCGTGTTCAAGATGTTAAGGGGTTAGAAAATACCCAAAATACCCTTAATGAGACCGGTACTAAAATATAACTGGGAGCCCGATTTCATGGGCCACCGCGACGCGCCACTATCGCGGTGGCTCACTACAAAGTGATGAATGGGAATTTCTCCCACTCCGCAACGCGCCACCATCGCAGAGTCTTACTGGAAATTGACCATCGTTATTTAAACCCTCTCTGCGATGTTCCAAGGATAGGCATGATGGTGTTTTACAATTAGGACTTAAATTAACCATAACTCCTTCACCGAGTGTTCGTTTTGGACGAATTTTATGTCGATGAAAAACTTATTCGATCATTTATGTAATGAAAAGTTGAAATCTAAGGAATTCCACAGGAAAATAAGTATAAATCATTCTAGAAGACAATGCTTGATACTTTAGGGATAAAAATTTAGCTAGGAAAAAAAACTTCGGGGCGTTACAATATCCCCCCCTTGGGAACATTCCTCCCCGAATGTTGACGCAGGACACAAACAAGCATAATTTCAAGCGTAATAAGTCATAGAAAGAATAAGGCAAGGATTGTACCTTCCATTTCTTCATCCACTAGATCAAAAAGTTTTGGGTATGTAGCTCTTATGTCAACTTCTGATTCCCAAGTTGCTTCTTAAATTTTCTGGTTTCTCCACAATACTTTAACTGAGGCCATCTCTTTGCCCCTCAATCTTCTAACTTGGCGATCCAAAATTTTTACAGGCTCTTTTTCTTAGGATAAGGAGTCTGTCACTTTGATTTCTTTGACTGACAACACTAAAGAATGGTCTCCAATACATTTCTTCTACAATATATATATATATATGAAATACCGGATGAACAGAACCCAAATTGGTAGGTAATTCTAACTCATACGCAACACCACCTATCTTTCTCACAATCCGGTATGGCCCTACATAGAGAGGACTCAACTTACTTTTCTTCCCGAATCGCATGACTCCCTTTATGGGAGAAACCTTGAGAAACACCCAATCTCTGACCTCAAACTCTAGATCTCTTCTCCTAACATCGGCATAGGATTTCTGATGACTCTGAGCTATATTAAGTCATTCTCTAATGACTTTCACATCCTCCATTGCCTGATGAACAAGATCAGGCCCAAACATTTATATCTCACCTACTTCATACTATCCTATCAGAGACCTACATCTTCTCCTATACAATGCCTCAAATGGTGCCATCTTAATACTGGAATGGAAACTATTATTATACGCGAACTCTATCAGGGGCAAGTGCTCCACCCAACTACCTTTAAAATCAATTACACAGGCCCTCAATATGTCCTCAACGGTCTGAATAGTGTGCTCAACCTGCCTATCAGTCTGAGGGTGAAAAGCAGTGCTTAGGTTCACTTGGGTACCTAAACCTCTCTGAAAAGATCTCCAAAACTGAGAACAAAACTATGTACATTGGTCGTATATGATGGACACAAGTGCCCCATTCAAATGAACTATTTCTGCAATGAACTGGCATAATCCTCTCCCAAATAATTAACCCTGACAGGTAGAAAGTGAGCTGACTTGGTCAACTAATCCACAATTATCCAAATGGAATCATACTGGTTTCGGGACCTCAAAAGTCCTGTAATGAAGTCCATATTAATCATATCCCACTTCCACAAAGGCAAAGCTATCTCTTGAGAAGAACCACCTGGCCTCATATGTTCCACTTTAACTTGTTGATAATTCAAACACTTGGCAACATAGTTAGCCATATCATGCTTCATATTATTCCACCAATAAATGTTTTTCAAATCATGATACATCTTAGTATAGACAAGGTGAACAACATACCTCGACGTGTGAGCTTCATAAAGGATTCTCTTCCTCAGACCATCTATATCTGGCACACACAACTAACCCTAGTATCTCAAAATACCATCACCACCAATTTCAAATGAAATTACCTTTTGTTGACCCACATCTTTCTTGATTTGCATCAAAATGAGATCTTCAACATGCTTCTCTTTAACCTTTGTACAAAGGAAATATTTTGCTATCTCATGAACAACCGCTCCTCCATCCTCGAAATCCAAAAGTTGCACTCCTAGATTTGCAAGTTGGTGAATATCCTTCACCATCTCCCTCTTTTCTTTCCCCACATAAGAAATACTGCCCATAGATAACCTGCTGAGGGCGTTGGCTACCACATTCGCCTTACCCAGATGATAGTGCAGGCTCATGTCATAGTCTTTTAAAATCTCCAACCATCGCCTCTGCCTGAGATTCAATTCTTTCTGTGAGAAAACATACTGTAAACTTTTGTGGTCAGTAAATATATAAACGTGTACCCCATACAAATAGTGCTGCCAGATCTTAAGTGCAAAAACCACAGTCGCTAACTCCAAGTCATGAGTAGGATAGTTTAATTCATGCACCTTCAACTGGCTAGACGCATATGTCCTGCATAAGAACACACCCAAGTCCCACTTGGGACGCATCAAAGTATAAAACAAAACCTTCTGTACCCTCCGGAAGGGTCAAAATAGGAGCAGTAATCAACTTGGCTTTCAACTTCTCAAAACTATTCACATAAGAGTCATACCACAAAAACTTCACCTTTTTCTAAGTCAACTTAGTAAGTGGTGAAGCTATGGAAGAAAAACTCTCTTCGAACCTTCTGTAATAACCCGCCAAACCCAAGAAACTCCAAATGTCGGTTGGAATCGTAGGTCTGGGACATTTCCTCACTGCCTCAATCTTTTGGGTATCAACCTTAATCCCCTCACTATACATAATATGCCCAAAAAAACAATAGCATTTAACCAGAATTCATACTTGGAAAACATTGCATACAACCTATGATCTTTGAGAGTCTGGAGGATAATTCAGAGGTGATTGGCATGGTCCTCCTCACTTTTTGAATAAATCAAGATATCATCAATGAAAACTATGACAAGCAAGTCTAGAAACTGCCGTAAGACCCTATTTATTAGGTCCATAAAGGTTGCAGGGGAATTAGTCAATCTGAAGGACATGACTAGGAATTCATAATGACCATATATAGTTCGA
Source organism: Capsicum pubescens (assembly GCA_030864215.1). Lineage (NCBI taxonomy): Eukaryota > Viridiplantae > Streptophyta > Magnoliopsida > Solanales > Solanaceae > Capsicum > Capsicum pubescens. The sequence goes on along the minus strand of CM061539.1, from coordinate 139,601,013 downwards.
AAAGCTGTCTTGGGAATGTATGACTCCCTAACTTTCAATTGATGATATCCTGAATGAAGGTCTATTTTAGAAAAACACTTAGCACCCTGAAGTTGGTCAAACAGACCATCAATCCTAGGAAGCGGATACTTATTTTTTATAGTGACCTTTTTTAACTAGTGGTAATCTATGCACATACATAGGGAACCATCTTTCTTTCGCATGAAAAGTACAAGTGGAACCTCGGGAGAAACACTAAGATGGATGAAACCTTTATCTAAAAGGTCTTCTAGCTGCTCTTTCAACTCTTTCAACTCTGCTGGAGCCATTCTATATGGTGGAATAGAGATGGGACGGGTGTCTGGCAATACGTCTATGCCAAAATCTATCTCCCTATCAGGGGCTATTCCTGGTAGATCATCTAGAAAGACTTTCGGGAATTCATTTACTACAGGGACAGACTGAAGAGGAAGACTTTTGGTGTTAGAATCTTTAACCCGAATAAGATGATACAAGCAACCTTTGGAAATGAGTTTACGGGCCCTGAGATAAGATATGAAGTGCCCTCTAGGTGCTAAAGAGTGCCCTTCCCATTTTATTGTTGGCTCATTCGAAAAAAAAAAGTAACCTTTCGGGTTCTACAGTCTAATGTGGCATAACATAAATGGAGCCAGTCCATCCCTAGGATAGCATCAAAATCAACCATATCAAGCTCTATGAGATCTACCACAGTATCCCGGCTAAGAATAGACACAACACAATTTTTATATATCCTCCTAGCCACAAAAGAATCACCCACTAGAGTGGAAATAGAAAAAGGGTCGGTATTGACTTTGGGCTCAAACCCAAAACCAATAGCCATATATGTGGTCACATAAGACAAGGTAGACCCGGGATCAAGTAACACATAAACATCATGGGAAAATATTTGTAATGTACCTGTGATAACATCTGGTGAGGCCTCTGCCTCCTGGTGGTTAGTCAAAGTGTACAGCCGGTTGCGACCGCTTCCGGACACTGAAGTGGTGCCCTTTTGAGGCGGTGGTGGTGCGGAAGAATTTTCCTGTAACTTAGCTTCACCAACATTCCTCCTAGTAGAGGGATAATCTCTCTGAAAGTGACCTGACTGACCATATGAATAACATACCAGCGAGCCCAGCTGACACCTTCCTGGATGATTCTTACCGTAAGTCTCGCACCATGGAAAAGTATGATGCTGCTGAGGCACACTGGCCTGGGACTGAGTATCCTGAACTCTGGGTCCATGACTAGTCTGAAAACTCTGAGATCATCTGTCAACTGGGGGTATGGGTGCTGAGGCGCTAGCTGCAAACTGCGTATTACTCCAAAACTTCTTCTTTTGCCACCTATTTGGCCAGTTACCGCTTTGTGACTGACTGTGGTTATGATCTGCTGTTCTGGATCTCTTCTCCTGTCTATCCTTCTCTCTAGATTTGGTGATTTTATTTTTCCTCTCTTCCACCTACTACATGTGGACTGACAGCCTAGCAAAGTCCATATCCCTTTTTAGTATCACCCCTTGATATTTAAGCGCTAGATCATCTGAAAGGCCAGATGCAAATTTCCTCATCCAGGCTCTCATATTACCTGTCATTTCTGGTGCATAACGATCTAGTTGGTTAAACTTCAGAGTGTACTCCTGGACACTCATTTTCCCCTATTTAAGATTCATGAATTCTTCTGCTTTGGCTTCTCTCAATGGTAGAGGAAAGAATCGGTCAAGAAAAGCTTACACAAACTCACCCCAAACTGTGGGATCAATACTCTCACCCTTTGCCTTTTCCTACTAATTATACCATTGGTTCTCTATATCCTTAAGTTGGTATGCTGCTAACTCAACCCCTTCCACCAGATCTATATGCATTACTCTAAAAATCTTCTCCATTTCATCCATGAAGTCCTGTAGGTCCTCTTCTACCTTAGTGCCAAAAAATTTAGGTGGGTTCATTCCCATAAATTAGCCCACCCTAGTAGCCTCCAAAGTAGCAGATACAGACCCAGTATCCTCCGACCTCTGAGTCTGTGCGGCTACCAGTTGTGCAAGCATGTGAATTGATTGTTTGAATTCTGCATTCAATATAAGCCGATGAGAATATTGAGGACGGTTAACATTTGTCATTGGATCTTGAGGAGGACTGGTCGGGACTGGAGGTACTCCTGGAGTGGGAATAGGTTCTAGGGTGTGGGCTCTGTTCCGAGTCCGCATGCCATGAGTTGGGCGGACTTCATCATCTTAAGTATCTTGGTTGTCGGAACTACGAGGAGGCATGACTATTTTCAAAAATACAATAGATCACTGATTAGGGGACAATTCTAATTCAGACTCTAAGGCATGAACTAAATCACAAAGAGGGGAAACCCTTTCCTAAATGCCTAGTAGCCTCCTACTTACAAGTGTGGCACACTACACACCCATAAGATAGACTCTACCCGACGTGATTTAGCAGACACCCTGGGACCATGAACCTGGCTTTGAAACCAAATTTGTCATGACCTGAACCGAGGCCCTGGCCGTGACGAGCATGCCGAATCATGAAGGCCCGGACACCCTTCTATCTTGAAATCATATACACTATTTATACGTGAATAAGGAAATATGGAAATTATAGAAGGATGGAATCATGGTAATATATCTAATATCAATTTAGCATTGGAGAACGAATTCCAAAACTAACTAGTAATATCTGCAAACCGTCTGCAAAATCTCTACTACATACTCTCTAACACAATCTAAAAGATAGCACAAGTCCCCTAGTAGACCAAAACCATATCTAATAATAGTCTTCTGAAAGTAAACAGGCCTTCTGGAATAAATAAGGCTCACCAACTGGACACTGCAACTCTGTTTAATAAAATCTATTGCTTTTCTAGACTCCTAGACTGAGCCTCAGAACCTGGAGGGAGGATGAGAGGTCAATATAGATGTATTGGTATGCAAAGTAATTCAAAATAAAACTTTTATGTAAGTAAAATAGTGGAGAGCAATTTGTTAAAACATCATGCATAAACAGTTCTCAAAACACATGGGCTTTTTTCTGAAAATTATAAATCATTCAGTCAATGCACTGTCTGTTCTTTGTATTACTTTTGAGTTAGGTGGCACTCCCGTACAATTCTGATATTTCATGGGCTATATGGAATCCTCCATTGACTCGGTGGGGAAGCCCCCAACCCAAGTGTGCCGCAAGGGTTGGAGTGTCTGAGTCTGATATGCCACAGGGCACTAGGCAAGCGTATAATAATATACCCGGATCAACAAATCACGATTTTGGGAAATGAGTTATCTGAACTCATGCCTTCTTTAGGGAACCACCTAAGCTCTCTTTATGCCCAATTTTATCCTATTCTGAATCATGTATTATTATACTTTCAACATCTGAAAAATCTAACTTCAAACATGCATTCTATTCTGTTCTGAATTACCATGGAATTATTTGAATTGGTGTCATCACACCAAGACTTGCAAGTCTTATTTCTGACCCATAATGCATCATGCATGATTCATTTATTAAAACATAATTTATACCACCCAAACATGCAATTTAACAAAGGGAATTCATGTTCCGAAAATATAAGTCAAAACTATGCAAAAATTTCCATCCTTTCAATAAACAAGTGGTGGTCCTGTAATCTTTAACAAACCATGCAAACCCTCTCATTATATGATTATGTTAAACATCATCAACATAAACAACCCTCTCTTTTGAAATCAAAATCATAATCCAAATATAACATTATTCAAGACATTTCATAACATGTTTTTCAAGATGCATTCAAATGATTTCATAGTATATCATAAGTAAATGAAAATCATCACAAGAGAGGGATTTTTCATGAATCATGCTCTCATTTCAATCATCAACCTTAAAACACATGCTTATAATATATATATATAATTTTAAATCAATTTGGGGGAAAGCCTAAAGGCCAAAACAATATCATCAATGCTTCTAAAGCATGAATATATTCATAAATCTGAAAAACCCTTTCTTAAAATCAAGATTTCCAAACCCATGAGATTTTAGGAAAACCCCGCGTGCCTCCATTTAGGAAATTAAATGAGGCTTCTTGATGCCTATGGCTTGGGGATTCCAAATCTCCAATTTGTTTCGAAAAGCCACGGTTAAGTCATGAGTTATTTAGGATTCTTGTTTGAAATTCTAGGGAGAGTTCTTGATGGATTTTGGTGAGAGTAGGTGCATTTTGGTGTAATAGGGATTAAATCCCGTGTTCAAGATGTTAAGGGGTTAGAAAATACCCCAAATACCCTTAATGAGATCGATATTAAAATATAACTGGGAGCCCGATTTCATGGGCCACCGCGACGCGCCATTATCGCGGTGGCTCACTGGAAAGTGACAAATGGAAATTTGGACCACTCCGCTATGCGCCACCATCGCGGAGTCTCACAGAAAATTGACCATCGTCATTTAAACCCTCTCTGCGATGCGCCAAGGACAGGAATGACGGTGTTTTACAATTAGGACTTAAATTAACCATAACTCCTTTACCGAGTGTCCGTTTTGGATGAATCTTATGTCGACGGAAAACTTATTCGATCATCTTCGTAATAAAAAGTTGAAATCTAAGGAATTCCATAGGGAAATAAGTATAAATCATTCTAGAAGCCAATTCTTGATACTTTAGGGACAAAATTTAGATAGGAAAAAAAACTTTGGGGCATTACAAATACAATCCCAAGATCTGTTATAAACGACATTAAAAAAACAAATATGACATATCGGCATAAGTCGTAAAAAAAAAAAGAGCGAGACATAGCAGGCATCTAACATCATGGTTCCACCAGAAATCTTCACGAGACCATCTAAAAATGCAGTTGATCTTAAAGACTCTCATAGTTTCTATTTTACACCTAAACAAATAAAAATTTCTTGATTACTCACTTCTTAAGCATCCCGACCTCAACGGAGAGTAAAAAACACTATGTGTACTTTATGGCAGAAAACTAGTTTAACAAATCAATTGTTTTGACAGACTTATTTAAAGATTCACCAAACAGATAATTCGTGACACCATATTATCATATTTTTATCAAGTGAATTATTTATGTTCTAAACTATTATGACTGTGATTCGAACCCATATTATCAACTGACCAAATTTAGTCATTCAAGACAACCACTTCTCTTAGATTTCAAATAACTCTCCATATTAGAAAGGCAAGCAAGAACAGGGGCTCAAAAACTAATCAAAATATATTGCGGAACCAACTCAGTCAGACATTCTAATAAATTCTTTAGGCAAACTTAGCGAGGACTTCATCAACGAATCTTTATTCGAAAGAACTTAGATGGGACAACCATAAGTTGAAACAAATTAAAATGAAACTAGATTTATTTGATTTTGCAGAGATTAGATAACATCATCGCAATAAAGCTGGGAAATCACATAGTTACATAACTCAAAACAGAAGAGAAAGGAGGAGACGAAGGTCTTCTCAAAGGAACTGTAACCCTTTTTACGAAAGTTAAACCAATTTCAACCTAGAATTATGAACAAATGATGGGATATTTTAAAAAAATTAACTCTTATGCTAAGAAAGAGTTGTCCAGTGACATTTGGAGCAACACATCGATTATTAAACCAAAGTACGAAAGGGCAAAGGAGTAAAAAAATCAGCAATTTAGCAATGAAAAGGATCAACCAACCTTTTTTTTATATATATTGAAGTTTACGCTCATGCACTATTCAAATAGAAATTCTCCTATATGCTGGTTGTTAATACAAATAGATGCTTACATATCATATATGAGAAAGCCAGAGAAACATGTAGCCAAAAATACTATTATTGAAACCATAGTTTCACCTGTCATGTTAAGTTAGAAGTTGAGAACTCATTTTTGTGCTCGGCTACATGGAGACGAGTCGACTAACTAAGACCTTATCCGAATATTCATGCAATAGGATGCAAGATTCCATGACAGACAGACAACATACATAAAGTTTTCAGTATTTTAGGAGTTTTTTTTCATGCTAAACTGAAGGCTGCCAGTACCTCGTAAATGCGCAACCGGATAGGAGGAAAACAAAGAAGCTATTACGAAGTTGAAATGTCCAAACCAACATAAGAATGATCTTATAGTAATTCATTAAATAGACACAACACTGGGTACCACGGAGACTTATTCAGGGCAAATTCCCAAGTTGAAAATATTTTGCAAACGCTCAATCAAGAATGACCACAAACTGTTTTGTTCCATATTTTTATATTCCTAGCCAATCAACTAGAACATATAATCCCCAAACCAAACACATCCAATGAATGATAAATCTAAACTAAGAAATATGTAATTACGGAGGGATAGAATTTACCATGTGTGGGGCAGCAAACTAGGACTTTCTCGTTAGAGATTCGAACTCAAACTTGAACTTTGGAAGTAAACGATCAAAGCAGTAAGACTAAAGGGTGAAAAAGACCCCTATTTATAGGCAAAAATTGGGTTGCAACGTATCCTTCAAGAAGATTTTTAAAAAATTTAAAATTTAGGTGAAAAAGTGACAAATTATAGTGATAAAAAAAAAAGAAAGTCACCTTTTTAGAGGGAATTTGAAAGATTGAGACTTGATTGAGGTTTTGATTTGACTATTTGAGTTCTTCAAAGTGAAGTATTTCTTTTGCCCACCGAACTGAAACAACGAAGAGGCTATTAACTGTTGAATTTCCACACCCCTCTTTCCCAGAGATTCAATCAAACTCTTAGGGTTTTGATAGCTCTCTTTTATTAGATAAAAGAAAGAATTGAGATAATATGGGTGAAAATATGATGATGGCAAAGGGAGACAGAGATGGAATAAGAGAGGAGAAATTGAGACCACCGGAATTTACCATTGTCTGGTGGTCTGATTGTCGATCATTGGTCAGAGAAGAGGAGCGATGGTGAAAGGGACAATCTATTTTGGTTCTCCTTGAATAATGGAAAAGAGGAGAAACATATATGGTTAGGCACAAGTTATTGGGCTGGATCGGAAATATTTTAGGTTAGGCTGGTTTTAATTAAGTTTAGGGGGTTTTGGGATGGAAATTAATTAAGGAAATTGGCCCAAACGAATAGACAAATCAATCTGATTTTCCTCAATCGATTTTCCTTAACTAATTAACGATGCTTATTTTGTTTAACTAATTTTTCAAAAAGTGTATGTGCATGTGAATGTGTGGGTGTAGGTGTGTATATATATATATATATATATATATATATATATATATATATATATATATATATATTTCCAAACTTGTGAACATGTTATAATTAAAATACATTTAGCTATAGTTCGAAAGTAAATAAATAAAATAACAGAAAGTAAATTTGCATAATATAGCAGGGATTATGTTAACATGCTACGTATATTTAATTATTCATTCATTCTTTTAAAAAAAAAGTGGTCGAAAGATAATTTAGAATACAATTTTTTTTTGAGTAAATTTACAAGACGTGATATTAGTATTTCAGTAGTAAGAATAAGAAAGAAAGAAAAGAAAATATCATTTTCAAACTGTTAATGTTAAAAATAAGAAAGTACATTATGCAAAAAATATTAAAAAATCCAAAGCACCGAGAAATTAGTTATATGAAAAAAAAGAACCCAAATTGGGTGTCAACAATTTGTCCCTCTTATACCAAAGATGATGAAAAGAGTCTTTGGGTGAAGACGTTGACTGTAACAACCCGAGACTACCTCCTAGTCGTCATATGATGCTTACAGTTCCAAGGGACCATAAGCTAACCGATGTGCTAGTACCTGCTGTGAGCACTGAATAACATGATCATAAATGTGAAAGAATACTGACATGCCATAAGGTTTTAATAGCTGAATTTAAAACTGAAATATGAGTCTATAGAATCCACAGACTGAATCTGATTAAATAGTAATAAACTAGAAAACTATTGTAATATCTGAATACTCAATAACTGACTCTAATGTCTGAAAAGCCTCTAAACTGACTAACTGAATATGAGTTGATGGGACAGGCTCCAACTAACTACTAACTGAGACGTGAAATAAATTAAGCTTGTCCTCGAAATATGAGGACTCACCACTGCTACTGCTAAGGATCTGATAATTCTAATCATGAGCTAGGAACTGAGCGTCAGCACCTATGATATGATACATCATAGCGCAAAAGAAAGATATGTGATCAGTACTTTGAATGTACTAGTATGCTAAATGAGGTAGACTGATAAGTATGGTTTCATGAACCGGAATAATAAATTATCTGAATATACATGTAAAGCATGGGATACTAAATAGAGAACATGAAATTTGTAGGCACTGGAAATACGTAAAGCTTGTTAATACTTTGTATGCATGAGAATCTGCAAATACTGAAAATACATGAAAATATGTAGACACTGAGGATGCATGACCAAACATATAACATGAACTGAGTAAAATCTATAAACTGAAATACTAAAATAACTAGAATCTGTATGCTTTGTTCAAGCAACACTAAGATTGAATAACTGAACTGCGACTGTAACTGAGACTATATCCGAGACTGTGGGAGGTATCATCTAACCGATATTTTCCAATTTAAGCTAATCGGGGTCCAACTTGTAACCCTAGCTGGAAGTGTGTTAATATCGTGCCATGGGTACTAAAAATAGATATGTGTATCCACTAAACTGATATAATGTCTAAAGGACTAAGGGTGTCAAGACTGATCTGACGGGTGACCCCTGCTAGATAGTCAAGCCTAAGCTGACGGGTGACTACTCATATCCTATGCTGGCTACATAGTTCTGGAGTATAGGGACTACTACTAATGACTCTGCCTATCTGATGGGGAAGCCTCCATCCCTAGAATCGGTCGGTGCTAAATCCTACTCCCAACTGAAAGACACTGAGATACTAGACTGTTCTGAGTTTAACTGACTTGTATTTGACTGTTCAGAAGTGCTCATAATATATTCTGAAGACTGTTCTATAATATACTGAGACTAGACTAAATAAACAACTATGGATTTCGGGTATTCAATACCCCTAGGATTCAAAACAATTATAGTAAAATGACACTAATACTTGGAGATCAAAACATGAAGGATCTTAATAATTAAATCACTCTTGTAGGCATTTTATCAAACACTTATAGTTCATGGTTTAAAAAAATCATAGGAATGTCATGAAATTTGTAGGAATAGCATGAATTCATCATAATAGCATTAAATCATGGTTTAATTCAGTAAATAATAGTATTAAAACATGAAAGATTGAATAATAACAATAATTTTATGGTGACATGGTGTAAAATCAATAGTAATGGAGATTCATGGATGAAATCATAAGTTAAAATAAGATAACTTAAAAACATCATAATTTTATGATTTAAAAGAGTTTCTTTGACTCCATGGATAAAAGGGATCCATGGATGAATATCTGACATACCTGGGTTAATGAATTTGAAGAGATGAATGGAGAGTTCTTGAGAAATTGTCTTGAATTTGAGAGCTAGAGTTTCTTGTTCTTGGAAAGAGGATCTTTAATTTTGATGGAGAATTGAATAATGATGACTACTTAGGGTGTTTAGGGGTAAAATTTCGTGTTTTAGATTAATTAGGGTCGTGGAAAAAGACCTAAATACCCTTAAACGAATTTAAAAATGGATGTTGAAAACTGACCATCTCGATTTTTGGCCTTGGTGTGATGCACCACTATTGCGACAAACCACTGGAAAAGGGAAAACTGGGACCTGGACAGATGGCATGATGCGCCACTATTGAGGTAATCCTGTGGATGTCATTTTGGCCATCTCCACGAAGCGCCATGATAGTGGAGGCCCACTGGAAATTGATCAATAGGAAAATGGCCTGCTCCGCGATGCGCCATGATTGTGGGGTCACGCTGGAAATCGACAATTATCATTTGGGCTACGTAAATGACGCGCAAAGGGTTAAAATAACGGTGTTTAATGACTGAAACTTAAAATTTCCATAACTTCTTACCCGATTATCGAATTTGGACGAATTTTATATCGTTGGAAAGCTAATTGAATTTCCTACACAATGGAAGGCTCTAAAATGAATAATAATGAGTTTTTCAAAATTTTATACATGAATACTCTTGTATTGGGACTTAGATAATGCTAGGGAACTATGGGGTGTTTCATTGACATAAACCAATTTGGTCTCAACTGGTGAATTAGATGAATTCTAGGAAGGCTACACCTAAAGGGTGAAATGGTGAAGATAGAATTGGCACGATTGTGATTATGAATTTAATCAAATTTATGAGTCGCCTACATATCCTGAGTTTCATGAGAACCCAGTCGATGTAGTTCAAAAGTTATATTATGCAAAAATTTTGAGAGAATCTCAAAATTTTGTCCTAGTTTCCGCTTATAATGGCACTGAAATATAAAAATGGATTTGGAAATAGATTTAGAGTTATGATAGAACAATGGAAAATTGAGTCGATTCGATCTTATAAATCGTCGATGCTGCTAGGGATGATTGACATTCCACTAGTTTTGCCCTAGTTTGCTGCTAAGAAATGGTTCCATGTTATGCCATGTCTCCTTTTTCTGCATATAAGTTTTGCTTCCTGCCAAAGTCTTGATAGAAATTTTAGCAAATAAAGTAAAGAAAAAAAATGTAAATAAAATCCTCATCAAAATATCATCATACAAATGCATCCGTCGGTTCTCTAGATGCAATTAGTCAAATGTGCACCATTTTTAGAAGTAACACTTCAAAATGCTTGCACATTTCATCAAACAAATGAATAGTTGATCTTGATTTATAAAAGACTTAAAAGGTAACATGCGTTGATTAGTTAAAAATAAATAATTAATTAAGAAATTGCTAGATGTTCAATTTGAGGAAAATAAGCATAAATATCCAACTGAAAGCAGGCATGTATAAAATTTCTTATTAGAGGGCTGATTTATCCCATTATGTCCTATATTATGATGGACTAATCTAAAATATCCTATTTTAGGGTGGATGGACCCAATATGTCAAATATACTTGTAAGATTCATCAAACTAAAAAGTAATGTTGAATGAAAGACAAATAAGTAGTTAAACTTGATTTTCAAGGAATTCAAAAGCTAGCATACAATGCATATTTAACTAAAATAAATATAAATACATTGCGATATATTCAATCAAAGGGAATAAAATATAAATATTTAGTTGAAGGCAAGCATGTATAATGTCTTCTTTAGAGGGCAGACCAACCTAACGGTGTCCTATTTTACGATGGCCAGACCCATAGTGTCCTATTTTAGGGTGGACGAACCCAATGTGTCAAATTTTAGGGTGGGTAAATTCAACATATCTTATTTTAGGGTGGATGGACCCAACGTGTCCTATTTTAGGGTGGACAGACCCATAACGTCCTATTTTAGGGTGGACGAACCCAATGTGTATTGCAAACTTTCAAATATTAACACAATGCAAAGATCTTGGTGCAATATTCTCTAACAATTTTAAAATTTTAAAGTATAAAATGTAGTGTATAACTGATCAAAATAATAATGATAAAAGTAAATAAATTATTAAGGCACTGCGATATATTCAAGTAAAGGCAAACAAGCATAAATATATAATTGAAGGCAAAAGTGCATAAATGGACTTATTTGAGGGCATACTAACCCACTATGTCCTATTTTAGGATGGACGAACCCAAAATATTCTATTTTAGGGTGAACAGACCCATAGTGTCCCATTTTAGGGTGGAAAAACCCAATGTGTCCTATTTTAGTGAGGATGAACCCACTATGTTTTGCAAAATTATAAATATTAATGTAGTGCAGAGAGCTTGGTGCAATTTTCTTCTAGTAAAAAACTCCATGAAGTTCCTTTGTAGTAGGAAAAAATCAAGGTGCGGTGCTTTTTCAATAGCAAATATTAATAGTGCAATACCACATTAATGATTATTATGGTACCCATAATTTGATATTTCCTCTTCAGTTGTGCTGTGAGGAAGCTCTTACTAAAAAAGAATGGTAAGTTTTGAAATTTAAATTTCATTGTATTTGCATCATTTTTGCATTGCCTTTCTTGTGCTTTGCTAGCATATGTTATCTTTCAAAAATAATCAACATCTACATTACTCAAAGAAAACTTGTTAGTATAAAAGAAAATGATTGCCTTGCATTGAACCATAAAGTTTTGACTTTGAATTTGTGCTTCTTCTAGTTATGGTATTGCTGCAATTTGATGATGTGAATATGGCCCGTGATCTCAAAGATTTGCTTTGCCAAAATTGAGATAAGTTATTTGCAAAGCTCTCCCAGTTTTGGCTATAGGAGAAAAGAATTTTTAATAATATTGTGACCAAACCCAGAAGAGGCGCTTACGTATCCCGCTGCTAACAGGAATCAAATCCAACGTAGTTCATGAAAGAGTTTGAAAAAGATTGTGAAATAGTAGCTGCTCATATAGGCAGAAAAGAAAAGTGGTACTAAGTTACAAAATATTAGCTACTCATAATGGAGGAAAAAGGAAATTGATACTCTCAAATTACAAAATTGTAGCTATTTATAAAGGAGAGAAAAGGAAAATGATATTCTCAAATTGCAAAATAATGCCTTTGTCAACTTTCTAAACTTGTTTCCTTCTTTTTCTTCAAATATTTTGGTGCCAATTTTGATGGATCACCTTAACAAAAAGTATGTCCTTGTTTGCGACATTATCATTGTTGATTGGAGGCCCTTGCTGCAACTCTATCTTTCCACCCTCAATAAGACTTTGAATCTTTAATCTTAGTGCTGGACAATCTTCAATGTCATGTCCTTGAATATTTGAATGATAGGCACAAATTTTGGATAAATCAAAGTTTGGATATGGATACAAGGTATGAATCCCTTTCGGGTTGCAAAAGTCCCTTAGTTATCAATCTCTCAAATATATTTGTCAATAACTCATACAGATGAGTGAAGGAGATACACATTGCGAAGGTCAGAAGCAGTATGAGATTGTGAAAATTGGTGACTTTTATGGCTTTGCGATTGATGCGCAAAATCTGAATTAGTTACACTTTGCGGATTTATCGATGTCGTCAGTTTAGGATGAACAACTTGTAATTCTTCTACAAATTTTCCTTCTTAAACCCTAGCGGAAGCTCAACATTCGGGTGCACACACAAGTGTTCATACTTTAGACTCTGATAATTTCTTAAGCACAACTCTTCATCAAGTTCTTTTCTCAGTTTGTAGAGCTCTTTGCCCAGATCTTCATGGTGGATTGACTGAATCTCCTTTCCACTTTTTGCATTTTGACAGACTTATAGTTGCTCATGCTTATTTTCCTTGAAAAGAAGCACAATTGTGGGAGAATGGATGTTTAGCATCATAGTAAGCTGGAAATTTTAGGGATTTGTAGTATATATTGATGACATTTACGTAGAGATTGTATAGGAAGGAGTTGAACAAGGTGATATGGTTAAACAAATATTTTTGGTTGAGTTGGAAGTCATGGTAGTGGTAGGAAGAAGGCTAAAAGTACTTGGCAAATTGACCAAAATATTTCTTCGGACCACATTCTTCTTGCTATTATCATTTCGTGCTTGCACTAAACCCATATCAATATTGAATGATTCACACCTATTTTCTATTACCGTATCGGCCTCAACACAAATTCACAGTCAAAACAATGTTCAATGCCAGGCAATCTCTAAACAAAAATGAAATTTTAAACATAGAATGAAATGTTAATACATGAGCAATGCGTATAATAATAATAATAATAATAATTTTTTGAGGAAAAGATTAATCTTTGATAAGCCTAAGTAAGAGGACTAGACTAGAAGATATGATCTTAGTTGCGGAACGAGTGGATCAAGAGACTTCTTTGCTAGTTGGCTCCAATGCTTGAGATGAAAAAAAGAAAGTAACAATTTATTTAAAGTAGTAATCAGAAGGAAGATTGACTTATGTCGAACACCAAAGCTTGACTATAGCTTGATCCTTATGCTTTGCTAAAAATTTCCCCATTCTAAAGACAACTCTCACGATGATGCCTCATCTTGCGTGCTAAAATCTTGTTCCAGTATTTAGGACATTTTGATAATGATGCCTCGATTGCATGCCAAGGTCTTCCCTAGTTTACTTCTCTTATATATTTTTTTGGGGGGGAAATAAAAGTATAATAAAGAGATTACCTTATGTAGGCTACCTACGTATCCTGTGTCTAACAGGAAATCAGATCATAAGTAGTTCAAATTACATGCAAAAAGGATGTTGGAATTCTACGATAATATGACCAAGTCCCTATATGGGCCGCCTACATATCCACCAAGGAAATCAAGTCAATTGTAGTTCAACTTACATAAAAAAAAAAAAAAAACGTACAAAGGATTGATCATTAGGTTTACAACAATACATAATTGTTCCCAAAAAGATGCTACCCAAAAAACTGACCATCTTACTACATAAGTCCAAGATGAAATATTTTTAAAAAGGATCCTTCTACACTTTAATCGTCATGCTCAAGGAAACCATTGCTGGAGTTCTGCCAGGTTCGATTGTAGGTGCTTGCAAAAATTGCTGGAAAGGATGAGCTTAGTTCTTTTCCTTTTGACCCCTAGGAAACTTTGTAGATTTCCTTTTAGATGAACTAACTCCTCTAGAAATACTATTGTAAGACCCATATTTCTTGATAAAATCGTCGACAAGGTTGCCCCAAGAAGACCATTTCCACATGCCTTGCATTGCATACCACATAAAAGCTGGACCTGTAAGTTTCCTAACAAAGAGTCTTATCTTCAATTAATTGTCTTGTCCAATATTTCTCACCCAATAAACATATACCTTCAAGTGGTCTACGGTACTACCAACTCTGCCGTATATCGGAATATTTCCATAATCCATCTCAAAAGGTGAAGCAGACTCATTTGTAAAGGAAATCTTGTTAGTCTCAATGTCAAAATGCCTTCCACCCTTTGCTTTGCTTTTGCTCATCTCCGCCAGGTTATTGAATGACTTTTTTGGGAAGGATGAGTGCATGTTAGATAAAAGTTGGTCATTATAATCAAACGTTGGTGCAGCAATGCCAAAGGGCGAGTATGCTTCTGAGTCTTCAAGGGGGGAAGTGTGGAAATGCTGAATGGTGAGTATGTTTTGAGCCTTCACTGTATGTGTTCTTAAGGTCAACTATCATTTCTTTCATGCTGTCAATTTCTTGCTCCATTTGTGACACTTTTGTATCAATCTTAGCAACTTTATCTTGATACGACTCTAGTTCTTCACAGTCGAATTCATCCTCACTAATGTCAATCACCATAATTTGGTCAACCATATTGTCCTTGAATTATCTTTGGTGCTCAACTTAAGTCAACCTTTGGAAGGAAAATGAAACATTCGGTAAGCATTGAATTGAAAGGGTTAAAAGTAAAGAATTTTAGAAAGTGATTAAAAAGAACCTAACAGATCGAGTCCTATAAGCTTGAGATAATAAGATCTTGATAATAATTAATTAGGAAAAGAGAACACGAAGATTGCATTTTGATAAGATAAAGGATTGTGAATGATGCAAAATTCTAATTTAGCAACGTTGGGTTGAAAATTATCGAGGATGAAAATTTTTGATTGATTTACGTGCTAAAGCTTGAATTTAAAATGAGTGAGAAAAGATCAATTCCTATAATACTAAGATTGGAATGACACAAGCATATTGAACGAGTGAAACTGTAAAGAAGTATCAAACTTGGGACGTCGTCCTAAAACAAATTAACAAAGAAAGTTGAACAAATACAGTCAAGTACGATTGGATGATTTGTGTAAATAAATTTGGGTATCTACCAACTTAAGAAGAAACAAATGGCCTGAAGGCCAATAAAAGGTCGAAAGAATTTAAGAGAATGAGTAAGAATTTCACTACATAGATCGGCACTGCATAGATACTACGAAGATAAAACTAACATGATAAATGTTATGTCGCTACCAGTAAAAGATTACACCTATAAAGAAAGTACATAAAAGAGTTTGAAAAGGTAGAAAATATAATAATTTTAAGTTTGGCATGAGTCTGACAAAATTTGAAATGAACGATTTAGAAAAGGTATACAGGAAAGATACTTGCGAGGGATTATGCCCTCATTAACAGAGTAGAATGAAGTTTTAACAAAATGCGGACATGAGTATTGAAAATCTTGAGGAAGAATTGAAAATAATGATGAATCAAACTCATTGAAAGATTAAAGAACGAATATGAACCCTATAGAAGATTGTCAAATGAAAATGGAGGATAACCTTAATTGAAATACTAAGGATGTGATGGCCTATAGATAATTTTCTAAATAATGCTCTAGAATCACTAAAATATGTTAAGTGCAGTAGTGTTACAATAATAAATTTTTAAAGAAATGTCATGATGTAAAAATGAAACAGATAACAATGCAAAATTAATTTTTCGTTGAACATAAGGGCAAATCAAATGTGAAGTTAACAAATAACTATCAAGTCAAATGAATTCATTTTGGTCAAGTAGCAAGAAAATTCATAGAACAAATAACACAAATATGTTAAATAGCACGTCCTAATATTCAGGTGACTCCTTTATGCCGGAGGTAGGCCTAGGCGTCAAATATGAATTGAGATTTTGATTAATTGATTCAAGTTTTAATTAATGACATTACCCGAGTTGGAGTTAGAATTTTTCAAACTCAATTAGGTCAAATTTTAACTTAGATCAATTTATCATTATCTCTGCACATAATATGAGCGGTTTTTATTGGGTCGTAAACCCATTTCAAACAAGGGAATTTTCTAAATTCGTGGAATGACACCTTGAGTCAAACCACCTAGGGCTTACGCATACATGGCCTATATCCGGGGAAGCTCTATCTTAAGTTCTTCTAAGAGTTGGCTTGCTAGACACAAGGTTCCCGAGTGAATAACTCGAGTGAGAAGTTTACGCGGTCACGCAGAAAAAGATTCGGACACACCGCGCATACGCCAACTATCCTAAAATTTCAAATTTGAAAGAAATTTGCTAGTGCGCGAAACACACCTCACGTGAATGTGTGACTGTGTTAATTTTCCCGAATAGAAGAAATATGAACGGAATGCCATCTTATGTAAAGCAATAACAAATAATTCATACAAATTAATAGTAAATAAATAACTTATATCACATAAACATGGTAAACACATAAAGCAGATAGGGTAAAACAAACAGATATTAGGAAAAACTTACTTATTAACCTAAGTTTGTAATGGTTACAGCCTAATTTTCCCAGTGAATTCGCCAAGCTGTTACACCCCATTTTAACACGAGTCAAACCGAGGTACAACATATTGAAAAATTTCTAATTAAAAAAAAATAAGTCACCACCTAATTAGTTCTACAGTGAATTAGGACACCTATTATAAACTATGTGATTAAAATAAAACAAAAAAAAACTTCATTTTAAGGTCTATGTAACTTAAAATTCTAATTATCTTTAAGGGAAGGGATTAGACACCCTAAAGAATCCGTTAACCATGGTTAACGGGTCAAATTTAGATTAAATAAGGAGATTAAATTATAGAAAGAAAAATACTAAGGAGGCATTACAAAAAGTATATAATATAAAACATTCTAGTTAATTATAAGAAAAAGATTTAAAAAAAGAAATTATAGAACATTCTCACCATAAATCTACTTTTCAAATTTACCAAAGATAATTGTCTTATAAGACTTCCTAAAAGTGATGCAACCTTATTTTGTTAAAAAGAAAGCTATTTTAGATCATTTATTTTAAAGATATGAAAAAGCGTTCAATTAATAATTAAAAGTTTAGTTATGTTAAGAACTCTACATTTTCCTTTATCCAAAAAAAAGACTCTTTTTCTTTTTAAAATTAAATTTTATAAAAATAAGTTAATTATCCTACACTAAGTGAATAGATAAAATACATAATTGTTTTAATAACTAGTGGCTTGAGAATTATTTATTACGATAGAAATAAATAAAATATTTTTTCTTGTCATTAAAAATCCTTAAAAGGGACTTGCGAAGTGCCATCTTTTATTTGAAATTAATGAAAATAAAATTTGATTTACTGTATTCAAAATTAGTAAAGCCGGTTTTCTAAGTTTAGCGATAATACACCCATCTACTGCAAAATTTATATTTAAGGGATTTCAAAATTATTATCTAGTAAGAAACTAACTTGATTCTAATGATAAGCTACTATTCCGTATTAAAGAAGCATTAAGGGATCCTAACAAACTCAATCATTATTCTAAAGGATATATTTTACCTACCAAATTTTTAGACTTCCAAGGATGCGCAAAAATAAATGCCGAAGCCTAGTGATTATGCTAAAATCAATATCCAAAGAAAGCAGGGAAGGAAACAATTAAATTTACCAACATATTTAACCGATTTACACCAATTCGAATAAAAGCAAACAAGACACAAATTTCGAATAATAATGTGCAAAATGTTTAAAGGGAAATAATAATGAGTGTATATAAAGAAAAGTAAATTTCGAAAGAGGGAAAGAGACACTAGACTGCTAGCCGATTCTACTTAAGAATATGTGTAACGCCCCAAGAGTACACCCTGGACGCCACATGGTGCTTGGAACCACAAGTGTCCTCATCTAACCCTTGAACTGACATACTGTTAAGAAACTGAACAATAATAAAATAAATAACAACATCTGTTGTGCGGAAACATAATCATGGCATAATATGAATAAGTACAATACCGATAAAGTTTACAATCTGATTAAAACTAAAGGAAAAAACTAAAATTTACATGAATGACTCTGATTGACATCTATGAAGCCTCTACTATACCGACTATAGATAGCTAGGACATGTCTCCAACTACCACTAATCAATACATATGAAAATTAATGAACTGTACATGAACTAAAACTATCTGGAATTCCCAAAATAGGAAAACTCATCACCTGCTGACTAGAATCTGCAACTGTCTGATCATGATGTATGGGCTACAAATGGTACCAACATTATGAAACAATGTAGCCACACAGACGTATATGTGGATCAGTACTTCTAGAATGTACTGAGTATGTAGGGGTGAATGCAATAAGTAAAACTGATTTCATTCGTAATCTTAAAACATGCATGCTAAGTGTAAGTAGACTCACAAATAGCCTGGAATAAACTGAAATCTTAAAACATATTAAAGCATGAGTGACAAACATACTCTAATAAAATGGTAAATATCTACACTTAGTTTCTGTAAGATTTTACTTTAATGATATAAGTAGAACTGAAGCCGGGATACGGTAAAATGTAAATACTGTATGAATACTGAGTCTGAAACTACATGATAAAAACTGACATCACATCGGGGATCTGAATATACAATTAAACTAAGAACGAATACCTAAACATATAGAACCAAACGTAACATCTATTAAGCTTATCTAATTAACTAAATGACTAATAGCTGAATATTGGTCATCTAATATTGGACTGTAATTAGTCTGAAAATAGGACTGAAACTGTCGAGTATTATGCATATGAGATAAGGACTCACTAAAAACATGAGATAACCGAACATGAATGCATAAAATAATGTTATATGAGAATGCAAGACCAAGTGTATAACATGACTCTGAAATAGTCTATAAACTGAAATGCTGATAACTATCTGCTATGGTCAAGAAAACCTGAAACTAAATTGAGTTCTAAATTGAATACTGAAACTGAAACTGTGAGAGTTATCATCTAACCGACATACTCTGATTATAGACTGATTTGGGATCCAACCCGTAACCCTAGTTGGAAGGGTGTTAGCACTGTGCCACGGTTTACTAACATTAGCTGGGTCAATCCTAATCTGGCAGGAAGACTAATGAGATGTATATGATTACGTCAACCCTAGTCTGGTAGGAAAATAATTTACCCAACACTGGCTACGTAGTTTTGTAACACAGGGATTGCTACTAAGGTTCAAACCTTCTGCTGGTAGGAATGCCCCCATCCCTGGGTTCACTCGGTGTTGAATCCTATTGCCAACTGAATAGACACTGAACTGATTACTATACTATACTAGACTTGACTGAACTCACACTAATTCTGTTGACTGACCGAATGCTACTATTTGGGATACTACAAAATCATTCTATTTCGACTTGAGACTAGATAAATAGCTAAATTTTGGGTATTTAATACCCCCAGGACTCGACAGAATAGATAATAAGGACACATGGGAGCATTTGAGACCATAAAAAGTAAGCATTATTTAAAGAAACCTATCACTTAGGCATTTCATCAAGCACATGAAGAATAATACTTTAACATGGGACTATTCACCAAACACATGGGGATCATGAACTTGGACATGGGGATATCTTAAACATGGTAGGATAGCATGATTACATAACTAAAATCATGAACTTAG
The DNA here is from genome assembly GCA_030864215.1 of Capsicum pubescens. Classification (NCBI taxonomy): domain Eukaryota; kingdom Viridiplantae; phylum Streptophyta; class Magnoliopsida; order Solanales; family Solanaceae; genus Capsicum; species Capsicum pubescens. The sequence continues at coordinate 139,580,688 of CM061539.1, read as the reverse complement.
GAATTCACATGAAATTTTCTTGAAATAGGACATGAGCATTTAATAATACATATAATGATCATAGCTTGAACCTAAGAATGCCTTAAACATGGGTGAACAATAGTTATATGGCAAATTTCATAAATTGGGAATTTATCTTGAAATTGATTGAGCATGATATGGAAATTTCATCAAACGTGTGGAAAGCATGAATTTAAGACATGGGAATGTTGCTAAAAATCATGAGTTTAGGATCTATCATGGAATTCACTTGAATAAAGCATGGGAAACTCAAATTCATAGCATGAGGAATTCAAAATCTTGCATGGAATCATACATAGGCTAAATTTAATTAAAAACACCATGAAAACATGAAATTCAATCTTTCTTGAACATCTAAAATTACATAATGATCAAAAAATTCATTCTTTAATTGAAATAAAAGGGTTTTGGGATCCATGGGTGGAAAAGGACCCATGGATGAACTCTTACATACCTTAAAGCTTTAATCTTGAAGGAGAAACACAATCTTGAAAGCTTTCTTGAATTGGGAAACTTGAGTTCTTTCTTTTCTTGAAGAACATTTGATGAAGTTCTTGGTGTTATTGAGGGGAGTAGGATTTTCTTGGAGAGAGAAAGATGTAAAATAATGTGTATAATGCTTTTAAGGGATGAAATTAAGTGTTATGGGCGGATTTGGGTAAGGGGAAGTGACCAAAGTGCCCCTAGACCCTATAGGAACTGAAATATCGTGTGAAACAGTTCTGTAATGCAGTTTCCATCGCGTCACATCACTAATCATGTTGATGATCGACACGTCGCGTCTCAATCGCGTCGGCTTACTACCTCTCACAAAAAATGCCATATCTTTTTGCTCGGGTATCGAATTAAGGAAAAATTGGTATCATTGGAAAGTTAATTCAATTATCTATAATTTTGTGGGTTATGATATGCAAAATGCTACATATTTAAAAGTTATACACGTTCAAAGTAAACCCTTGTAGAATCAAATACCAAACTTTGGACGAATCAAAGGCTCTTAGCTCAACTTTGTTCTAAGTGATTCTTATGAACATTTTTCTCCTCGAAAGCCCATCAAACTCGAGGATAAAAATCATGAAACTTATATTCACAGGGGAATAATTTATATTATATCTTTTACACATAGAAACGATGGTTCATAGTCTAGCCTAAAAATATGGGGTGTTACATTATCTCCCCCTTGGGAACATTCATCCTCGAATGAGACTGGTTAGACTGAGAGTACTATATGAAGGTAATTGAGATCATATTCTGAACATACATAACTGATCTTGGGTGTATTTATACGCCTAAGCACCATAATTTATCCATATTTTAGCTATGTTTAGAGAACAAAGTGCCTAGTTTCTTATGTTTTTACTCTACTTCTACGTAATTGAGATAACCAATGTGATTAGCATGATTTCAGGTATTAATGAGGTAGATAAAGACATTATGGGACTATGAAATACGGATGGCATATGACACAAGAGAGAGTAGCAACCTGTACCAAATGTGACGCCTAGAAACTACAATCTGGACCAAATGTGGCACCTAGAAACTATGTCCAAGACTAGTTTGTCATTTATAATTAGTTCAGGGACCTAGAAGGTAATTATGAGAGAAAAGATTATTAAAAGGGTTAAATGCTGAATTTTTATTCATTATTGAATTATTCTGTATTATTCAGAAAGAGGAGAATAGCAGCTTAGCTTGGGAGAGAAAGAAAAATATTTTTTCTCTCTTACTCTAAGTATTCGCACACCAAGATCATCTTCTAGTTTTTGATATGATGAATATTTGTATTGTGATTTTCATTGTATTCATGAGTATCTAAGTTTATTAGTTAGGATTATGGAAACCTTGTAGCATACAATCTATTACTTTGGGTTTTGAATTCATTATGCATTGACTTGTTTATATCATACTCTCTTCGTTTATCTTGAATTCTTGTGGTTGCAAACATAGAGGATATGCCTTAAAACACAACTTGTTCGAAAGAAAGGTTGTTATTTGGAAAAGACAGTAGTGACAATAAAATAGGATTACCAACTCCTATTTTATAAGTTAATGCCTTAGCAGGATTAACTACTTGGAGATTTCGTATTGTTTTTGGTAAACGCTTTAGATTTGAGAGAACTAAAGTTAATTAGTCCTTGATGGTTGAGAAACACTTGGATTATGTTATTAAATACAATACGTTTCTCTGTAAACATGATACATGTATGAATTTGTAAAATCTATAGTTAGAAAGTATTGAAAACTACAAGGTGGACATAACCCTAGCTTGTTATTTCTCTGAATCTGAATACTACTACACATATTTCTTCTCGTTAAACTGAAACCATTAATTTGTGAACTGAATCAAACCCCCTATTTATTTTACGAAAACGAACGATTAAAAGTCAACTAATCTGCACATAACTTAATTAACACCATATTCCCTGAGGGATTCGACCCCAACCTAGTTAGGTTATATATTTGACAACGACCACTTACTCTCTCTAAGAGAGGTGTAATTTGAGCGTTATCAATAACTTCAAACATGATTGCATAACTAATTCTGAAACATGATACATGAACTAAATATCATGAACTGAACCAATTTCTTGAATACATGCAATGACATGAGAATAATTATAAGGCTGAGATAGAAATGAGAGAGCTAACTGATGAGTAACCATTGTTTCAAGTTAGATCCTAATTCGTGTAGAAAAATGAAAGGATTAGGACATGAATACTCAAGGTATGACAATACATCTTCCCCTTGGGATACTTCATCCCTCGAATTGTACTGACTTGGTTTAAATACTAAGGAAAGACTGAGATGAGGCACGGGAAACTTACAGACTGAATCATAACTAAATATCTCGGATCTGAAACTGATGTATGATGCATGGATTAAGCTGAATTAACAAATTACATGGATGCGGATGAATTACCTCTTGGAATAGCTATATTCATGAGAATTTTGAATAGTATGACTAGATGAAAAGATAGAAGCCATAGGAACTTGTCTGTCTGACTGCTAGATTGGATTGGTGGCTATACGGACTGAATTATACTGGAAGCTTACTCAACTATATATTCCACTTGTACACAAACATGACATTCAAGCCTATCTTCATAACCACATATGAAATTGCAGGAAAACAACCACAAAAGCATCTTTCTCATATTCTCTAAACCTCTATCCTTAAAACTTCCATGCACTACCCCAAGAAAATACACATAGAATTTCAACTAGTCATGACATAAGGAGAGGTCACTTAAACTTAGAACATGAGGACATGAAAAATGAAAGAATACTATGCATAACATGACACTTAACTGAGGCCTGAAGAATAGAGTATCAATATAGTGGATTCATCAAAGAGGTCAAAACGGAGGACATACATGACATAAACTGAATTTCATTTATCATTAGGAGTGTAGCATGAGTACTGGAACTGAACATACTATAAAGCATGAGTACATGAGTCATGAGCTACATGACCAGAGTTTGGAGTTAATAAATTCATGAAACATGATTTGTACGGTCGAATAAACTGGAACTCCTCATACTAGAAACTGAAAGCGTACATGATTTTATGGAAAGTGCATGAATATGAGATGTATTCATGGAACTGATATGTAAAGCATACGTAGTTATTGTGATGACTGAAGTACAAAACTTTGCACTGAGATAAGAATAGGCCAGGCATCAGCCTCCCTTACTGCTTTTCTACATATACTGTATCACTACTAGTATCTGAGAGTCTTGCTTGGTTACTTGTTCTATCATCTCCCCCTTATATTTAAGCCATCATTCTAAGTATGTGGACTATTTTACTAAACTCTAAACTGAACTGTAATCACTTTACTCTGAGTTCACACCATCTAGAGCTTCAACTCTTTTTTTTCTATTAGCACAATTTTTAAAGTTTCAAACTTAGATTCTAACCCTTAACATGGATATCCCATAACCTTTAATGAACCATACTACCTTCCTTCATAGCCTACTAACATCACATCTAAACCACGAGAACTACCATCACACCTGAACATCCGACATCAATAACATATAATTTTGAATCAACAAACTTAAATTCTTGCATACACTATTTCAAGCCTACTGGTTTACCTTCATACAACTAGCCCCATGGATACATAATATACTCAATCCAGATAACACTATCACAACTCTACTATTGCTAAACTTCTGGGTTCATGCTTCTAATTCTAGACCATATGCTATCATAGGATTCTGGGGAGGAATCTAAAGTACATCTAACTTTAAATTAGTACACGAGTTTTCATGATCATGAATGAAATCCTTTAAACATTAGAACATAAAGGCACTGATGGGATGCTTTCAAGCCTGCATACAATCTCATAACTAGTTGTAGGGAATATCTGAGAAAACTCTATCTGTAGGAATTTAAGTGTGACTGTTTCTACCTCAAAAACAAGGTAGAGATGGCATAAATAGAGAAAGATGAAAATCTATATAAGTTTCTTAGAGAACATTTCTATAGCACGATCTTAGACATGAAAGAAGGGAAACATTTCCTAAATGCCTTGTAGCCTCTTGAAGAAAAGTACAGACGTCTCTGTACCGTTCCATAAGACTCTACTAGACACGACTTCATAGACACCCTAAGACACTTCAACTCTATGCTCTGATACCAAGAATGTAATGCCCCGAGAGTACACCCTAGACGCCACACGGTGCTTGGAACTATAAGTGATCCCAAGTTAACCCATAAACTGGCATACTGTTAAGTAGCTGAATTATAATAAAATAAATAACAAGTTCTGTTGTGCGGAAACATAATCATGACATATTATGAATAAGTACAATAATGATAATGTTTACAATCTGATTAAAGCTGAAGGAAGAAAGTAAAATTTACATGACTGACATCTATGAAGACTCTACTATACTGACTATAGATAGCTGGGACATGCCTCCAACTACCACTAATCAATACATATGAAAATAAATAAACTATGCATGAACTAAAAATGTCTGGAGTTCCCAAAGTAGGAGAACTCATCACCTGCTGGCTAGAATCTGCAACTGTCTGATCGTGATGTGCTAGCTACAAATGGTACCAACATTATGAAATAATGTATCCACACAGACGTATATGTGGATCAGGACTTCTGGAATGTACTAAGTATGAAAGGGTGAATACATAAGTAAAACTGATTTCATACGTAATCTTAAAACATGCATGAAAGTGTAAGTAAACTCACCAATAGGCATAAACTGAAAGATGAAAATATCTTAAAGCATGAATGACATACTCTGATAAGATAGTGAATCTCTACACTTAGTTTCTGTAAAACTTTACTTTAATGATATAAGTAGAACTGAAGCTGGGATATGGTAAAATATGAATACTGTATGAATACTGAGTTTGAAACTATATGATGAAAATTGACATCACATCAGGGATCTGAATATACAATAATACTGAGCATGAATACCTAAACATATAGAACCAAACATAACATATACTAAGCTTATCTGATTAACTAAATGACTTATAGTTGAATATTGGTCTTGTAAGACTGGAAACAGTCTAAATAACGGACTAAAACTATGGAGTACTATGCATATGAGATAAGGACTAACAGAACAACATGAGATAACCGAACATGAATTCATGAAATTGTATTATCTGAGAATGCAAGACCAAACATATAAAATGATTCTGAAATAGTCTATAAACTGAAATATTGATAACTGAATAATTGATAATTGTACGTTATGATCAAGCAGACCTGAAACTAAACTGAGTTCTGAATTGAATACTGAAACTTAAACTGTGGGAGTTATCATCTAACCGACATACCCCAATTATAGACTGATTTGGGGTCCAACCTGTAACCCTAGTTGAAATGGTGCTAGCATCGTGCCACGGGTTACTAACATTAGCTGGGTCAATCCTAACTTGGAAGAAAGACTCATAAGATATATATGGTTATGTCAACCCTAGTCTGGAAAGAAGATGATTTACCGTACGTTGGCTACATAGTTCTACAACTCAGGGACTGCTACTAAGGGTCAAACCCTCTGTTGGTAGGAATGCCCCATCCCTGGGTTTGCTCAGTGCTGAATCTTACTCCCAACTAAATCGACACTAAAATGATCACTAGACTGTACTAGGATTGACTGAACTCACACTGATTCTGTTGACTGGCCGAATGCTACTATTTGGGATACTATAAAATCATTCTATTTCAGCTGGAGCCTAGATAAATAGCAAAATTTTGTGTATTCAATACCCCCAAGACTCGATAGCATAGATAATAAGGACACATGAGAGCATTTGAGACCAAAAACTAAGCATTATTTAAAGAAACCCATTACTTAGGCATTTCATCAACCACGTGGAGATTAATACTTTAACATGGGGTAATTCACCAAACACATGGGGATCATGAACTTGGACATGGAAATATCTTAAACATTGGAGCATGGCATGATTACATAACAAAAATCATGAACTTAGGAATTCACATGAAATTCTATGGAAATAGGACATAAACGTTTAATCATACATGTAAAGATCATAGCTTTAACCTAAGAATGCCTTAAACATGGGTGAACAATAGAGTTATATGGAAAAATTCATAACTTAGGGATTCATCTTGAAATTGATTGAACATGATATGTAAATTTCGTCAAATATGTGGAAAGCATGAATTTAAGACATGAGAATGTTGCTAAAAATCATGAGTTTAGGATCTATCATGAAATTCACTTGAGTAAAGCATGGGAAACTTAAATCCATAGCTTGAGGAATTCAAAATCTTGCATGGAATCATACATGTGCTGAATTGAATTAAAAACACCATGAAAACATGAAATTCAATCTTTCTTGAACATCTAAAATTACATAATGATCGAAAAATACATTCTTTAATTGAAATAAAAGGGTATTTGGTTCCATGGGTGAAAAATGACCCACGGATGAACTCCTACATACCTTAAAGCTTTAATATTAAAGGAGAAACACAATCTTGAAAGCTTTCTTGAATTGGAAAACTTGAGTTCTTGCTTGTTTTGAAGAAAATTTGATGTTGTTCTTGGTGTTCTTGAGGGGGATAGGGTTTTCTTGGAGAGACAAAGATGAAAAATAATTTGTATAATACTTTTGGGGTCTGAAATTAAGTGTTATGGGCGGATTTGGGTGAGGAGAAATGACCAAAGTGACCCTAGACCCTTTAGGAACTGAAATAGCATATGAAACAGTTTTGTAAAGCGGTTTACATCGCGTCGCATCGCTAATCGCATCGATGATCGATGCATCACGTTCCAATCGCGTCGGCTTACTGCCTCTCACAAAAAATGCCATAAATTTTCACACGGGTATCAGATTAAGGAGAAATTGGTATCATTAGAAAGCTAATTTAATTATCTATAATTTGTTGTGTCATGAACTTCAAAATCCTATGTATGTAAAAATTTATACATATTCAAAGTAGACCCTTGTAGAATCGAATACCAAACTTTGGACGAATCAAAGGCTCTTAGCTCAAGTTCGTTCTAAGTGATTCTTATGAATATTTTTCACCTTGAAAGCACATCAAATATGAGGATAAATATCATGAAAATTATATTCACAATGGAATAGTTTGGATTATAGCTTTTACACGTAGGAACGACGGTTCATAGACTATCCCAAAAATAAGGGGTGTTACAATATGGAACATGACTCCTTGCTAGAATGAGGGGTAACGTCAAGTCTCATTTAGAGACTCCATACAAGTACGAGAATATATCCTTAAGACTCTATGTTGTTTTCCCCCGAGTGCATATGCGAAGAGAAAGAACCAAAACAAGAATTAGAAGAGGAAATATTATTCTCAAGTGTGCATAGCAAGTCAATTTAGAAACAAAGCTATATTGTTACTTGGATTGTAATGGATCATGAATCTTGATAAATAAAGTCTATAAAGTCATATATACATAAGTATATACCACATGTTATACCTTCAATTAAAGTTTCCAGTCGAACATATCAATAAACGAGAAACAAAATCTAATTAAAAGGATAAAAGCCTAACGCTTAGCAAATTAACTAAAAAATCATCATAGATAACTAAGGTCAAATTTTAAGTTAAATAATCTGGAAACTAAAATAATACTCCCTCCTTATTAAGTCTTTTATCAGAATGTTCAAAGAAAACACTTTTCATTGTCAAAAATTCATAACCCAATACTTTAGTTATCAAGGATATCTTAAACCAGTGTTTTTGTATCCACAAAAATAAATACCATACCTCAAATATAAAAAAATTACATATGCTTGTAATACCCCATAATTTTCATAACAAAATTTTGCTCCTAGAATGTCAAAGGTTGTCTTAAAAAATGACTACCTTCTTATGCATGTGTGATAACGCTCAACTTACACTTCAATTTGGTGCAAGGTGGTCGTCTTCAATATATTTACCCAACTTTGGACTCAGGGTCGAATCCACAGGGAATAATGTGAGTGGTGATTAAACTAGTTTGAAATTATAGCTACAAGCTAAATTCAAAAAAATGATACAAAAATATAAAATGGGGTTTTAGTATTATTGTTTGTAATCAATATAAATGGAAAACCATAGTTATGTTCACTGTGGGTTTCGGGAATTGACAGATACTAGGTACTACTTAAGACTCTTGAAGTAAGTAGGAACAACAGAATATCCCTGACGACTATACTATCTGACTTATCTCTCGACCTCACCAGACAATTTAATATCTAATTCTCTCGAATCTAGATAACTTATCTATTTCCAATAGGGTGTTATCTCAGGTAGATTAATCCAGTTACGACATTAATCATTAAATAGAAGGTTGGTAGCTTCCGAGTCCCTGTTGATAATTCACGTCCTCTAGTCTGTTTCTCTGTTCAAGTAAATAAACCTAAGGCATAACCTATTATTTACAACCAATAGATTTTAAATTAAAACAACAAAATTTCAAAACGTCCTACTACTCTTTGAACCCTTTAAGTACCTAGCAGCATATCAAACCCTAATCCATGGGTCCCATAACTCGGGCTAATGGAATTAGCCGCTCATGATTTGATGAACGAAATAAAAAGTTGAATTCATGATAGTATAGATAAACTTACGAATGGATGAAAACAACAATTGTTTCTTCAATTGAATCACAATAGTTGATAAGTGTTGAAGGGAAAACAAGAAAAATACTTGATAAAAAAAATGAGGCAATGTACGTTCCTCCCCAGTTCCAAAAATAAGATTGAGAGAGATCTCTAAAAAAACTCTAAAATAAGTCCTTAAATAGTCAACCCTAAATAAGGAAATAAAATTAAAGTTTCAGTTTTCTCTTCTGATTGGACGACGACGATCTTGACGACATGTCAGATGTCTGATAACGTGTGTGAGATGTCGTCAAAGGTTCCAGTGAATTGTTATCTTCTGACTCTTTAGACGGCAAACCTGACGACATGTCAAAATTCTTGACGGCGCATGACAACTGCCGTCATAAATTCACTGGAAATTAGTATTCTCGACTTCTAGTTGACGGTGATTTTGATGCCACGTCACATATTTGACGGCCCATCCTAAACGTCGTCACATTTCATCTCAGTTTCTCATCTTCTGTCTAAGCTTGATGGTAACTTTGACAGCCTGTCCCATGTATGATGGCGCTTCAGAATTGACGTCAGCTATACTTCAGCTTATTTACACCAGATTTCAGCTGATTTATTCTTCTTTCCTTTGGTTTCCTCCCCGATCACTTGTATCTGCATTAACACATTAAAAGCAATCAAAAAAAACAAAAGGTTCTTAAGACCTCGCAATTATTCAGAGTTAAAAGCTTCAAATGTGTTAGCATCGGCTCACATATCAACACCCTCAACTTAAAACAATTGCTTGTCCTCAAGCAAATACATAACACCATACTACGATGCTTAACCAATAGACACATAAGATATCTATCACAGTTGATTATCAAGTATAGCTTAAAACTCATGCCACTCTCCACGTTCATTTACTTATAAATCGAATTGTGCATATCAATGAAGATTAACAATGTGACCCAAAGGAATCAAGATATGGCATCAATTAAGCAACAATAACCATGCATATGTACAAGTTACACTACCCAAACAAGTAAACAGCTAGCAATGCAACCGATGTGCCCTTACAACAAAGAAGTCCCTCCTCACTCATATATAAACTCAAGCATGTCAATGCGGGGATGGTCAAGAGACACTCACTCTCAGAAAGAAATTCCAATCAATGCATGTCAAATACCATATGCTTGGCTTTATTTTCATTACTAAGGTGTCCAGACAGGTAAGTTAGGATCACTATAGGTCTTTTCTTTGTCTTGTAATGTAGGCTAAGGGCTGGTATGATATTCAATGGCATTTAGAGTGACTAAGCCTCCTTGGCACTACCTTAACTTTTGGGGTTCACTTATTAACCTTTTTCTTCTTTTTCTCCTTTTCTTGATCACACATTATTCAGGATGGATGTGGCTTTTCTTTTTTCATTCTTTTTGTTTTCTTATTCTTCTTCCACACCACCCAGCTTTTTATTTTCTTGGACTTATTCTTTTCCTTTTATTCTATCTTTCTTCATACTCAGTTTACATCACGCACCCCTATGATAGCCACCCTCAACTTAGGTTGTTTACCTAAGTACCTAAGTCAAGGTGCATAGTGTACAAGGAGGACCAGGGCCAAAACAAGTTCATTATGATCTAAACGGGAAGGTTATAGGTTTCATAGAAAGAAATGATCAATTCAGGCTCAAAATAGGGATCAAGAGATATCATACATATAGGGAAGGTCATTTAGGCAAAAAAAAAGTAACTTAAAAATCAAAATGGCATATGATCCTTTCCTAACCCCCTATCTTTCAACCAAGGTAAGACTAACTGGGCAAGTTCAAGATTCAACACAAACAGGAAACTGAGTAACACCTCACACATACATGGAACACTGGTACATCACAAGCTACTACCCATTCGGTTCATGCAATTGTTAGCAACGATTATCATGTCCCTAGTACTAATGCCATAAAAGATTCACAGTATCCACATATAAATACATATCACATAGTTATAAAATAGACCAACGGAGAGGTGTTTATCAGTCTTAAAAATCAACAAAAATATGTCAACTTCTCTAGCTACTTATTTTTCTCCAGTTAACCACAACACATCACAAAAAAACACAATACGCCTAAATATGCCAGCTCTACTAAGAATAAGACTCCAGGGAAAAGAGGCATGACAACAAAAACCCTAGGAGGACATCACACCCACAAGTAGTGCCACCCTCAACTTAATATCATGCAATGTTCGCAATGCGTCAATCCAAAACAAGAGAGTTAAAAACATACCTGTGGAACCATGGGTGTGAAGATCTGATGCCAATCACACAATATAAATACAAACAACAAACTACCTTATTTTGCCTCCCAAGAAGTGCCTAATTTAGTGTCGCGGCACGACCCAACTCAGCTTTTTCCTCCATCTTGAGGATATGAACTTCACCCCCAACTTAGAGTCCATCTTCTTACCTCGCTTATAGGGAGGTGGTATAAAGATTAAGAAGCCGAGTAATGGATGATGCATGGTAAACAACTCAACTTTAAAGTGAGGTGTGTTTTTGTGTTGCTTATCAAGTGTAAAATAAAGAATATAGGATTCTTGTTCCTTATCTTCACAGTCTTTCACTGTTTTAGATGATTCCACAGACAAGATATCATCTAAACATAATGTGGAAAAATGCCCCGAGTGTGGCCCAACAAATCCTACTTCAAAATTTATACTATCCTCTACACACTCACTTTTATTCATCTTCTTAATATTTTTACTTTGAATTGGGCTAGAATCTTCATAAGAGATTGGCTTGGCTTCTTCTTTTGCCTCTAGTACCATTTCCTCAATCTTGGCATCATCCCTCATGGTTGGCTCGGTTGGTTGGGAAATCTCCAAGGGCTGATCAACATCAAGCTCATCAGCAGTATAGGAATCTTGCTCTTCATTGGCACACTCTTCCATTATTTTAAATGATTCCACAGACAAGATATCATCTAAACATAATGTAGAAAAGTGTTTTGGATGATTGACCTCGATATCCATCTCTTCTATCCTTTCTTTTCCCTCGTTAATTTCCTTAATGTCTTGACGTATGTCACATATGGTATCATTCGTTGTGTCTATACGATCCAACATTAGTTGATGCATAGCTTCAATGTCACTCTTTCCAGTGCAGCATTCTTCCTTTTCTTGACCATAAGACCTGTCATACTCATAAGAAGAACTAGAACTTGGGTTAGCGCAATAGGGGGAGGGGGAATTTGAGCAATCACTCCAATGTCCATATTGACCACCACATAAAAAACAATTATACTCTCGGTAGGATGGAGATGGTGCACACATCTCTCTCCAGGGAGCATATCTGTAATCATGCCAAAAGTGGGGTCCATCACAATATGGACATGAATCATCTAGATAAGAAGTCCAACAATCAAACTCACATTCATTCCATGATTCCATACTAAGAAATAAGCAAAAAAAAGAAAATCTACCTAACACACGAAACAAAGGAAATCACAAATAAATATTTACAAGTTTGAATTCAAGTAAGTAAGGTAAAATTCTAAACCAAGTCAATACGCCAAATTGTTCCCCGGCAACGGCGCCATTTTTTGTAACGCTCAACTTACACTTCAATTTGGTGCAAGGCGGTCGTCGTTAATATATTTACCTAACTTTGGAGTCGGGGTCGAATCCACAGAGAATAATATTAGTGGTGATTAAACTAGTTTGAAATTATAGCTACAAGTTAAATTCAAACAAATGATACAAAGATATAAAATGGGGTTTTAGTATTAATGTTTGTAATCAATATAAATGGAAAACCAGAGTTATGTTCACTGTGGGTTTCGGGAATTGACAGATACTAGGTACTGCTTAAGACTCTTGAAGTAAGTATGAATATCAGAATATCCCTAATGACTATACTATCTGACTTATCTCTCGACCTCACCAGACAATTTATTATCTAATTCTCTCGAACTTAGATAACTTATCTATTTCTAATAGGATGTTATCTCAGGTAGATTAATACAGTTACGACATTAATCATTAAATAGAAGGTTGGTAGCTTCCGAGTCCCTGTTGATAATTCACGTCATCTAGTCTGTTTCTCTGTTCAATTTAATAAACCTAAGGCATAACCTATTGTTTCCAACCAATAGATTTTAAGTTAAAACAACAGAATTTCAAGACGTCCTACTACTCTTTGAACCATTTAAGTACCTAGCAGCATATCAAACCCTAATCCATGGGTCCCATAACTCGGACTAATGGAATTAGCCGCTCATGATTTGATGAACGAAATAAAAAGTTGAATTCATGATAGTATAGATAAACTTACGAATGGATGAAAACAAAAATTGTTTCTTCAATTGAATCACAAGAGAATAATCCACAATAGTTGATAAGTGTTGAAGGGAAAACAAGAAAAATACTTGATAAAAAAAATGAGGCAATGTACGTTCCTCCCCAGTTCAAAAAACAAGATTGAGAGAGATCTCTAAAAAACCCTAAACAAGTCCTTAAATAGTCAACCCTAAATAAGGAAATAAAATTAGAGTTTCAGTTTTCTTTTCGGATTGGACGACGACGATCTTGACGGCGTGTCAGATGTCTGATGACGTGTACGAGATGTCATCAAAGGTTACGGTGAATTGTTATCTGCTGACTATTCAGACGGCAAACCTGATGGCGTGTCAAAATTCTTGACGGCGCGTGACAACTACTGTCACAACTTCACTGGAAATCAGTATTCTCTGCTTCTGGTTGACGGCAATTTTGATGCCATGTCACATATTTGACGGCCCATCCTAAATGTCATCATATTTCATCTCAGTTTCTCAGGTTCTGGCTAAGCTTGACGGCATCTTTGACAGCCTGTCCCATGTATGACGGCGCTTCAGAATTGACGCCAGCTATACTTCAGCTTATTTCCACCAGATTTCAGCTGATTTATTCTTCTTTCCTTTGGTTTCCTCCCCAATCACTTGTATCTGCATTAACACATTAAAAGTAATAAAAAACAACCAAAGTTTCTTAAGACCTTGCAATTATTCAGAGTTAAAAGCTTGAAATATGTTAGCATCGGCTCACACATCAATGTAAAGTTTTCTAGATTTAGACCATGCATTGTGTTGAAAATTGAATAAGCTTTCCATCAATACCAATTTCGCCCAAATTTGATACTCGGTTAAGAAGTTAGGGCTTTTTTTTTTGTTATAGTGCGCCACCTGGGCAGTCACCGCGTCGCGGTGAAGGGTGATTTCCCATTAGTCATTTTTCAGTGGACCTCCGTGATAAGATCGCGTCATCGAGAGGTCCAAATTCTCAATTGTCGATTTCAAGTGGCGCAACGCGATAGATCCGCGTTGCGCCAGAGTGTAAATTCCCACTCGTCCTTTTCCAGTAGATTAATATGATTTCACCGCGTTGCGGTGAAGGTGTAATTACCGTACTCTTGATCTATAAGTCGAATGCTTGTGTCATGACTTTAATCCTAAGAATGTGAAGTTCTTAGCAGGTGAATAATGTTCATAGGAGTCACTTAGAGCCAAGTGGACCTATGAACATTAGATTAGTCCAAAATTTAGCATTTGATTCTACAAGAGTCTAATTTAAACGTGTACAACTTTTTGGCAAAATGACCTTCTGGACCCCTATACTATGTCGGTTTTGTAAGTTGGACACTTCTACTTACATGTTTGTTATCTGGACCCTTGAACCCATTAAAAAGCAATATTTTGCACCCTTTGACCGTTAACCTTGCCTATGTGGCATTGAAATGGTTACTAGAACAAAAAGAGTGTAGCCACTCGCCTAGGGGTGCAAGTGGAGATCAATTTTTGGCCAATTTTACATTAAAATAATTTAAAAATATATTAAAATTAAAAAATAAATAAATAAGGGTCCTTTTTTTCCTCCACATTTTTTAATTTAAAAATATTTTGAAAAATTTAAAAATAAATTAAAAATATTTTTCAAAATTTAAAAATAATTTAAAAATATTTTTAAAAAATAATAATATTTTTTCCCTCCCAACCCCACCCCAGCTCGTCTCCACCTCACACCCTACCTAGCCCCATCCCACCCCACCCCACCCCACCCCCTCACCCCACCTCAACACCCGTCCAGCCGTTTTCCACCCCCACCCCAGCCCATCCCCACCCTAACCAACCTCATCCCACCTCATCCCCAGCCCGTCCACCCCAGCCCTGTCTCCCCCCCCACACCTCACCAGCCCTGTCTAGCCTCTCCCCATCCCACCCCATCCCATACACCCCTCCCAGCCCCATTGTCATCCCACCCCCAGCCACCATACCCCACCCCAACACTCTTCCACCCTCTCCCCCACCACCACCACCTTTACTTTTTATTTTTTGTTTTAATTTTCCCTCAATTCAATTCTTTTCTTTTTTTTCGAATAAAAATTTAAATTTAAATTTTTTTTATGGGGGATTAAAATTTAAATTTGAATTGAAAGTGAGTGATAGTGAATATCGAAAAAAATAGTGAATTTCGCTTGAAAAAAATTAAACCTTTTGTTAATTTTTTTAAAGATATTCAAATTTAAAAATCAAAAATTTATTATGTTTGTATATATGAATTTATAGTTAAAAACTTAAATTAGTTGGAGAAGAATTTTAATTATTTGGAATGAATTTGTTGTTTAATTTGTGAGCAAAAATAAAAATATGATTATTCAAATTTTTCTATAATTATAAATTTTTCTTATTTGATTAAATTAATTTTAATATATAATTTGTTATTTAGCATTTTAAAAATGCCTTGGAATTAAATGTAATACTTTTTTTTTATATTTTTTTCTATTTTTTAATAACGTGGCAGATAACGTGGCAGAATTTTATTTTTATAGTTAAAAATTTAAATTAGTTGGAGAAGAATTTTAATTATTTGGAATTAATTTGATGTTTAATTTGTGAGTAAAAATAAAAACATGATTATTCAATTTTTTCTACAATTATAAATTTTTCTTATTTAATTAAATTAATTTTAATATTTAATTTGTTATTTATCATTTTAAAAATGGCTTGAAATTTAATGTAATACTTTTTTTTAATTATTATTATTTTATTTTTTAATGATGTGGCAGATGAGGCAGACGTAGCAGCTGACGTGGGGAGAGTGTGTTACACTCACCAAAAAAGGGTTTAAAATATTGCTTTTTAGTGGGTTCAAGGGTCCAGATGACAAACATGTAAATAGAAGTATCCAACTTACAAAACCGACATAGTACAAGGGTCTAGAAGGTCATTTTGCCTAACTTTCTATATACGTGGAATTTTTCAGCTCAAGACCTAACAAATTGTAGATAATTGAATTATCTTTCTGATACAAATTTCGCCTTAACCCTATACCCGAGCGAAAAGTTATAACCATTTTTGTGTGAGGCAGTAAGTTGACGCGATGGTACCGCATCGCGGCAAAGAGCAAAATCAGGACACGGGTTATAAATTTTTCTTTAAATGAATGAGGGGCAATTAGGTCTTTTCCCCCCTCAACCTAGGTCGTGATATAACAATGTATAGCCGTCATTGGGGCATTATTTTGCCCACATTATCCTACTTTACACCCAAGAACAAACCCTAATCAATACTCTTCAAGATTCATCCATTCCATCACCTTCTATTCAAGAAAACAATCAAGATTTAAGCTTTCTATTCCAAAAAGTTCAAGAAAATCATTCAAAAACATTCCCAAGAACATTAATTTGATTCATCTTCTTCAAGAAACAACCTTCAAGGACACAAATAGGAATTCAAGTCAAATTTCTTCATCAATTTGAGCAATTAAGGTATGTGGGGTTATGAATAAGGACAATCCTTTCGTGCTTGGGCCGAAAATTATATTTTTCAGAAAATTTCTTATTATTTGATATTAGGGTTCTTACCCAATTATCAATATTTGAATATTATGAATTTACAAGTGATTGAATGTTGAATTGCATGACTATTTTCATCTGTTTAAGCATGTAATGCGATTTTCCAGATTTTTCAATTGAGTTTAAGAATTATATTGTGATTCTTGTTTTTATTATTTTGATATTGTTGAAGTATTTTCAAGAAGCATATTGAGCATGATGATTTGCTATGAATTTACATGAGTTTGAAGCATGGGTTACTAGGCCCTATTTTGAGCATTGATTTTTTGAGAACTTGTGCCTTTAAGCACCCTGAGATTAGCATATTTTCAAATAATTAAATAGTATTTGATCTTCGGATCCTCAATTTAACTATGGAATCCACTTTACAAAATTTCTACAGTTTACAAAATTAAGATCAGTTTTATTTAAAAAATGACTCAGATAAAAGCATTTTTGATTTCGTAATGAACCATTATACTAGATTTTAAAGTAGATTTCCAATAGAATTAGTGTAGCATATTAAAGGGAGTAGTATTTAGCACCGAGCGAGAAGTGTGGAATTAGCACGCCATATCTTCCACAGAACTATGTAGCTAATATAGGTACAGATTATCAGATTATTTCCACTTCTACGTGGATGACAGTTACATATGTGATCACTTAGCTCAGGTTATACTCCTTGGCAAGAGTATGACACCTCTCCCCATCGTGAGGTTTGCCTCATAGGTAAATAAGGCATTGGACTCTATATTAGCTCACATGGTTTATGTTGGTTAGAAGAACCTCCCTACATCTTAATAGTAAAGATTTTTAGAATAGTTTCTAAACGTATTTTCCCCAATAGAAAAGACTATCAGAAAAGAATAATAGAAAAGCTTTTAGAAAACTAAGTGTAAAGGCTCACAAATTTTACTCAGATTATGCTTTAAAGAAAGATAATAGCTTTCAAATTTCAGATTTAGAAGTGAGCTCTTTTTACACTTAGACAGTATAATTTAAAGAAAGAATACTAGAATAGACTTTAGAACTAAACGTTATGACTCACTTGATTTATAAAGTATGATTTTCTCTTGATTATTTCAGATTTCAGTTATCAGATATTCCAACTTATGTGAGTCATTTACATTTAGCATGCACTGTTTTACAAATTATGATGAATGATATTATGTTGTACTTATACATCCACCCCCGCATACTCAGTATATCCTCAAAGTACTGATCCACATATACGTCTATATGCTACATTGTCTCATAATGTACATAAGAATTATAGCATGCTCACCATATTCAGATAGTTTGTAGCTTACAGTCATCAGGTGATGATTCCTTTTGATTCAAGATCTCGAGTCAGTCATACAGTTTGAGAAATATTTTAATTTTCTTTATTCTATCGTAGTGATTTAGGATAGTTGGGGGTCATGTCCCGACTACTTATAATCAATATTAGTAGAGGCTTCATAGACAGTCAGTAGAGTTAATGTATTTGAATCCAGTGTTGTTTTGTAAAAGCAAAGTTGTAGTCATTTTAATTTAGTTTTGTATTGATCATATTTAGAAACGAGTTATCTTTCGCTGATTTCATTTAGATTTATGCATTTTATTTAGTTACTTATGAGTTATGCCACTAAAAAGGTTTGCTTGGGATCACTTGCGGCCCTAAGCACCATGTGACATCTCGGGACCCATTTTAGGGGCATTACAAACTTGGTATCAGAGAACAAGGTTCAAGTGTACTAGGGTGTCTGTGAAGCCGTGTATTGTAGAGTCTTGCCGAACAGTACGGAGACATTTGTACTTTTCTTCGAGAGGCTACAGGGTATTTAAGAAAAAGTTTCTATTTTTTCCTACTCTAGATCGTGCAGTAAAGTTGTTCTCTCAGAATCTCCTATCTATTCGTGTGTTACCCCAAAATTCCTCATCTATGAATTATTATTAAGATAACACGATTAGCAAATTCCAATTTCCTCCCCAGATAATGCTCTCAGATTAACTAGTAGAAGTTTCAGAAGTCACATAAAGGGATTGAGAGGAGCTCTTTAGTGTTTCATAAGTCCGTCAAGTTGAAATTTATGTCCTTATCCTTATGAGTTGTTCAGTTGAGAAAGAATTAGATATGTATTAAGATTGCCCATTAACCCTTTTAATATAGGTAATGCTCATGAAAGGAGATAGTATGAACCTAGACTATTAAATGTAATGTGTATTCGAGGGATATTATGAACTTTAGTGTTGTAATTTATGAATAGTAGAACCATATTATAGTTGGAAGTATGAGTATAGAAGAGTTGTGACAAGAAAAATGGGAATGACAATTGATAGAAAGTATAGAGATAAACTTATGCATATTATCGAGATTTGTTAAGGTGATATATCCTTGTGTATTAGTTTAGTGGAGAGTTAAGAAGGAGTAATTATTTAAGGTGAATTGATGTTTTCTTGAAGTATGAAAGGAGTTATTGATGGTATTTATTAGGTTAGAAAAGTATTGGTTATTTGTGAAAGCATTTGGTGGTTGAGTATTGTTAATTTAGGCTTCCTAAGAGGCTGCAAAAAGGAGTTTAGTTGAAACTTATAGAGCTATGATGGTAATTTAGGTGTATAGAAGGGTAAATAGTAATGATGGGTAGAAGGAGGATGTGTTAATGAATTATAAATAAGATAGGTCATATGATTATGATCAAGTATTGTTGTTATGAAGTTCTAGTAGACTAGTGTTTCTTAATGTTTTATTTTAGAGCTTCCAAGTGGGAATTGTATGTAAGGTGGGTTGTTAAATCATGTTTAGCACTAGACATTACATTTGAACAGTGTATGGTCATCAAGGTGGATGTAATTATTTCTTGATTAGTGTGGCAAGTTGTATGAAAGAAGTTTAATAGGCCTGAACAGTGCATACAAGAGTTCAAGTTCAGTTATTCATAATTACATATAATTTTATAAGAATGATGTTGAGGTGTGGCCAAGGTGATATAAGGATTGAATTATTTTTTTCAAGGGTTATTAAGTGTTTTGTGTGGTTAGTAGTACCCTTGAATTGATAACTATGACTGAGGCTATGTGGTATACGATGTCCTTGTTAATTAACTTATGGATTACAGGTTGATGATGTTGGTATAAGGAAAAATATAAGTAGAGATGTGATATTAGTAGAGTATGAATGAAGTTAGTATGGTTCAACAAGGTTGTGGAGATATCCATGTTAAGTGTTAGAATCTAAGTTGGTGAGTATTTAAATTGTTATATGATGACTTTTGGGGCTATAGAAATCTAAGAGTTGAATCTCAAAAAGAGGTATTAGCATTGGGTGTTACACGTGAAAATGCAGTCCTTCATGGTAAGTTTAATTTTATGTGTATTGATTATACGCCAGACTCTAGAGTAAAGTGATTACAATTTAGATTGGAATTTATTTAGTGGTTCACAGACTTAGAGTGATTGCTTAAAGCTAAGGGCGAGATAATAGAATGAATAACAAAGTCAAACTTGCAGATTCTAGTAGTGATGCCAGTGTAGGGTAGAAAACCAGTAAGGGAGGATGATGCCCGACCCATTCTCATCTTAGTACAAAGTTTTGGTACTTCAGTTATCTCGATATCTACTAATTCCTTACATGTCGTCTCCATGACCACAGTTCATATTTATGTACCTTATAGAAAAAAAATCATGTATACTTCCAGTTCCTAGCATAAGCAGTTCCAGTTCACTCAGTAGTACAAATTATATTCCGTGAAATCATGGATTCCAAACTGAGGTCATGACGATCATGACTCATGTACTCATGCTTTACAATATATTCAGTTCCAGGTACTCATTCTACACTCCTAATGATCATCAAAATTTAGATTATGTCATGGGTGTCCTCAATTTTTATATCCTTAATGAATTCCTACATTTGATACCCTATTCCTCAGGCCTCAGTAAAATGTAAAGTTATACATAGTATCCCTTCATGTTTTAGGTCCTCATGTTCTAACCTTTTGTTACTTTTCCTTAAGTCAAAATAGTTATGATGAACAGTTGTCTATATAGGAGAAAGTAAACATTTCTTGTTGTGGAAAGATGGTTGTATGCTTATTTTAGCTAAGACACTAAGTGTGAAGTAAGATTGAGGCCAAGTATTTGATACATGTCATGGTTAGTTAAAATTTTATGTGTGTCTTCTTAAGAATAGTGCATGAAAGTTGTTCTTGATAGAGGTTTGTAGGATATGAAAAACATGTTTTATAAGTGTTTGTTTTAAAAGTGCATATGTGGTTATGAAGATAGGCTTGAATGTCATGTTTGTATATATATGGATAGATACATTGCACGTTAGTGAGTTCCTAGTAAAATTTTGAATATAGTTGTTGAAGTGGAATGTAAAGTATAAGTTAAGCCGTTTAGCCAGTAATTCATTCTAGCAGCCATACAGAGAAAATTCTATGGTTTTCAATCTTCCCATATAGTCATATCATTCTACGAGGAAATTTGTTCGCTTTATGTACTTTGCGAATTAAACTCAGTTCATGCATCATGCATCAGTTTCAGAATCTAGATGTTCAGTGATGGTTTAACTCGTAAGTTTCCCTTGCATCATCTCAGTCTTTTCCTAGTATTTCAACCAAATCAACATCATTCGGGGCCGAACGATCCCAAGTGGGAGATATTGTAATACCCCAAGTTTTTATGTCATAAACCTATCATATTTTTCTCACGAAATTAGATCCAACCTAAAGTAATGGTTACTCATAAGTTGACTCTCTCATTTCTATCTCAGCCTTATAACCATTCTCATGTCAGTGCATGTATTCAAGAAATCAGCATAGTCATGATATTGCGTTCATATATTATGTTTCAGACTCAGTTAAGAAATCATGTTCCTAGTCATGCATGTTTAGTATAGGATTTCACTTCCTCAGTACTCTCAGTTTAACAAGTCTTATTCGAGGAAGAATGCTCCCCAGATGGACATATTGTAATACCCCATAATTTTCTTAGCCTAATTTTGCTCCTAGAATGTCAAAGGTTGGCTTCAAAAATGAACACCTTCTTATGCATGTGAAATTTTCCAGATTTAGACCTTGAATTATATGGGAAATTGAATAAAATTTCTATCAATATCAATTTTTCCAAAATTCAATACTTGTTTGAGAAGTTAGGGCATTTTTTTGTGTTGACAGTGCGCCACTTGGGCAGTCACCGCGTCGCGGTGAAGGGTGATTTCCCATTTGCATTTTCCAGTGGACCTCCGCGATAAGCTCGCATCATAAAGAGGTAAAAATTACCAATTGATGATTTCCAGTGGCACAACGCGATAGCACCGCGTCGTGCCAGAGTGCAAATTTGCACTCGTCCTTTTCCAGTAGTTTAATGCGATTTTACTGCGTCGCGGTGACGGTGTAATTGTTGTAATCTTGATCCATAATTCGAATGCTTATGTTATGACTTTAATCCTAAGCATGTGAATTTCTTATTAGGTGAATAATGTTCATAGAAGTCACTTAGAGACAAGTGGAGCTAAGAACATTAGATTCGTCCAAAATTTGAAATTTGATTCTACAAGGGTCTACTTTAAATATGTATAACTTTTTATATACGTGGAATTTTTTAGTTCAAGACCCACCAAATTTTAGATAATTAAATTAGCTTTCCAACAATACCAATTTTGAATTAATCCAATACCCGAGAAAAACGTTATAGCCATTTTCGTGTGAGGCAGTAAGTTATCGCGATTGTACCGCGTCGCGGCAAAAAGCAAAATCGGGATATGGGTTATGAATTTTTGCTTTAAATGAATGAGGGGAAATGGGGTCTTTTCCCTCCTCAACCCAGGTCGTAACATAATAATGTATAGCCGGCATTGGGGCATTATTTTGCACCTATTATCCTACTTTACCCTCAAGAACAAACCCTAATCAATTCTCTTCAAGATTCATCCTTTCCATCACCTTCTATTCAAGAAAACAATCAAGAATTAAGATTTCTATTCCAAAAAGTTCAAGAAAATCATTCAAGAACATTCCCAAGAACAACAATTTGATTCATCTTCTTCAAGAAACAACCTTAAGGACACAAATTGGAATTCAAGTCAAATTTCTTCATCAATTTTAGCAATTAAGGTATGTGGGGTTATGAACAAGGACAATCCTTACGTCCTTGTGTCGAAAATTCTATTTTTCAGCAAATTTCTTATTATTTGAAATCAGGGTTCGTAATCAATTATCAGTAGTTGAAGATTATGAATTTACAAGTGATTGAATGTTGAATTGCATAACTATTTTCATATATTTATGCATGCAATGCGATTTTCCATATTTTTCAATTGAGTTTAAGCATGATATTGTGATTCTTGATTTTATTATGTTGATATTGTTGAAGTATTTTCAAGAAGCATATTGAGCATGATTATTTGCTATGAATTTACAAGAGTTTAAAGCATGGGTTACTAAGCCCTATTTTGAGCATTGATATTTTGAGAACTTGTGTCTTTAAGCATCCTGAGATTAGCATATTTTCAGATAATTAAATAGTATTTGATCTATGGATTCTCAGTTTAGCTATGAAATCTACTTTACAGAATTTTTACAGTTTACGAAATTCAGATCAGTTTTATTTACAGAATGACCCAGATAAAAGCATTTTTGGTTTCGTAATGAACCATTATACTAGATTTTAAAGTGGATTTCCAACAGAATGAGCATAGCAGATTAAAGGGAGTAGTATTTAGCACCGAGTGAGAAGTGTGGGATTAGCGTGCCCTATTGTTCACAGAACTATGTAGCCAACGTAGGTACAGATTATCAGATTATTTTCACTTCTACGTGGATGACTGTTACAGATGTGATCACTTAGCTCAGGTTATACTCCTTGGCAAGAGTATGACACCTCTCCCCATCGTAAGGTTTTTCTCATAGGGGAACAAGACGTTGGACTCTATGTTAGCTCACATGGTTTATGTCGGTTAGAAGAACCTCCCTACAACTTAATAGTAAAGTTTTCAGAATAGTTTCTAAAAGTATTTTCCCCTATAGAAAAGACTATCACAAAAGAATAATAGAAAAGCTTTTAGAAAACTAAGTGTAAAGGCTCATAAATTTTACTCAGATTATGCTTTACAGAAATATATTAGCTTCAAATTTCAGCTTTCAGCTT
This sequence comes from Capsicum pubescens, assembly GCA_030864215.1. Classification (NCBI taxonomy): domain Eukaryota; kingdom Viridiplantae; phylum Streptophyta; class Magnoliopsida; order Solanales; family Solanaceae; genus Capsicum; species Capsicum pubescens. The sequence continues at coordinate 139,556,602 of CM061539.1, read as the reverse complement.
TCAGATTCAGAAGTGAGCTATTTTTACACTTAGACAATATGATTTACCGAAAGAATACTAGCACATCTTTAATGACTAAATGTTATGACTCACTAGATTTATAAAGTATGATTTGCTTCTGATTATTTCAGATTACAGTTTTTAGATATTCTAGCTTATGTGAGTCATTTACATTTAGCATGCATTATTTTACAAATTATGATGAATTATATTATGTTTTACTTATGCATCCACCCCCACATACTCAGTACATCCTCAAAGTGTTGATCCATATATACGGCTGTGTGTTACATTATCTTATAATGTAGGTAGGAGTTGTAGCACACACTCCATATTCAAACAGTTTGCAGCTTCCAGTCATCAGGTGATGAGTCCTTTTTATTCAAGGGCTCGATTCAGTCATACAATTTGAGAAATATTTTATTTTTATTTATTCAGTCGTATTGATTTGGGATAGCTGGGGATAATGTCCCGGCTACTTATAGTCAATACTAGTAGGGGCTTCATAGACAGTCAGTAGAGTTAATGTATTTGAATCCAATGTTTTTTTGTAAAAGCAGAGTTGTAGTCACTTTAATTTTGTTTTGTATTGATCAGATTTAGAAAAGCGTTATCTTCCACTGATTTTGTTCAGATTTTTGCATTTTATTTAGTTACTTATGAGTCATGCCCGTAGAAGGGTTATCTTGGGATCACTTGTGGACCTAAGCACCGTGTGACGTCTCGAGACCCATTTTTGGGGAGTTATAATGCTTCAGTTGGCCGAGCAACGAAACAATATTATGACTAAAATCAAATGTATTTCGTCATTACTTTTTCTAAAGTAAGAAACGATAATACAAGCTACGGAATATTTTTATGTTCCAAAGCAAAAACTAAGCAGCTATTGTATATCCAGTTAATGAAGTAAATACAATCCCAAGATCTAATATAAATGGCATTAAAAAAAGCAAACATGACATATCGTCAGAAGTCGCTAAAAAAAAGAGAGCCAGACATAGCAGACATCTAACATCATGGTTCAACCAGAAATATTCATGAGACCGTCTCAAAATCCAGTTGATCTTAAAGACTCTCATAGTTTCTATTTTACACCCAAAAAAATAAAAATTTCTTTATTACTCACTTCTTAAGTATCCCGACCTTAACGGAGAGTAAAAAACACTATGTGTACTTCATGGGAAGCAAACTAGTTTAACAAATCAACTATTTTGACAGATTTATGTAATGATTAACCAAATAGATAATTCGTGACACTAGAATTTGTTCTTTATTAAGTGAATCGTTTATATTCTAAACTATTATGACTGTGGTTTGAACCCATATTATCAACTGACCAAATTTAGTCATCCAAGACAACCACTTCTTTTAGATTTCAAACATTTCTCCATATTAGAAAAGCAAACAAGAACAGGGGCTCAAAAACTAATCAAAATATATTTCGAAACCAACTTAGTCAGTCATTCTAATAAATTCTTTAGGCGAACTTAGAGACAACTTCATCAACGAATCTTTATTCTAAAGAACTTAGATGGGACAACCATAAGTTGAAACAAATTAAAATAAAACAAGATTTATTTGATTTTGCAGAGATTAGATAGAATCACCGCAATAAAGCTGGAAAATCACATAGTGACATAACTCAAAACAGAAGAGAAAGGAGGAGACGAAGGTCTTTTCAAAGGAACTATAACCCTTTTGACGAAAGTTAAACAAATTTTCACCTAGAATTATGAACAAATGATGGGATATTTTAAATAACTCTTACGCTAAGAAAGAGCTGTCCAGCGACATTTGGAGCAGCACATCGATTATTAAACCAAAGTACAAAAGGGCAAAGGAGTAAAAAAAATCAGCAATTTAGCAATGAAAAGGATCAAGTAGCCCTTCTTTTTATATATTGACGTTTACGTTCATGCGCTGGTCATATAGAAGTTATCCTATATGCTGGTTGTTAATACAAATAGATGTTTACATATCATATATGAAAATCCAAAGAAACATGTAACCAGAAATACTATTATTGAAACAATAGTTGCACCTGTCATGTTAAGTTAGAAGTTGAGAACTCATTTTTGTACATGGCTACATGGAGACGAATCGACCGACTAAGACCTTATTCAAATATTCATGCAATAGGCTGCAAGATTCTATGATAGACAGACAACATACTTAAAGTTTTCAGCATTTTAGGAGTTTTTTTTTTCATGCCAAACTGAAGGCTGTCAGTGCCTTGTAAAGGCGCAACCGGATAGGAGGAAGACAAAGCAGCTATTACCAAGTTTAAACGTCCAAACCAACATAAGAATGATCTTACAGTAAGCCACTAAATAGACACAACACTAGGTACCACAAAGACCTATTCACAGCAAATTCCCAAGTTGAAAATAATTTGCAAAGACTCAATCAAGAATGATCACAAACTGTTTTGTTCCATATTTTTATGTTCCTAGACAATCAACTAGAATAGATAATCCCCAAACCAAACACATCTAGTGAATGACAAAGCTAAACTAAGAAACATGTAATTACGGCGGGATAGAATTTACCTTGTGTGGGGAAGCAAACTAGGACTTTATCATTCGAGATCCAAACTCGAACTTGATCTTGGAAAACAAACGATCAAAGAAGCCAGAGTAAGGAAAGTATAATTGAAAATAAAGAAAGAATTCATGAGTGAAAAAGTATATTAGGCCAAAGAAATTTCTCAACTTCTCATACTTGAACCCCTCCCCCTAAAGGGTGAAAATGACCCTAATTTATAGGCAAAAATTGGGTTGCAACGGTTCCTTCAAGAATATTTTTAAAATATTTAAATTTAGGTGAAAAAGTGATGGTTTAGAGTGATAAAGAAAAGAAAGTCACCTTTTCAGAGGAATTTGAAAGATTGAGACTTGATGGAGATTTTGATTTGACTATTTGAGTTCTTCAAGTGAAGTATTTCTTTTGCCCACCGAACTGAAAGAACGAAGGGGATATTAGCTTCTCAATTTCCACACCCCTTTTTCCCAAATGTTTAATCAAACTCTTGGGGTTTTGATAGCTCACATTTGTGAGATTAAAAGAAGAATTGAGAGGATATGGGTGAAAAGATGATGATGGCAAAGGGAGATAGAGATAGAAGAAGAGAGGAGAAGTTGATACCACAAGAATTCACTATTGTCTGATGGTCTGATTGTTGATTGTAGGTTAGAGAAAAGGAGCGACGGTGAAAGGGACAGTCCATTTTGGTTCTATTTGAAGATGGAAAAGAAGAGAAAACATATCTGGTTAGGCATTAGGTATTGGTCTGGGTTGGACATATTTTAGGTTACGCTGATTTTAACTAAGTTTAGGAGGTTTTGGGATGGAAATTAAATAATGAAATTGGCCCAAACGAATAGACAAATCAATCTAATTTTCCTAAATTGATTTTCCTTAACTAATTAACGATGCTTATTTTGTTTAACTATTTTTTTCAAAATTCTACCTGTGTGTGTGTGTTTATATATATATATATATATATATATATATATATATATATATATTTCCAAATATGTGAACATGTTATAATTAAAATACATTTAGCTATAATTCGGAAGTAAATAAATAAAATAACAGAAAGTGAATTTGCATAATATAGAAGAAATTATGTTAACACGCTACATATATTTAATTATTCATTCATTCATTTATTTTTTGAAAAATAAGTGGTGGAATGATAATTTAGAATTCATTTATTTTTTTTGAGTAAATTTACAAGACGTGATATTAGTATTTCAATAGTAAGGATATGAAAGAAAGAAAAGAAAATATCATTTTCAAACTGTTAATGTTAAAAATAAGAAAGTATATTATGCAAAAAATATTCAAAAATCCTGAGCAACGATAAATTAGTTTTATGAAAAAAAAAGAACCAAAATTGGGTGTCAACAACGGTTGTCACCTTCTGACTTCTGCTGAGCGAAACTTAAACTACCTGTTGTTTTGTATCTCTTTCTCATTAGTATTATCTTCCTCAATCTGTTGAGCATGAACCATTAACCTAGACAAGTCCATCTCATTAATCAGTATTGCGGTCCTACATTCCTTGACCACACTGTCAGATACACCAGACATAAACTTGCTCATCTTAGACCTGCTATCAGCTACCACATGAGGAGAATACCTGGCCAACTGAGTAAACTTGAGGGAATACTCTTTCAAACTCATGTTTCCCTTCTTTAGGTTAATAAACTCTAACACCTTAGCCTCTCTCAAATCTAACGGAAAAAACCTATCTAAGAAGGCAGTAGTAAACTCTTCCCCATTCTATAGGCACTGCATCTGCGCATCTATCTACCTTCCACTACTTAAAACATGTATGAACTACATCTTGCAACTGATAGGAAGCTAACTCAGCACTCTCACTAGCAGTTTACCCCATAATGTTTGTTACCTTCTGCACCATTTCAAGGAATTCCTGTGGATCCTCCTCAGACTTAGACCCTAAAAATAAAGGAGGTTTCATTCAGGTGAAGTCTTCAATTCTAGATGAAGCAGTATTGGCCACTGGGTTGTCTTGAAAAGCAGTTGGTCGAACATTTTGAGCTGCCACAGAATGGGTTAGAGTAGTGAATATTGCTCTAAATTCTGCGTGAGAAACATGCTCTTTTAGGGGATCTTCCTGAATGGGCAAAGGTGCTGGTTGGTTCCCAGTTCTTCTTCCATTTATCATTCTGGGAGTCATGTTCCACTAATGGAAGGAAAATTTGGATTAGACAGAGAGATTAACTTGAGCTCATGCTCACTCACACGATATTAACACTGAAATAAGGGAACTTTTCCTAAAACGCCTCATAGCCTCTTGCCCATAAGTGTGGCACGCTACACACCCAAGCATAAGACTTACCTCACATATCTTTCAGACTCCCTAGGATAATTTACAACCTTAGGCTCTGATACCAAGTTTGTAATGACTGAGACTACACCCTGGGCGTCACACGATGCTTACGACCCCGAGGGACTACAAGCTAACCCATGACTGGTATCTGCTTTGAATACTGAATAATAATCATCAAACATATATGGAAGTAGAAACTTAAAAATCCATAATATTCATAAAATGAAATCAATACTGAGTACAACTATGGAATAACTGCTAAATGAAAGTGTCTGAAAGCCTCTAAACATCGGGAATAAAAGAGTTGTTAGGATACGCCCTAACTAACTCCAACCACTATCTGAAAAATAACTAAAGTACTAAAATAATGCAACGACTAAATAAATATCACATTCTCAATGGATGAGGACTCACTACTATAGTTGTGGTTGATCGACTGATCTGGCTAAGTACGGTCAGGAACGCAAATGTTCGAACCTATGATATGAAACATCATAGCACAGAGAGAGTTTGTGTCAGTAATTTGAATGTACTGGTATGCTAGGTGAGGTTAGACTAATATGCATGGGTTTTTGTACATGAGTAATAATAACTAAATATCATGAAGTAACTGGATTAGAGTAAATATAAGACTGATACTAATGCAAATACTAAACACACCATACCAAGAATATATCATTTGTCTGAATTAGACTGAAACTAAAGTACTGAGTTTTGGTAACTGTAAGTCATAATTGTGTAGAACTGAACTGAGTTCTGTACTAAATACTGAGTACTGAGTAGTACTGAATACTAAATACTAAATACTGAATACTAAATACTAAATACTGAATACTGAATACTGAATACTGAAACTATGAGAGTTATCATCTAATAAACATACCCCGATTATAGACTAATTTGGGGTCCAACCTGTAACCCCAGTTGGAAAATGGTAGCACCGTGCCATAGGTTACTAACACTAGCTGGGTTAATCCTAATTTGGTAGGAAGACTCATAAGATGTATATGGTTACGTCACCCCTAGTCTGACAAAAAGATGATTTACCCTTTGCTGGCTAAGTAGTTATGTAACTTAGGGATTGATACTTAGGGTCAAACCCTATGCTAGCAGGAATGCCCCCATCCCTGGTTTTTCTCACTGTTGAATCCTACTCCTAACTAATACGACACTAATCATTAGACTGTACTAAGCTTGACTAAACTCATGCTGATTCAGTTAACTAATTGAATGCTATTGTTCAAGATAATACATGATTATTTTATTACATCTGGAAACTAAGTAATTCACTAATTTTGGGTATACGATACCCCCAGGAATCGATAGCATAAATAATGGAACCATATCACAACTCTAAGAGCATTACAATTAGGACATTATGCATAATTCATTCACATAGATACTTTGTCAAACACTTGGGGAGCATGAATCTTGTACATGAGAAAGAATAACATGGGGATATCATGGATGCAACATTCAACTCACAATTCATGGGTTGTGACATGAGGAGTACATAAATCAACACACATGCTAGTTTATTAATATGAAATTCATAATCTTCCTAGTTTGAAACCCATACAATAACACATCCATGAACACAATTCAATTTTAGAATGTAAATCATAATTTAAGTTTTCAAAAAGGATTCTTGAACTCTAAGGGTGGAATGAACCCAAGGATAAACACATAAACATACCTTGATTTTTGAATTTGTGAGAATTGATGGTGAATTCTTGAGACTTAGACTTGAGTTTGATGAACCTAGGGTTTTGTTCATGAGAGGTTTTGAGTGAAAATATCAACTTGGTGGGAAAATGCTTTTTGGGACTCAAATCCCGTGTTTTGGACCACTTAGGTGAAGGTAAAAGGCCTTTTTGCCCTTAAAATGTGGAACAAAACTGCTAAAAATACACGGGTCGGACTGGCCAAGGCGCTGTGAGCTATGAAGCGCTGCTCTGGGCAAGGTGTTGCGGGCTCCATCGTGAGCACCCCTAGCACCAGACTAGGCAGGGCGCCACTCGCTAATTGCCCTGAGCTGCTATTTTTCAAACACGCCCTTATGCTTGTTTGAAAATTCCAAAAGTCATCGGAGATGTACTACTAAATTCCTCGATCATGAATCAACTTAGAAACTAACTTTCCGATGTTATGAAGGTCGAGAATAAATTCATCAAAGTTGAGGAATTTATAAATGACTAAGTCCTAACACTTAGTAAAATATTCTAAGTCCTGGACCCTTCCTACTTGCAAGAATGAGCTGAAACAAACCTAGGATCTTACGGGGTTTTACAGGTTCTGGAATCAAAATCTAAACAAACCCAATCCTCATCCAAAAAATATAAAAATTCCTCGAGAAATTCTCCTTGAATATGAATTAACTCAAAAATTAACATCTCGGGTTCGGGAAGACTTGTTTAAATATCCTTGAAGTTGAGAGGCCAAAAAAATGACTAGTAACCTATGACTTAGTGAAATTTGTAGGCATTAAACCTCTTATGGATGCAACAAGGAGATGGACTAAGCTTATTATATTATGGGGTATTACACACGTGTCCTCTTGTTATTATCTATCACTATCAGTTTGAGTCCAGTGTATGGCCTATCATTACTACCCATTGGTGTTGGTTCAAGTTTGGCGCACATCTTGATGTCTATCATGCTTTCTTTTGATTGTCTCACTTATGGATTATTTGCATTTATTTTCTTTAATTACTACTTGTGTGTCCCACCGGCTTATGAGGGTACGGTTGGGTTAATTATCTGCTTCAGTGTACCTAGAGGGCTTATGGGGGCCTAGTTAGGTTATGTTTTTTTTGTAATTACTGCATTATTTATTTTCTATATATCTTACATTTATTCCTTTATCGAAATGACGTAGCTTTGTAGTTGTTTACTTTTCTGTCCATGTTTACTATTGACTTTGATTACATCATTGCATTATTGTTATACGTTTTGCGTATTTAGCTCAGTTGACTGATGATGCCTACTAAGTACCAATTGCTCTGGTACTCATACTACACTTCTGTATTTTTTCCCTGATGCAAATCCGAGTAGTAGTAGCCGACATTGATGTGATTCCTACCTTCCAGTATTGATTCAGAGTAGGGTGAGCTTACTGTCATCCATGAATGAACTAGAGCCTTACAAAATATAGAAGCTCACTACTTCAATCCGAAAGCTGATCCCAACGACGAACACTAAGCAGGAGGAGTAGAATGATTGGTTCTTGCATCGCATAGGGATACAACCTCCCAAAGATGGGTTAGTGGGTGAATGCTAGCAAGAAACTCAAGATAAAGATAAAATAATATTGTAAGACCCCGTAAAATCCTAAAGCTCAATTCAGTCCTTTAAGCTTGTCAAGCGGTCCCAGACTTAGAAAATTCTAGCTAGGTTCCCAGACTTAGCCTATTATTGTCCTTCAAAAGTTGGCAATCTTATTTCGCCACCTTAACATCCTATAATGATCTGTATTTTTATTAATTCATGATCAGGAAGGTCAATAGGTGTTCTCAGACAAGTTTCGGATTTTTTGGAACACGTTTAGATCATTTTCGGAGTCCCAAAATAGTAGACCAACGTGATCATGGCGCACCACATCGCCAATTGTGTTGGTCAACATTTGTGCAGGTTGCCAGAGCCAAAACTTCTGAAGCTCGACGCAATCATGGTGTGACGCATCGAGTATTTCATCGCAGTCATAAACGTGCCGCGTCACTTTTAGCGTCGGCACCCAATTTTTAGTCATTAAATGACCGCGTCCTCAAGGGAAAAAGGATCAATTTCCCTCACCTATATAATTCTAAAACATGGGATTAAGCCCCAATTCAACCTAAATATACTTATCTCTCTCAAAATCCATTAAGAACAAGCTTAGGGTTTTTAACTGAGGATCCAATTTCCATAATTTCACCATTTGTTTTCAAGAATCTTCCACCCAAGGTATACATAGTGTTGATTTATGTATTTCTTTCATCCATAAAGCTCAAGAACCCTATTTCAAATTATAAATAACGATGTTTATGTTGTGGGCTGTTTTATAACCATGTTTATCTTGTTGTATGGTTCCTAAGTTGGAATCTTTACGTGTTTTTCATGAAACTACGTTAGCATGGAAGTTGAAATCCATGAATTGAGTTGTTTATGATGTGTAATTTGATGATTACACCTATGCCCTAAATTGTGCATGTATGGTTTTTGATAAAATTCCTAAGAGGATAGAAATTGTGTATTATAGCTCAATTGTGACCCATATGATAAATGTATGTATTACCCTTATGTTTAAATAACTCCCATGCTATTGTGGTACTATGTAGATGTTTGTTGGAATGCTCATGATGTTAGAGTATGAAATTATGACATTGATTATATGCATTCCTACCATGTACAAGATTATGATAACCATGTACTTCAAGAAATCCCCAACTTATAGTATTATATATTGTTGGTCACGTATTTAAGAATGTCATGCCTTGTCAGTTTCCTTCTATCAAGTCTTGGGGGTACTTGTACCCGATAATATAGCTGTGTGCCTAGAGCCAGTGTCATGTTTTCAAGATACTCTCATTCAAACCATGATCCATAGAACTCAGTCAGTCATGTAACTCAAGAAAACTCAGTAAACTCAGTAATTTTAGAAACCTCAGAAAGCTCAGTAATTCAGTAATTCAGTAATCTCAGTAGTATTCCGTTAGTCAATGGAACTCAATGAACTCGATCCATTTTAGTTCAAATAATCATGTTCAGTGTCTATTCAGATGGGAGTAGGATTTAGCACTGAGTGAACCCAAGGATGGGAGCTCACCTACCAGTTGAGGGTGTAATACTTTGAAGCAATCCTTGCATTCCAAAACTATGTAGCCAGCGTAGATTGAGACATCAACCTGCCAGTCGAGGGTTGATAAGGTGGATTAACCTGTCAGACGAGGGTCCCACCATTCTTATTAGAGTACCTACCAGATGAGGGTCACTCACAACTTTTCCTTACCAGTGGCGCTGTATTGACACCCTTTCAATTAGGGTTACAAATTAGACCCCAAATTAGCTATATTGCTTTATTTGGGGCATATCGGTTAGATGACTACTTCCTACAGTAACAGTTTCAGTCTCAGTCTCAGTAATAGAACTCAGATAGTTCTACCGAACTCAGGAATATCAGATACAGTCGCTTAACTGAGTACGAAACTCAGCTAGTTCCATCAAAACTTAGACTGTCAGACACAGTCACTCAGTATAAGTTATATCAGTTATAACTAACTCATGTTATCAACATTCAGACTCAGTAGTTAGTATTATCACGAATTTAGTTACAGTCACTTATTCATGCATGTATTCTCACATTCATGTTATACAGTCAGTTAGCATTGTTTATGCATTTGAACCCTTTACATTTAACCTACCTCACTTTCATACCAGTGCATTCAATTGTACTAATGCATTTGTGCTATGGTGTTTTATACCATAGGTTCGGAAGTACGAGCTCCAGAGCATCCTTAGTAGATCAGACGTTCAGTAGCCAGAATAGCAGTGAGTCTTCATCATTCGAGGATAGCATAATTATTTTATTACTTTATTATTTCAATAGTTCAGAGTTAGTTGGGGACATGTCCCATCAACTCCATAGTTTTTAGATAGTTTAGAGGCTTCCAGACTACAGTATGTTCAGATAGTTCATTTCAGTTTTTATTTTGGTATTGATTACCGTACTTTCAGATGTTATGTTTTATCGATTATTTGAACCTTATGGCCTCTCAGCCTTTAGTTTTGCATTTATACAATATATTATGTCATTTTCAAGTACAGATATCAGTCATGGATTATCTTGTGGCCTTTTGAGGTCATGAGCACCGTTTAGCATTTCAGGTACCAGATTCGGGGTGTTACAATCTTGGTATCCGAGCCTAAGGTTCTATACTATCGTAGGGAGTCTGAAAGTTGCATCTAGTAGAGTCTTGTACATGGGTGAGTTGCGTTCCACATTTATGTGCAGGAGGCTATAAGATATTTTAGGAACAGTTTCCCTACTTTCAGTATTCATATCATGCCAGTGAGCATAGTCTCAAGTTAATCTCTCAGTCGAATCCTTTTCTCTTCCATTTATAGAATATGTCTCCCAAGAAGAGAACTATAAATCAGTCAGACCTTCAACCCAAAGATCCTTTGGGCGAACATGTCTCTTATGCAGAGTTCAGAGTTGCATTCACTACTCTAGCTCAGTCAGTTGCTTCTCAGAATGAACGAACAACTGTTGTTTCAGCCAACCCAGTGGCCAATTCAGCAGCAGCCAGGATTCGGGACTTCACCCGAATGAATCCTCCATTCTTTTTTTGGTCTAAGTTAGAAGAGGATCCTCAGGAATTCCTTGACCAATTTTAGAAAGTTACGGACATCATGGGGGTTACTTCTAGTGAGAGTGCTGAGCTAGCTGCATATCAGTTACGAACGTTGCTCACACTTGGTTCAAATAGTGGAAGTCAGAGAGGTCAGTTGAGGTAGGATCCATAAAGTGGGAGGAGTTTGTCACCGCATTCTTAGATAGATTATTTCCCCTAGATATGAGAGAAGCTAAGGTGTTAGAATTTATCAACCTCAGGTAGGGAAATATAATGGTGAGAGAGTATTCTCTTAAGTTTACTCAATTAGCCAGATATGCTCCTCATGTGGTTGCAGATAGCAGGGCCAAAATGAGTAATTTTATTTCTAGGGTGAACGATAGTATGGTCAATGAGTACAGATCAAAGATGTTGAATAGTGACATAAACGTAGCCAGGCTTATAACCCATGCTCAGCAGATAGAAAAGTAAAAGATTAAGATGAGAAATAAGCAGAATAAGAGAGCAAGGACAGGTAGTTTCAACTTTTCTCAGCCTAATTCAGTGGGAGGAAACCGTTCTCAGTTTCGTCCTAAGTCATTAGTTCCAGATCTTTCTTCATCTAGTGCTCCAGTGCCGAAATTTAGGGACGACAGCAGAGATAGGGCCCCAGGCTCTAAGTCTCAGGGTAGTGTTATTAGTTCTCGAACTAATTCTCTTTGTCAGACTTATGGCAAATACCATCAGGGTATTTGCAGAGCTGGCAGCGATATTTGTTTTGGATGTGGCAAGACAGGTCAAAGAGTCAGAGATTTCCCTCAAATAGGTTCCCAGAGTCAGTAGAACCGTTCCTCAGCTCAGACCGGTCGCCCAAATCAGCAGGGTGCCACTTCCAGTGCTACTAGTGGGAAACGCCCAAATACACTTTATTCTCTCCAGTATGAGAAAGATCAAGAAAATTCTCCTAATGTGGTTACTAGTATGTTACAGATTTTTCACTTGCATGTTTATGATTTCCTAGATCCAGGAGCCTCTTTGTCCTTTGTTACTCCTTATATAGTAATTGATTTCAGAGTCATCCCTAAAATTTAACTAGAGCCCTTTTCAGTCTCTACCCTAGTGGGTAAAACCATCATAGCCCGGTGGGTATACAAGAATTTCCCGATTAAGATATCTCAGAAAATCACTTCAGCAGACTTAGTCGAGTTAGAGATAACCAATTTTGATGTCATTCTTGGCATGGATTGTCTTCATTCCTGCTATGCCACTGCTGACTGCAAAAATAGAGTTGTCCAGTTTTAATTTCCAAATGAACCTATCCTAGAATAGAGGGGTAGTACTTCAACTTTCCGAGGCCAGCTTATTTCCTACCTTCAGGCAAGGAAAATGATATATAAAGGATGTGTCTATCATCTTGTTCGAGTTAAAGACACTAATTATGAAATTCCCATTCTTGAATTAGTCCCAGTTGTGAATGAATATTCAGATGTCTTTCCTGAAGATCTTCCAAGAATTCCTCTCGAAAGGGAAATAGACTTTGGCATTGATATTCTTCCAGATACTCAGCCTATATCTATTCCTCCATATTTAATGGCACCAGTAGAACTTAGAGAATTTAAAGAGCAGTTGAAGGATCTCTTAGATTAGGGATTAATCAAACCAGTGTTTTCCCGTGGGGTGCACCAGTCTTATTCATGCGAAAGAAAGATAGTTCTCTCAGAATGTGCATTGATTACCTTCAACTCAATAAAGTCACGATCAAGAACAAGTATCCACTTCCTAGAATCAATAACTTGTTTGACCAGCTTCAAGGTGCCAACTATTTCTCTAAGATAGACCTTAAATCGTGTTATCATCAGCTTAGAGTCAGGGAATATGACATTCTAAAAAAAACATTCCAAACTTGGTATGGTCATTTTGAATTCGTAGTCATGTCTTTGGTCTTACCAATGAACCAACAGCTTTCATGGACTTGATGAACCGGGTGTTCAAGCAGTACTTGGACATGTTCGTCATAGTTTTCATAAATGACATCCTTGTCTATTCCCGTAGTGAGTGAGCATGATCATGCAGACCATCTTAGAACAGTGCTTCAGACTCTCAAAAATCATCAATTGTTTGCTAAATTTAGTAAGTGCAAATTTTGGCTAAGGTCAGTAGCACTCCTTGGCTATATAATTTCTGGTAATAGTATTAGAGTAGATCCTAAAAAGACCAAGGCAGCAAGAAACTATCCCAGACTTGTCTCTCCATCAGATATCAGGAGTTTCTTGGGTTTAGCTGGCTATTAAAAATGGTTTGTTGAGGGATTCTCTTCTATTAAATCCCCTATGTACAGATTGACTCAGAAGAAAGTCAAGTTTCAGTGGTCAAATCCTTGCGAGAAGAGTTTTCAGGAGTTGAAGACTCAACTCACCTCAGCTCTAATTTTGTCTCTTCCAAATGGTTCAAATATGTTCGTAGTGTATTGTGATGCATCTAGAGTAAGTTTGGGTTGTATCCTCATGAAGCATGGTAAGTTCATACCCTACGCCTCTAGACAGCTTAAACCCCATGAGAAGAATTATCCAACTCATGATCTTGAGTTAGCAGCCGTAGTATTTACCTTACAGATTTAGAGGCATTACTTGTACGATGTTCATGTATATGTGTTCACAGATCATAAAATCCTTTAGTACATATTCTCTTAGAAAGATCTTAACCTTCATCAGAGAAGGTGGTAAGAGCTCTTGAAAGACTACGACATAAGTGTCCTTTATCATTCGGGCAAGGCCAATGTAGTGGCCAATGCTCTCAGTAGACTATCTATGGGTAGTATTGCTCATGTTGAGGACAGTAAGAAGAAGCTAGCTCAGGAAGTCCATCATCTTTCCAGACTAGGTGTTTGCTTAGTCGATACATAAGAGTGTGATATATGGGTGCAGAGTAGTTCAGAATCATCTCTAGTTTTTTAGGTGAAAGAAAAGCAAGGTAGAGATTCAAGTCTAGTCAGGTTGAAAGAGTCATTCATGAATTAGAAAGTAGAGGTTTTCTCCCAAGGGAAAGATGGTGTATTGCATTGTCAGAGTCATCTGTGTGTTCTTAGTGTAGATAACTTAAGGCAACAAATTCTTGCAGAAGCACATAGGGAACGTTACTCTATTCATCCAGGGGCCACAAAGATGTACCGCGACTTGCGAGAGATCTATTGGTGGAGTGGAATGAAGAGAGATATTGCAGAGTTTATGGATAAGTGCTCTACATGTCAACAAGTTAAGATAGATCATCAGAAGCCTAGTGGGTCCATGCAGGAGTTCAGTATTCCTACTTGGAAGTGAGAAGAAGTGAACATGGACTTTGTGATGGGTTTTCCTCGTACTCGTCATCAGAATTATTCAGTTTGGGTCATTGTAGACAGGAAAACCAAATCAGCTTATTTTCTTCCAGTCCATACCTCCTATTAAGCCGAGGATTACTCCAAACTCTATATCAGGGAGTTGGTCAGATTACACGGTGTTCTGTTGTCTATTATGTTAGACAGAGGTACCCAGTTCACCTTTTATTTCTAGAAAGTGTTCCAAAAGAGTCTTGGTACCCAAGTTTATCTCAGTACAGACTTTCATCCTCAGATAGATTGTCAAGAAGAAAGGACCATTCAGACTTTAGAAGATATTCTAAGGGCGTGTGCAATTGATTTCAAGGATAGTTGGGATGACCACTTGCCTTTGATTGAGTTTGCATACAACAACAGCTATCATTCCAGCATTTGGATGGCTCCATTCAAAGCTCTCTATTATAGGAGGTGAATATCTCCCGTCTGTTGGTTCGAAGTTAGTAAGGCCTCAGTCATAGGTCCTGACTTAGTATTCGATGCCTTAGAAAAAGTCTAATTGATCAGAAAAAGACTCCGGACTGCTCAAAGCCGACAGAAGTCTTATGCAGAACATATGTGCGTAAAAAAAATCTCAAGTTTGAGATTGGTGACTATGTCTATATAAAGATCTCTCCCATGAAGGGAGTAAAGATATTTGGAAAGAAGGAAAAGCTCAGTCCCTGATATGTCGGTCCCATCAAAATTCTCAGTCGCTTCGGTAAAGTAGCTTATGAGCTCGAGTTACCTTCAGATCTAGCCTCAGTTCATCCAGTTTTTCATGTCTCTTTGCTCAAGAAGTGCATAGGTGACCCAACAGTTGTAGTCCTATTCAGAGCATAGATGTTCAGAATAACCTCTCTTATGAGGATATTCCAGTCGAAATCCTTGACTATCAGACTCGTAGATTGAGGAACAAAGAAGTCCCTCTAGTCAAAGTTCTTTGGAGGAATCAATCCATTGAGGGAGCTACTTGGGAAGCAGAAGAAGACATACATACCAAGTATCCTCACCTCTTCTCCGCTAACTCAAACTCAGCCCAAGGTAACAGTTCTCTTTAATCTTTAAGTTTCATGTTCAGATTTCAGCCACAACTTGGTATCCAATTCACGATCAGAATTCCATTATAAACTCGGTATCGATTACCATTGCATATTTATTCATGTATTCATGTATCAGTTCAGTCATACAATCATGCATCAGAAATGAATTCTCATTGTGAGAAACTCAGTTCATCAGAATACTTAGTCATGTATTCATGAATCAGTTACACATGCATCAGATATGCATGCTCAATATTATGTATTAAGTTATCGGTCATGGAATCATGTTTCAGTAGATACGTCAGTTTATATTTTCTCACCTCTCAGCCGGTCTCAATCAAGGATGAATATTCTCAAAGGGGAGATATTGTAAGACCCCATAAAATCCTAAAGCTCAATTCAGTCCTTTAAGCTTGTCAAAGGGTCCCAGACCTAGAAAATCTTAGCTAGGTTCCCAAACTTAGCCTATTATTGGCCTTCGAAAGTTGGAAATCTTATTTTTCCACCTTAACGTCCTTTAATGGTCCGTATTTTTATTAATTCATGATCATAAAGGTCAATAGGTATGTAACGCCCTGATTTTCTGAACCAAAATGCTACACGGTGCTCGTGACCCCAAAGGACCACAAGCTAACCCATGACTGATATTTATACCTGTACACTGCATAATATAACATGAAAATATGGAAACATATACTTAATGTCTATAAGGTTAAAATCTAAATAAAAACATCTGATAAGAATAATGTTTAAAAATGGTAAAACAATACAAAAAAAATCTGAAATAACTGTCTGATATGTTGTAGTCTAGAAAGCCTCTAACTGTCTGAATAAGGAGTTGATGGGACATGTCCCTAATTAACTCCATCTAGAAACTGAACTAAAATAGCAAATAAAGAAATAATCATATCGTCCTCGAATGAAAAGGACTCACTGCAAACTCTTAATACTGGAGTACGACTGCGGATCTGGAGCTCGTGCCTCTGAACCTGTGGTGTAACATAAGAGAAAGAACCATAGCGCAAATGCGTCAGTACATCTGAATGTACTGAGCATACGAGTGAGGTAAGCTAAATGCAAAGGGTTATATGCATGAACAATATTGATTGATAAGAACGTTAGAATACAAACATACGTAACTGTAACTCAACTCGTGGAGATGCTGACAACTAATCCTGAATACTGATAACGCCCAAACTACAGCTCTCGTAAGAGTGCAAGCGGTCGCTGTCAAATATAGAACCCAACTGGGTTGGGTGTCGAATCCCACAGGGAATACTTGGTCACTAAGTGTTGCAATTATTAGTAGACTGTTGATCAAAAATTCCACGGAAAAGGGGGAATTGGATTGTGGCGAGAATTAATGCTATCAAAGTAACAACAGAATGCTTTGTTTAGTGAGATTTAATCACAGAGAAAAATAAGTTAGGGTTATGTCTACCTTATGAGTTCTACGTATCTATTAACTATGAGTAATGCGAAATTCAGACATGCATGCACTTATAGAGATTCGTATTCTAATGGTAAATCCTAGTGTTTCTCAACCATCAAGGATTATTTCACTTTAACTCTCTCGAGCTTAAAGCGTATAACTAACGGTACGAACTCTCCAAGAGGTTAACCCAGTTACGGCACTAACGTGTAAATAGGGGTTGGTAGCCCTATTTCCTTGTCACACTCTCTTTTCCAAACATGTAACTTTTCTCTCGAACAAGTTAATGCTATAATGACCTATTCTCTATGTTTGCAACCACGAGAATTAAATTAAAATGAAGAGAGTAATGATATAAGTAGAATACACATCAAGAATTCACAAACTCATAGTAATAGATAGAGTCTCATAAGGCTTCCATAACCCTAACAGAGAAGTTTAGCTACTCATGATTACAACGGAGATCACAATAGATATAATCATCATACCACAACCTAGAATAAACTTGGCGATGGAGATGGTTTAGGCGTCAACTAGGGTTTGACGTTTTCCCTTCTCCGTTGCTCACAAGAGTCGTGCTTTCTCTGTCAGAAAGTAACGTGAATAATCCAAAAGTGGCGTCTCAATTCTGAAAAACAATAATGAATGAATCAATGCATGAATGAATGCTGAAAAATTCAGCAAATAAGGTTTTTATAACATCCTTGTCCTAGTCCTATTAAGTTACTGCTGCACCCCTAAGTATTTAGAAATACTGCTTTTGCCCGGGACAATTTCTCCATGCGTCACATTTAGTCCATACGCTTCCAAAAGCTGCCTACCCTCTTCTATGAAGTTTTCCTTTGCTGCCCAAAGGTCCACAAAGTGCTGAAATCTTCATCATTAATACCTGAAAACATGCTAATCACATAGGTTAGCTCACTTACGGGAAAATGGCCTAAAAGTGCAGGAATTATATATTTTATCCTCAAAACTTAGCTATAACATGGGAAAATTATGGTGTTTAGGCGTGTAAATACACCCAACATCAACACCCCACACTTAAAGCTTTGTTCGTCCTCGAACAAAATATTACGTCTATGCAAACATCTAACTAGGATTTCACAGCAGTAACACAAAATGTTCAACAAGACATGCACGACAATTATTAACAAAGAGTAGTTTTCTGGATCACTACTAGAAACCATTCAACCTCCAACATAGACTCGTGATGATGTCTAATTCGTAACCACAAGTTAAGGCACCAAGAATCATACAAAACTACCCAAAACTCATCAACCATGTGTGTCTCACACAAGATATCACCCATAATCACTCACAAGTTTTGCATTTTTCGGAACATGGGTATAAGATTCTCCTTACTCTCACTCTCACAACGAATTCATATGTTGCAAATGATGACCATAGGCTTGCCCTTAGTGTAATGCTCTACTAATATCAGAATGCTAAGCTTAGGATCAAATAGGTCTTTACAGGTTGTAATGTAGGCTATGGGACAGGTAGGACTATTTTGGCCAGAAATAGTGACTATGTTCCCTAAGCGCTTTAATACACTACGTTATGTTATTAACACTCTTTTTTAAACAACCCCTCTACATTCCTTTCATCTACCACCCCTTCTCACCTATTTTGTTATTCAATTATAAACACAACTATCTTTTTATTTTTCTATTTCTTTTTCATTCTTTTTTTTCTTTTCTTTTCTCTTTTTTTTTTATAAAACACCTCTATGATAGCCACTCCTTTTCACAACAATTTCAAGTACCAATACACTCTGAGGCATCACTCTCACCCAATTTCCTCTTATTTTATCACATGACTCTATAATTTAAAGCGCTTAGGAATTTGGATCAAATTATGGTCTTGAAAAAAAAATGGATTAGGCTACATATGAGGCTTGCCAAAGAAAATAGCTAAAGGCTCAAAGGGGGTTCACTAGGATAATGTACAAAGGTAGGTAAAAAGAAGGTAAACAATAACAGGCTGCCAAAGAAATTCCTAAATCATCTCCTAAACTCACACTCTTTATTTCACTTTACACAAACACCAGGCAAGTTCTAGCATCAGTCACAACACAGAATATACTATAACCTCACACACACAAGGCACATGGTCAACTTTATTGGGAGCAGTATAGACTCTTGACCCAACAGGTGAATGAATTGAACCACACAATTATCACACAGTGAGTCACACTTAGAGCCTAAATGTCTCAATAGTAATGATTTAGCACAAACTCTTGTTATAATACCATGCCGTCTATCAGAACAATTTCATGCAAAATCTAAAAAAAAATTAAAAATATTATGACTAATTAGCAAAAACAAGAATAAATGTAGGCAAAGAAATACAATAAAGCAAACATATACCCGCACCCCACACTTAGACGGGACACACTGCCCTCAGTGGAAATAAATAAGGAAAACCTGATTAGTCGAACTCCTCTTCTATGTCTGGGGTCATGCCCCCTGCATCGGAATTCTCATTAGAATCGTCATCATCAGGTTTCTTCCCATTTTCTGACCTTTCTTGCCCTTTCTGTGAGGTGGACACTTTTTCTTTTCCTTGTCGTCCTTTTGGGGCCATTCTACCTTGTCCGTTGCCTAGATTCGCATAGGCAATGCCTAACCGATAGCCTTTGCTCCTTCATTCCTAACTTACCACCTTTAACATGGCTCACTTTTAAATCAAAATTTTGGAATTAATCCTCTCCTTTGTACATCTTGCACCTACACTTAATCAAAAATAACAAAAATGATTAGAAGGATGGGTTGCCTCCCATCAAGAGCCTTAGTTTTGGTCGTGGCTCGACTCTTCTTTTTTGGATTTTTATTTAACAAAAACAAACTCCTAGTAAAACAAAATGATTAAAAACGATGGGTTGCCTCCCATGTAGCGCTTGATTTATTATCGTGGCACGACATAGTTACCTCGATTACTCAGACTTCATCGAGATAGATGGTGGCTTTTTTTCTGAATGGATTCAGACGACGTTGATGCTTAATTGTAGGTACACAATCTTCTTTGAGATAAATCTTGTGCATACATATCCCAGGAGGGATACCAATTATATCATCAATAGTCCAACCAATGGCTCTCGTGTACCTCTTCAGAACAGAGATGATAGCCTCTACTTGATGTTCACCTAAATCAGCCGTAACAATCACCGGGAGTGTAGTTCCACTTCCCAAGAATGCATACTTTAGATGACTGGGGAGCTCTTTCAATTCTAGAACTGGTGGCTCTGCAATGGAAGTCTTTGCTGTTGGTGAAGGTCGATTCTTAAGATCAAGGTCCAGCTTCTTAGGAGCATGAGAATAGGACCTTATTCCTGTTAGAGCACAAATGGTTTCTTCATATTCTTCAACCTCCTCATGCTCAAAATTCAACAGCACAACAAACAATGGCTCAACAGTAAGCTACTTCTCTACAGATAATTCTTTCTCATCCTCATAATAAACATCAGCTACAGAGAACACATCCATATCTCTAGGATGCTTCATTGATTTTCATACATCAAAACGGACTACTTTGTCATTCAGCCGAAATAAAAGCTCATTAGCTCTTAAATCAATAAGCACACTTCCAGTTGCGAGGAAAGGGCGTCCCAAGATTATGGGAGCTTTAGAATCCACCTCGCAATCCAAAATAACAAAGTCTGCAGGAAAAATGAATGTAGAAACCTTCACCAATACATCATATAAGATACCAACAGGTCATTTTACCGACCTATCTGCCATCATAAGTCGCATATTGGTTGGTGTAGGATCGCCAAACCCCAACTTTCTGTAAACGGATAATGGCATCAAATTGATGCTAGCCCCTAGATCGCATAATGCCTTAGCAAAATTCATAGATCCAACCGTGCAAGGAATAGTGAAAGCACCAGGATTTGCCTTCTTCTGTACTAAAGACCTCGTGGTAATTGCACTGCAATGATGAACATCCTCTTCTAACTCATATCTTACTGCCCGCTTCTTTGTCAACGGGTCCTTCCTGAATTTAGCATACCCAGTCATCTGTTCCAGTGCCTCCACCAAAGGAACATTAATAGTTAGCTGCTTCAACATGGTCATAAATTTACTGAACCTGGTGTCATCAACTTTCTTCTTCAGTCTCTGAGGAAAAGGTGGTGGTGGAAGAGGAATCGTTTTCTCCACCACTTCTTTTTTATCTTGCTTCCGATTATCAACCTTTTCAGGAGTGTCATCAGCCTTCTTCTTCAGTCTCTGAAGAAAAGGTGGTGGTGGAAGGGGAATAGTTTTCTCATGAACGCTCTCATTCTGATTTTTAGCTTCTAAAGAATCATCACAATCTGCATCAATAACATTCTCCTCTATATCATCAACCACCTGTTTGCCTTTGGATGGATTTTCCAATACTTTACCACTCCTGGTAGTAATAGCCATACTTGATCCATCGTTCCTTGGGTTTTGCACAGTGTCGCTAGGTAAAGTGCCAACCTTTATTTGATTGAATACCGCTGAGAGTTGACTAAATTGTTTCTCCAGCTGTTTTATTGCAGTAGAATGCGAGTCAACCAATTGATTTATTGATGAAAAATCATTCTTCACCTCAGTTACTCCCATGTTGGTTGCCTCCACTCCTTTCAACAACCTAGCTATCATATCTTCCATGGACATCTTCCCAGATCCAGACGCCACATCCTCACAATTTTCAGGAGGAACATACAAACCACTCCTGTCAGTCTTGTTCTTCCAACTACCTTGATCGCGGTCCTTGTATCCAGATTTATCATAATAGTTCCGACCTTGGTTTCCTTGGGCAATGCCTCGGAAACCCCCCTGATTATTCAAGTAGTTCTCTTCTTCCTCAGAGTCGGATTCATATCTTCCCTTTGATACAATGGCCTTAATCTTTTCGGTCTTCCCTGATAATAAGTGCTTGGTAAGAAGATCCATCTGTATTTTCATGTGAGTCATATCCTGTTCACGTTCCTCTTGTCTTCATCTCTGTTCTGCAGTCATGCCAATAGATATAGTAGAGCTTTCTACCTCAGAATCCCTGGTATGCCAAGCTCTACTCTGCTTTGTCATACTATCTAGCATATCACTTGCCTCAATAAAAGTAAGGTCCATGAATGACCCACCTGCAACATTATCAACCACTGGCTTTGTCACCGAGTTCAAAGACCTGTATAATATTTCCATCAAGTGGATATTGGTCATCTGATGGTTTGGGCACCGCATGAGCTTCTTCTTGAACCTCTCCCATGTTTCGTGGAGAGCTTCAGTTGGAAGCTGTCGAAAATTGCTGATCTCATCTCTTAATTGTGCCCTCTTGGATGGCGGAAAGAATCTTTCTAGGAAAGTGTCTTTCAGTTACCTCCAATTAGTAATAGAGTCAGGAGTTAGCCCGTTCAACCATAGAGTTTCCTCTCTAGATAGAGACAATGGAAATAAGCGTAGCCGAATTGCATTCTGTCCAACTCCTGGATTGTCAAACGCCATGCATGTTGAGATAAAATTAATCAGATGCATATTCGGATCATCGCCTGCAAGTCCACCAAATAATCCCTTGAGCTGCAATAGCTGAATCATGGTGCTAGTGATATTGAACTTGGCTCCGGGAGCCAAGGGCGGAGGAATAATAGCCCCTGTGGCACCAGCCCCATCAAGATTGTCATCATCATCATCAAAAGGAGCCTGCACAGCTCGGCGTTCAGGTCTCATTCTAGCTTGATGATATCTCCTATTCACAGGCGCTGCCACCTCATCTGCACGCCGTGGATTAAGTAACTCATCATCACCCAGGTCCTCATCATCAGGATTTGTTGCACGACCTGGGTTATCAATATTCTGTTGATGCACTTGAGCAGCTTCCAACGCAGCTAATCTAGCCTGCTCCTGTTGAGAAACCCTTCTTTCAATGTCATGTTGTGCATCCATTCTGCCAATAAGTTGTGGTTCACGATTTATGGGTAATAATGGCTGACCAGATCTTCGTGTATTTGGCATACACTCTACCAAACCTGAACAAAACAACAAACAACAATCAAAAAGTAAAATTCAAGAATTTTAGACCAAAGGGTCTATTAACTATCACAAACTTAGTTGACAACTGTATTCCCCGGCAACGGCGCCAAAATTTGATAACGCCCAAACTACAGCTCTCGTAAAAGTGTAAGCGATCGCTGTCAAATATAGAACCCAACTGGGTTGGGTGTCGAATCCCACAGGGAATACTTGGTCACTAAGTGTTGCAATTATTAGTAGACTGTTGATCAAAAATTCAACGAAAAAGGGGAAATTGGATTGTGGCGTGAATTAATTCTATCAAAGTAACAACAGAATGCATTGTTTAGTGAGATTTAATCACAGAGAAAAATAAGTTAGGGTTATGTCCACCTTATGAGTTCTACGTATCTATTAACTATGAGTAATGCAGAATTCAGACATGCATGCACTTATAGAGATTCGTATTCTAATGGTAAATCCTAGTGTTTCTCAACCATCAAGGATTATTTCACTTTAACTCTCTCGAGCTTAAAGCGTATAACTAACGGTACGAACTCTCCAAGAGGTTAACCCAGTTACGGCACTAACGTGTAAATAGGGGTTGGTAGCCCTATTTCCTTGTCACACTCTCTTTTCCAAACATGTAACTTTTCTCTCGAACAAGTTAATGCTATAATGACCTATTCTCTATGTTTGCAACCACGAGAATTAAATTAAAATGAAGAGAGTAATGATATAAGTAGCATACACATCAAGAATTCACAAACTCATAGTAATAGATAGAGTCTCATAAGGCTTCCATAACCCTAATAGAGAAGTTTATCTACTCATGATTACAACGGAGATCACAATAGATATAATCATCATACCACAACCTAGAATAAACTTGGCGATGGAGATGGTTTAGGCGTCAACTAGGATTTGACGTTTTCCCTTCTCCGTTGCTCACAAGAGTCGTGCTTTCTCTGTCAGAAAGTAACGTGAATAATCCAAAAGTGGCGTCTCAATTCTGAAAAACAATAATGAATGAATCAATGCATGAATGAATGCTGAAAAATTCAGCAAATAAGGTTTTTATAACATCCTTGTCCTAGTCCTATTAAGTTACTGCTGCACCCCTAAGTATTTAAAAATACTGCTTTTGCCCGGGACAATTTCTCCATGCGTCACATTTAATCCATAAGCTTCCAAAAGCTGCCTCCCCTCTTCTATGAAGTTTTCCTTTTCTGCCCAAAGGTCCACACAGTGCTGAAATCTTCATCATTAATACCTGAAAACATGCTAATCACGTAGGTTAGCTCACTTACAGGAAAATGGACGAAAAGTGCAGGAATTATATATTTTATCCTCAAATCTTAGCTATAACATGGGTAAATTATGGTGTTTAGGCGTGTAAATACACCCAACATCAAATACTGACAACCTAAGTTTACTGGTACTAAGATACCGAATGACTGAGTTTACTGACACCGATATGTGAATCACTAATAAGTGAGGAACTGATACTTAAGGATTGAAACTATATTACTGATACATGAATGACTATTTCTAATAGTTCTGATTATGAAGAACTGGCCTGGTTGACTGCATCTGGCATTCTAATTATAAAGAATAAATCTGATTGACTATATCTGATAGCCGTGAATATGAAGAGCTGATATGTTTGACTGTATCTGACATTCATGAATGCGAAAAATGATAATATGAGTTATGATAAATGATATAACTGACAGCATGAGTGACTGTATCTGACAGTCCTGAATATGGTGTAACTAGCTAAGTTCCGTATTGTGGGGTGACTGTAGCTGACAGTCTTGAATTTTAAGAACTATCTGAGTTTCTTTGCTGAGACTGAGAATGAGAATGAAACTGAGATTGCGGAAGGTAATCATCTAAGCGACATGCCCCAAAACTGAACTAGTGGGGTCCAATCTTTGCCCTTATTGAAAGGGCGTCAAGAACGTGCCACGGGTAGAGACAACATGTGAGTAACCCTATTTTATTTTTGGGAGATCATTCTGTCTGCCTTACTATCAGGTAAAATCAAAGGAGATGCATTATCCCAATGGGTAGGGACATCTCAACCTATGATGGCTACGTAGTTCTAGAATGTAAGGATTGCTTCTAGGAATCACACCTTATGATTGTAGCAGGTGAGTCCCCATTCTTGGGTTTGCTCGGTGCTGAATCCTACTCCCAACTAAGTAGACACTAAACTGAATAACTGGGCTGAACTGAATAACTGAACTGAACTGATTAGCTGAACTACTACTAGTGGTATTGTTTAGCGAGGGTAAACTGAGTTTACTGAATTCCGATGACTAATGAAATGTACTGAGTTCTGAGGACTAATTTAGAGTAATGAAGTTACTGAGATTGACTGTGAATACTGAGGTTGTAGATATTACTGAGTACTGAGATCACTGAGATTACTGAGCTACTGAGACTACTGAGATTTCTGAGTTTTCCTGAGTCACATGACTGATTGAATTCTATAGATCATGGCTTAACTAAGAGTATCATGATAATATGACATGTCTCTAGGTACACATCTATAATTTCGGGTACGAATACCCCCAGGACTCGATGGAAGGAAACTGAAACAACATGACTGACATGATCATAAGATTGGAGTCCACAATTCACATTGTCATAAGTAGGGGATATTATACTTCATGTAGTTCTTCAACATCTTAAGCATAGTAAGGAGTACATGGATATATTTCATGTACATGTTGTATATCTCCATTATCATACATGCTTCATACCACAACAATAGCAACACATTAATAGCATGGAATTCATATTGATGTATATAGCTAACATGGACTTGTCATGTAGATATCATGGAACCATGTAGACTTCAATTCCTAGCATCCTAAGAATTTTATTAAACACCTTGCATACACTCTTTAAGGCATAGGTGTGCTTATCAATTTGACAATTTTAATCCATCCAAAATTCATAGGTTTCAAATAACCTATTCACATGCTTCATGAAAAACACATTAAGATACAACCTTGAATCCAAACAACAATCATCAACATGAATATAGTCATAACACAACAAGGAAATCACAGTTTATAATTTAAAACATGATTCTTGAGCTCCATGGATCAAAGGGACCCATGGATGAACACTATGCATACCTTAGATTAAGAATTCGTGAAGATTGATGGTGAAATTTTCTTGAAATAGACTCTTTTATGAAAACCCTAGGGCTTGTTCTTGAGAGGAAACCCTAATCTTGTGGTTGAGAGTGTATGAGAGAGCTTTTCGAGATGTTTAACTAAATAGAATGGAAGATAAAACGCTCCTTGAGGGTTATAAGTCATGGGAAGTGAAGGAAAAAGACCAAAATACCCTAACTAAAATGCCCCTCAATTGCTGGGAAAAATAGCTGACGACATTCATAACAAGTCATAAAGTTGGTGATAGGCCGTCACGAATTGTCGTCACAAAAGGGTAAAATTTTGAGTTTCTAGTTAAGGTTGACGACATTGGTGATAGGCCATCATGGGCGTGACGGCTTCTTATAAAGTGTCTTCACCAGGGTTATAAATCTTCCCAGGTCTGACGACATTATTGATAGGCCGTCATGGGCGTGACGGCTTGTCACAATTATCGTCAGCAGTTTCCCAGCCAGATATGCTGGAGTAAAATGGGTAGAACTCTTTGCTCCGATATTGGATTTAGGCAAAATTGGTATCGTTGGAAATATAATTCAAAGATATTTCATTTAATATATAGTAAGCCACCCAGTTCATCATATACAACGAGTTATGATTGATTGAAGATGACCCAAGTTTTGACGCTCACTAAAACTTGAACGATAGGAAAGCTTTCAACTTGTACTTGAGTTAGGGGACCTCTATGATCTAAATTCATGCTCAAATAGATTCTCACACTACAAAATTTATTAACACACTAAATTTACATAGGATTCTAGGCTTTTGAAATGTCTACGCATAGAAATGATGGATTTTCATCCTAGGCTGAAATGTGGGGTATTACAATATCTCCCCCTTGGGAACATTCATCCTCAAATATGACTAGCTGAGATGAGAGAAAAGACAACTGACGTGGATATAGAGTATGAACAATTGATCATGATTTCATGGCTGACATAATTGATAAGCTGAACATATCATACAGAATATGCATAGCTGATGCATGCATAACTGATTCATAAGAACATGAGGAAGAGTACTAATAAGCTGATCACGCATATCTGATGTGCGAATATATGACTGAACTGGATCATGAACATTCAATGAATATGCTGGTAAATATACCAAGTTTGAACTGGGAATTGAGCATGGAACTGAACACCTTGTACTGAATACTTAACATGAAGCTGAATAAGCTTAAAGAAGACTGTTACCTTCAACAGAAATTCTAATGAATCCTGAGATCGTTTACTAAACATACATGAGCAAAAACATAAGAACATATATGAATTTGGAATGTGATACATGAACTAAAATGAGACATTGAGTACATGGCTTACGACTGAGATTGGATATAGAGGACCACTTATGAGTATCCCTACTCCAGACTGAATTTATCATGTGAAGTGAGAATGGGATACTTACATTATGAAAGCTCGGGGGATCATCGAATATCTCCCCCTTGGGACACTAGGTCCTTCGAAGAATGCTGACTTGGCTGAGATACTGAGGGAAAATTGAGGCGATGCTCAAGGCACCTACGAACTGAGTTGCGACTGAGTATCTGGAATTTGTGATTGAGACATGATACATTAAATAAAATGAGCTTGCATATACTAGTAAACTCTATCTTGAATATGGTTACATCCTTGAGATGTCTGTTACTATGGTTGGATGGGAAGATGGGAGAATAACCCCTACCAAATTGACTGCACATCTACTAAACTTACTTAACTGACAAATTTATGCTAATAACTGAACACTGGGAA
Source organism: Capsicum pubescens (assembly GCA_030864215.1). Lineage (NCBI taxonomy): Eukaryota > Viridiplantae > Streptophyta > Magnoliopsida > Solanales > Solanaceae > Capsicum > Capsicum pubescens. The sequence goes on along the minus strand of CM061539.1, from coordinate 139,528,689 downwards.
TGTAAGACTAAACTGTACTTAGTCGGAATAACTGAACTGGGGCTATAGAATATTTTACATAGGAGGTAAGGATTAACTGAGTACCATGAGGTGACTGAGCATGGATTTATGGTGACTGTATTACTTGAAAATGAAGTGCCACGTGTGTAATATGATTCCAAAAGATTTAGTAAACTGAAGTACTGACAAATAATAGAGAAACAGATAGTTTCATACCATAGAATAGGAAATCTGAGACTGAATTGAGTTTTAGGATCTGATTACTAAATTGGGACAGAATGTAGGGTTCGGTTAACTGAATTTCTGAAATTGATGTTTTGATTGAGAATCAGTTACTTAGTTCTGAGACTGATTAGAATACTTATTACAGAGTGCTAAATACTAGAAATAGAATGTCAACATCATGAATTTATCACAAGATCAAAATTGAGAATTTTTGGGACATGTTTTGAATTTATACGATCGTTAGGACCGTAGAATAGATAGAAGGAGCTAAGCATACTGTAAATATTGGCATGAGTACTTGATTCATTAGCTTCATGACTTAAGTTTTGGAGTTTCTATGTTCATGATATATGATTCGTAACACTTAATGAGTTTGGAACACCTCACACTGGAAACTGAAAGCGTATGCCATCCTTAGGGGAAAATGTGTGAATATTAACCTTATTCATGGAACTGAGATGTGAAGCATGCATGAGAAACATTATAAATGAGACATAAAATAAAATAAGGATACCACATCTACTAATTTGGCATAACTAATAGAATTCTAAAGGCCTGATTTTCTGAGTTTTCATAACAAGACAGTCCCTGTATACCTGTCGGGCTATGGTAGACTGACCTACTGGGTAGAGACTGGGTAAGGTCCTGTCAATATTTGTTTGACCTAAAGTTTGACCGTTATGCAAAGAGTTTTAAAAGAAAAGGGGCACATGGGTAAGGCAAAACATAAGCATGCGAATGAGAGATCTGAAACATACCAGTGACTATTTTAGGAGGAGTTTCCTAATCCTATTAGTACTGAGGATCATGGAGTCTACTTGGTCATTTCCCTCTAACAGCACTGGAAGTGGCATCCTGCCGATTCAGGCGACCGGGCTGAACTGAAGGACGATTGTGCTAACCTCGTGGATCGGGTTTAGGACAATCTCAGACTTTGTGACCTAACTCACCATATCCAAAATACACATTAGTACCGTCTATACACACACCCTTATGATTCTTACCATAAGTCTGACAAAGGGGATGGGTAAGGACTCTACGCTCACTACCCTCTGACCTCGGCTGAGAAGGACTGTAACTACCTGTTTTAGCCCTCTTATTTTCTCTCTCTTTCTTTTTTAAGATTATGATCCACAATATTTTGAGCATATACCATAAACCTATACAAGTCTATATCACTTATCAATATTGTAGTCGAGCACTCCTTAACCACTCTACCTGATATCCCAGATACAAACTTATTCATTCTGGACCTACTGTACGCCACTACATGGGGAGCATACCTAGCTAACTAGGTGAACTTAAGGGAGTATTCCTTCACACTCATCGTACCCTGCCTGAGATTGATGAACTCTAACACTTTAGCCTCCTTCTGTTCTATGGGAAATAATCTATCTAAGAAAGTTGTAGCGAACACTTCCCACTCTATGGGCTCTGTATTTGTACCTCTTTCTACCTTCCACTATTTAAACAATGTATGGGATACATCTTAAAGATGATAGTCGGCTAACTCGATACTCTCACTGGAAGTCACTCCCATGATATCACTGACTTTTTGAACTTTATCGAGGAACTCCTGTAGATCCTTTTCGGACTTGGAACCGGTAAATAGAGGAGGATTCATTCGGGTGAAATCGCGAATCCTAGATGCATCCACATTGGCCTATAGGTCGTCCAAAACAGCGACTAGCCATTAATTCTGAGCTACGACTGAACTGGCTAGAGTAGTGAATGCAATCCTGAATTCTGCATGAGAAACGTGTTCGTCCAGGGAACCTTCTTGGACGGGATGAGGTGCTAATTTATTTTTAGTTCTTCTTTCACTAGTCCTTTCTAAAGACATGTTCTGTAAACAAAAGGAAGAAGCGAATTAGATTGAAAGTTTACTTAGAGCTTTCACTCACTGGCACGACATGAATACTGAATAAAGAGAAACTGTTTCTAAAACATGTCATAGCCTTCTGCACCTAAGTGTGGTGTACAACACACGCATGTACAAGACTCTACTAGATGCAGCTTTTAGACTTCTTAGGACTCTAATGAACTTTAGGATCTGATACCAAGTTTGTAACACCCCGATTTTCTGAACTGTAACGCTACACGATACTCGTGACCCCGAAGGACCACAAGCTAGCCCATGACTAATATCTATACCTGAACACTGCATAATATAACATGAAAATGCGGAAACATGTACTGAATGTCCATAAGGTTCAAATCTAAATAAAAAAATCTAATAAGTATAATGTCTGAAAATGGTATAACAATACCAAAATAAATCTGAAATAAGTGTCTGACATGCTATAGTCTAGAAAGCCTCTAACTGTATGAATAAGGAGTTGATGGGATATGTCCACAACTAACTCCATCTAGCAACTAAACTAAAATAGCAAATAAAGCAATAATCATATCACCCTCGAATGAGAAGGACTCACTGCAAACTCTGAACACTGGAGTGCTACTGCTGATTTAGAGATCGTGCCTCTGAACCTATGGTGTAACATAAGAGAAATAACCATAGCATAAATGTGTCAGTACGTCTGAATGTACTGAGTATACGAGTGAGGTAAGCTAAATGCAAAGGGTTATATGTATGAAAAATACTGATTAATATGAACGTAAGAATACATACATACGTAACTGTAACTAAAATCATGGAGATGCTGACTACCGAGCCTGAATACTGACAACCTGAGTTTACTGGTACTGAGATACTGAATGACTGAGTTTACTGATACCGATATGTGAATCACTAATAAGTGAGAAACTGATACTGAAGGACTGAAACTATATTACTGATACATGAATAACTATTTATGATAGTTTTGATTATGAAGAACTGGCCTGGTTGACTGTATCTGGCTGTTAAATTATAAAGAATAAATCTGATTGACTATATCTGACAGTCGTGAATATGAAAAGTTGAGATGTTTGACTGTATCTGACAGTCATGAATGCGAATAATGATAATATTAGTTCTGATAAATGATATAACTGATAGCATGAGTGATTGTATCTGATAGTCCTGAATATGGTGGAACTAGATGAGTTCTGTATTGAGGGGTGATTGTAGCTGACAGTCCTAAATTTGAAGAACTATCTGAGTTCCTTTGCTAAGACTGAGAATGAGACTAAAACTGTGACTGTGTGAGGTAATCATCTAACTGACATGCCCAAAAACTAAACTGGAAGGGTCCAATCTTTGCCCTAATTGGAAGGGCGTCAATACCATGCCACGGGTAGAGAAAACATGTTAGTAACCCTATTCTATTTTTTATAGCTCATTCCGTCTGCCCTACTATCAGGTAAATGCAAAGGATATACATTAACCCTATGGGTAGAGACATCTTAACCTACGCTGGGTACGAAGTTCTGAAATGCAAGGATTTCTTCTAGGAATCACACCATTTGACTGTAGCAGGTGAGTCCCTATCCTTGGGTTCACTTGGTTATGAATCTTACTCCCAACTAAGTAGACACTAAACTGAATAATTGGGCTGAACTGAATAACTGAACTGAACTAATTAGTTGAACTGATACTAGTGGTATTGTTTAGCGGGGCTAAACTAAGTTTACTGATTTCTGATGACTAACGAAATGTACTGAGTTTTAAGGACTGATTGAGAGTAATAAAGTTACTAAGATTGGATATGAATACTGAGGTTATAGATATTACTGAGTACTAAGATTACTGAGCTACTGAGACTACTGAGATTTCTGAGTTTTCCTGAGTCACATGACTGACTGAATTCTATAGATCATGGCTTAACTGAGAGTATCACGATAACATGACATGGCTCTAGGAACACAACTATAATTTTGGGTATGAATACCCCTAGGAATCGATGGAAGGAAACTGACACAACATGACTGACGTGATCATAAGATTGGAGTCCACAATTCACATTGTCATAAGTAGGTGATATTATACTTCATCTAGTTCTTCAACATCTTAAGCATGGTAGGGAGTGCATGGATATATTTCATGTACATATTGTATATCTACATTATCATACGTGTTTCATACCACAACAATAGCAACACATCAATAGCATGGAATTTCTTTTGAAGTATATAGCTAACATGGACTTGTCATTTAGATATCATGGAACCATGTAAACATGAATTCCTAGCATCCTAAGCATTTTATCAAACACCATGCATGCATTCTTTATGGAATAGGTGTGCTTATCAATTTAACAATCTTAAACCATCCAAAATTCATGGGTTTCAACTAACCTATTCACATGCTTCATGAAAAACACATCAAGATACAACCTTGAATCCAAACAACAATCATCAACATGAATATAGTCATAACACAACAAGGAAATCATAATTTATAATTTAAAATATGATTCTTGAGCTCAATGGATGAATGGGACCCATGGATGACCACTACACATACCTTAGATTAAGAATTCGTGAAGATTGATGAAAAAAATTTCTTGAAATAGACTCTTCTATGAAAACCCTATGGCTTGTTCTTGAGAGTTTTGATCTTGAGAGAAAACCCTAATCTTGTGGTTGAGAGTGTATGAGAGAACTTTATAAGATGTTTAACTAAAGAGAATGGAAGATAATACGCTCCTTGAGGGTTATAAGTCATGGGAAGTAAAGGAAAAAGACCAAAATACCCTTACTAAAATGCCCCTCAATTGCTGGGAAAAATAGCTGATGACATTCGTGATAAGCCGTCAAGTTGGTGATAGGCCGTCACGAATTATCGTCACGAAAGGGTGAAATTTTGAGTTTCTGGTTAAGGTTGACGACATTGGTGATAGGAAATCATAGGCATGACGACTTGTCACAAAATGTCATCACTAGGGTGAAAAATCTTCCCAGGTATGACGACATTGTTGATAGGCTGTCACAGGCGTGACGGCTTGTCACAATTGTCGTCACTAGTTTCCCAGCCAAACATGCTGGAGTAAAATGGGTATAACTCTTTGCTTCGATATCGTATTTAGACAAAATTGGTATCGTTGGAAAGATAATTCAAAGATATTTCATTTGATAAATAGTAATACACCCAATTATTTATATACAACGAGTTATGGTCTATTGAAGTTGACCCAAGTTTTGACGCTCACTAAAACTTGAACGATAGGAAAGCTTTCAACTTGTACTTGAGTTAGGGGTCCTCTATGATCTAAATTCATGCTCAAATAGATTCACACACTACAAAATTGATTAACACACTAAATTTACATAGGATTCGAGGCTTTTTAAATGTCTACGCATAAAAATGATGGATTTTCATCCTAGTCCAAAATGTGGGGTATTACAATATCTCCCCTTAGGGAAAATTCGTCCTTGAATGAGACTGGCTGAGATGAGAGGAAAGACAACTGATATGGATATAGAGTGTGAACAACTGATCATGATTTCATGGATGACATGATTGATAAGCTGAACATTTCATACTAAACATGCATATCTAATTCATGCATAACTGATTCATAAGTACATGAGGCAGAGTACTGATAAGTTGATCACGCATATATGATGCGCGAATACATGAATGAACTGGGTTATGAACATGCAATGAATATGCAATGGTAAATATACCAAGTTTGAACTGGGAATTGAGCATGAAATTGAACACCTTGTATTGAATGCTTAACATGAAGATGAATAAGATTAAAGAGGACTGTTACCTTCAATGGAAATGCTAATGAATCCTGAGATCATTTACTAAACATGCATGAGAGAAAAAATGAAAACATATTTGAATTTAGAAAGTGATACATGAACTAAACTGAGACATTGAGTACATGGCCTACGACTGAGATTGGATATAGAGTACCACTTATGAGTATCCCTACTCCAGACTGGATTTATCACATGAAGAGAGAATAAGACACTTACGTTATGCAAGCTCGGGAGATTATCGCATATCTCCCCCTTGGGACACTAGGTCCTTCGAAGAATGCTGATTTGGCTGAGATACTGAGGGTAAACTGAGGCGATGCTCAAGGCACCTAGGAATTGAGTTGCAACTGAATATCTAGAATTCATGACTGATACATGATACATGAACTAAACTGAGCTTTCATATACTAGTAAAATCTATCTTGGAGATGGTTACATCCTTTAGATGTCTGTTAGTATGGTTGGATGAGAAGATGGGAGAACAACCCCTACCAAATTGACTGCACATCTGCTAAACTGACTTGACTGACTAATTTATGCTAATAATTGAACACTGGGCATGTAAGACTAAACTGAACTTAGTTGGAATAACCAAGTAGGGACTATAGAATATTGTACATAGGAGGTAAGGATTAACTGAGTACCATGAGGTGACTGAGCATGGATTCATGGAGATTGTAATACTTGACAATAAAGTGCCACGCATGTAATATGATTCTGAAAGATTTAGTAAACTATGGTACTGACAAATAAGATAAAAACTGATAGTTGCATACCATGGCATAGCGAATCTGAGACTGAATTGAGTTTTAGGATCTGATTACTGAATTGGGACAGAATGCAGGATTGTGTTAACTGAATTTCTGAAATTGATGTTTTGATTGACAATCAGGTACTTAGATCTGAGACTGAATAGAATACTAATTATAGAGAGCTAAATACTAGAAATAGAATGTTAACATCATGAATTTATCACAAGATCTAAATTGAGAATTTTTGGGACATGTTCTGAATATATACAATCCTTAGGACAGTAGAATATATAGCAGGAACTAAGCATACTATAAATATTGGAATGAGTACATGAGTCATGAGCTGCATGACATAAGTTTTGGATTTTTTATGTTCATGAGATATGATTCGTAACATTTAATGAGTTTGGAACACCTCACACTGGAAACTGAAAGTTTATTCCATCCTTAGGGGAAAATGTGTAAATATTAACCGTATTCATGGAACTGAGATGTGAAGAATGCATGGGAAACATAATAAATGAGACATAAGAGAAAATAAGGATACCACATCTACTAATTTGGCACAACTTATAGAATTCTGAAGGCCTGACTTTCTGAGTTTTCATAATCGGATAGTCCTTGTATACCTGTCGGGCTATAGTAGACTGATCTACTGGGTAGAGATTGGGTAAGGTCCTGTCAATATTTGGTCTGACCTTAAGTTTGACCGTTATGCAAAGAGTTTTAAAAGAAAAGGGGCACATGGGTAAGGCGAAACATAAGCATATGAATCAGAGATCCGAAACATACCAGTGATTGTATTAGAAGGAGTTTCATAATCCTGTCGGGGATGAGGATTATAAAGTCTATTTGGGAATTGCCCACTGATAGCACTGAAAGTGGCATCCTGCCGATTCGGGCGATCGAGCTGAACTGAAGGATGACTGTGCTGACCTCGAGGCCTGAGTTTAAGACAATCTAGGACTTTGTGACCTAACTCACCACATCTGAAACACACATCACTACCGGCTCTAAATATAACCTTATGATGCTTACCATAAGTCTGACAAAAGGGATGGGTAAGGTCTCTGCGCTCACTACCCTCTGACCTCGGCTGAGAAGGACTGTAACTACCTGTTCTAGCCCTCTTATTTTCTCTCTTTCTTTCTTAATCTTATGATCCTCAATCTTTTGCACATAGACCATCAACCTAGACAAGTCTATACAACTTATCAATATTATAGTCCAACACTCTTTAACCACTCTACCTGATACCCCATATACAAACTTATTCATTCTGCACCTACTGTCTGCTACTACATGGGGAGCATACCTAGCTAACTGGGTGAACTTAAGGGAGTATTATTTCACACTCATCATACTCTTCCTGAGATTGATGAACTCTAACACTTTAGCCTCCTTCTACTCTATGGGAAAGAATCTATCTAAGAAAGCTGTAGCAAACTCTTCCCACTCTAGGGGCTTTGTATGTGTACCCCTATCTACCTTCCACTATTTAAACAACATATGGGCTACATCTTGTAGCTGATAGGCAGCTAACTCTAAACTTTCACTGGAAGGCACTCCCATGATATCTGTGACTTTTTGAACTTGATCGAGGAACTCCTGTGGATCCTCTTCGGACTTGGAACCGGTAAATAGAGGAGGATTTATTCGAGTGAAATCTTGAATCCTAGATGCAGCCACATTGGCCTCTAGGTCAGCCAAAACAGCGGTTGACCGTTCGTTCTGAGCTACGACTGAACTGGCTAGAGTAGCTAATGCAGTCCTGAATTCTGCATGAAAAATATGTTCAACCAGGGAACCTGCTTGGACGGGCTAAGGTGATGACTAATTTTTAGTTCTTCATTCACTAGTCCTTTATGAAGACATATTTTATAAATAAAAGGAAGAAGCAATTAGATTGAGAGTTTAATTAGAGCTTTCACTCACTGGCATGACATGAATACTGAAAGAAAGGGAAACTGTTCCTAAAACATCTCATAGCCTCCTGTACATAAGTGTGATGCACAACACACGCATGTACAAGACTCTACTAGATGCGTCTTTCAGACTTCCTAGGACTCTAATAAACCTTAGACTCTGATACCAAGTTTGTAACTCCCCAATTTTCTAAACTGGAACGCTACACAGTGCTCGTGACCCCGAAGGACCTCAAGCTAACCCATGACTGATATCTATACCTGTACACCGCATAATATAACATGAAAATACGGAAACATTTACTGAATGGCCATAAGGTTCAAATCTAAATAAAAACATCTGATAAGAATAATGTCTGAAAATGGTATCATAATACCAAAACAAATCTGAAACAACTGTCTGACATGCTATAGTCTAGAAAGCCTCTAACTTTCTGAATAAGGAGTTGATGGGATATGTCCCCAACTAATTCCATCTAGCAACTGAACTAAAATAGAAAATAAATCAATAATCATATCGTCCTATAATGAGAATGACTTACTGCAAACTCTGAACACTGGAGTGCTACGGCTGATCTGTAGCTCGTGCCTCTGAACCTATGGTGTAACCTAAGAGAAAGAACCATAGCACAAATACATCAGTACGTCTGAATGTACTGAGTATACGAGTGAGGTAAGCTAAATACAAAGGTTTATATGCATGAACAATACTTATTGATATGAACATGAAAATACATACATACGTAACTGTAAATGAACTCGTGGAGATGCTAACTATCGAGCCTGAATACTGACAACTTAAGTTTACTGGTACTAAGATACCAAATGACTAAGTTTACTAATACCGATATGTGAATCACTAATAAGTGAGGAATTGATGTTGAAGGACTGAAACTATATTACAGATACATGAATGACTATTTCTGAAAGTTCTGATTATGAAGAACTGGCCTGGTTGACTGCATCTGGCAGTCTAATTATAAAGAATAAATCTTATTAACTATATCTGACAGTCATGAATATGAAGAGCTGATATGATTGACTGTATCTTACAGTCATGAATGCAAATAATGATAATATGAGTTCTGATAAATGATATAACTGATAGCATGAGGGACTGTATCTGACAGTCCTGAATATGGTGGGACTAGTTGAGTTCCGTATTAAGGGGTGACTGTATCTGACAGTCATAAATCTGAAGAACTATCTGAGTTACTTTGCTAAGACTGAGAATGAGACTAAAACGGATACTGTCGGAGGTAATCATCTAACCGACTTGCCCCAAAACTGAACTGTTGGGGTCTAATCTTTGCCCCAATTGGAAGGGCATCAATATCATGCCATGGGTATAGACAACATATGAATAACCCTATTCTATTTTTGGGAGATCATTTTTCCTTCCCTACTATCAGGTAAACTCAAAGGATATGCATTAGCCCTATGGGTAGGGACATCTCAACCTACGTTGGCTATGTAGTTTTGGAATGCAAAGATTACTTCTAGAAATCACATCCTCTGTCTGTAGCAGGTGAGACCCCATCCTTGGGTTCGCTAAGTGCTGAATACTACTCCCAACTAAGTAGACATTGAATTAAATAACTTGGTTGAACTGAATAACTAAAATGATTAGCTGAACTGATAGTAGTGGTATTATTTAGCGGGGCTAAACTGAGTTTACTGAATTTTGATGACTAACGAAATGTCTTGAGTTCTGAGGACTAATTGAGAGTACTGAAGTTACTGAGATTGACTGTGAATACTGAGGTTACAGATATTACTGAGTACTGAGATCACTGAGATTAGTGAGCTACTGAGACTACTGAGATTTTTGAGTTTTTCGGAGTCACATGACTGATTGAATTCTATAAATCATGGCTTAACTGAGAGTATCATGATAACATGACATGGCTCTAGGCACACATCTATAATTTCGGGTACGAATACCCCCAGGACTCGATGGAAGGAAAATGACACAACATGACTGACATGATCATAAGATTGGAGTCCACAATTCACATTGTCATAAGCAGGGTAAATTATACTTCATATTGTTCTTCAACATCTTAAGCATGGTAGGGAGTGCATGGATATATTTCATGTACATATTGTATATCTCCATTATCATACATGCTACATACAACAACAATAGCAACACATCAATAGCATGGAATTCATATTGAAGTAAATAGCTTACATGGACCCTTTATTTAGATATCATGGAACTATGTAAACATGAATTCCTAGCATCCTAACCATTTTATCAAACACCTTGCATGCACTCTTTAAGGCATAGGTGTGCTTATCAATGTGACAATCTTAATCCAACCAAATTTCATGGGTTTCAACTAACCTATTCATATGCTTCATGAAAAACACATCAAGATACAACCTTAAATCCAAACAACAATCATCATCATGAATATAGTCATAACACAACAAGAAAATCACAATTTATAATTTAAAACATAATTCTTGAGCTTCATGGATGAAAGGGACCCATGGATGAACACTACACATACCTTAGATTAAGAATTCATGAATATTGATGGTGAAATTTCCTTGAAATAGACACTTCTATGAAAACCCTGGGGCTTGTTCTTGAGTGTTTTGATCTTGAGAGGAAACCCTACTCTTGTGGTTGTGAGTGTATGAGAGAGCTTTTTGAGATGTTTAACTAAAGAGAATAGAATATAATACGCTCCTTGAGGTTTATAAGTCATGGGAAGTGATGTTAAAAAACCAAAATAGCCTTACTAAAATGTCCCTCAATTGCTGGGAAAAATAGTTGATGACATTCGTGACAAGTCGTCAAGTTGGTGATAGGCCGTCATGAATTGTCGTCACAAAAGGGTAAAATTTGGAGTTTCTGGTTAAGGTTGACGACATTGGTGATAGGCCATCACGGGCGTGATGGCTTGTCACAAAATTTCATCACCAGGGTCAGAAATCTTCCCAGGTCTGACGACATTGTTGATAGGCCATCACGGGCGTGTCGGCTTGTCACAATTGTCGTCGCCAGTTTCCCAGCCAGACATGCTGGAGTAATATGGGTATAACTCTTGGCTCCGATATCGGATTTAGGCGAAATTAGTATCGTTGGAAACATAATTCAAAGATATTTCATTTTATATATAGTAAGACACTCAGTTCGTCATATACAACGAGTTATGGTCGATTGAAATTGACCCAAGTTTTGACACTCACTAAAACTTGAACGATAGGAAAGCTTTCAACTTGTACTTGAGTTAGGGGACCTCTATGATCTAAATTCATGCTCAATGAGATTCCCACACTAAAAAATTGATCAACACACTAAATTTACATAGGATTTAAGGCATTTGAAATGTTTACGCATAGAAATGATGTATTTTCATCCTAGTCCAAAATGTGGGGTATTACAAGGTGTTCCTGGACATGTTTTAGATTTTTTAGAACACGTTTAATCATGTTCGGAGTTACAAAATAGTGGACCAACGCGATCATGGCGCACAATGTCGTAAATCGCGTTGGTCAACATTTTTGCAGGTTGCCAGAGCTAAAACTTCTGAGGCTTGATGTGATCATGGCGCGACGCTTCGAGTATCGCGCTGCAGCCATCACTGCGCAGCGTCGCTTATAGCGCCATCACCTAGTCTTTAGTCATTAAATGATCGCGTCCTCAAGGGTAAAAGGGTTAATTTTCCACCCCTATATAAGTCTAAAATGCGGGATTAAGCCCCAATTCAACCTAAATACACTTCTCTCTCTCTCTCAAAATCCATAAAGAACAATCTTAGGGTTTTCAACTGAGGATCCAATTTCAAGAATTTCACCATTTGTTTTCAAGAATCTTCTATCCAAGGTCTGCATAATGTTGATTTATGGATTCTTTTCATCTATAAAGCTCAAGAACCCTATTTCAAATTATAAATCATGATTTTTATGTTGTAGGTTATTTTGTAACCATATTTATCTTGTTGTACGATTCCCAAGTTGGAATCTTTATGTGTTTTTCATGAAACTACGTTAGTATGCAAGTTGAAATCTATAAATTATGTTGTTTATGATGTGTAATTTGATGATTACACCTATGCCCTAAATTGTGCATGTATGGTGTTTGATAAAATGCCTAAGAGGGTAGAAATTATGTATTATAGCTCAATTGTCACCCATATGATAAATGTATGTTTTACCCTTATGTTCAAATGACTCCTATGTTATTGAGGTGTAATGTAGATGTTTGTTGGAATGCTCATGATGTTAGAGTATGAAATTATGACATTGATTATATGCATTCCTACTTTACACAAGATTATGATAACCATGTACATCATGAAATCCCCAACTTATTGTATTATGGATTGTTGGTCACGTATTCAAGAATGTTATGCCTTGTCAGTTTCCTTTTATCGAGTCCTGGGGGTACTTGTACCAGACAATTTAGTTGTGTTCCTAGAGACAATGTTATGTTTTCAAGATACTCTCAATCAAGACATGATCCATAGAACTCAGTCAGTCATGTGACTCAGGAAAACTCAGTAAACTCAGTAATTCCAAAAACCTCAGAAAGCTCAGTAATTCATTAATCTCAGTAGTATTCCATCATTCAACAGAACTCAATGAACTCATTCCAGTTCAGTTCAAATAATCATGTTCAGTGTCTATTCAAATGGGAGTAGGATTTAGCACTGAGTGAACCCAAGGATAGGAACTCACCTGCCAGTTGAGGGTGTGATTCTTAAAAGCAATCCTTGCATTCTAGAACTATGTATCCAGCATAGGTTGAGACATCAACCTACCAGTCGAGGGTTGATGAGGCGGGTTAGCCTGTTAGATGAGGGTCCCACCATTTTCAATAGAGTACCTATCAGATAAGGGTCACTCACAGCTTGTCCTTACCAGTGGCGCTGTATTGACACCCTTCCAATTGGGGTCACAGATTGGACCCCAACACAACTATATTGCTTTATTTGGGGCATATCAGTTAGATAAATACTTCTCACAGTTACAATTTCAGTCTCAGTCTCAGTAATAAAACTCATATAGTTCTATAGAACTCAGGACTGTCAGATATAGTCGCTCAGCTCAGTACGAAACTCAGCTAGTTCTATCAGAATTTAGAATATCAGACACAGTCACTCAGTATCAGTTATATCAGTTACTACTAACTCATGTTATCAGCATTCAAACTCAGTAGTCAGTATCATCACGAATTCAATTACAGTCACATATTCATGCATATATTCTCACGTTCATGTTATACTGTCAGTTAGCATTGTTCATGAATTTGAACCCTTTGCATTCATCCTACCTCACTTGCATACCAGTATATTCAATTGTACTGATGAATTTGTGCTATGGTGTTTTATACCATACGTTCGGAAGTATAAGCTTCAGACCATCCTTAGTAGATCAGATGTTCAGCAGTCAGACTAGCAGTGAGTCCTCATCATTTGAGGATAGCATGATTATTTTATTACTTTATTATTTCAGTAGTTCGAAGTTAGTTAGGGACATGTCCCATCAACTCCACAGTTTTTAGATAGTTTAGAGGCTTTTAGACTACAGTATGTTAAGATACTTTATTTCAGTTTTTATTTTGGTATTGATATACCGTACTCTCTATGTTTTATCAATTATTTGAACCTTATAGCCTCTCAACCTTTATTTCTGCATTTATACAGTATATTATGCAGTGTTCAGGTACAGATATTAGTCATGGGTTATCTTATGGCCTTTAAGGGTCATAAACACTGTGTAGCGTTCTAGGTACCAGATTCAGGGCGTTATAAATGTCATCCAGTAAATCCAAGTAAACCAACCTTACGCATGCAAGACATTCATATATATATATATATATAACCATGCTGGGAAAGAGAATCGGATTTAGCATGCATTTAAAATCATTAACCTGGGTATGTGTAGTTTAACCATTCTAAAATCACCCACGGGCTACATGGGTCTAGTGTAACCCTCCTAATGGGCCCCAATGCATGTAGGCACATGAAATAGAGATACCATAAGAGTAGGGGATTCCCAATAACCCTTCGCTTTCCATGATACATATGTATATATGTACAATGTACTTAGAGGATTCCCATGTACCTCCTAGTATCATATATGGTCTCCATGACCTCCCCTTATGTCGGTAAACATGAGTTTCCATTGCCCGTCCATTAGACTTGAACCTTCACAGTTAGGTATCACATCTTTCCATTATTAGCCAATTAAAAACATTTCCATCCAACTAAACCATTAGACTATTATTATTAACCAAGGTGATAAATCATCTACCGACTATAGCTTTTAAGCAATGTTCTTAGCCAACCTTTATATGCAGAGGGATTCCCATGTACCCATAATATACATTATTTAGTTAATTTGGGGGAATCCCGTGTACCCCACAAGTGTTTCATTATCATGTTTTCTTGAGGGAATCCTATAGACCCCACAAGTTCTTCATTACCATGTTTACTTGGGGGATTGCCTCGTACCCCACAAGGAAGTTTAATTAACCACATCCATGACTATCAATCCTTACCATTTTAACTATTCCAAACAATTTAAACCATTTATATCATTTTGAGTTCCATTACCAAGCCATAAAATGCAATAGTTCTATTTAAAATCTAATAATATAGTAAAAACATTCTCATAGGCACTTTATAAAATATGTTGGGGGCATAGTTCTTCCAAATCCAATTCCAATTACCAATTAACCATTCCCATGAAACCAATTATCGAAACCACCATTTAAGCATGTAAAAACATAATTAAAACAAGGGAAAACCATAACCAAGCATTTAATACCAAAACCCCAGAACTTATTTAAAAACCCCAAAACCATACAATATTCATGCCATGAAAACATTAAAAAAACCTTTAGTTGGAACTAACAATGAGGTGGGAGTATCTTGCCTTAGATTATGAGATGATGGAGAGAAATCACCCAAAAAATCCCAAAATTGATCCTCTAGATGAAACTCTAGCCTTCGTTTACCCAAAAGCCTTAGAGAGAATTCTAGAGTGTTTAAGAGATTTTCCAAGTGTTTAATGATAGAATAATAAGGCAAACAACCTCCCAAGTGGGTTAGAATGTGTGAGGCCTTAATAGGTTAAGTGAGAAAATATTCAGATTACCCTCACTTAAATTGCACAAAAGTTCTGTCATAGGGTACGACTTTTCCATATCGATCTTACCCTTCAATACGAGTGGTACCCACCACTCATACCCTAGGCCACCCCCTTGGACCCAACACTTCCCAGCACATGACATGCCTAAACCAAGTCATACCCATATATATAACCTGTATCCTTGACCCATACCCCTGGAAAAATAAAATCAAGAAAAGTTTGAACACTATTTACCATATGAGTACATGGCATGATTATGGTTGTGGTTCCTTTGAGTTTTGATTCGAGTTTGGCATCTAAATATAGTTATGGTTCCTCTGAGTTCCAGTTCGAGTTCAACATCTGATTATGGTTGTGGTTCCTTTGAGTTTCGATTTGAGTTTGGCATCTGATTATGAGTTTTGTAGTATATAATATATGTGGCCTCTATTTATTTCCCACTATGTCCGGTTCGAATATGGAATGTGTCCTCTTGTTATTCTCCATCACTACCGATTCAAGTTTGTTGAACATCTATATCACTAGCATGAATTTATGGGATTGGCTCACATACGGATTATTTACATTTATATTCTTTAGTTACTACTTGTGTGTCCCACCGGCTTATGGGGGTATAGTTGGGTTAATTATCTTCTTCAGTGTGCCTAATGGTCTTATGAAGGCCCAATTAGGTTGTGTTTGATTTGTTTATAATTATTGTATTATTTATTTTTTGTATCTCTTACATTTATTCCTTTATCTCAATAGTGTAGCTTGGCAGTTTTTTACCTTTCTGTCCCTATTTACTATTGACTTAGATTACATCCTTTCATTTTAGTTATACCTTTCCTATATTGAGCTCAGTCTAACAATGATGACTCCTGAGTACCTATGGCTTTGGTCCTAATACTAAAGTTCTTCATCTTTTCCCTGATGCAGATTCGAGTAGTAGTAGCCGGCATTGACCTAATTCCTACCTTCCAGTACCGATTTGGAGCAGGGTGAGCCTACTATCATCCGAGGCTGATCCTCCTCAATCATTTCTAGTTTAGTCTTTTGTACTCGAGACTGCTTGTATATATTGTGCATATTTTAGATTCTGTCTAGTACTCTTGGCATATTTTAGTAGTGTCTATAGTACTGACCTTACCAGGTGTTGGGAGGGATTCGCTTCTCGATTTGGTCCTTTTCCTTCCCTCACTTTAGTATATGATACATGTTTCCTATCTATTTGTTACTTTTTATTTTTACTGCTATCATCATACGCGATCTTTTCTGATTTCATCCTATTAGCCCTTTACGTATTATTTTGGGCTATGGCTTGACTTGCCGACTGGGGGGATAAAATAAGTTCCATCATGACTTGAGAAATCGGGTCGTGACATATAATCAAACAACTTTTAGGTCTTAAATCGAGGAGTACTAACCACATGGCACATTGGTTTTTGTATTCATAAATCATAACATCCAAGCTCATGTCTACTACACCTACTTTATAGATCTCTCCACTAAAAACCAGCAACATCAATCATTCTCACAATGATTTTCGCCACATATCCCCTTCCTAACTATTTCACATAACAAAAGTTCATCTCCCTCTTCCCTCTTCACCTTTAATTTTAACTCGAGTAGCCGCACACAAAATTTTAAACTTAGAGAACATGAAATCCAATATCTAAAACATTACTCCACTGCTATTATCGCTATCATTCCAATATAAGGAAGGTCATTGAGGGACTAGCATACAAGCATCAGGGATGGGAGGGAGATACGGTGCAATAGGCAGGAAATACCTCATAGAAACAACTTAGATCATACGTAGAGGGTTGTTCGGGAATAAACATAATGTAGTATGAGTTCTTCAGACTGGGCACAATAAGATTCATAAATGAATACATCGTGAGTGGTAAGCATAAAGCCGGAATTCATACATTCAAGGGATAAGACACAAATTGTTGCTCGAAGTTATAGCTTCTTAGTTTAAGAGTTGAGAATGACTATAAGTTTGATAAACCATATATCTCTGGGATAGACCCGACATAAAATTAATCGATACATGTTGAATTTATAGTTCTTAGAACTAAGCATGATATTAGATATGGATTTATGGATCACGAGAAATCATAACATGGAGCTTGAATTCTTGGAATCTTCGATTGCTGAGAGACATTATTGCTTCTAGTTCAGGGGTTGGAGAATGGACAGAATTTATATAGAGAACTTGGACCTAAAGCATAGACACAATTTGAATAAATAAGACATTAGAATGTCCTCTTGATCAAAAGTAGGAGAATGGTAGAATGTCCTTTTGATCTGAAGTAGTAGAATGGTATGATGTCATCTTGATCCGAAGTAGGAGAATTTTACTTGAATAAGAATAGAGTTATCATGGCCCTTCCCTGAAACTTACCACCATGAGAAAATTCAGGATTCACCTTAGTTCATGATCTCCCCCATAGGTCAAAGGTCACCATTCTAGACTTGAGGACATATCCTCTCATTAAATCTACAAGTACAACACTCATCACAATGGGGTTATCACCATACACATGAACTCCAAACTCCTCTGTAGCTATAATATAAAGACACTACCCTTTAGGATTATTAATCTTAACTTTTGAAGGTTCCATAGGCATCACCCTATAACTCACACTCTCATAAGCATTCACATTCAACCTTTTTAACACATAACAATCAATTCTTCACTACTTAGCATACTAGAATTTCACCTCTAAATTCATATCCTCACGACTTAACAAAGTTTTTAAAAATAGACCAAGAGCTCAAATTATCTATCTATATTTCCCTCAATTAAGCTCTAAAGAGCACCATATAGTATCTCTCTAGACTTCTCCATACTAAGAAATTAAAGAACATAAACTACGTAAATATGGCACTTATACATGTAGGACCTCATCTAACAACAAGCTACCTAGGGTTCAACTTATTCATATAAACCCAACGCTCTTATCCACCTAGTGAATCAACTGCAATTCATTTTTTTAACACTAATCCTCATGTATATATATCACAAATTTTTTCTACTCACGTTTTCCACATATTTCTAACCTATGCTATGACACACATCAAATAAAGCCCACTAACTTACTCCAATAATTCTCGTATCACTATCCTTGAGATAACATTCTTACCTCCACAATCCATATCTAAAGTCCAAACCTAGTGTCTAGCACCAAACATGTACAACCGATAAAACATCCCACATAATATACTAGTTCACTAAATAGAGAAATCAACCTATATTCTTCACTTTTTTTAACCACGACATACACGCACATTTTTCTCCACAATGATAGTAATACACCTTAATAATTATTACACACCTTCTCACATACTTTTCTAGTTTATAGCTACTAGATAAAATAGAATCAAGTGGGGTAAAGTCACATAATAAGAATAGTCAACCTTAATCTTATACTATAATCCATTACGATCTTTTAGTATATTCTACTTTCTCACATCTTATCTACTTACCCATGCATACATACCAATTAACTTCAAAATTCTATAAACATCAATGATTTCCACTTTCTTAGATTTCCCAATTGAATAGAAAATTATAAATTACAAGCCAATCTATCCCTTTAACTCACAATCTAAAATTAATTTTTCTACTATACTAAGTATGCATCACGAGTTCCTTCCCTCTTTCAACTAAGTTCTAATCATTATAACTAATCACATCCTTTTTAAATACCATAAATCTAAAATCGTGCTACAACTTTAGCTAATCACCATAAAAGGTCATACCACCCTCCACTCAAAGGTTACATAACCACAACTATCTTCTTCACTCGAGAGTTACCCTCACTCTAACTTCTAAACTCATAACATCATACCACTAACTTTGGGACCATCTTACTACTCATAGAATTTAACAACATAGCATATACTACCACTCTGATGGAAATATTATTCTAATATTCTACTATATATCATTGCCCATAAGCATGACATCTGTACCCAAAGCTTTTAAAAAAATTACTGAATACACTTCTTACCTCAGGCTCAAATGCATGATTGATATAGATAGGGGTATACACTTGAGTCAATACACTTGGTGCACTAATGGACTCCTCTCAATTCCTTATGCTATATCATGACTTTATGGATAACTCAATCAGAATGAACCACATCGTTAGGAATATACACTTTTGAACTTGTACCGCCTCGATAATGAGCCATGCCCTATCAAAGAGTAAGGAAGAAATTTTGATGACTTTCATATAGAGAACACTATTGTATGATCTAGAGTATGAAAGAATGGGAAACATCTCCTAAATGCTCGGTAGACTCCTAATTATTAGTGTGGTGTACAACATACCCATAAGCAATAATCTACTAGACAGTTTCATACCCTGAGACCATGAATCATGCTTTGATACCAAGCTTTTCATGACCTATACAAGGCTCTGGACACGACGGGCATCCCATGAGCTCTGATACCAAGCTTTTCATGACCCATACAAGGCTCTGGACACGACGGGCATCCCGTGAGCTCTGGACATGTGAGTATGCCATAGGAAATCCCCCAAGTGATATGTACTAATTATCCTATTGTAGGATATTATATAATAAGTCTCGCAGCCGGCAAAACATGATTTCCAGCAACAAGCCCTTTCACTAAAATACTTTCTTCGGGTAAGCATCAAACTCTCTTTAAGCACAATTTTAGTCCTTTAAAATCATAATTCATGATCAAAATATTTATTTCTTTCATGTTAAGGGCACTCCATAATGGTATCGTCATACCCAGACTTGCAAGCCATATAATATCAAATCATGTCCATAGCCCCTTTCATTCAAAAGCATGTTAATGACCACCAATAAGATTTAAAAATCACATGAAAATTCTTATTTGAAAAGAATATGAAAACTTATGCAAAACACTCTCTTTTCAAGTCTTTAACACATAGTGGTCAATTCTTTCATTAATCATATGCAATTTCTTCAATAGGACATAAGGGTCTTTAGCATGTGAAATACCCCTTTGAAAACCTGCAAAACAAGAATGCATAATAGTTAAAGAGGCATTTAAAACTCAAGAATTATCATCATTTATAAATATCCCCAACACTAGTCACACATAATTCTCATAATAAAAAAAAGACTTATAGTTAGTGATCTCAAACCCATTTCACAATTCATAACATATTGAGATCATAAATTTCATCATGGGAGAGGCAATTTAATAAGCATGTTCATAAATCAACATTCAAAAAATCATACCATATATGCACATGATTTTAAATCAAGCTTATGGAAAGACCTAATGATAAATACATAATTTCAGCAAAATGGGTTCATGAGGCATGCTCTTCAAATGATTTCCGAAATCCATTACATATACATAATTATATACTTTTAAATCTTGTTAAAATGATAAACTTTTTCCCATGAGATTTAGGATAGTCTCACATACCTTTTTTTGATGAACAAACATTGAGATATCTTGAATTCAAGCCTTGAAAGTAGGAGTTTTGAAAAAAACCCTAACTTTTTTCTCTCTTGAGAGTAGAGAGGAGAATGATCTATTAAAACCTAATATATAATGGGAAAATAAGGTTTAAAGTATGTTTAAATCGCTGGGGTAGATTTTGAGGTGAGAAAAAGACCAAAATAACCCTAAAGAAACTGAATAAAATTTAAAGAAATTTTTAGTTGATGATTTAGTTGACATCTTATCAACTTACTCATAAACCTCTATCTAGGATTGGACACTTTCTGGTTAAGGTTGATGACATAGTTGATAGCTTATCTACTTATAGATGGCTTATCAACTTAGTCATCACCTTCCCGATGAAAAAAAATTGAAGAAAAAACATTGTGTACCTTGATATTTTGCAGCGGTAAATGTTGGATTTGCAACCAAATGATCTTCCCCAAATCTACTTTGAATCACTTGGAAACAAAGTTGTAGAATCACAAACTAAATGACTTAATTATTGACAGGTTTGTTGTTGCTTTATTTTGCTTTTCTTTGTTTCTTCTTCTTGACATTTTACGGAGGAAGAAGAGTTGTAATATATTAGGGAAGTGGAAGTAACTGTTCCCGCAAAGATTCAAAATTAAATATTATCTCTTTTTCCCCCTTAATTTTCCAGATAATTCAAAATCAAATAAAACCAGGTCGGGTCGGTTCACATGGGAGACCCATGACCCGTAATTCAACATCCCCCACTTCACACATGGTGGAAAAGACCCAAAGCAGTATGAAACCAAAACGTCATCTATTCATACGGCAAATAGTTCATGCGACCTATGAGCATCTGAAACTTTACCCATAAGGTTTTACAAGCTACTTATAGAAATCCAATCACATGTGGAAAGAATTTTCTATTAATATGAGGATCTTAATACTCACAATACCCCAGACATCATTCACTACTTCAGTAGTTACTTATCTGATCCCTCATCCTCTTAAAAAGGTGAACTCGAGTTCATGTTTAACTTTATATACACAATTACACTTGACTCTTATATGGTTAGTGTAATAGCCGACTTGTGTAAACAAGTTAAAAATATTCATCTTAATCGTCTTCCCTTTCTACTCGAATCTATTTGTTACAAATCAACTGCTTGCTTAGACATGCACCACATTGTCTAATCTCTCATGGCTATTAGTAAAATATTAAAGTAGCAACATCGATCAAAACTTCAAGAAACAGTTAAAGGTATAAGGGTATTTCAATGAAAAGTTAAAATAACCTTTTAGGGTCTCACACAATGAAGAAACAGGGATTCATTCTTCCATTAACCCATTGGTCGCAAAGCACATGTGGTATGAAACACATGCTACAATGTTATCACCTTATATTGGTGCGTGTGTCTCATTTTTTTATTCATTCAACATCGTATAGATCTAGGTCTAGACACCTCTAAATGTCTAACCTGAGTTTCTTTCTTTAATAATCCTCAAATCCATATTATTATAGAAACTCACATCTGGATTTACAAAACAAGTCATTTTTTATGGTGGAACTTTTCTCTTCATGTTCCTTGATGTAAGAGGAGATTGCTCGTGTGAGAGAGCCATTCTCACGACTTGTTCGACACACTATATTAATAAAATACATTTTCTCATGCATATGAGATTGAACATAAATTCAAGATTCTTATATTGATAATAACTATAATCAAGTCATCTACAATCCATAAATATAATCATATCCTACATAATACTAGATCCATAACAGGTTTCTCAAACAAGTCTCTAGATATCGCCTTCGTAAAGGGATCAGCTATCATTTCTCATGTAGGAATATATTGTAAATTTATTTCTCCACTTGCTACTATGTCTCTTATAAAGTTATACTTAATATCAATGTTCTTGGTCTTGCTGTAATATTTAGGATCCTTCATCTATGCGATAGCCGCTTGACTATCAACATATAAAATCATGGGACCCTTAGAATTCTTTGCGATGTTCAAATGCTCAAAGAATCTCTCCAACTAAACAGCTTCTTGTACCACAGATGCATAAGCCACAAATTTTAATTCCATAGTTGAAAGGTCTGTGCAATTTTGTTTCTTGCCTTTCCATAAAATTGCACCACCATTTATCAAGAAAGCGTAACCAAAAGTTTATTTTCTATCATACCGATCACCAGCCCAATCAGCATCTGTATAACCTCTTATTGATAAATCGGATCCACTATAGCATAGTGAATAATCAGCAGTTCCCTTTAGGTATCAAAAAATTCTCTTTACTTCTTTTCAATGATCTCTTCCAGGATTGGATTAATACCTGCTAACCAGACCTATGGCATAACAAATGTTTGGGCAAGTACACATCATAGCGTACATCAAACTCCCAGCACTAGAATATGGTACTCGAGACATGTCTTCTTTTCTTTTTTCAGTCTTTGGACACATTTCAAGGCTTAAAGTGTCACCTCTTGCTATAAGGGTATCCATTCATTTGCAACTATTCATTTGAAAATCGTCCAAAATTTTCATTATGTATGTTTCTTGAGATAGACTCAAAATTTTCTTGGAACGGTCTCTTTTGATTTTAACACCCAATATATAGTCTTCTTCACCCATATATTTCATGTCAAATGAGTTTGAAAGCCATGACTTAACAATTTTTACATACTCCAAATTATTTCCAGCTAATAAAATATCATCCACGTAAAGCAAAAGAATCACAAATATTTCATTGGACTTTTTCACATAGATGCAATGGTTTTCATCAATCATGGTGAATTCAAATGAAATCACTTCCTTATGAAATCTCAGGTACCACTGACTTGAAGACTTCTTGAGGCCATATATTGATCTGTTTAATTTACAAACCTTATTTTCTTGGACCTTAACAACAAAACCTACAAGTTGTTCCATGTAGATTTCCTCATTTAGTTCTCCATTGAGAAAAGAGGACTTCATATTCATTTGATGTAATTCTAAATCTAAACGTTCAACTATAGATAAAAGCAATTGAATTGAGGTAAATTTCACAACTGGTGAAAAAGTTTCCTCATAATCTATTCCAGTTTCTTGAGTAAAACCTTTTTCAACCAATCGTACTTTGTGACTTTCTATTGACCCATCTGATTTTCATTTAACTTTGAGGATCCACTCGTTCCCAATAGCTTTATGCCCAGAAGGAAGGTCAACTAGATCCCAGACTTTATTGGTTTTCATGGACTCTAATTCTTCTTTCAGCTTTTTTATCCATTCATCTTTTTCAGGACTCGATAAAGCCTCAGTCGCAGAATTAGGTTCATCCAATTCCATGGGAGATACCAGAAAGACATAATCCTCAATCTCATAAGATCTTTTAGGCACACCTTTTCTGGTACTGGTACATAATTGAAGTTCAGATTCTTCAATGGGACTTAAGGATTCAGAACTCCCACTAGGACCAAGAATCATTTCTTGTTCTATTAAATTATCAAGCATGTCCAATGACATTATTTGATCATCTGAATTCAGCATTTCGTAAATAGGCTCATTTTTCTTTATTTCATTCTTTTTTGAAAAAATATTTTCCAGGAATGTGACATCTCGTGATTCAATTTCAATAATACTTCCATCTTCTAATTCACCAATGAACACATATCCTTTGGAGTGTTCTGAGTATCTTATAAAGATACATTTATTTTCTTTTGGACTTAGTTTTCCAAACTTACCAAAATGATCTTTAATATATGCAGCACAACCCCAAGGTTGTAAAGTTTGGTTTATTACCAGTCCATAGTTCATAAGGAGTAGAAGATACTGAGTTATTGCCCTCATATTCATTGGACCAAAGATATGAATATCAGAATACCGGCCTCCACGCAAATCTACTTTGCAAGTGCCAGTCATTGCCCTCATATTCATTGGACCAAAGATATCAGAATAGATTAATTACAATGGGAATTCGGCTCTTTTAGCCTCCCCAAATGCTTAAAGTGCAATCTTTCCATCAAGACAATTTTCACAAGTTGGCATTTCAATTTTGGAGAAAGAACCTAGGTGTCCTTTTTTTGCCAATCTATTCATTCGTTCTTGCCCTATGTGACCCAATCTAGCACACTATGTAATTATACCAACATCATTTTTACTAGAATAACATCACATTAAACAACGGTCAACATAATAGTCATAAGTTGAAGGATTACAATCTAAAATAATAAAGCGGTCATAACAATGTCCAAAACCATAAAAAAAACATTATCCAGAGTAATTCTTACACAATTACGACAAAATAACAAATGAAAACCAACATTTAAGAGAAAAAACACAAACACTAAGTTTTGTCGAATTTCTGGAGCATATAGGACGTCATGGAACATTAAATACCGGCCTCCACGCAAATCTACTTTGCAAGTTCCAATCCCTTTGACATAAAGTATTGCATTATTTCCTACATAGATCTACCTTGATCCAGGAGAAACTCGACGAAACCTCACAAACGCTTCTCGATCTCAACTCACATAGTTGGTGGCTCCTGAGTCTACAATTCACATAGGATAAGATTCAGTTAATAAAATAGTTCTAGAAACATATATTGCACTTAGAGTTGCATTTAAAAATTCTATCTTTTTATTCTTAGGACATTCATGAGAAAAATACCCTAGATTTTGGAAATCGTAGAACTTCATCTTGCTCTTTTCTTTCTTCTTGAAAAACTTTTTTCCCTTCTTGAAGTTTGGCTTGTTCTTTTTTCTCAGAGGGTCCTTCTTCAATCTCTTTACCCTTCTTTTTCTTTTTCCACTTTTTCTTACGTTTGAATCTTGAAGAGTTCTTACCACTTGATTCTTCCATAAAGGCATTAGAAGCAGCTTTAGCATCACCAAGTCGCTCATCTTCAAGTTCAACGTGACGTGTAATATCAGAAAAAGTTTTGATGCTGTCATTATGGGTTAAGTTGACCTTCAGGTGTTTCCAACTATTGGGAAGATATTGGATCACTGCCTTAACCTGCTACTCATCCGAGAGAGCGTGACCAGAAATTTTGAGTTGAGCTATCAAATTTGACATCACCCTAAGGTATTGTTTGATGTTCTGATCATGACGCTTCTTGTAAGTGTCAAATTTGATAATCAGTTGTCTGAGGCGGGTAACAAAAGTACCCCCATATGTTCCCAGAAATTCCTCACACTCATGTATGAGGTCGTCAACCAATGAACTTACAATGATTCCACGTGCAATGGAATCAGCCTTTTTTCAAGCCTTATAAGCTTCAAGTTCTCTTCTATGTTGTGCAGTATTGCCCTCTTCTGGTAGACTTAAGACATGGTTAATACCTTCAAGAGCGCTTTGCTCTTCTAGTACATACCACATCTTATGACTCCAAATGTCGTAGTTGTCTCTATTTAATTTTCTCCTTTATTCAAGTCAACAATTATGCTTTTAGATGTCATATCTGTTATTAAGAGACAATTACGCAAGTATGTTATCAATTATGCATGAAAATTACACATTTAAGAAAATAATTTCATCTAAAGGTTTCATGTTTAGTGTAAAATCAAGAGGACACTTAAGAATCCAATCATCATATACGAACTAAACACTTGACGAAAATTAGAAATTAATTTCTTAATGTGTATTAGGATGATAGATTTCAATTAACTCATTTTAAACTCAAATAAATGAGTGAAATTCACGTAAAAAGAGATAAACAACTTAATATATATAATACATAAAGTTAATGAGTAACTTCATGTTACAAGTCAATCTAAAAATAAAAGTCATTCCACAAATATTCTAGATGATTTATGTACACCCAAAAAGGCTCGCTAGGCCAAATCTCATGGTAAACATCTATTAATCTCTTGCCCCAACGGTCACGTAGAGAATTTGCTAAAATAACTAATTCTTTCCAATCCGAGATTTTTACATAGTTTTCTAGTTCTACACGTTTCATTTCAAACAGGTGTATAAAACTAGCAATACTAATGTTAGTGGCCATCTTAAAAGACTTAAATTCTTTTAATTTCTTCTCTCTTTCCCTTCTCATAGCCCATTCATTTCGTAATAGATTTTGTGTCGATCTAGGGACACCATTTCATATGATCTCACGACCTCGAAAATATGTCCTTCGATGACGTGTTCTTCCACTTTGTTTCTTTGCTCGATATCCTAAACTCCAACTTGGAGTGATTCGTGTTTGTCCCCGTTCAGTCATTTCTGAAATAGGAACCAAGAAACAATAAGAATGATATTTTCATTCAATGCGACAACTTATATCGCTATTTATTATAGAAGTCACAATCTATTTATGAAAAGTTAGAAACTTTTAAGACAAGAATTATAACAAGCCTAATTTATAATTAAAACAATTTTAGTTCAACAGTAAACACCCTTTAATACATGTATACTACAATTTGCACTTGTACTTAGAAGTTAGTACCATACAACTACAAAAAAAAAATTAAAAGAAGGGTCAATTTCAACAAAACAATACATCTACTACACAATACCATTACTCATAAGTATTTCTCTTTTTTTTTAACACAAAAGGGTACATCATTAAAGTCTAAAATATTTTCCTTACTGCACAACAACAAAACAGTACATCAATCTTGACAATACTATTACTTATTAAATATTTCCCTTTTCCCAAGACAAAAAGATATATCATTAAAGTAAAAAAAAACTTTAATTTTCTTATTAAAAGAAAAAAGGAAGAAAAGGAAGGTTGTTCTTCTTCTTCATCTGATGAAGAACACAACGTCTTTCAACCCTTTTTGTAAATTAGTAGAGGCTTTAACATCATTTTGCATCCACAACGACAATCACAATAATAAATAATGTGAAAGTTTAAAAATAATTGACGCGTACATCAATCAGAGTTGTGGTGCGCCCAACTGTAGTGGTATAGCGGTGGCGGCGCTCGGTCGGAGTACAGCGACGCGTCTGATTGGATTATTCAATTTATATCCAGTCGGCAATTTTTTTCACAGGTACATACAACATCGATTTTCTATTTCTACACTTCAAATCTAGATATTTTGTGCAAAATTAGGGCAATAATCATGGCTCCGATGCCATTGATGAAAAAAATTTGAAGCAAAAATATTGTGTACCTTGATATTTTGCAGCAAAAATCGTTGGATTTTCAACCAAAAGATCTGCTCCAAATCTACTTTGAATCACTTGGAAACAAAATTGTAGAATCACAAACTAAATGTCTTAATTATTGACTGCTTTGCTGTTGTTTTATTTATTTTTCTTTGTTTCTATTTCTTGACCTTTTACGGAGAAGAAGAGTTGTAATATATTGGTAAAGTGAAAGTAATCGTTCCCCCCAAGATTCAAAATTAAATCTTATCTCGTCTTTTCCTCCTTAATTTGTCAGATAATTCAAAAATAAATGAAATAGGGTCGGGTTGGATCGGTCCACATTGGCGATCAATGACCCGTAACTCAATATTTCCTAAGTAATTTAAGGTGTTTTATGGTTAATACTGATGATGAGGTTGATATCTCATCACTTAGTTGACAGTTTATCAGTCAAGTCGTCAGACAGACATACGCTTTAAAGTAAAATGACCATAACATTTCACTCCGATATCGGATTAAAGTAAAACTAGATGCATTGAAAAGAAGAATCACAGATCTTTTAATTTATACATAGTAGACCACCTAAAATTTTATATTCTAGGAGTAATAATTATTTAAAGTTGACTCAAGTTGAAACATTCACTAAAGCTCAATCGGCAGAAAAGTTCTCAATGCATCTTTAAGTTATGAGATTTTTATGATCTCACTCGACCTCAAAATATGCTTCCAAACATTAGATTTGATCATCAAAATTATATTGAGATAAAATTAGTTGGTTTGGGTCTATACACGTAGGAACGACAATTCAAATTTTAGTCCAAAAATGTGGAGTGTTACACGTGCCCATGTGTGGACTTATATTTTGTTGTTGTTGACTTGAGATATCTAATATTATGTGTTGCCTGTGTGGGGAATTTATGTGATATCATTAGCCTTATCTGTGAATTTAAATTCTTTTAATTAAGATATAATGCTCGTTCGGGGGCTTGAATTATTATTTTTGGCCTTTTTGGGCACTTATTGTCTTTATCATGATAGAAATGCTTGAGTTAGGAATTTATATAATCTAAAAGATCCCTTACATTCATATTTATTCTGATGGTACCTAATTAGAGCTGATAATCATGAATTGTGGACATATATACATGTTAGATGGATCAGATACCATCATCTTAGTTGATTGTGAGCATTACATCCTCATTACATGCATATACATTTATGATATACTGGTACCACTGAGGAACATTATTTTTTTAAAAAAATATGACTATTTTATGAAAATCCTCTTCGTGAACAGAGCCAGAGAGGTTGATTGAGATTGAGATATGTATTAGAGTATATGGGTTGCGACCCTATCCTCCCCTTCTCATGGGTCCTACCTGAAAATTACGAGCTCGATAGGTGCATAAGAAAAGTAATCCGATTACTTTCACTATTCATCCAATCCTTATTGTATTGCATATGCATCTTTCATGTTTTTTAAAAGTTTTTCTTGACTTGTATTTTTTTTCGTGTACTTTTGGCGTGTATTTGTACGTACTTTCTTTTTAGTATTTCTATTAGAAAAATTAATGAAGACAGTGTGAGGTACCATTTGGGACTTTTCTATTTGCAGATGACGTGCTCACTGTTTTCTTTACTTGTATTATTTTCTACTTTGTTCAGTAATCCTATGATACCTACTGAGTACAAATGAACCGTACTAATCCCCCTACTGTTCCTTTTGGTGTAGATCCTAATTCAAGCACCATGCGTGGAAGTTGATTTGTGTGGAGATTCAGATTTTTGAGGTATTGATTCACTCTAGAGCTCAGGGCTAATTTAGACCTCATCTATCCTTACTTGTCTTTGTTTATGATCCAGAGGTAGATGTGTATTTTAAGTTTCTGGAAAAAAATTTGGGATATTTTTTTTTTTCATATTTATGCTATTATTGTATTGGTATTGGTCTAACTTCATTCAAGAAGTCTCGCCTTGGTTTAGGTTATTGTTGATTTCACATTTTTCTTTGTCTGTTTGGGTCATTAGCTTATCAAGGTCGAGCCACGATAAGTGCCATCATAACCCATTTTTGAATCGTGAAACTAATAAATCATACTTCTAAGAAGTCATATCCCTACCAAGAAACTTACTGAAGAAGTAAAAGCCCTTTTGTAAAAACTATTCAAAAATAAATGTTTCATTTTTTACTTAAGGGGCAAGAATAAAGAATTAATATCGGTAACTTTTATCTTAATCTTAATAAAAAATAAACCAAAAAACTTGAGTTTAGATGTAAAAGGTCATTTTTGCTATTGAAATCTTAAAAGAATGTATCTTTAGATCTTCTTTTGTATTTGTTGTGCTAAATATTTTATTTCTTGATTCCTTATTTGAAATTAAATGTAATGGTGAATGTGCTTTTGTTTTTTGAAGTGTTATCCGAACATTACATTCTTATGCCCTAAAAATTATTGAGAAATTATAATTTATTTTAGATAAAATAAAGTACGCTATCAAATTATGTTCTTCAATGTTAATCAACTTAACGACTGTATTTTTATTTGATCCCAATCCCCTAAACTAAACAACTCATTAAATCCTTACACATTTTCTAAAATATTTCATTTGTTCATCAATGCAAGTGAGGAGGGAATTATTATGGACGAGTAAATATCACCAAGTTTATAATATCTATCTTGCCACATCTAAATATTGAATGTACAAATGCTATTCTTTAGTTATTCTTCCTTGACTATATGTGTTTTTGTTTCTCTTTTGTAAGATTTCTTGTATTTATTGTTAATTAGCGGTTAGGATTAGCATTTAAAAAACTTTTAGTGTTTTATTTTACTTATAGTTTTTTACTCCTTTAAATCATAAAAACACATGCTAAAACATTGGATATTAGTTATTTTCTTTATATGTTATGATTTTGTGTTAACTATTTTAGGGATTTTTAAGTTTATCTTTCAATTTAGGAGTTTTATTTCTTACTAAATTTGATAATTATATGTTAATACATATGTTATTAGTTATATATTGTGTTTGTGTTATTATTTCTTATGCTGCATGTTTGAATTATTTTCTAGGTTTCTGAATTCTAATAATTTATAGTTTAGAGTTTAAGGGTGGATTTTTATATAGGCGATTTATGGTTTGGGGATGAACCGAATGAAGATATAAGGGCTTCTTAATTTATGTCACGTGGATTTCATTTTTTGATAACTTATCCAAAATCAAATGCAATTGTTTATGCGCTTTAAATTTTTTGAATTGTGATCCAATATTTTTATTTTGTGATCTTAAAAATATGAAGAAATGAAACACTATTTTTTAAAGTCATTTTTATCGAATGAGTTTCCATTGATAGAATTTCTTTAATGATATTCTTCATCTGTTTAATCAAAAAGTAGCAGGACATCACATAACTGAATTTTTTGACTTTATGTGTTTTACTTGTGACTTTTTTATTCTTTATTTTTTTTTTCTAAATCATCTATGGTATTGGGTCCAATTAAAGCTTCTTTTAGCGATTATGTGCTAATTTTTTGGTTTATTTTTCTTTCTTATTTGTGAAAATCACTAATGATATTAGGTGTAACAACCCTCAGGATAATCTTGTAAAATATACTATGGGTTGGAAAATATCTCATTGCTTACATCTTTTTAGATCGATTGTTATTATTATATTGCCCATGAGGGGGTTGCTGCTGGTCTTGTTTGTTCATTAATGATTGTTTGAGGAATCATCATCATTGTAATTCTCGAGTGAGGGATTGATTATATTAGTGATACCTTAATTGCTTCTTTTCTATTGTGATATCCTTATGGAATTTGTGTAGTTTTCTATTATATCTTGACTTGTATAATGAATTACTGAGTAATTGATGGATTCGAGTTTCACTTATACATTATCGAGTTAACTGTGTTTGCAATGATCGTGCATACTCACATATTATATTGTTCTTCATGGATCTGGCATTACTATTAATCTTGAATTTCTTTGCGAAAGAAAACTTACCACTTTATAAGACGTCTTAGTCGGGGGAAGTATCGACAAGGCTTGTTGATGAGATTTGTGATTAGTATAGGGGTTGTGAACCCTCCACGGGTCATCTTGGAAGCTTTGGTGCGGAGGATATATATGAGGTGACCGTTTCAATATTGTCTACATACCATATTATTGTGTAGCACTACATTTTCTATTCTTTATGTTAGTAATTCTATGATTTGGACTTCTTTATTTGTGGTGTTGATATCGTTATGATGCAATTGAGATTGAACTATTATACTTTTAGGAGCGGTACAGCCTGAGCTGTTGGAACTTTTTTATTTGTAGGGCGTATACGTTATTCATAATTTCCTCCATATTTTGATGTTTGTATTTTCACTTCATAGACATACAACTGTGTATCTTGTATTCCTTTTACAGTTAGAGTCGCTCTTACTCATGGAACTAGATTTTTAGAATTTGAGTTGTATTATCTGTAACTCCCCCTTCGTACTACCATGAGATTCTTGCCTGACTTTCTTTCGGCTTAAGAAGGCTACGGTGAGAATGAGAATCACTTCATAACTATAGGGGAATGGATATGGTTGATAATCATCATTTAGATTGACTTTATTCTGAAGTTCAAGTTATATTCTATTTATTTATATTTTTATCGTATTTATTCTATCTTTGTGTTGTCTTACCTACCAATGTTGGGTCGAAATAGATGTCATCCTGACCTTGAAATTTTCGATCGTGACATCTATAACCAATAAGTCGTACCATGAAGAATAATTATCCAATTGATAAGCAGACCTAATGTATTCAATTATGTCCCTATTTTTTATGGAATCTCTCCAAATTAAATAAAAATATTTGTTTTCCCCTAAATAACTCACTCCCCTCAGTAACCCAATCAGACTCACTAATCTAAATATTTTATATCAAATTAAACCCCATTGAAAACACCCTAACCTATTTTTTGTTTTTAATTAATGCTTGTTGATGAACTCAGCTATGACATCAAAAAACTTCTCAAGTGCGAAATCTGTAACATGATCTATTTCAACTGCAAATTTGTTAAGATACAACCTGTGATCCCAATTGGAAGGGTGTTATCACCTTGCCAAGGGGTACTACTAACAATGGTTATAAGTAAACCCTATCTGGCAGGAAAACATTTTGTTAACCCTCACTGGTAGGAAAGCTCGTGCGAGATGTATCAACCTGGCAGGAAGATATCTCAACCTACGTTGGCTACGTAGTTCTGTAACGCAGGGACTGCTACTAAGGGTCAAACCTTATGCTGGCAGGGATGCTCCATTCCTAGGTTAGATCGGTGCTGAATCCTACTACCAACTAAATAGACACTAATCTAATCACTAGACTTTACTAGGCTTGACTGAACTATTACTGAGTTAACTGAGTTTTGTTAACTGACGAAGTACTACTGTATTATTCGTGACACTACCGAGACTAATCTGTAGCTATTGAAATTCTAGGTAAACAACTAGATTTTTGGCTATTGAATACCCTCAGGACTCGATAGTATTTATAATCATAAAACATGGCAATACTTGAAAACATGGCAATGATCAACTGTTCACAATGCAATCATTGGGTCATTTCATCGGGCACTTGAAAGTCATGAACTTGTACATGAATAGGAATACATGCTACATGTCATAATTACACTATTCAACTCACATGGGTATTCCATCTAACACTTGCAAGACATAGCTTTAGCATGTAGTAATTTAAGCACGTAGGAATAGCATGAATTCAACACTAGGGTCACCAATGAAACATAATTGCACAATTTACTCAACTAAGCATTTTATCAAACACCTAGCAGGTATAATCTTGTACTTGGGCATTAATTACATGTTGATGCATCATGACTACAACATCAATTCGCAATTCAAAGGTTTCAACATGGAGATTTCAACAATTACATACATGATATCTTATATTCATGAAAACTACAATTAAATCTTGGATTGAAAATCTACACAACAACATGAACATGAAAATAACCCAATTGGTATATGTAATTCATGACAATATTAATTTGAGATTTTAAAGGGGTTCTTGAACTCCAAGGGTGGAAGGAAACCCTTGGATGAACTCCAGTAGGAACGACGGTTCATAGACTATCCCAAAAATAAGGGGTGTTACAATATGGAATATGACTCCTTTCTAGAATGAGAGGTAACGAGAATATATCCTTAAGACTCTAAGTTGTTTTCTCCTGAGTGCATATGCAAAGAGAAAGAACCAAAACAAGAATTAGAAAAGGAAATCTTATTCTCAAGTGTGCATAGCGAGTCAAATTAGAAACAAAGCTATATAGTTACTTGGACTGTAATGGATCATGAATCTTGATAAATAAAGTCTATACAGTCATATATACATAAGTATATACCAAATGTTATACCTTCAATTAAAGTTTCCAGGCGAACATATCAATAGACGAGAAACAAAATCTAATTAAAAGGATAAAAGCCTAACGCTTAGCAAATTAACTAAAAAATCATCATAGGTAACTAAGGTCAAATTCTAAGTTAACTAATCTGGAAACTAAAATAATACTCCCTCCTTATTAAGTCTTTTATCAGAAAGTTCAAAGAAAACACTTTTCATTGTCAAAAATTCATAACCCAATACTTTAGTTATCAAGGATATGTTAAACCAGTGTTTTTGTATCCACAAAAATAAATACTATAGCTAAAATATAAAAAAATTACATATGCTTGTAATAACCCATAATTTTCTTAACCTAATTTCGCTCCTAGAATGTCAAAGGTTGGCTTAAAAAATGAATAAGTTTGTCATCAATATCAATTTCGCCCAAATCCGATACTCGGTTGAGAAGTTAGGGATTTTTTTGTGTGTTGACAGTGCACCACCTGAGCAGTCACTACGTCGCGGTGAAGGGTGATTTCCCATTAGTCATTTTCCAGTGGACCTCCGTGATAAGCTCGCGTCACGGATAGATCAAAATTCTCAATTGTTGATTTCATGTGGCGCAATGCGATAGCTCCGCGTCACGCCAGAGTGCAAATTCCCACTTGTCCTTTTCCAGTAGCTTAATGTGATTCCACCGCGTCGCGGTGAAGGTGTAATTGCCGTACTCTTGATCCATAATTCGAATGCTTGTGTCATGACTTTAATTCTAAGAATGTGAACTTCTTATTAGGTGAATAATGTTCATAGAAGTTACTTAGAGCCAAGTGGACCTAAGAACATTAGATTAGTCCAAAATTTGGCATTCGATTCTACAAGGGTCTAATTTAAACATGTACAACTTTTTGGCAAAATGACCTTCTGGACCCCTGTACTATGTCGGTTTTGCTGGACCCTTGAAATCATTAAAAAGAAATATTTTACACCCTTTGACCGATGACCTTGCCTATGTGTCATTGAAATGGTAACTAGGACAAAGAGAGTGTAGACACTCGACTGGGGGTACGAGTGGGGATCAATTTTTGGCCAATTTTATATTAAAATAATTAAAATATATATTAAAATAAAAAAGGGTCCTTTCTTTTCCTCCATCTTTTTAAATTTAAAAATATTTTTCAAAACTTAAAAATATTTTTAAAAATTAAAAAATATATTTTTTTCCCTCCCAACCCCACCCCAGCCCGTCTCCACCCCACACCTCACCCATCCCTGTCTCACCCCACCCCAACACCCATTCAGCCATTCCCCACCCCAACCTGTCCCCACCCTACCCAGCCCTATCCCACCTCACCCCCAGCCCCGTCCAGCCTCTCCCAATCCCACCCTAGCCCCATCACCACCCCAGCCCCCACACCCCACCCCAACACTCTTCCACCCTCTCCTCACCACCACCACCACCTTCACTTTTTATTTTTTATTTTAATTTTCCCTCAATTCAATTCTATTCATTTTTTTGAATAAAAATTTAAATTTGAAATCTTTTTTTTTGGATTAAAATTTGAATTGAAAGTGAGTGATAGTGAATATTGAAAAAAAAATAGTGAATTTCGCTTGAAAAAAATTAAAAGTTTTGTGAATTTTTTTAAAGATATTCAAATTTAAAAATCAAAAATTTATTATGTTTGTATATATGAATTTATAGTTAAAAATTTAAACTAGTTGGAGAAGAATTTTAATTATTTAGAATGAATTTTATGTTTAATTTGTGAGAAAAAATAAGAATATGATTATTCAAATTTTTCTATAATTATAATTTTTTCTTATTTAATTAAATTAATTTTAATATTTAATTTATTATTTAGCATTTTAAAAATGGCTTGGAATTTAATGTAATACTTTTTTTATTTTTTAATGATGTGGCAGAATTTTATTTTTATAGTTAAAAATTTAAATTAGTTGGAGAAGAAATTTAATTATTTGGAATGAATTTGATGTTTAATTTGTGAGCAAAAATAAAAACATGATTATTCAAATTTTTCTACAATTATAAATTTTTATTATTTAATTAAATTAATTTTAATATTTAATTTGTTATTTAGCATTTTAAAATGGCTTGAAATTTAATGTAATACTTTTTTTATTATTATTATTATTATTTTTTTTTTAATGACGTGGCAGATGAGGCAGACGTGGCAGATGATGCGGGGAGAGTGTGTTACACTCACCAAAAAAGGGTTTAAAATATTGTTTTTAGTGGGTTCAAGGGTCCAGATGATAAACATGTAAATAGAAGTATCTAACTTACAAAACCGACATAGTACAAGGGTCCAGAAGGTCGTTTAGCCTAACTTTTTATATACGTGGAATTTTTTAGCTCAAGACCTAACAAATTGTAGATAATTGAATTATCTTTCCAATGATACCAATTTCACCTTAATCCTATGCCCGAGCGAAAAATTATAACC
Source organism: Capsicum pubescens (assembly GCA_030864215.1). NCBI lineage: Eukaryota > Viridiplantae > Streptophyta > Magnoliopsida > Solanales > Solanaceae > Capsicum > Capsicum pubescens. The sequence goes on along the minus strand of CM061539.1, from coordinate 139,491,680 downwards.
ATTTTTTAGTGAGGCAGTAAGTTGACGTAATGGTACCGCATCGCGACAAAGAGCAAAATAGAGACATGGGTTACAAATTTTTCTTTAAATGAATGAGGGGCAATGAGGTCTTTTCCCTCTCAACCTAGGTCATAATATAACAATGTATAGCCGCCATTGAGGTATTATTTTGCCCCCATTATCCTACTTTACACCCAAGAACAAACCCTAATCAATTCTCTTCAAGATTCATCCATTCCATCACCTTCTATTCAAGAAAACAATCAAGATTTAAGGTTTCTATTCCAAAAAGTTCAATAAAATCATTCAAGAACATTCCCAAGAACATTAATTTGATTTATCTTCTTCAAGAAACAACCTTTAAGGACACAAATAGGAATTCAAGTCAAATTTCTTCATCAATTTGAGAAATTAAGGTATGTGGGGTTATGAATAAGGACAATCCTTTCGTCCTTGGGCCGAAAATTATATTTTTCAAAAAAATTCTTATTATTTAATATTAGGGTTCTTACCCAATTATCAGCATTTGAATATTATGAATTTACAAGTGATTGAATGTTGAATTGGATGACTATTTTCATATATTTAAGCATGTGATGCGATTTTCCAGATTTTCCAATTGAGTTTCAGAATGATATTGTGATTCTTGATTTTATTATTTGTATATTATTGAAGTATTTTCAAGAAGCATATTGAGTATGATGGTTTGCTATGAATTTACATGAGTTTGAAGCATGGGTTACTAAGCCCCATTTTAAGCATTGATATTTTGAGAACTTGCGCCTTTAAGCACCCTGAGATTAGCATATTTTCAAATAATTAAATAGTATTTGATCTTTGGATCCTCAGTTTAGCTATGGAATCCACTTTACAGAATTTCTATAGTTTACAGAATTATGATCAGTTTTATTTACAAAATGACTCGGATAAAAGTATTTTTGGTTTCGTAATGAACCATTATACTAGATTTTAAAGTAGATTTCCAATAGAATGAGCGTACCAGATTAAAGGTAGTTGTATTTAGCACCGAGAGGGAAGTGTGGGATTAACGCGCCATATCTTCCACAAAACTATGTAGCCAACGTAGGTATAGATTATCAGATTATTTCCACTTCTATGTGGATGACAGTTACATATGTGATCACTTAGCTCAGGTTATACTCATTGGCAAGAGTATGACACCTCTCCCCATCGTGAGGTTTTCCTCATAGGGAAACAAGACGTTGGACTACATATTAGCTCACATGGTTTATGTCGGTTAGAAGAACCTCCCTACAGCTTAATAGTAAAGATTTTCAGAATAGTTTCTAAACGTATTTTCCCCAATAGAAAAGACTATCAGAAAAGAATAATAGAAAAGCTTTTAGAAAACTAAGTGTAAAGGCTCACAAATTTTACTCAGATTATGCTTTAAAGAAAGATATTAGCTTTCAGATTTTAGATTCAGAAGTGAGCTCTTTTTATACTTAGACAGTATAATTTAAAGACAGAATACTAGCATAGCCTTTAGAACTAAATTTTATGACTCACTAGATTTATAAAGTATGATTTACTTTTGATTATTTCAGATTTCAGTTATCAGATATTCTAGCTTATGTGATTCATTTACATGTAGCATGCATTATTTTACAAATTATGATGAATGATATTATGTTTTACTTATGCATCCACCCCCACATACTCAGTACATCCTCAAAGTACTGATCCATATATATGTCTATGTGCTACATTGTCTCATAATGTATGTAAGAATTGTAGCATGCACACTATATTCAGATAGTTTGTAGCTTCTAGTCATCAGGTGATGATTCCTTTTTTATTCAAGAGATCGAGTCAGTCATACAGTTTGAGCAATATTTTAATTTTCTTTATTCTGTTGTAGTGATTTAGGATAGTTGAGGGTCATATCCCGGCTACTTATAATCAATACAAGTAAAGGCTTCATAGACAGTCAGTAGAGTTAATGTATTTGAATCCAGTGTTGTTTTGTAAAAGCAAAGTTGTAGTCATTTTAATTTAGTTTTGTATTGATCATATTTAGAATTGAGTTATCCTTTGCTAATTTCATTCAGATTTATGCATTTTATTCAGTTACTTATGAGTTATGCCAGTAGAAAGGTTAGCTTGGGATCACTTATGGCCCTAAGCACTATGTGACGTCTCGAGACCCATTTTTGGGGCATTACAAACTTGGTATCAGAGAACAAGGTTCAAGTGTACTAGGGTGTCTGTGAATCCTTGTATTGTAGAGTCTTGCGGAATAGTATGGAGACATTTATACTTTTCTTCAAGAGGCTACAAGGTATTTAAGAAAAAGTTTCTCCTCTTTCCTACTCTAGATCGTTCAGTAAAGTTTTTCTCTCAGAATTTCCTATCTATTCATGTGTTACCCCAAAATTCCTCATCTATGACTTATTCTTAAGATAACACGATTAGCAAGTTCTAATTTTCTCCCCAGATAATGCGCTCAGATTAACTAGTAGAAGTTTCAGAATTCACATAAAGGGCTTGAGATGAGCTCTTTAGTGTGTCATAAGTCCCTCAAGTTGAAATTTATATCCTCATCCTTATGAATTGTTCAGTTGAGATAGAATTAGATATGTATTATGATTTCCCATTAACTCTTTTAATACAGGTAATGCTCATGAGAGGAGATAGTATGAACCTAGACTATTAAATATAATATGTATTCGAAGGATATTATGAACTTTAGTGTTGTGATTTATGAATAGTAGAACCTTATTATAGTTGGAAGTATGGGTATAGAAGAGTTGTGACAAGAAAAGTGGGAATGACAATTGATAGAAAGTATTGAGATAAACTTATGCATATTATCGAGATGTGTTAAAGTGATATGTCCTTGTGTATTAGTTTAGTAGAGGGTGAAGAAAGAGTAATTAGTTAAGGTTAATTGATGTTTTCTTGAAGTATAAAAGGATTTATTTATGGTATTTATTATGTTAGAAAAGTATTGGTTATTGGTTTTGCATTTGGTGGTTGAGTATTGTTAATTTAGGCTTCCCTAGAGGCTGCAAAAAAGAGTTTAGTTGGAACTTATAGAGCTATGATGGTAATTTAGGTGTACAGAAGGGTAAATAGTAATGATGGGTAGAAGGAGGATGTGTTAATGGATTGTAAATAAGATAGGTCATATGATTATGATCAATTATTGTTGTTATGAAGTTCTAGTAGACTAGTGTTTCTTGATGTTTTATTTTAGAGCTTCCAAGTGAGAATTGTATGTAAGGTAGGTTGTTAAATCATGTTTAGCACTAGACATTAAGTTTGAATAGTGGATGTTCATCAAGGTTGATGTAATTATTTCTTGGTTAGTGTGGCTAGCTGTATGAAAGCAGTCTAGTAGGCCTGAACAGTGCATACAAGAGTTTAAGTTCAGTTATTTGTAAGAATGATGTTGAGGTGTGGCCAAGGTGATATAGGGAATGAATTATTTTTTCAAGGGTTATTAAGTGTTCTGTATGGTTAGTAGTACCCTTGAATTGATAACTATGACTGAGGCTATGTGGTATACTATGTCCTTGTCAGTTAACTTATGGGTTACAGGTTGATGATGTTGGTATAAGGAAAAATATAAGTAGAGATGTGATATTAGTAGAGTATGAAGGAAGTTAGTATAGTTCAACAAGGTTGTGGAGATATCCATGTTAAGTGTTAGAATCTAAGTTGGTGAGTGTTTAAGTTGTTATATGATGACTTTTGGGGCTATAGAAATCTAAGAGTTGAATCTCAGAAGGAGGTATTAGCATTAGGTGTTACACGTGTAGATGCAATCCTTCATGGTAAGTTTAATTTTATATGTATTGATTATACGCCAGACTCTAGAGTAAAGTGATTACAGTTTAGATTGGAATTTATTTAGTGGTTCACAAACTTAGAGTGATTTCTTAAAGCTAAGGGGGAGATGATAGAATGAGTAACAAAGTTAGACTTCCTGTTTCTAGTAGTGATGCCAGTGCAGTATAGAAAACCAGTAAGGGAGGATGATGCCCGACCCATTCTCATCTCAGTACAAAGTTTTGTACTTCAGTTATCTCGATATCTACTAATGCCTTACATGTCGGCTCCATGACCACAGTTCATATTTATGCACCTTATAGAAAAAATATCATGTATACTTCTAGTTCCTAGAATATGCAGTTCCAGTTCACTCAGTAGTACAAATTATATTCCATGAAATCATAGATCCCAAACTGAGGTCATGAAGATCATGACTCATGTACTCGTGCTTTACAATATATTCATTTCCAGGTACTCATTCTACACTCCTAATGATCATTAAAATTCTGATTATGTCATGGGTGTCGTCAATTTCGATCTCCTTAATGAATTCCTGCATTTGATACCCTATTCCTCAGACCTCAGTAAAATCTAAAGTTATACATAGGATCCCTTCATGTTTCAGGTCCTCATATTCAACCCTTTTGTTAATTTTCCTTAAGTCAAGATAGTGATGATGAACAGTTGTTTAGATGGGAGAAAGTAAACATTTCTTGTTGTGGAAAGATGGTTTTATGCATATTTTAGCTAAGACACTAAGTGTGAAGTAAGATTGAGGCCAAGTCTTTGATACGTGTCATGGTTAGTTGAAATTTTATGTGTGTCTTCTTAAGAATAGTGCATGGAAGTTGTTCTTGATTAAGGTTTGTAGGATATGAAAAATATGTTTTATGAGTCTTTGTTTTAAAAGTGCATGTGTGGTTATGAAAATAGGCTTGAATGTCATGTTTATATATATGTGGATAGATGCATTGCGCGTTAGTGAGTTCCTAGTAAAAAGTAGAATGTAGTTGTTAAAGTGGAATGTATAGTATGAGTTAACCCGTTTAGCCAGTAATTCAGGCTAGCAGCCATACAAGCAAGATTCTATGGTTTTCAATCTTCCCATCTAGTCATATCATTCTACGAGGAAATTTGTTCGCTTTATGTACTTTACGAATTCAACTCAGTTCATGCATCATGCATCATTTTTAGAATCTAGATGTTCAATAATGATTCAACTCATAAGTTTCCCATGCATTATCTCAGTCTTTTCCTAGTATTTCAACCAAATCAGTATCATTCGGGGATGAACGATCCCAAGTGGGAGATATTGTAATACCCCAAGTTTGTATGTCATAAACCTATTATCTTTTTCTCACGAAATTGGATCCAACCTCAAGTAATGGTTACTTATAAGTTGACTCTCTCGTTTCTATCTAAGCCTTATAACCATTCTCATGTCAGTGCATGTATTTAAGAAATTAGCATAGTCATGATATTCAGTTCATATATCTTGTTTCAGAATCAGTTAAGCAATCATGTTCCTAGTCATGCATTTTTAGTATGGGATTTCACGTCCTCAGTACTCTTAGTTTAACAAGTCTTATTCGAGGATGAATGTTCCCAAGATGGACATATTGTAATACCCCATAATTTTCTTAGCCTAATTTTGCTCCTAGAATGTCAAAGGTTGGCTTCAAAAATGAATACCTTCTTATGCATGTGAAATTTTCCATATTTAGACCTTGCATTATGTGGGAAATTGGATAAAGTTTCCATCAATACCAATTTTTCCAAAATTCGATACTTATTTGAGAAGTTAGGGTATTTTTTTGTGTTGACAGTGAACCACTTGGGCAGTCACCGCATCGCGGTGAAGGGTGATTTCCCATTTTTCATTTTCCATTGGACCTTCGCGATAAACTCGCATCGCGGAGAGGTCAAAATTACCAATTGTCGATTTCCAGTGGCGCAACGCGATAGCACCGCGTCATGCCAGAGTGCAAATTTGCACTCGTCCTTTTCCAGTAGCTTAATGCGATTTCACTGCGTCACGGTGAAGGTGTAATTGTCGTACTCTTGATCCATAATTCGAATGCTTGTTTCATTACTTTAATCCTAAGCATGTGAAGTTCTTTTTAGGTGAATAATGTTCATAGAAGTCACTAAGAGCCAAGTGGAGCTAAGAATATTATATTCATCCAAAATTTGGCATTTGATTCAACAAAGGTCTACTTTAAACGTGTATAACTTTTTATATACGTGGACTTTTTCAGTTCAAGACCCACCAAATTTTAGATAATTGAATTAGCTTTCTGACGATACCAATTTGGAATTAATCTGATACCCAAGTAAAATGTTATAGCCATTTTCGTGTGAGCCAGTAAGTTGTCGCGATTGTACCGCATCGCGTCAAAGAACAAAATCGGGATATGGGTTATGAATTTTCTCTTTAAATGAATGAGGGGCAATGGGGTCTTTTCCCCCTCAACCCAGGTCATAATATAATAATGTATAGCCATCATTGGGGCATTATTTTGCCCCCATTATCCTACTTTACCCTCAAGACCAAACCCTAATCAATTCTCTTCAACATTTATCCATTCCATCACCTTCTATTCAAGAAAACAATCAAGAATTAAGTTTCTACTCCAAAAAATTCAAGAAAATCATTCAAGAACATTCCCAAGAACAACAATTTGATTCATCTTCAAGAAATAACCTTAAGGACACAAATTAGAATTCAAGTCAAATTTCTTCATCAATTTGAGCAATTAAGATATGTGGGGTTATGAATAAGGACAATCTTTCCGTCCTTGTGCCAAAAATTATATTTTTCAGAAAATTTCTTATTATTTTAAATCAGGGTTCGTAATCAATTATCAGTAATTGAAGATTATGAATTTACAAGTGATTGAATGTTGAATTGCATGACTATTTTCATATATTTAAGCATGTAATGCGATTTTTCAGATTTTCCAATTGAGTTTAAGCATGATATTGTGATTCTTGATTTTATTATGTTGATATTGTTGAAGTATTTTCAAGAAGCATATTGAGGATGATTATTTGCTATGAATTTACATGAGTTTGAAGCATGGGTTATTAAGCCCTATTTTGAGCATTGATATTTTGAGAACTTGTGCCTTTAAGCAGCCTGAGATTAGCATATTTTCAGATAATTAAATAGTATTTGATCTATGGATTCTCAGTTTAGCTATGAAATCCACTTTACAAAATTCCTACAGTTTACAGAGTTCAGATCAGTTTTATTTATAGAATGACCCAGATAAAAGGATTTTTGGTTTCGTAATGAACCATTATACTAGATTTTAAAGTGGTTTTCCAACAGAATGAGCATAGGAGATTAAAGGGAGTAGTATTTATCATCGAGCGGGAAGTGTGGGATTAGCGTACCCTATTTTCCACAGAACTATGTAGCCAATGTAGGTACAGATTATCAGATTATTCCCACTTCTACGTGGATGACTGTTACAGATGTGACCACTTAGCTCAGGTTATACTCCTTGGCAAGAGTATGACACCTCTCCCCATCGTGAGATTTTCCTCATAGGGGAACAAGACGTTGGACTCTATGTTAACTCACATGGTTTATGTCGGTTAGAAGAACCTCCCTACAGCTTAATAGTAAAGATTTTCAGAATAGTTTCTAAAAGTATTTTCCCCAATAGAAAAGACTATCAGAAAAGAATAATAGAAAAGCTTTTAGAAAAGTTAGTGTAAAGGCTCACAAATTTTACTCAAATTATGCTTTACAGATAGATATTAGCTTCAGATTTCAGCTTTCTGATTTCAGATTCAGAAGTGAGATCTTTTTACACTTAGACAGTATGATTTACAAACAGAATACTAGCACATCGTTGAGAACTAAATGTTATGACTCACTAGATTTATAAAGTATGATTTGCTTCTGATTATTTCAGATTTTAGTTTTCAGATATTCTAGCTTATGTGAGTCATTTACATTTAGCATGCATTGTTTTACAAATTATGATGAATTATATTATATTTTACTTATGTATTCACCCCTACATGCTCAGTACATCCTCAAAGTACTGATCTATAGATACGTCTATATGCTACATTGTCTTATAATATAGGTACGAGTTGTAGCACACGCACCATATTCAAACAGTTTGCAGTTTCTAGTCATCAGGTGATGAGTCCTTTTGATTCAAGGGCTCGAGTCAGTCATACAGTTTGAGCAATATTTTATTTTTCCTTATTCAGTCGTATTGATTTGGGATAGTTGGGGGTCATGTCCCGACTACTTATAGTCAATACAAGTAGGAGCTTCATTTACAGTCAGTAGAGTTAATGTATTTAAATCCAGTGTTGCTTTGTAAAAGCTGAGTTGTAGTCATTTTAATTTTGTTTTGTATTGATCAGATTTAGAAAAGCGTTATCTTCCACTGATTTTTTTCAGATTTTTGCATTTTATTCAGTTACTTATGAGTTATGCCCGTAGAAGGGTTAGATTGGGATCACTTGTGTCCCTAAGTACCGTGTGACATCTCGGGACCTATTTTTGGGAGTTATAATGCCTCAGCTGGCTGAGCAACGAAACAATATTACGACTAAAATCAAATGTATGTCATTATTACTTCTTCTAAAGCAAGAAACGATAATACAAGCTCAAGAATATTTTTATGGTCCAAAGCAAAAACTAAGAAGCTATTGTATATCCAGTTAATGAATAAAATACAACACCAAGATCTAATATAAATGGCATTAAAAAAAAACATGACATATCGGCAGAAGTCGTTAAAAATAAAGAGTGAGACATAGTAGACATCTAACATCATGGTTCAACCAGAAATATTCATGAGACCGTCTCAAAATGCAGTTGATCTTAAAGAATCTCATAGTTTCTATTTTACACCCAAACAAATAAAAATTTCTTGATTACTAACTTCTTAAGTATCCCGACCTTAACGGAGAGTAACAAACACTATGTGTACTTCATGGGCAGCAAACTAGTTTAACAAATCAACTGTTTTGACATATTTATTTAATGATTAACCAAACAGATAATTCGTGACACCAGAATCTGTTCTTTATTAAATGAATCTTTTATATTCTAAACTATTATGACTGTGGTTTGAACCCATATTACCAACTGACCAAATTTAGTCATTCAAGACAACCACTTCTCTTAGATTTCAAACATCTCTCCATATTAGAAAGGCAAACAAGAACAGGGGCTCAAAAACTAATCAAAATATATTTCGAAACCAACTTAGTCAGCCATTCTAATAAATTCTTTAGGCGAACTTAGAGAGGACTTCATCAACGAATCTTTATTCTAAAGAACTTAGACGGGACAACCATAAGTTGAAACAAATTAAAATGAAACCAGATTTATTTGATTTTGCAGAGATTAGATAGCATCACCGCAATAAATATGGGAAATCACATGGTGACATAACTCAAAACAGAAGAGAAAGGAGGAGACAGAGGTCTTGTCAAAGGAACTGTAACCCTTTTTACGAAAGTTAAACAAATTTTTACCTAGAATTATGAACAAATGCTGGGATATTTTAAACAAAATTAACTCTTACGCTAAGAAAGAGCTGTCCAGTGACATTTGGAGCAGCACATCGATTATTAAACCAAAGTACAAAAGGGAAAAGGAGTAAAAAAAATCAGCAATTTAGCAATGAAAAAGATCAAGCAGCCCTTCTTTTTATATATTGACGTTTACGTTCATGCACTGGTCATATAGAAGTTCTCCTATATGCTGGTTGTTAATACAAATAGATGCTTACACATCATATATGAGAAAGCCAGAGAAATATGTGACCAGAAATACTATTATTGAAACCATAGTTGCACCTGTCATGTTAAGTTAGAAGTTGAGAACTCATTTTTTTGCACGGCTACATGGAGACGAATCGACCGACTAAGACCTTGTTCAAATATTCATGCAATAGGCTGCAAGATTCTATGACAGACAGACAACATACTTAAAGTTTTCAGCATTTTAGGAGTTTTCTTTTTCCATGCTAAACTGAAGGTTGCCAGTGCCTTGTAAAGGCGCAACCGGATAGGAGGAAGACAAAGCAGCTATTACCAAGTTGAAACGTCCAAACCAACATAAGAATGATCTTACAGTAAGCCACTAAACAGACACAACACTAGGTACCACGGAGATCGATTCACAACAAATTCCCAAGTTGAAAATAATTTGCAAACGCTCAATCAAGAAGGATCAAAAACTGTTTTGTTCTATATTTTTATGTTCCTATCCAATCAACTAGAATAGATAACCCCCAAACCAAACACAGATAGTGAATGACAAAGGTCAACTAAGAAACATGTAATTACGGCGGGATAAAATTTACCTTGTGTGGGGCAGCAAACTAGGACTTTCTTATAGAAGATCCAAACTCGAACTTGATCTTCGAAAGTAAATGATCAAAGCAGCCAGAGTAAGGAAAGTATAATTGAAAATAAAGCAAAAATTCATGAGTGAAAAAGTATATTAGGCTAAAGAAATTTCTCAACTTCTCATACTTGAACCCTTCCCCTAAAGGGTGAAAAAGACCCCAATTTATAGGCAAAATTGGGTTGCAACGGTTCCTTCAAGAAGATTTTTAAAATATTTAAAATTTAGTTGAAAAAGTGATGGTTTAGAGTGATAAAGAAAATAAAGTCACCTTTCAGAGGGAATTTGAAAGATTGAGACTTGATGGAGGTTTTGATTTGACTATTTGAGTTCTTCAAGTGAAGTATTTCTTTTGCCCACCGAACTGAAAGAATGAAGGGGCTATTAGCTACTGAATTTCCACACCCCTCTTTCCCATAGGTTCAATCAAACTCTTGGGGTTTTGATAGCTCTCTTTTCTAAGATTAAAGAAAGAATTGAGAGGATATGGGTGAAAAAATGATGATGGGAAAGGGATACAGAGATGGAAGAAGAGAGGGGAGGTTGAGAACATAGGAATTCACCATTGTCCAGTGGTCTGATTGTTGATTGTAGGTTAGAGAAGAGGAGCGACGGTGAAAGGGACAGTCCATTTTGGTTCTATTTGAACGATTGGAAAAGAGGAGAAAACATATCTGGTTAGGCATAAGTTATTGGTCTGGGTCAGACATACTTTAGGTTAGGCTAGTTTTAATTAAGTTTAGGGTGTTTTGGGATGGAAATTAATTAATGAAATTGGCCCAAACAAACAGACAAATCAATCTAATTTTCCTAAATCAATTTTCCTTAACTAATTAACGATGTTTATTTTGTTTAACTATTTTTTTCAAAAGTCTACGCACGTGTGTGTGTTTATAAATGCATATATAAACACACACACGTGCGTAGACTTTTGAAAAAAATAGTTAAACAAAATAAGCATCGTTAATTAGTTAAGGAAAATTGATTTAGGAAAATTAGATTGATTTGTCTGTTTGTTTGTTATAATTAAAATACATTTAGCTATAATTCGAAAGTAAATAAATAAAATAACAGAAAGTAAATTTGCATAATATAGCAGAAATTATGTTAACACGCTACATATATTTAATTATTCATTCATTCATTTATTTTTTGAAAAATAAGTGGTGGAATGATAATTTAGAATACATTTATTTTTTTGAGTAAATTTACAAGACGTGATATTAGTATTTCAATAGTAAGGATATGAAAGAAAGAAAAGAAAATATCATTTTCAAACTGTTAATGTTAAAAATAAGAAAGTATATTATGCAAAAAATATTCAAAAATCCTGAGCATCGAGAAATTAGTTTTATGGAAAAAAAGAACCAAAATTGGGTGTCAACAACAGTTGTCACCCTCTAACTTCTACTGAGTGAAACTTAAACTACATGTTGTTCTCCATCTCTTTATCCTTAGTCTTATGTTCCTCAATCTGTTGAGCGTGGACAAATTAACCTAGACAAATCCATCTCCTTAATCAGTATTGCGATCCTACACTACTTGACCACACTGTCAGATACACAAGACAAAAACTTGCTCATTTTATACCTGCTATCAGCTACCACATGAGGAGCATACCTGGCCAACTGAGTAAACTTGAGGGAATACTCTTTCAAACTTATGTTTCCCTACTTTAGGTTAATGAACTCTAACACCTTAGCCTCTCTCAAATCTAACGGAAAGAACCTATCTAAGAAGGCAGTAGTAAACTTTTCCCATTCTATAGGCACTATATCTGTGCCTCTATCTACCTTCCACTACTTAAACCATGTATGAACTACATCTTGCAACTGATAGACAGCTAACTCAACACTCTCACTAGTAGTTACCCCCATAATGTTTGTTACCTTCTGCACCATGTCAAGGAATTCCTGTGGATCCTGCTCAAACTTAGACCCTGAATATGAAGAAGGGTTCATTCGGGTGAAGTCTTCAATTCTAGCTGCAGCAGTATTGGCCACTGGGTTGTCTTGAACAGCAGCTGGTCGAACATTCTGAGCTGCCATAGAATGGACTAGAGTGGTGAATGCTGCTCTAAATTCTATGTAAGAAACATGATCATTCAAGGGATCTTCCTGAACAGGCGGAGGTGCTGGTTGGTTCCCATTTCTTTTTCTATTTATCTTTCTGGGAGGCATGTTCCATAAATGGAAGGAAAATTTGGATTAGACAGAGAGTTTAACTTGAGCTCATGCTCACTTGCACGATATTAACACTCAAATAAGGGAACTTTTCCTAAAACGTCTCATAGCCTCTTTCCCATAAGTGTGGCGCGCTACACACCCATGTACAAGACTCTACCTCACGTAGTTTTCAGACTCCCTAGGATACTTTAGATCCTTAGGATCTGATACCAAGTTTGTAATTTCCTTAGACAACACCCTGGGCGTCACACGATGCTTACGACCCCAAAGGACTACAAGCTAACCTATGACTAGTATCTGCTGTGAATACTGAATAATAATTATCAAATATATGTGGAAGTAAAAACTTAAAAATCCATAATATTCATAAACTTAAATTAATACTGAGTTCAACTGTGGAATAACTGCTAACTGAATGTGTCTGAAAGCCTCTAAACATCTGGAATAAAAGAGTTATTAGGACAGGCCCTAACTAACTCCAACCACTATCTGAAAAATAACTGAAGTACTAAAATAATGCAATGACTAAATAAAAAATAAAACATTCTCAATGGATGAGGACTCACTATAGTAGCTGTGGTTGATCGACTGATCTGGCTAACTACGGTCAGGAACCCAAATATCCGAACCTATGATATGAAACATCATAGCGCAGAGAGAGTTTGTCTCAGTAATTTGAATGTACTGGTATGCTAGGTGAGGTTAGACTAATATGTATGGGTTCTTGTACATGAGTAATAATAACTAAATATCACGAAGTAACTGGACGAGAGTAAATATAAGACTGATACTACTGCAAATACTAAACACACCATACTAAGAATATATCATTTGTCTGAATTAGACTAAAACTAAAGTACTGAGTTTTGGTAACTAAATACTTATAAATGTAAGTCATAATCGTTTAGAACTAAACTAAGTTTTGTACTGAATACTAAATACTGAATACTGAATACTAAAACTATGGGAGTTATCATCTAACGAACATACCCCGATTATAGACTAATTTGGGGTCGAACCTGTAACCCCAGTTGGAAAATGTTAGCATCGTTCCACAGGTTACTAACACTGGCTGGGTCAACCCTAATCTTCCAGGAAGACTCATAAGATGTATATGGTTACATTACCCCTAGTCTGGAAGAAAGACGATTTACCCTTTGATGGCTACGTAGTTATGTAACTTAGGGACTGCTACTAAGGTTCAAACCCTATGCTAGTAGGAATGCCCCCATCCCTGAGGTTTCTTGCTGCTGAATCCTACTCCCAACTAATACGACACTAATTATTAGATTGTACTATGCTTGACTGAACTCACACTGATTCTGTTAACTAACTGAATGCTATTGTTCAAGATACTACATAATTATTCTATTACATCTGGAAACTAAGTAAGCAGCTAATTTTGGGTATACGATACCCCCAGGACTCGATAGCATAAATAATAGAACCATATCACAACTCTAAGAGCATTACAATTAGGACATTTGCACAATTCATTCACATAGATACTTTGTCAAACACTTGGTGAGTATGAATCTTGTACATGAGAAAGAATAACATAGGGATATCATGGATGCAATATTCAACTCACAATTCATGGGTAATGACATGAGGAGTACATAAATCAACACACATGCTAGTTTATTACTATGAAATTCATAATCTTCTTAGTTTGAAACACATACAACAACACATCCATGAACACAATTCAATTTAAGAATGTAAATCATAATTTAAGTTCTCAAAAAGGATTCTTGAACTCTAAGGATGGAATGAACCCAAGGATGAACACATAAACATACCTTGATTTCTGAATTTGTGAGAATTGATGGTGAATTCTCGAGACTTAGACTTGAGTTTGATGAACCTAGGGTTTTGTTCATGAGAGGTTTTGAGTGAAAATATCAATTTGGTGGAAAAAATGCTTTTTGGGACTCAAATCCTGTGTTTTGGACCACTTAGGTGAAGGTAAAAGACCTTTTTCCCCTTAAAATGTGGAACGAAACTGCTGAAAATACTCGGGCCGAACTGGCCCGGGGGCTGTGAGCTCTGAAGCGCTACTCTGGGTAGGGTGTTGCGGGCTCAATCTCGAGCACCTCCTAGAACCAAACTGGGCAGTGTGTCACTCGCTAATCACCCTGAGCTGTTGTTTTTCAAACATGCCCTTATTCTTGTTTGAAAATTCCAAAAGTCACCGGAGATGTACTACTGAATTCCTCGATCATGAATTAACTTAGAAAATAACTTTCTGATGTCAGGGAGATCGAGAATAAATTCATCAAAGTTGAGGAATTTATAAATGACTAAGTCCTAACACTTAGTAAAATATTCTATGTCTTGGACCCTTCCTACTTGCAAGAATGAGCTGAAACAAACCTAGGATCTTATGGGGTCTTACAGGTTCTGGAATCAAAATCTAAACACAACCCAATCCTCATCCAAAAAATACAAAACTTCCTCAATAAATTCTCCCTGAACATGAATTAACTCAAAAATCAACATCTCGGGTTCGGGAAGACTTGTTGAAATATCCTTGATGTTGAGAGGCCAAAAATATGACTAGGACCCCATGACTTAGTGAAATTTTTAGGCATTAAGACTCTTATGGATGCAACTAGGAGCTGAACTAAGCTTAGTATATTATGGGGCATTACACAAGTGTCCTCATGTTATTATCTATCACTATCAGTTCGAGTCCAGTGTATGGCCTGTCGTTACTACCCATTGGTGTTGGTTCAAGTTCGGCGCACATCTTTATGTCTATCATGATTTCTTTTGATTGTCTCAGTTATGGATTATTTACATTTATTTTCTTTAATTACTGCTTGTGTGTCCCACCAACTTATGAGGGTACGGTTGGGTTAATTATCTTCTTCAGTGTACCTAGCGGGCTTATGGGGGCCTAGTTAGGTTATGTTTGCTTTTTTTTTTGTAATTACTACATTATTTATTTTCTATATAGCTTGCATTTATTCCTTTATCAAAATGACGTAGCTTTGTAGTTGTTTACTTTTTTTTCCATGTTTACTGTTGACTTTGAGTACATCATTGCATTATAGTTATACGTTTTGCGTATTAGGCTCAGTTGACAGATGATGCCTACTAAGTACCTATTGATTTGGTACTCATACTACACTTCTGCATATTTTCCCTGATGCAGATCTGAGTAGTAGTAGCTGGCATTGATGTGATTCCTACCTTCCAGTACAGATTCAGAGTAGGGTGAGCTTACTGTCATCTGTGGATGATCCTCCTCTATCTACTCCAGTTTAGTTTTTGTACTCGATACTACTTGTATATTTTGGGTATATTTTGGATTCTATCTAGTACTCTAGGCATATTTTGATAGTGGCTCTAATACCGACCTTACCAGGTCTTGGGAGGGATTCATTTGTGTATTTTTTGTGTTTTTACCGACCTTACTAGTTATTATGCATTTTGAGAGCTACACAGAGTTTGGTGACTTCAGGAAAGTCTTTTTCTGAGATAGTTGGGCATATTTATTCTATAGAAGAGATAGATCGTGAGAACCAAGGGGGAAACGATAAGAGACCACGTTACCAGGGCATCTACAATGATTTACAGTTCACAGGCCAAGGATTTCATGGTAGGTACCCCCAGCAGCAGTCTTCTCAGCACCAGGGTCAGCTTAGTCAGCCAGTCCAGGCATTGCTTCAGATATCATATAGGGGTCAGCCCGATTGTAATAGTTCCAGTGGTTAGAGCAACAGCCAGCCAGAGAAGGGTGTTCAGTTAGGATCGTTGAGTAGGGATGATCATTTTGGATCCGCCGAACCTTCTAGACAGAGTAGGGTTTCCAGGGCATATTATGACTACAGGATTATTGGTCACTTCACCCGTGAGTGTCCTTAGGGTAGGATGATTGAGCCTACAGTTTTGACTGCACAACTGATCAGGTCAGTGTCTCTGTTAGGTTGGGGTGATGCGCAAAGTCGTAGGGATGGTCCCTAGGGTTCTAGGGGTGGCTGGATAGGCACCCAATCCAGTAGTAGACAGGGTCATTTGTATGTTGTACCAGGTAGTTCTGGGGTTGAGTGACCCGACTTGGCCTAGGGCATTATTGTAATGGGCATCCCAAGTCCGACTAGGACCAGGGACCACCCACATTACCCAACCCAACCTCCAGCTGCCTACCCTGAGTTGGCTGAATTTTGAGAATATAACAAGATACCATAACTATCCAATTCTAGATTCTAGGACAGGTCTATAATTGAGTCTGACCGTCCAAACCTATCTGATAAAAAAACCAAACTATAAACCAACATCCAAACAATAACCAAACTATGTTCCATAACATAACATAAAAGGATAGAACAATGAGAAATTTTGCCAATTGGTATTAGCCCCAATACCAATGCTAATACTAATGCTGACACCACTATTGATCCAACCCATAGTAGTTACATAAAATCCTCTAACTAAAAGAAAACAAATATCTAATTGGGACATGCCCCCAACCATAGCCAAAACCAATATCCATAAAATAACCAGAGTATGTATAAATATCCATGAAAGAACTAGAGTCTTACGGAATATAGAAGCTCACTACTTCAATCCAAAAGCCGATCCCAAAGATGAACACTAAGCAGGAGGAGTAGAATGGTTGGTTCCTGCATCGCATGGGGATACAGCCTCCTAAAGATGGGTTAATGGGTGAACACTAGAAAGAAACTCAAGATAAGGATAAAATAATATTATAAGACCCCGTAAAATCCTAAAGCTCAATTCAGTCCTTTAAGCTTGTCAAGCGGTCCCAAACATAGAAAATTCTAGCTAGGTTCCCAAACTTAGCCTATTATTAGCCTTCAAAAGTTGGAAATCTTATTTTTCCACCTTTACGTCCTTTAATGGTCTGTATTTTTATTAATTCATGATCAGGAAGGTCAATAGGTGTCCCCGGACAAGTTTTGGATTTTTTGAAATACATTTAGATCATGTTCGGAGTCCCAAAATAGTGGACCAACACGATCATGGTGCGGTACGTCGCCAATCCCGTTGGTCAATATTTGTGCAGGCTGCCAGAGCCAAAACTTATGAGGCTCGATGCGATCATGGCGCGACGCGTCGAGTATCACGTCACAGCCATAAATGCAACGTATCCCTTGTAGCGTCAGCACCCAATTTTTATTTATTAAATGATCGCGTCCTCAAGGGAAAAAGGGTCAATTTCCCACCCCTATATAAGTCTATAACATGGGATTAAGCCCCAGTTCAACCTAAATACACTTATCTCTCTCAAAATCAATCAAGAACAAGCTTAGGGTTTTAAACTGAGGATCCAATTTCCAGAATATCACCATTTGTTTTCAAGAATCTTCCACCCAAGGTATGAATAGTGTTGATTTATGGATTCCTTTTATCCATAAATCTCAAGAACCCTATTTCAAATTATAAATCACGATGTTTATGTTGTAGGTTGTTTTGTAACCATGTTTATCTTGTTGTATGATTCCCAAGTTGGAATCCTTACGTGTTTTTCATGAAAGTATGTTAGCATGCAAGTTGAAATTCATGAATTGGGTTGTTTATGATGTGTAATTTGATGATTACACCTATGCCAGAAATTTTGCATGTATGGTGTTTGATAAAATGCCTAAGAGTATAGAAATTGTGTATTATAGCTCAATTGTGACCCATATGATAAATGTATGTTTTACCCTTAAGTTCAAATGACTCCCATGCTATTATGGTGCAATGTAGATGTTTGTTGGAATGCTCATGACGTTAGAATATGAAATTATGACATTGATTATATGCATTTCTACCATGTACAAGATTATGATAACCATGTACTTCAAGAAATCCCTAACTTATTGTATTATAGATTTTGGTCACGTATTCAAAAATGTCATGCCTTGTCAGTTTCCTTCTATAAAGTCCTGGGGGTACTTGTACCCGACAATTTAGTTGTGTGCCTAGAGCCTATGTCATGTTTTCAAGATACTCTCAGTCAAACCATGATCTATAGAACTCATTCAGTTATGTAACTCATGAAAACTCAGTAAACTCAGTAATTACAGAATCCTCAGAAAGATCAATAATTCAGTAATTGATAACGCTCAATCTACAGCTCTCGTAGGAGTGTAAAGCGGTCGTTAGCAAATATAGAACCCAACTGGGTTGGGTATCGATCCCACAGGGAATAGCTTGGTCAACAAGTAAGTAAAGATTACTAGACTTTTAGTGCAAGTCTCGTAAAAAGGGGTTAGTCTTGTCGTGCAAGTAATGTAACCAAAATAAGATCTAAAAATGGCAATAGCAAAGTAAAAAGAGAAAGAATGTTTTAGTGAGATGTAAACAATGAGAATTGAGAAGTTGGGGTTATGTCCACCTTCTGAGGTATACGTCTCTATTGGCTATGAGTGTGTAGAATTCTGACATGCAACTGCTTATAGAGAATTGTATTCGATGGTAAATCCAAGCGTCTTTCGACCTAAACAAGGACTATTTCACTTTAACTCTCTCGAGCTTAAAGCGTATCTAACGGTACGAATTCTCCAAGAGGTTAGTCCAGTTACGGCACTAGCTTTTTAATAGGAAAGGGTGTCCTACTACCTTGACATTATCTCTTTTCCAGACAAATAACTTTTCTCTCGAACAAGTTAAATGTTAGACTGGCGTATTCTTGCGTTTGCAACCGCAAAGAATGTAGATTAAGATGAAGAGAATAATGATATAAGCAATATACGTGCCTCGAACTCACAAACTCACAGCAATAGATAGTAACTCATTCGGCTTCCATAACCCCAACAGAGAAGTTTAGTTACCCATGAATGCGAAGGAAATCACGATTGACATTGTTATTATATCACGATATTGATTAATGGCGTGTAGATCAAGTGATAGGCGTGAGGCGTGATTCCTTAGCAAGTAACGATTCTCTTGTTGTGGAATTTAAGAATAGAAGAGTAGAAGAAGAAAAATAGAATTGAATTGTAAGACGAGAAGTTAAGAAGGTGTATAAAGATGATAGAAGATGTGAGGGATGGAAGGAAGTATTGTGTTCTCCCTCCTTCCTCCCTCCTTGTTCTAAATCTCTAGCATGATAGGGTATTTATAATACCCATATCCTACTCCTACTAGATAAATAAAATATCTAACCAAATCCTACTAGGCTAATGTAATACTTAACCCAATTGTACTAGGTTAATGTAACATTATCATAATCCAAATAAAATAATGAAATACATAACCTAATTGTACTAGGTTAATGTATCATTGTCAAAATCCAGCTTTGTGTCTGTAAGTCCCCAAAGTCTTCAGAAATGCTGTTTTAGCCCGGGACAGATTTTCCATGCAGCAGTTTTGGTCCTTAGGCGTGTAAACTCCCTTCCCTTTCTTCGTGAGCTTTCTTTAGCGTCAAGTAAGCCATAAAATGCTGAATTATGCATCATTTATACCTGAAACTTTACTAATCATGTTCGTTAGCTCACTTACAGGAAAAAGGACTAAAAGTGCATGAAATATATAATTTGTTCTCAAAACTAGGCTAAAATATGGGCAAAATATATTGATATAGGTGCGTAAATTCGCCTATCATCAACACCCCACACTTAGAGCTTTGTTCGTCCTCGAACAACATATCATGTCCTTCTAAGCATCAACTTAAGGTTTTTACAGAATCAACACAAAACATTTATTAAGACAAGCACAACGATTATCAACCAAGAGTAGCTTTCCGATTATAAGTAGAAACAATTTAACCTCAAGTATAGACTCGTGATGGTGATCAACTCGCATGCAAACATTAAGGTACAAGGAATCATATATAACTACCCAAAACTCATCAACCATGTGTGTCTCACCATATAGTACCCATAATTACTCACAAATGTAGCATATTTTTCAAACATGGGTATCAAAATGTCCTTGCTCTCACTCTCACAAAGAATTCATATGTAGCAACTGATGACCATAGGCTTGCCCTTAATGTAATACTCTACTAAATGTTGGAATGTTAAGATTAGGATCAAGTAGGTCTTTTGATGGTTGTAATGTAGGCTAAGGGACGGGTAGGACTATTTTGGCCAGGAATAGTGACTAAGTTCCTAAGCGCTTTAATACACCACTTTGTATCATTGACACTTTTTTCTTTCAACCTTTCTTCTTTCTTTTTTCTACCACCCTTGTTCTCCTCTTTTTTCAATTTTAAGCACAACTCACTTTTCAGCTTTCTTTTCCTTTTTCTTTTCACAACATACCTCTTATGATAGCATTTTTTTTTCTTTTTCATAACACATTCAAGAACCATTCCAATTTATAGCATTATACTCACCCAATTTCCTTTTATGTTGTCACATGACTTTTTCACTTTAAAGCACTTAGAGATTTTAGGATCAAATTACGGTCTTGAAAGAAATGGATTAGGCTTACATACAAGGTTGTCAAAGAAATAGGCTAAAGGCTCAAAAGGGTTAACTAGGATGATGTCCATGGGTAGGTAAAACTGAAGGTAAACATGTATAGGTTGCCAAAGAAATGCCTAAATCACCTCCTAAACTTACACTCCTTATTTTCGCTTTGCATACATACCAGGCAAGTTCTAGCATCAGCCACAAACATAGAATATACTATTATCTCACACACACAAGGCACATGGTCGACTTGCTTGGAAGTAATATAGACTCTCGACCCAACAAGTGAAGGAATTGAACCACACAATATCACATAATGAGTCACAACTAGAGCCTAAACGTCTAAATAGTCACAATTGTAGCACATACTCTTGTTATAATCTCATGCTGCCTATCAAAATAATTTCATGCGAAGCTAGAAAAAATTTACTACTAAAAAAATAAAAAAAAACAAACAAAAACAAAGCAAACAAACATAGATGCGAGTAGAGAAGTATAGCATGCAATACCACCACCCCACACTTAGTCGGGACACTGTCCTCAGTGGAGAATAAATACGAAGAACCTGGTCAGTCAGACTCGTCCTCAATGTCGGGGGTCATACCCTTTGCATCGGAATCATCATCAGAGTCGTCATCCTCAGAGGTTCCTCATAAGTATCCCACTTAATTCCAAGCGTGAGTCGAGGTATTTGCAGCGAGGAGGGTTCTCCTTGGTCCTTGCGACTTCTCTTTTTGCCCTTTAGGGAGGTGGTAGCCTTCTCCTTGCCTTGTCTCGCTTTAGGTGCCATTGTACCTGAGACTAGAAATAGTGTTAGTGGTAGCACAATATCAATGGATACAATCTATGCACAAGCAGTAGGGGTACCACCCCACACTTAGTTTTGTTGACACAAATCAGTGAAGTGAAAGTGGTCGATTACTCAGATTTCGTCGACATACGTTTTAGGAGTTGTATTTCGGCAAGAAAATCAGTGATGTATCACTACTTGCAGCCATTACATTACTTTCATGTTAGATATAACAACACTACTACATAGGGGTTACCACATAATATAGTTACTTTCAACAATCACAACCTCCTATGTCGGCAGGCACTATAAGTCTTATCCCGATGAACGGGATAGCCTAACATGTAAGTATCCAAGTAGCAATTTTAAACAATGTTCAAGACTATAGCAATTCCGCAAATAGTATGACAATGCTATTAAAACCAAATTCAAGTCGGAAACAAGTCAAGATGATTCTAACGTATACGTTCACTCACATGATTTTGCATTAACATTCCAAACACATGAACTTCACCAACAATCTTTCAATATGTAGCAATTTATAATAGACATAGCAACGTAGTACTTACGAGAAATAAATGAAGAATAAGAGAGTACTTACTTGCTTGAAGCTTTTGGAGGTAGTTTTGTGAATTGGAAGAGCAAAAAAGAAAATTTTGAGAGGATTTGGATGAATATGCGGCACCTTTAGGTCACTTTGCAATGTGTTGTGTTATAAAACTAAGTCCCCTTTATATAGGAAGAGAATGGGTCGGGTTATGACCCATTTACAATCGGTTTTGGTGACAAAAATCCCACATATGCGGCGCATAATGCTTGGCATAGATATGACATATGCGGCGCATTGTCTATAGCATAATGGGACATATGCGCCGCATAGTCTATGGCATTTATAGACATATGCGCCGCATAGTCTATGGCATATGAGATATTGAGACCAAATGCCATATCATAGGCGGCGCATAGTCAAAAGCATACCTAGGAATAGGCGGCGCATAGTGTATAGCACACTAGATTCCGAGACCTTAGGCTATAGGATAGGTTGTGCATCGTTCGTGGCCTAGTTTTACCAAGGCCTAGCCTTCCTCGATGCCTATTTTGGCGTGAGAAAGGCTCAATCCATAGCCTTATGCATCACCCTTCCTAACTTACCAACTTTACCATACAATGCGTCCAAATCGTCAATTGAAATCAATCTCCTCGTTGACTACTTCTTGCACCTATATTCGCTCAAACAAATGAAAACGATTAGTACGATGGGTTGCCTCCCACCAAGCGCCTTAGTTTTGGTCGTGGCACGACTCTTATTTTTGGATTTTTCATTTATCAAAACAAGTACTAGAACGAAATGAAAAACGATAAACGATAAACGATGGGTTGCCTCCCATCTAGCGCTTGATTTATTGTCGCGGCACGACATAGTTACCTCGAGTACTCAGACTTCGTCGGGATAGATGGTGGATCGTTTTCTGAATGGATTCAGACGACAATGAGGCTTACTTGTAGGAGGGGTACCAATTATATCATCAATAGTCCAACCCATAGCTCTCATGTATCTCTTCAGAGTAGAGATGAGAGCGTCTACGTGCTGTTTACTTAAATCATCCGCACTCACCGGAAGTATCTTTATACTTTCCAAGAACACATACCTTAGATAATTGGGGAGCTCTTTCGATTCTAGCATTGGTGGCTCTTCAAGGGAAGTCTTCGCTGTTAGTGACGGTTGATTCTTAAGATCACGGTCCGGTTACTTAGGAGTATGGGAATAGGACTCTATTTCTGTTAGAGCACCCATAAGTTCTTCATAATATTCATCGTCCTCATGCTCAACCTTCAGCAGCGCAGCAGACAATGGCTCAACAGTAAGCTGTTTCTCTACAGATAATGCTTTCTTATCTTCACCATGAACATCATCTACAGGGAACACATCCATATCTTTTGGCTGCTTCATCGCTTTGCATATATCAAAGCGGACCACTTCGTCATTAATTCGAAACAAAAGCTCATTATCTTTCATGTCAATAAGCACACTTCCAGTTGCGAGGAAGGGGCGTCCCAAGATTATGGGAACGTCAGAATCCACCTCACAATCCAGAATAACGAAGTCTGCAGGAAAGATAAATGAAGATACCTTCACCAACACATCATTCAAGATACCCACAGGTCGTTTTACCGTCCTATCAGCCATCACGAGCCTCATATTGGTTGGTGTTGGATCTCCTAGCCCCAACTTCTTGTAGACGGATAGTGGCATCAAATTGATGCTAGCACCCAGATCGCACAATGCCTTAGCAAAATTCATAGATCCAACCGTGCAAGGAATAGTGAAGGCACCAGGGTCTGCCTTCTTCTGTACTAAGGACCTTGTGGCAATTGCACTGCAATGATGAATATTATCTGCCGGCTCATAGCTTACTGCCCTCTTCTTTGTCAACAGGTCCTTCATGAATTTAGCGTACCCAGGCATTTTTTCTAGCGCCTCTACCAACGGAACATTAATGGTCAGCTGCTTCAACATGGTCATGAATTTGCTGAACTTTGTATCATCCGCCACCTTCTTCAATCTTTGGGGAAAAGGTGGTGGTGGGTATGGCATTGTTCTCTCCACGGCTTTCTTCTCCTCTTGCTTCCGTTTTTCAGCTTTTCCAGGCTGCACGTCGTGAGGAGTGACGTTAAGGACATTAGGATCGGCTGCTGCGGCATCTTCCCCTTTTGCCTTATCATCAATTTTCGCCTCTTCGTCAGCCACTTTCTTGCCTTTTTCTGAAGTTTCCAGCACCTTACCACTTCTGGTAGTAATGGCCATGCATGACCCATCATTCCTTGGGTTTTGCACGGTGTCGCTAGGTAAAGTGCCAGCCTTTCTTTGATTGAGTGCTGCTGAAAGTTGGCTCAATTGCTGCTCTATTTTCTTGATTGAAGTGGAATGTGAATCAACTAATTGCTTCATAGAGGACAAATCATTTATTACCTCCGTTACTCCCGCGCTATTTGCTTCCACTCCTTTCAGTAATTTAGCCATCATGTCTTCCATACATCCAGAACTAGATGTGGTGATGTCACGTCTTCCAGGGGGAACATACACACCACTATTGTCATTCTTGTTCTTCCAACTACCTTGGTCCTTGTTTCCAGATTTCTTATAGTAGTTCCGACCTTGGTTTCCTTGGGCATTGCCTCGGAAACCCCCCTGATTGTTCAAGTAGTTGGCCTCCTCTTCCGAATCAGCTTCGTCTCTTCCTTTTAGCGCCACAGCTTTCACTTTTTCGGTCTTCCCTGATAATAAATGCTTTGTAAGAAGATCCATTTGTGTTTTCATGTGCGTCATATCTTGATCACGTTCTTCTTGTCTACGCCTCTGCTCTGTGGTCATGCCAATAGATAAAGTGGAGCTTGCTACCTCAGAATCCCTGGTATGCCAAGCTCTACTTTGTTTCGTCATGCGATCTAACATATTGCTTGCTTGACCAAAGGTGAGGTCCATAAAAGATCCTCCAGCTGCGTTATCCACCACTGGTTTAGTTATTGAATTCAAGGCTCTGTATAGTATCTCCATTAGGTGAACATTAGTCATATGATGGTTTGGACACCTCGCTAGCTTTGTCTTGAACCTCTCCCATGTTTCATGAAGAGCTTCAGTGGGAAGCTGACGAAAGTTGCTGATTTCATCTCTCAATTTTGCTCTTTTGGATGGCGGAAAGAATCTTTCTAGGAAAGCGTCTCTCAATTGCCTCCAATTTGTAATAGAATCAGGAGTCAGCCCATTCAACCATAGTGTTGCCTCCCCAGACAGAGACAATGGAAATAGACGTAATCGAATTGCATTTTGACCAACACCAGGATTGTCAAAAGACTTGCATGTAGAAATAAAGTTGATGAGATACATATTCGGATCATCGCCTGCTGGTCCACCAAATAATCCCTTGAGTTGCAATAACTGAATCATGGTGCTTGTGATGTTGAACTTGGCTCCGGGCGCTAATGGTGGAAGAATAATGGCTCCTGTGGCTCCGGCTCCATCAAGATCATCATCATCATCATTGAACGGTATCTCACGTTGTGCATCCATTGATGCACTGAACAAAAACCTGCAGTAAACAAAAACAAAAACTAAAAGTAAAAGTACGAGAGTCTTTGACCAAAGGGTCTAGTAATTATTACGAACTTGATTGACACTTGTATTCCCCGGCAACGGCGCCAATTTTTGATAACGCTCAATCTACAACTCTCGTAGGAGTGTAAAGCGGTCGTTAGCAAATATAGAACCCAACTGGGTTGGGTATCGATCCCACAGGGAATAGCTTGGTCAACAAGTAAGTAAAGATTACTAGACTTTTAGTGCAAGTCTCGTAAAAAGGGGGGAGTCTTGTCGTGCAAGTAATGTAACCAAAATAAGATCTAAAAATGGCAATAGCAAAGTAAAAAGAGAAAGAATGTTTTAGTGAGATGTAAACAATGAGAATTGAGAAGTTGGGGTTATGTCCACCTTCTGAGGTATACGTCTCTATTGGCTATGAGTGTGTAGAATTCTGACATGCAACTGCTTATAGAGAATTGTATTCGATGGTAAATCCAAGCGTCTTTCGACCTAAACAAGGACTATTTCACTTTAACTCTCTCGAGCTTAAAGCGTATCTAACGGTACGAATTCTCCAAGAGGTTAGTCCAGTTACGGCACTAGCTTTTTAATAGGAAAGGGTGTCCTACTACCTTGACATTATCTCTTTTCCAGACAAATAACTTTTCTCTCGAACAAGTTAAATGTTAGACTGGCGTATTCTTGCGTTTGCAACCGCAAAGAATGTAGATTAAGATGAAGAGAATAATGATATAAGCAATATACGTGCCTCGAACTCACAAACTCACAGCAATAGATAGTAACTCATTCGGCTTCCATAACCCCAACAGAGAAGTTTAGTTACCCATGAATGCGAAGGAAATCACGATTGACATTGTTATTATATCACGATATTGATTAATGGCGTGTAGATCAAGTGATAGGCGTGAGGCGTGATTCCTTAGCAAGTAACGATTCTCTTGTTGTGGAATTTAAGAATAGAAGAGTAGAAGAAGAAAAATAGAATTGAATTGTAAGACGAGAAGTTAAGAAGGTGTATAAAGATGATAGAAGATGTGAGGGATGGAAGGAAGTATTGTGTTCTCCCTCCTTCCTCCCTCCTTGTTCTAAATCTCTAGCATGATAGGGTATTTATAATACCCATATCCTACTCCTACTAGATAAATAAAATATCTAACCAAATCCTACTAGGCTAATGTAATACTTAACCCAATTGTACTAGGTTAATGTAACATTATCATAATCCAAATAAAATAATGAAATACATAACCTAATTGTACTAGGTTAATGTATCATTGTCAAAATCCAGCTTTGTGTCTGTAAGTCCCCAAAGTCTTCAGAAATGCTGTTTTAGCCCGGGACAGATTTTCCATGCAGCAGTTTTGGTCCTTAGGCGTGTAAACTCCCTTCCCTTTCTTCGTGAGCTTTCTTTAGCGTCAAGTAAGCCATAAAATGCTGAATTATGCATCATTTATACCTGAAACTTTACTAATCATGTTCGTTAGCTCACTTACAGGAAAAAGGACTAAAAGTGCATGAAATATATAATTTGTTCTCAAAACTAGGCTAAAATATGGGCAAAATATATTGATATAGGTGCGTAAATTCGCCTATCATCAGTAATCTCTGTAGTATTCCTTTAGTTAATGAAACTTAATGAACTCAGTCCAGTTTAGTTCAAATAATCATGATCAGTGTCTATTCAGATGGGAGTAGGATTTAGCACCGAGTGAACCCAAGGATGGGAACTCCCCTACCAGTTGAAGGTGTAATTCTTAGAAGTAATCCTTGCGTTCTAGAACTACGTAGCCAGCGTAGGTTGAGACATCAACCTGCCAGTCGAGGGTTGATGAGGTGGATTAAACTATCAGATGAGGGTCCCACCATTGTTATTAGAGTACCTACCTGTTGTGGGTCACTCACAACTTGTCCTTACCAGTAGCGCAGTATTGACACCCTTCTAATTAGGGTTACATATTAGACCCCAACTCAGCTATATTGCTTTATTTAGGGAATGTTGGTTAGATGACTACTTCCCACAGTTATAGTTTTAGTCTCAGTCTCAGTAACAGAACTCATATAGTTCTACAAAACTCAGGACTATCAAATACAGTCGCTCAACTTAGTACAAAACTCAGTTAGTTCCATCAAAACTTAGACTGTCAGAAACAGTCACTCAGTATAAGTTATATCAGCTACCAATAACTCATGTTATCAGAATTCAGACTCAGTAGTCAGTATCATCACGAATTCATTTATAGTCACTTATTCATCCATATATTCTCACATTTATGTTATACAGTCAGTTAGCATTGTTCATGCATTTGAACCCTTTGCATTTAGACTACCTCACTTTCATACTAGTACATTCAATTGTACTAACCAATTTGTACTATGGTGTTTTATACCATAGGTTCAGAAGTATGAGCTCCAGAGCATTCTTAGTAGATCAGACGTTCAGCAGCCAGACTAGCAGTAAGTCCTCATCATTCGAGGATAGCATGATTATTTTATTACTTTATTATTTCAATAGTTCAAAGTTAGTTAGGGACATGTCCCATCAACTCCACAGTTTTTAGATAGTTTAGAGGTTTCTAGACTATAGTATGTTTGAACAGTTTATTTCAGTTTTCATTTTGGTATTGATTATCGTACTCTCAGATGTTATGTTTTATCAATTATTTGAACCTTATGGACTCTCAGCCTTTATTTTCATATTGATACAATATATTATGTAGTGTTCAGGTACAGATATCTGTCATGGATTATCTTGTGACCTTTCGGGGTTATGAGCATCGTGTAGCATTCCAGTTACCAGATTTGGGGTGTTACAAACTTGGTATTCGAGCCTAAGGTTCAATAGTGTCCTAGGAATTCTGAAAGCCACATCTAGTATAGTCTTGTAGATGGGTATGTTGTGCGCCACATTTATTTGCAGGAGGCTATAAGATGTTTTAGGAACAATTTCCCTTCTTTCAGTATTCATGTCGTGCCAGTGAGCATAGTCTCAAGTTAATCTCTGAGTATAATCCTTTTCTCTTCTATTTATATAACATTCCTCCTAAGAAGAGAACTGGAAATCAGTCAGCCCCTCAGCCTGAAGATCCTTTGGGCGAACATGTCTCTTATGCAGAATTCAGAGTTGCATTCACTACTCTTGCACAGTTAGTTGTTGCTCAGAATAAATGACCAGCTGTTATTTCAGCCAACTCAGTGGCCAATTCAGCAGCAGCCAGGATTCGGTATTTCACCCAAATGAATCCTCCATTCTTTTTTGAGTTTAAGTCAGAAGACAATCCTCAAGAATTTCTTTACCAATGTCAAAAAGTTACGGACATCATGGGGGTTACTTCTAGTGAGAGTGCTAAGCTAGCTGCATATCAGTTATAGGACGTTACTCATACTTGGTTCAAATAGTGGAAGTCAGAGAGGTTAGTTGATGTAGGATCCATAGAGTGGGGGGAGTTTGTCACCGCATGCTTAGATAGATTCTTTCCCCTAAAGCTGAGAAAAGCTAAGGTGTTAGAATTTATCAACCTCAGGTAGGGCAACATGACGGTGAAAAAGTATTCTCTTAAGTTTACTCAATTAGCCAGATATGCTCCTCATGTGATTGCAGATAGTAGGGCTAAGATGAGTAAGTTTGTTTCTGGGGTGAACGATAGTGCGGTCAATGAGTGCAGGTCTGCAATGTTGAATAGTGACATAAACGTAGACAGGCTTATAACCCATACTCAGTAGTTAGAAGAAAAAAAATATTAAGATGAGAGATAAGCAGAATAAGAGAGCAAGGACAGGTAGTTTCAACTTTTCTCAGCCTAAATCAGTGGGGGGAACCGTTATCAGTTTCGTCCTAGGTCATTAGTTCTAGATCCTTCTTCATCTAGTGCTCCAGTGCCAAAATTCACGAACGGCAATAGAGATAAGGCCCCAGGATCTAAGTCTCAGGGCAGTGTTAGTAGTACTCGAACCAATCCTCATTGTCAGACTTGTGGCAAACACCATCAGGGTATTTGCAGAGCTGGCTGTGATATTTGTTTTGGATGTGGCAAGCCAGGTCACAGAGTTAGAGGTTTCCCTCAGATAGGTTCCCTGAGTCAGCAGAACCGTTCCTCAGCTCAGACCGGTCGTCCAAATCAGCAGGATGCCACTTCCAGTGTTAATAATGGGCAACGCCCAAATAAAATTTATGCTCTCTTGTCCCAGCAAGGTCAAGAAAATTATCCTAATTTGGTTACTGGTTTGTTAGAGATTTTTCACTTGCATGTTTATGCTTTGCTAGATCCAGGAGCCTCTTTGTCTGTTGTTACTCCTTATATAGCAGTTGATTTCGGAGTCAGCCTTGAGATTCAAGAAAAGCCCTTTTAAGTCTCTACCCTAGTGGGAAAAACCATCATAGCCCGGTGGGTATACAGGAATTGCCCAGTTACGATATCTCAGAAAGTCACTTCAGTAGACTTAGTCGAGTTAGAGATAACTGATTTTGATGTTATTTTTGGCATGGACTGGCTTCATTCGTGCTATGCCATAGTCGACTACAAAAATAGAGTTGTCCAGTTTCAATTTCCGAATGAACCTATCCTAGAATAGAGGGGTAGTATTTTAGCTTTCTGAGGACAACTTGTTTCCTACCTACGGGCAAAGAAAATGATATCTAAAGGATGTTTCTATCATCATGTTCGAGATAAAGACACTAGTTCTGAAACTCCCAGTATTGAATCAGTCCTAATTGTGAATGAATACTCAGATTTCTTTCCCGAAGATCTTCCAGGAATTCCTCCCCAAAAGGAAAATAGACTTCGGCATTGATCTTCTTATAGATACTCATCCTATATCTATTTCTCCATATAAAATGGCACCAGTAGAACATACAGAATTTAAAAATCATTTAAAGGATCTCTTATATTAGGGATTCATCAGACCAGTGTTTCCCCGTGGGGACCACCAGTCTTATTCATGCGAAAGAAAGATGGTTCTCTCAAAATGTGCATTGATTACCGTCAACTCAATAAAGTCACGATTAAGAACAAGTATCCACTTCCCAGAATCAATGACTTGTTTGAGCAACTTTAAGGTACCAACTATATCTCTATGATAGACCTCATATCGGGCTATCATCAGCTTAGAGTTAGGGAATGTGACATTCCAAAAATAGCCTTCCAAACACGATATGGTCATTTTGAATTCTTAGTCATGTCCTTTGGTCTTACAATTGCCCCAGAAGCTTTCATGGACTTGATGAACCGGGTTTTCAAGAAGTACTTGGACATGTTCATCATAGTCTTCATAGATGACATCCTTATCCATTCTCGCAGTGAGCATAATCATGCAGACTATCTTAGAACAGTGCTTCAGACGCTCAAAAATCATCAGTTGTTCACTAAATTCAGTAAGTGCAAAGTTTGGATAAGGTCAGTAGTATTCCTTGGCCATATCATTTCCGATGATGGCATTAGAGTAGATCCTCAAAAGACCAAAGAAGTAAGAAACTAGCCCCGACCTGTCATTCCATCAAATATGAGGAGTTCCATGGGTTTAGCTGGCTATTACAGATGATTTGTTGAGGGATTCTCTTCTATTACATCCCCTATGTCCAGATTGACTAAGAAGAAAGTAAAGTTTCAGTGGTCAGATCCTTGCGAGAAGAGTTTTCAGGAGTTGAAGACTCAACTCACCTCAGCTCTAATTTTGGCTCTTCCAGATGGTTCAGATGGGTTCGTAGTGTATTATGATACATCTAGAGTAGTTTTGGGTTGTGTCCTCATGCATCATGGTAAGGTCATAGCCTACGCCTCAAGACAATTTAAACCCCATGAGAAGAATTATCCAACTCATGATCTTGAGTTATCAGTCATAGTATTTTCCTTAAAGATTTGGAGGCATTACTTGTATGGTGTTCATGTATATGTGTTCACAGATTATAAAATCCTTTAGTATGTATTCTCTTAGAAAGATCTTAACCTTCATCAGAGAAGGTGGTTAGAGATCTTAAGAGACTACGACATGAGTGTTCTTTATCATCCGAGCAAGGCCAATGTAGTGGGCGACGCACTCAGTAGACTATCTATGGGTAGTATTGCTCATGTTGAGGATAGTAAGAAGAATATAGACCAGGAAGACAATCATCTTGCCATACTAGGTGTTCGCTTAGTCGATAAAGAAGAGTATGATATATGGGTTCGGAGTAGTTTAGAATCATCTCTCATTTTTTAGGTGAAGGAAAAGCAAGGTGGAGATTCTAGTCTAGTCAGGTTGAAAGAGTCAGTCAAGAATCAGAAAGTAGAGGTTTTCTCCCTAGGGAGAGATGGTGTATTGCGTTGTCAGGGTCGTCTGTGTGTTCCTGGTATAGATAAATTATGGCAATGAATTCTTGTAGAAGTACATGGGGCGCGTTACTCTATTCATCCAAGGGCCACAAAAATTTACCGCGACTTGTGGGAGATCTATTGGTGGAGTGGGATAAAGAGAGATATTTCAGAGTTTATGGCTAAGTGCTATACGTGTCAGCAAGCTAAGATAGATCATCAAAAGCCTAGTGGGTCATGCAGGAGTTCAGTATTCCTACTTGAAAGTGGGAAGAAGTGAACATGGACTTCGTGATGGGTTTGCCTCGTACTCGTCATCAACATTATTCAGTTTAGGTCATTATAGACAGGATGTCCAAATCAACTCATTTTCTTCCAGTCCATACCTCCTATTCAGTTGAGGATTAGTCCAAACTCTATATCAAGGAGTTGGTCAGATGACACGGTGTTCTGTTGTCTATTATCTTAGATAGAGGTACCCAGTTCACCTCTTATTTCTGGAAAGTGTTCCAAAAGGGTCTTTGTACCCAAGTTCATCTAAGTACAGCCTTCCATCCTCAGATAGATTGTCATGCAGAAAGGACTATTTATACTTTAGAAGATATGCTAAGGACGTGTGCAATTGATTTCAAGGGTAGTTGGGATGACCACTTGCCTTTGATTGAGCTTGCATACAACAACAACTATCATTCCAGCATTCGGATGGCTCCATTAAAAGATATATATTGTAGGAGGTGCAAATATCTAGTCAGTTGGTTCAAAGTTAATGAGGCCTCAGTCATAGGGCCTGACTTAGTATTCAATGCCTTAGAAAATGTCCAATTGATTAGAGAAAGACTCCGGGCGGCTCAGAGCCGACAGATGTCTTATGCAGATGTGCGCAGAAAGGATCTCGACTTCGAGATTGATGACTATGTTTATCAAAAGATCTCTCCTATGAAGGGAGTGAAGAGATTCGGCAAAAAGGGAAAGCTTAGTCCCCGATATGTCGGTCCCTTCAAAATTCTCAGTCGCTTTGGCAAAGTAGCTTATGAGCTCGAGTTGCCTTCAGATCTAGCCTCAGTTCATCCAGTGTTCCATGTCTATTTGCTTAAGAAGTGCATAGGTGACCCAGCAGATGTAGTCCCTATTCAGAGCATAGATGTTCATAACAACCTCTCTTATAAGGATATTCCAGTCAAAATCCTTGACTATCAGACTCGTAGACTGAGAAACAAAGAAGTCCCTTTAGTAAAAGTTCTTTGGCGGAATCAGTCCATTGAGGGAGAAAATTGGGAAGTGGAAGAAGACATACGTACCAAGTATCCTCTCCTCTTCTCCATTAACTCAGACTTAGCCCAAGGTAACAGTTCTTCTTAAGCTTTAAGTTTCATGTTCAAATTTCTGGCACAACTTGGTATCCAGCTTATGATCAGAATTCCATTATAAACTTGGTATCGATTACCATTGCAGATTCAGTCATGCATTCATGTATCAGTTCAGTTATATAATCATGCATCAGAAATGCATTCTCATTGTGAGAAACTCAGTTCATCAGAACACTCAGTTCATCAGAACAAGAATCAGTTAGACATGTATCATATATGCAGGCTTAGTATGATGTATTAAGTTATCAGTCACGGAATCATATTTCAGAATGTACGTTAGTTTATATTTTCCCCTCTCTCAGTCGGTCTCAATCAAGGATGAATATTCTCAAAGGGGAGATATTGTAAGTCCCCGTAAAATCCTAAAGCTGAATTCAGTCCTTTAAGCTTGTCAAGGGGTCCCAGACTTAGAAAATTCTAGCTAGCTTCCCAGACTTAGCCTATTATTTTCCTTCAAATGTTGGAAATCTTATTTTAACACCTTAACTTTCTTTAATGGTCCGTATTTTTATTAATTCATGATCAAGAAGGTCAATAAGTGTTCCCGGATAAGTTTTGGATTTTTCAGAACACGTTTAGATCATGTTTGGAGTTCCAAAACAGTGGACCAACATGATCATGGCGCGCCGCATCGCCAATTGCGTTGGTCAACATTTGTGCAGGCTGCCAGAGCTAAAACTTCTGAGGATTGACATGATCATGGCGTGATGCTTCGAGTATCACGTCGCAACCATCAACACGCCGCATTGCTTATAGCGTCAACACCCAGTCTTTAGTCATTAAATGATCGCGTCCTCAAGGACAAAAGGGTCAGTCAAACCATGTTCCATAGAAATCAGTCAGTCATGTAACTCAAGAAAACTCAGTAAAATCAGTAATTCCAGAATCCTCAGAAAGCTCAGTAATTCAGTAATCTCAGTAGTATTCCATTAGTCAACAAAACTCAATGAACTCAGTCCAGTTTAGTTCAAATAATCACGATCAGTGTCTAATCAGATAGGAGTAGGATTTAGCACCGAGTGAACCCAAGGATGGGAACTCACCTACCAGTTGAGGGTGTGATTCTTAGAAGTAATCCTTGTATTCCAGAACTACGTAGCCATGTTAGGTTGAGACATCAACCTACCAGTTGAGGGTTGATGAGGTGGATTAACCTGTCAGATGAGGGTCCCACTATTATTATAGTACCTACCAGATGAGGGTCACTCACAGTTTGTCCTTACCAGTGGCTTGGTATTGTCATCCTTCTATTTAGGGTTACAGATTAGACCCCAACTCAGCTATATTGCTTTATTTGGGGAATGTCAGTTTGATGACTACTTCCCACAGTTACATTTTTAGTCTCAGTCTCAGTAACAAAACTCATATAGTTCTACAGAACTCAGGACTATCAAATACAGTCTCTCAACTCAGTACGAAACTCAGTTAGTTCCATCAAAACTTAGACTGTCAGACACAGTCACTCATATAATTTATATCAGTTATCAGTAACTCATGTTATCAGAATTTAAACTCAGTATTCAGTATCATCACAAATTTAGTTACAGTCACTTATTCATGCATGTACTCTCACGTTCATGTTATACAGTCAATTAGCATTGTTCTTGCATTTGAAACCTTTGTATTTAGCCTACCTCACTTTCATACCAGTACATAAATTGTACTAACGCATTTGTGCTATGGTGTTTTATACCATAGGTTCAAAAGTATGATCTCCAAAGCATTCTTAGTAGATTAGACATTTAGCAGCCATACTAGCAGTGAGTCCTCATCATTCGAGAATAGCATAATTATTTTATTACTTTATTATTTTAGTAGATCAAAGTTAGTTGGGGACATGTCCCATCAACTCCACAGATTTTAGATAGTCTAGAGGCTTCTAGACTATAGTATGTTCAAATAGTTTATTTCAGTTTTTATTTTGGTATTGATTACCGTACTCTCAGATGTTATGTTTTATCAATTATTTGAACCTTACTCTCAGCCTTTATTTTCATATTTATATAATATATTATGCAGTGTTTAGGTACAGATATCAGTCATGGGTAAGCTTGTGACCTTTCGGCGTTATGAGCACCGTGTAGCATTCCAGGTACCAGATTCAGAGAGTTACAAACTTGGTATCCGGGCCTAAGGTTCAATAGTGTCCTAGGAAGTCTGAAAGCCGTATCTAGTATAGTATTGTACATGGGTATGTTGTGCGCCACATTTATGTGCAGGAAGCTACAAGATGTTTTAGGAACAGTTTCCTTTCTTTCAGTATTCATGTCGTGCCAGTGAGCATAGTATCAAGTTAATCTCTCAGTCTAATCCTTTTCTCTTTCGTTTACAGAATATGCCCCCTAAGAAGAGAACTGGAAATCAGTCAGCCCCTCAGCCCGAAGATCCTTTAAGCGAATATGTCTCTCATGCATAATTCAAAGTTTCATTCACTACTCTTGCTCAGTTAGTTGTTGCTCTTAATAAATGACCAGCTATCATTTCAGCCAACTCAGTGTCCAATTCAGCAGCAACCAGGATTCGATACTTTACCCGAATGAATCCTCCATTCTTTTTCGAGTCTAAGTCAGAAGAGGATCCTCAAGAATTCCTTGACCAATTTCAGAAAGTTACGGACATCATAGGGATTACTTCTAGTAAGAGTGCTGAGCTAGCTGCATATCAGTTACAGGACATTGCTCACACTTGGTTCAAATAGTGGAAGTCAGAGGGGTTAGTTGAGGTAGGATCCATAGAGTGGGAGGAGTTTGTCACCGCATTCTTAGATAGGTTCTTTCCTCTAGAGTTGAGAGAAGCTAAGGTGTTAGAATTTATCAACCTCAGGTAGGGCAACATGATGGTGAAAGAGTATTCTCTTAAGTTTACTCAATTATCCAGATATGTTCCTCATGTGGTTGCAGATAGCAGGGCCAAATGATTAAGTTTGTTTATGGGGTGAACGATAGTATGGTCAATGAGTGCAGGTTTGCGATGTTGAATAGTGACATAAATATAGCCAGGCTTATAACCCATGGTCAGCAGATAGAAGAGTAAAATATTAAGATGAGAGATAAGCAGAATAAGAGAGAAAGGACAGGTAGTTTAAAATGTTCTCATCCTAAGTCAGTGGGGGGAAACCGTTCTTAGTTTCATCCTAAGTCATTAGTTTCAGCTCCTTCTTCAGCTAGAGCTTCAGTGCCGAAATTCAGGGACGACAACAGAGATAGGGCCCCAGGATCTAAATCTTAGGAAAGTGTTAGTAGTGCTCGAACCAATCCTCTTTGTCACACTTGTGGCAAACACCATCAGGGTATTTGTAGAGCTAGTACTGATATTTGTTTCGGATGTGGCAAGAAAGGTCACAGAATTAGAGATTTCCCTCAGATAGGTTCCCTAAGTCAGCAGAACCATTCCTCCGCTCAGACCGGTCACCCAAATATGCAGGTTGCCACTTCCAGTGCTACTAGTGGGCAATGCCCAAACAGACTTTATGCTCTCCAGTCCCAGCAAGATCATAAAAATTCTCTTGATGTGGTTACTGGTTTGTTAGAGATTTTTCACTTGCATGTTTATGCTTTTCTAGATCCAGGAGCCTCTTTGTCCGTTGTTACTCCTTATATAGCTATTAATTTCGGTGTCAACCTTGAAATTTAAGCAGATCCCTTCTCAGTCTCTACCCCAGTGGGTAAAACCATCATAACCTAGTGGGTATACAGGAATTTCCCAGTTATGATATCTCAGACAGTCACTTCAGCAGACTTAGTCAAGTTAGAGATGACCAATTTTGATGTAGTTTTTGGCATGGACTGGATTCATTCCTTTTATTCCACAGTTGACTACAGAAACAGAGTTTTCCAGTTTCAATTTCTAAATGAACCTATCCTAGAATGGAGGGGTAGTACTTTAGCTTTTTGAGTCCAGCTTATTTCCTACCTTTGGGCAAGGAAAATCATATCTAAAGGATGTGTCTATCATCGTGTTCGAGTTAAGGACACTAGTTTTTAAACTCCCAGTCTTGAATCAGTCCTAGTTGTGAATGAATATTCAGATTTTTTCCCAAAGATCTTCCAGAAATTCCTCCCAAAAGGAAAATAGACTTCGGCATTGATCTTCTTCTAGATACTCAGCCTATATTTATTCCTCCATATAGAATGGAACTAGTAGAACTTTGAGAATTGAAAGAGCAGTTAAAGGATCTCTTAAATTAGGGATTCATCAGACCAATGTTTCCCCGTGGGGTGCACCAGTCTTATTCATGCAAAAGAAAGATGGTTCTCTCAGAATGTGCATTGGTTACCATCAACTCAATAAAGTCACGGTTAAGAACAAGTATCCACTTCCCAGAATCAATGAATTGTTTGACCAACTTCAAGGTGCCAACTATTTCTCTCATATAGAACTCAGATCGGGCTATCATCAGCTCAGAGTCAGGGAATGTGATATTCCATAAATAGCCTTCCAAACTTGGTATGGTCATTTTGAATTCTTAGTCATGTCCTTTGGTCTTTCAATTGCCCCAGTAGCTTTCATGGACTTGATGAACCGGGTGTTCAATCAGTACTTGGACATGTTCGTCATAGTCTTCATAGATGACATCCTTATCTATTCTCGAAGTAAGCATGATCATGTAGACCTTCATAAAATAGTGCTTCAGACTCTCATAAATCATCAGTTGTTCTCTAAATTCAGTAAGTGGGATGTTTGGATAAGGTCAGTAGTATTCCTTGGCCATACCATTTCCAATGATGGCATTAGAGTAGATCCTCAAAAGACCAAACCTGTAAGAAACTCAGATTAGTGACTATGTCTATATAAAGATCTCTCTTTTGAAGGGAGTGAAGAGATTTGGCAAGAAGGGAAAGCTCAATCCCCGATATATTGGTCCCTTCAAAATTCACAGTCACTTCGATAAAGTAGCTTAGGAGCTCGAGTTGCCTTCATAACTAGCCTCAGTTCATCCAGTTTTCCATTTCTCTTTGCTCAAGAAGTGCATAGGTGACCCAGTAGTTGTAGTCCCTATTCAAAGCATAGATGTTTAGAACAAACTCTCTTATAAGGATATTCCAGTCAAAATCCTTGACTATCAGACTCGTAGATTGAGGAACAAAGAAGTCTCTCTAGTCAAAGTTCTTTGGCGGAATCAGTCCGTTGAGGGAGTAACTTGGGAAGTAGAAGCTGAAATACGTACCAAGTATCCTTACCTCTTCTCCGCTAACTCAGACTCAGCCCAAGGTAACAGTTCTCCTTAATTTTTAAGTTTCATGTTCAGATTTCAGCCACAACTTGGTATCCAGCTCATGATCAGAATTCCATTATAAACTTGGTATCGATTACCATTGCATATTCAGTCATGCATTCATGTATAAGTTCAGTTAAATAATTATGCATCAGAAATGCATTCTCATTGAGAGAAACTTAGTTCATCAGAATACTCTGTCGTATATTCATGAATCAGTTACACATGTATCAGATATGCATGCTCAGTATGATGTATTCAGTTATCAGTCATGGAATCATATTTCAAAATGTACGTCAGCTTATATTTTCTTCTCTCTCAGTCGGTCTCAATCAAGGATGAATATTCTAAAAGGAGAGATATTGTAAGACCCAGTAAAATCCTAAATCTCAATTCAGTCCTTTAAACTTGTCAAGGGATCTCAGACTTAGAAAATTCTAGCTAACTTCCCAGACGTAGCCTATTATTGGCCTTCAAAAGTTGGAAATCTTATTTTGACACCTTAACTTCCTTTAATGGTCCATATTTTTATTAATTCATGATCAATAAGGTCAATAAGTGTTCCCGAATAAGTTTTGGATTTTTTAAAACACATTTAGATCATGTTCGGAGTTCCCAAATAGTGGACCAACGCGATCATGGCGCGTCGTGTCGGCAATCACATTGGTCAACATTTGTGCAGGCTGCCAGAGCTAAAACTTCTGAGGCTTGACGTGATCATGGCGCAATGCGTCGAGTATCACGTCGCAGCCATCAACGCACCACATTGCTTGTAGCGTCAACACCCAGTCTTTAGTCATTAAATGACCACATCCTGAAGGGTAAAAAGGTCAAATTTCCACCTCTATATAAGTCTAAAACATGGGATTCAGCCCCAATTCAACCAAAATACACTTATCTCTCTCAAAATCTATCAAGAACAAGCTTAGGGTTTTCAACTGGGGATCCAATTTCAAGAATTTCACCATTTGTTTTAAAGAATCTTCCATTCAAGGTATGTATAGTGTTGATTTATGGATTCCTTTCATCCATAAAGCTCAAGAACCCTATTTGAAATTATAAATCATGATGTTTATGTTGTGGGTTATTTTGTAACCATGTTTATCTTGTTGTATGATTCTCAAGTTGGAATCTTTATGTGTTTTTCATGAAACTACGTTAGCATGCAAGTTGAAATCCATGAATTGAGTTGTTTATGATGTGTAATTTGATGATTACACCTATGCCCTAAATTGTGAATGTATGGTGTTTGTTGAAATGCCTAAGAGGATAGAAATTGTGTATTATAGCTCAATTATCACCCATATGATAAATGTATGTTTTACCCTTATGTTCAAATGACTCCCATACTATTGAGGTGCAATATAGATCTTTGTTGGAATGCTCATGATGTTATAGTATGAAAATATGACATTGATTATATGCATTCCTACCATGCACAAAATTATGATAACCATGTACATCATAAAGTCCTCATTTTATTGTATTATGGATTGTTGGTCACGTATTCAAGAATGTTATGCCTTGTCAGTTTCCTTCTATCGAGTCCTAGGGGTACTTGTACTCGATAATTTAGTTGTGTGCCTAGATCCAGTGTCATGTTTTCAAGATACTCTCAGTCAAGACATGATCCATAGAACTCAGTCAGTCATGTGACTCAGGAAAACTCAGTAAACTTAGTAATTCCAGAAACCTCAGAAAGCTCAGTAATTCAGTAATCTCAGTAGTATTCCATCAGTCAATGGAACTTAATGAACTTAGTCCAGTTCAGTTCAAATAATCATGTTCAGTGTCTATTCAAATAGGAGTAGGTTTAGTACCGAGTGAACCCAAGGATGGGAACTCACCTGCCAGTTGGGGGTGTGATTCTTAAAAGCAATCCTTGCATTCTAGAACTATGTATCCAGCGTAGGTTGAGACATCAACCTACCAGTCGAGGATTGATGAGGAGGGTTATCTTGTTAGATGAGGGTCCCACCATTTTCATTGGAGTACCTATCAGATAAGGGTCACTTACAGCTTGTCCTTACCAGTGGCGCGGTATTGACACCCTTCTAATTGGGGTCACAGATTAGACCCCAACACAACTATATTGCTTTAGTTAGGGCATATCAGTTAGATGACTACTTCCCACAGTTACAGTTTTAGTCTCAGTAATAAAACTCATATAGTTCTATAGAACTCAGGACTGTCAGATACAGTCGCTCAGCTCAGTACAAAACTCAGCTAGTTCTATCAGAATTTAGAATGTTAGTTACAGTCACTCAGTATCAGTTATATCAGTTACCAGTAACTCATGTTATCATCATTCAGACTCAGTAGTCAGTATCATCACGAATTTAGTTACAGTCACATATTTAAGCATGTATTCTTACGTTCATGTTATACAATCAGTTAGCATTGTTCATGCATTTGAACCCTTTGCATTTAGCCTACCTCAGTTGCATACCAGTATATTTAATTGTACTGATACATTTGCGTTATGGTGAAGTACAAGTTTCTGAGCATCCTTAGTAGATCAGATGTTCAGCAGCCAGACTAGAAGTGAGTCCTCATCATTTGAGGATAGCATGATTATTTTATTACTTTATTATTTTAGTAGTTCGGAGTTAGTTCGGGACATATCCCATCAACTCCACAATTTTTAGATAGTTTAGAGGTTTTTAGACTACAGTATGTTCAGATAGTTTATTTCAGTTTTCATTTTGGTATTGATATACCATACTCTCAGATGTTATGTTTTATCAGTTACTTGAACCTTATGGCCTCTCAGCCTTTATTTCCATATCTTTACAGTATATTATGCAATGTTCAGGTACAGATATCAGTCATGGGTTAGCTTGTGGCCTTTTAGGGTCATGAGCACCGTGTCGCATTCTAGGTACCAGATTTAGGGCATTACAAATGTCATCCAGTAAAACTAAGTAAACCAACCTTATGCATGCAAGATATTCATATATATATAGATATAACCATTCCGGGAAAGGGAATCATATTTAACATGCATTTAAAATCATTAACTTAGGTATGTGTAGTTTAACCATCCTAAAATCATCCATGGGTTACATGGGTCTAGTGTAACCCCCCGAATGGGCCCCAATGCGTGTAGGCGCATGAACTAGAGATACCAAAAGAGTAGGGGATTCCCAAGAACCCTTCGCTTTCCATGATACATATGTATATATGTACAGTGTACTTAGAGGATTCCCATATACCTCCTAGTACCATATATGGTCACCATGACCTCCCCTCATATTGGCAAACATGAGTTTCCATTGCCCATCCATTAGACTTACACCTTCACAATTAGCTATCACACCTTGCCATTATTAACCAAATAAAAACATTTCCATTCAACCAAACCATTAGACTATTATTATTAACCAAGGCAATAAATCATCTACCGACTATAGCTTTTAAGAAATGTGCTTAGCCAACCTTTATATGTAGAGGGATTCCCATGTACCCATAGTCTACATTATTAAGTTAACTTGGGGAAATCTCGTATACCCTACAAGTGTTTCATTATCAAGTTTTCCTGGGGGAATCCCATATACCCCACAAGTTGTTCATTACCATGTTTACTTGGGGGATTGCCTCGTACCCCAAAAGGAAGTTTAATTAGCCATATCCATGACCATCAATCCTTACCATTTTAACTATTCCAAACTATTTAAACCATTTATATCATTTTGGGTTCCATTACCAAGCCATAACATGCAATAGTTCTATTTAAAATCTAATAATATAGTAAAAGCATTCTCATAGGCATTTTATAAAATATGTTGGGGGCATAGTGCTTCCAAATCCAATTCCAATTACCAATTAACCATTCCCATGAAACCAATCATCCAAACCACCATTTAACCATGTAAAAATATAATTAAAACATGGGAAAATCATAACCAAGCATTTAATACCAAAACCCCAGAACATATTTGAAAACCCCAAAACCATATAATAATCATACCATGAAAATGTTAAAAAAAAAACTTTAGTTGGAACTAACAATGAGGTAGGAGTATATTTCCTTAGATTATGAGATGATGGAGAGAAATCACCCAAATAAACCCCAAATTGATCCTCTGGATAAAACTCTAGCCTTCATTTACCCAAAAGCCTTAGAGAGAATTCTAGAGTGTTTAAGAGAGTTTCCAAGTATTTAATGATAGAATAATAGGGAAAA
Organism: Capsicum pubescens; assembly: GCA_030864215.1. Taxonomy (NCBI): domain Eukaryota; kingdom Viridiplantae; phylum Streptophyta; class Magnoliopsida; order Solanales; family Solanaceae; genus Capsicum; species Capsicum pubescens. The sequence continues at coordinate 139,448,989 of CM061539.1, read as the reverse complement.
TAACCTTCCGAGTGGTTTATAAGTCGTGAGGCCTTGATAGGTTAAGTCGGAAAATATCTAGATTACCCTCACTTAAATTGCACAAAAGTTCTGTCATAGGGTACGACTTTCCCATACCGATCTTACCCTCGAATACGAGTGGTACCCACAACTCGTACCCTAGGCCACCCCCTTGGACCCAACACTGTCCAGCACATGACTTGCCTAAACTAAGCCGTACCCATATATACGACCTGTATCCTTGACCCGTACCCCTGGCAGAATAAAATCAAGAAAGGTTTGAACATTGTTTACCATACGAGTACATGGCATGACTCATACCCTACCATACAAATGATTCCAACCATGTCGTACCCATTTTATAGACCAATAAAACCCACCAACCAACACTGGTCAGCATACGACCAAGTCATGCTACTAGTACCCTAGTGTACGATTGGTACCCTCAAGACGTATCTTGACCAGAAACAAAAAATCCAAGAAATTTTCTAAGGTTCCCAAACCCAGGGTGTTTCACTGAGTTTTTGGATGTTTTGATTACTGGTATAATTTCCATATGCCATCAGCCAACTTCTACTTTGACTGATCCTGATTCCATATTTTCATATGTTTCTGCTTATTTTGAATCGCAGTTGGGTTTATGTTAAGAGTCTTTATCTATGCCATTGCATATAGCTACCCCTGTGGGTGATTCTTTATTAGTGGATTGGGTTTATATATTATTTTTGGTGATCGTTCGAGAGTTTGGTACTCAGGTTGATCTCATTGTCCTAAATATAATGGATTTTGATGTGATTCCAGTAATGGATTGGTTATTTCCTTGTCATGCTATCCTGAATTATTTTTCTAAGATGATACTTTAACCTTCCCTAGCATACCTTCAGTTATGTGGTAGGATTATGTTAGCTGTGTGCCGATGGAAACTATTTTTTTACATTCGGGCTAGGAGACTGATCGAGGGATTGTGAGTCATTTCTTGCTTATGTTCGGGATGTCAGTGCTGAGAGTCTAACGCGTGACTCTGTCCCTGTGGTTTGCAAGTTTCCTAAAGTGTTTCCTACTGACCTACCTAGCCTTTCTCCCGAGCGTGATATGCGCGCCCAGTATCCCTACCTGTTTGAGCCCTTAGGTATGTTCATATGCTTTACTTTCGCGGACGAAATTCATTTTAGTAGTAGATGTTGTAATGACCCTCACGGTCATTTTTTGGTACTTTAACACACTTTCGATATGCATAGCTTTTCTATAACTTCTCCAAGTTATTTATGACTTGTTGGGACTGATAGTTTGGTTCTCAGGCGGTTCGTTTGATTAATTATAGTAATATCTAGTATATTGTGAAATATTTAATTTAAATTGACATTTAGTAAAAATATAATTTATTTTCCTCTAAAACATTTTTGATATTGACTAAATTCCTTAAGTTATGTTATATTTATATCACTTTATAGAAGCTTTTATAGACTATTAATATTTTAAGTGGAGATAGTACATCTAGAAATATTAAAATAATATTATTATATAATACAGGTTTTGTTAGAAATATTTTTCTACTAATTATGATATATTCAAAATATTATAATTATTTTATCATGAATTTATGCAATACCCGAATACAAATTTAACGGAAAGGTAAGAGGTGGATGTTGCCACCTCCATCAATACGTGTTAACAATTGAAAATATAATGGTGGCATTCTACCACCTATACAAGGTTTGCCTAACTTTTAAATAGTGAATACATATATATGAGGTTTGCCTAACCTTTTGCCTAACTTTAAATAGTGAATACATATATATGATTGTGGCCTAACTTTTCATTACAAATCAATAATTCTCCACTCAATCTTCTTATAAAATTGCAAGTCTTCTTTAGAATTTGCATGGTACTACTCCCTTTTCATTTACTTACTGCTCCCTTTTCATTTATTGAGCACGATTAGAAGAGATTGGATTGGAAAATATTTTAGTTTGTTTATTATATCCATGGAAGAGAACTACTTCTCTACTATCAAGTTATTCAAGCTCTAGTTCTAGTAGCGCTATTTGGAGGCTTCGCAAAAAGGTATTTTACCTTTGAATTGAGCTTTTTACTTAAATTTTGTACTATTATGCTAGTTTTATATAAGTACTTTTAGTTGCGTACCATTTGATATACATAACATGCCTTATTTATTAAGATTAGGACCCCGATCTAGTAAATTTTTGTATTTTTCTTTCGATATAATATAATGTTTATCACTTTAGGACTTGGAATTAAATGGCAAAAACTTGAATTTTCCTCTTTTAAATTAAGACATGTGTACGGTAGTTAGACATATTTAAGCTTCTTTTCAGTTTCAATATATACTTTATTTATGTCATTGATTGAGAATTTTGGTACCACGTTGACATTGTTATGGTATGATATGGATTTTAATATTACAATTGTGTATGGTTACTATAAGTTCCGGTGAGAGTTCGATATATGATTATGGTTTTGGTTCTTTTGAGTTTTTATTCGAGTTTGGCATCTAAATATAGTTATGGTTCCTCTGAGTTCCGGTTCGAGTCCGACATCTGATTATGGTTGTGGTTCCTTTGAGTTCCGATTTGAGTTTGGCATCTGATTATGAGTTTTGTCGTATATTATATATGTGGCCTCTATTTATTTCCCACTATGTCCGGTTCAAATACGGCACGTGTACTCTTGTTATTCTCCTACCAATTCAAGTTCATTTCACATCATGATGACTATCATGATTTTATGGGATTGGCTCACATACGGATTATTTACATTTATATTCTTTAGTTACTACTTATGTGTCCCACCGGCTTATGGGGTACAGTTGGGTTAATTATCTTCTTCAGTGTGCCTAATGGTTTTATGAAGGCCCAATTAGGTTATGTTTGATTTGTTTATAATTATTGCATTATTTATTTTCTGTATCTCTTACATTTATTCCTTTATCGCAATAGTGTAGCTTGGCAGTTGTTTACCTTTCTATTCCTATTTACTGTTCCTATTTACTGTTGACTTAGATTACATCCTTTCATTGTAGTTATACCTTTCCTATATTGAGATCAGTCTAACAATGATGCCTCCTGAGTACCCATGGCTTTGGTACTCATACTAAACTTCTGCATCTTTTCCCTGATGCAGATTTGAGTAGTAGTAGCTGACATTAACCTGATTCCAACCTTCCAGTACTGATTCAGAGAAGGGTGAGCTTACTATCATCCGAGGATGATCCTCCTCTATCATTTCTAGTTTAGTCTTTTGTACTCAAGACTGCTTGTATATATTGGGTATATTTTAGATTCTGTGAGTACTCTTGGTATATTTTAGTAGTGGCTCTAGTACCGACCTTACCAGGTCTTGGGAGGGATTTGCTTCTGTATTTGGTCCTTTTCCTTCCCTCACTTTAGTTTATGATACATGTTTCCTTTCTGTTTTTTACTTGTTATTTTATTGCTATCATTATACGCGATCTATTCCGATTTCAGCCTATTAGCCCGTTACCTATTATTTTGGGCTATGGCTTGATTTTCCGACTGGGGGGTAAGGTAAGTGCCATCATGACTTGAGAAATTGGGTCGTGACATATAATCAAATAACTTTTAGGTCTTAAATCGAGGAGTACTAACCACATAGCACATTGGTTTTTGTATTCATAAATCATAACATCCAAGCTCATCTCTACTACACCTACTTTATAGATATCCCCGCTAAAAACCAGCAACTTCAATCATTCTTACAAAGATTTTTGCCACATATCCCCTTCCTAACTATTTCACATAACAAAAGTTTATCTCCCTCTTCCCTCTTCACCTATAATTTTAACTCAAGTAGCCGCACACAAAATTTTAAACTTAGATAACATGAACTCCTATATCTAAAACATTACTCCACTGCTATTATCGCTATCATTCCAATATAAGAAAGGTCATTGAGGGACTAAAGTACAAGCATCAGGGATGGCAGTAAGATACGGTGCAATAGGCATGAAATACCTCATAGAAACAACTTATATCATACGTAGAGGGTTGTTCGGGAATAAACATAATGTAGCATGAGTTCTTCAAACTGGGCATAATGAGATTCATAAATGAATACATCATGAGCGGTAAGCATAAAGCCGGAATTCATACATTCAAGGGATAAGACACAGATTGTTGCTCGAAGTTATAGCTTCTTAGTTTAAGAGTTGAGAAAGACTATAAGTTTGATAAACCTTATATCTCTCGGAAAGACCCGACATAAAATTAATCGGTACATGTTGAATGCATAGTTCTTAGAACAAGCATGATATGAGATATGGATTTATGGACCACTAGCTTTGGGAGAATCTTACTACTTATAGAATTTAACAACATAGTATATACTACCACTTAGATGGAAATACTATTCTAATATTCTACAACATATCATTGCCCATAAGTGTGACATTTGTACCCAAACCTTTTAAAAATATTACTGAATAAACTTCTTACCTCAGGCTCAAATGCATGATTGATATATAGATAGGGATATATGATAACGCTCAATCTACACCTCTCGTAGGAGTGTAAAGCGGTCGTTAGCAAATATAGAACCCAACCTGGGTTGGGTATCGATCCCACAGGGAATAGCTTGGTCAACAAGTAAGCAACGATTACTAGACTTTTAGTGCAAGTTTCGTAAGAAGGGGGGTTTGTAATGTGTAACCAAATTATTAAAGCAAAAACTGAAAATAGCAAAGTAAAAAGAAAGAATGTTTAGTAGGTTGTGAAACAATGAGAATTGAGGAGTTGGGGTTATGTCCACCTTCTGAGTTATACGTCTCTATTGACTATGAGTGTGTTGAATTCAAACATGCATGTGCTTATAGAGAATTGTATTCGATGGTAAATCCAGGCGTCTTTCGACCTATTCGAGGATTATTTCACTTTAACTCTTTCGATCTTAAAGCGTGTCTAACGGTACGAATTCTCCAAGAGGTTAATCCAGTTACGACACTAACTTTTTAATAGGGGATGGGACCCTACTACCTTGACATTATCTCTTTTCCAGATAGATAACCTTTCTTTCGAACAAGTTAAATGTTATACTGGCGTATTCTTGCGTTTGCAAGCACAAAGAATTTAGATTAAGATGAAAAGAATAATGATATAAGCAACATACATGTCACGGACTCACAAACTCACAGCAATAGATAGTATCTCATTCGGCTTCTATAACCCCAAAAGAGAAGTTTAGTTACCCATGAGTGCGAAGGAAATCACAATTGACATTGTTGTTATACCACAATAAAGATTTCACGTTTGTAATGGTGTGGTAGGCGTTAGGCGTGAATCCCTTAGCAAAGTAACGTTTTTCTTGTTGTGGAATTTAAGAATAGATGAATAGAAGAAGAAAAATAGAATTAATGGAAGAATGATTGTTTAGAACTAGAATGTCTTAGAAGTAGAATAGAATAGAATTGAATGTAAGAAGATCTCTCAAAATCTCTAGCAAGATAGGGTATTTATAATACCCATATCCTATTCCTACTAAGCTAATGAAATACTTAACCCAATTGTACTAGGTTAATGTATCATTATCCTAATCCTAATAAGCTAATGAAATACTTAACCCAATTGTACTAGGTTAATGTATCATTATCCTAATCCTAATAAATTACTGCTAGTCCCCAAAGTCTTCAGAAATGCTATTTTAGCCCGGGACAGATTTTCCATGCTCCATCTTTAGTCCTTGGCGTCCAAGATTGGCTTGTCTCCTTTCGTAAAGCTTTCCTTGGCGTCAAGTTATCCATAAAATGCTGAATTCTGCATCATTTATACCTGAAACTTTGCTAATCATGTTCGTTAGCTCACTTTAGAGGAAAAAGGACTAAAAGTGCATGAAATATATAATTTGTTCTCAAAAATAGGCTAAAATATGGGCAAAATATAGTGCTATAGGCGTGTAAATTCACCTATCATCAACACCCCACACTTTAAGCTTTGTTCATCCTCGAACAAAATATCATGTCCCTCTAAACATCAACTTAGGGTTTCACAGCAACAACACAAAATATTCGTCAAGACAAGCACAACAATTATCAACAAAGAGTAGTTTTTCAATCATTAGTAGAAACAGTTTAACCTCTAGCATAGACTCGTGATGGTGGTCAACTCGTATTCAAAAGTTAAGGCACAAAGAATCATACACTACTACCCAAAACTCGTCAACCATGTGTGTCTCACAATATATTACCCATAATCACTCCCAAGTGTAGCATATTTTTCAAACATGGGTATCAAAATATCCTTGCTCTCACTCTCACAAAGAATTCATATGTAGCAACTGATGACCATAGGCTTGCCCTTAGTGTAACGCTCCACTAAATGTCAGAATGCTAAGCTTAGGATCAAATAGGTCTTTTGCTGGTTGTAATGTAGGCTAAGGGACGGGTAGGACTATTTTGGCCAGAAATAGTGACTATGTTCCTAAGCGTTTTAATACATCACATTATATCATTTAACACTTTTCTTTCAAACAACCTCTCTACTTTCTTTTAATCTACCACCCTTTTTCTCCTCTTTTGTTTTTCAATTTTAAACATAACTAACTTTTCAGTTTTCCTTTCCTTTTTCTTTTGATAACATACCTCTTATGATAGCACTTTCTTTTTCATAACTCATTCAAGCACCAATGCATTCTAAAGCATCATACTCATCCAATTTCCTCTTATTATGTCACATGACTTTTACACTTTAAAGCACTTAGGAATTTGGATCAAATTATGGTCTTGAAAAAAATGGATTCGACTTACATATGAGGCTGTCAAAGAAAATAGGCTAAAGGCTCAAAAGGGTTTTATCTAGGATGATGTCCATGGGTAGGTATAAAGAAGATAAACAATCATAGGTTGCCAAAGAAATGCCTAAATCATCTCCTAAACTTGCACTCTTTATTTTCGCTTTACATACATACCAGGCAAGTTCTAGCATCAGCCACAAGCACAGAATATACTATTATCTCACACACACACGGCACATGGTCAACTTTATTGGGAGTAGTATAGACTCTTGACCCAACAGATGAAGGAATTAAACCAAAAAATATCACATAGTGAGTCATAATTAGAGCCTAAACGTCTCAATAGTCATGATTTTAGCAAAAACTCTTATCATAATCTCATGCTGCCTATTAGAATAATTTCATGCGAAGCTAAGTTTAAAAAAAAAATTAACTAATGAAAAAAAAACAATTAACTACTAACAAAACAAACAAACATAAATAAATGCAAATGTGGATAGAGAAGTATAGCATGCAAATACCAGCACCCCACACTTAGACGGGACACACTGTCCTCAGTGGAAAATAAATAAGAAGAACCTGGTTAGTCAGACTCATCCTTTATCTCTGGGTCATACCCCTTTCGTCGGAATCATCATCAGAGTCGTCATCCTCAGAAGTTCCTCATAAGTATCCCACTTAATTCCAAGAGTCTGTCGAGGTATTTGCAGCGAGGAGGGTTCTCCTTGCTCTTTTCGGCCTCTTTTCTTGCCTTTTTGTGAAGTGGTAGCCTTATCTTTGCCTTGTCTTGCTTTGGGTGCCATTGTACTTGAGACTTAAAACAATGTTCATGTTAGCATCATCTCGATGGATACAATCTATAAACAAGCAGTAGTGGCACCACCCCATACTTAGTTGGTTGGTACAGACTAGTGAAGTGAAAGTGGTCGATTACTCAGACTTCATCGACATATGTTTTAGGTGCTCGATTCCAACAATAAAATCAGTGCAGTCATACTTCTTGTAATCTTGGCAATACTTGCATGTGTGAGATATCAAGACTACTACATAGAGATTGAATCAAGGTATAGCATCTAGAAATAATCACAACCTCCTATGTCGGTAGGCAACTATAATTCTTATCCCGATGAACAAGTTATTCTAACATGTAAGTATTCAAGTGACAAGATTATGCAATTTTTGTGACCATATCAATTCCGAAAAAGTAAGACAGTGCATCAAATTCAAGTTGGAAATAAGTTACGATCATCCTTACGTATTCATTCACTCACTTGGTTGTATCATAACAATTCAATCACTTTCAAATCATCAATACTACTTCAAGATTTAGCAATTCATAATAGGCGTAGTAATGTAGTACTTACGGAATATAAATGAAGAACACAAGATTACTTACGTGATTGAAGCCTTTGGAGATGTTCTTGTGAAGTGGAAGAGCAAAAAGAAAAGTTTTGAGAAGATTAAGATGCTATGTGCGGAGCCTATGTTAGGTTTACATTGTGTTTGTGCCTCAAGACTAAGTCTCCTATTTATAGAAATAGATTGGGTCAGGCTTTGACCCATTTAAAATCGGATTTGGAGACATAAAGTGACCATAGGCGGCGCCTTTAGCTTTGCCTATGCTTGGCATAGGCGGCGCCTTTTGCAAAGCATTGTCTAGCATAGGCGGCGCCTATGTCATAGCATTTGGTGAGCATAGGTGGCACCTTTTACTTTTCATTTGAGATTCAGAGACAAAATGCTTTAGCATAGGTGGCGCCTATGATGTGGCATACTTGAGCATGGGCGGCGCCTATGCTATGGCATACTAGATTCCGAGACCTTGGTCCATAGTATAGGCCTTGCCTTGTTCGTGGCCTAGTTTTACCTAGGCCTAGCCTTGCTCGATGCCTATATTTTCATGAGCAATGCTCAATCCATAGCCTTTTGCATCTTCATGCCTAACTTACAACCTTTACCATGCAATACGTCCAAATCAAAATTTGAAACCGATCTCCTCGTTGAATACCTCTTGCACCTATATTTTCTCAAAACCAATAAAAACGATTAGTACGATGGGTTGCCTCCCACCAATCGCCTTAGTTTTGGTCGTGGCACGACTCTTATTTTTGGATTTTTATTTATCAAAAACAAAACACGTATTAGAATGAAAGAATGAAAAACGATAAACGATAAACGATGAACAATGGGTTGCCTCTCATCTAGCGCTTGATTTATTGTCTCGGCACGACATAGTTACCTCGAGTACTTAGACTTCATCGAGATAGATGGGGCATCATTTTCTGAATGGATTCATACGACGCTGATGCTTACTTGTAGGCATGCAATCTTCTTCGATATGAGTCTTGTGCATACATATCCCAGGAGGGATACCAATTATATCATCAGTAGACCAACCCATATCTCTCTTGTGCCTCTTCAGAGAAGAAATGAGAGCCTCTACGTGCTGTTCACTTAGATCATCTGCAACCGCAACACTCACTGGAAGTGTATTTCCACTTCCCAAGAACGCATACCTTAGATAATTGGGGAGCTTTTTCGATTCTAGCACTGGTGGCTCTTCAATGGAAGTCACCGCTGTTGGTGAAGATTGATTTGCTATTAGAGAACAAATGGTTTCTTCATATTCTTTAGCATCCTCATGCTCAACATTCAGCAGCGCAGCAGATAATGGCTCAACAGTAAGCTGTTTCTCTACAGATAATGCTTTCTTATCTTCATAATGAACATCAGCTACAGAGAACACATCCATATCTCTTGGCTGCTTCATCGCTTTGCACAAATCAAAATGACTCACTTCGTCATTCATTCGAAATAAAAGCTCATTATCTCTCATGTCAATAAGCACACTTCCTGTTGCAAGGAAAGGACGTCCCAAGATTACGGGAACTTCAGAATCCACCTCGCAATCCAAAATCACAAAGTCTGCAGGAAAAATGAAGGTAGACACCTTCACCAACACATCATTCAAGATACCCACAGGTCATTTTACCGACCTATCTGCCATCACGAGCCGCATATTGGTTGGTGTAGGGTCGCCCAACCCCAACTTTCTGTAGACGGATAGTGGCATCAAATTGATGCTAGCTCCCAAATCGCACAATGCCTTAGGAAAATTCATAGATCCAACTGTGCAGGGAATAGTGAAAGCACTAGGGTCTGCCTTCTTCTGTACTAATGACCTTGTGGCAATTGCACTGCAATGATGAATATTATCTGTCGGCTCATAGCTTACTGCCTGCTTCTTTGTTAAAAGATCCTTCATAAATTTCGCATACCCAGGCATTTATTCTAGTGCCTCCACCAATGGAACATTAATAGTCAGTTGCTTTATCATCGTCATGAATTTGTTGAACCTTGTATCATCCACCTAATTCTTCAATCTTTGAGGAAAAGGTGGTGGTGGATATGGAATTGTTTTCTCCATGGCTTTCTTCTCCTCTTGCTTCCGTTTTTCAGCTTTTCCAGGCTACACGTCGTGAGGAGTGACATTAAGGACGTTAGGATCGGCTGCTGCGGAATCCTCCCCTTTCGCCTTATCATCAATTTCCGCTTCTTTATCAACCACTTGCTTGCCTTTTTCTGAAGTTTCCAGCACCTTACCACTTCGGGTAGTGATGGCCATGCATGACCCATCATTCTTTGGGTTTTGCACAGTATCGCTAGGTAAAGTACCAGCCTTTCTTTGATTGAGTGTTGCTGAAAGTTGGCTCAATTGCTGCTCTATTTGCTTGATTGAAGTGGAATGAGAATCAACTAATTGCTTCATAGAGGATAAATCATTTATTACCTCCGTTACTCTTGCGCTCGTTGCTTCCACTCTTTTTAGTAGTTTAGCCATCATGTCTTCCATACTTCCAGAACTAGATGTGGTGGCGTCACGTCTTCCAGGGGGAACATACAAACCACTTTTGTCATTCTTGTTCTTCCAACTACCTTGGTCCTTGTTTCCATATTTATCATAATAGTTCTGACCTTGGTTTCCTTGGGTATTACCTCGGAAACCCCCCTGGTTGTTTAAGTAGTTGGCTTCTTCTTCCGAATCAGATTCGTCTCTTTCATTTGACGCAATGGCTTTGACTTTTTTGGTCTTCCCTGATAATAGATGCTTTGTAAGAATATCCACTTGTGTCTTTATGTGCGCCATATCTTGATCACGTTCTTCTTCTCTTCTCCTTTGGTCTGCAGTCATGCCTATAGATAAAGTGGGGCTTGCTACCTCAGAATCCCTGGTATGCCAAGCTCTACTTTTTTCGTCATACGATCTAGCATATTGCTTGCCTGACCAAAGGTGAGATCCATGAATGATCCTCCAGCCGCATTATCCACAACTGGTTTAGTTATTGAATTCAAGGCTCTGTAAAGTATCTCCATTAGGTGAACATTAGTCATGTGATGTTTTGGGCACCTCATTAGCTTCGTCTTGAACCTCTCCCATGTTTCATGAAGGGCTTCAGTTGGAAGCTGATGAAAGTTGCTGATTTCATCTCTCATTTGTGCTCTTTTGGATGGCGGAAAGAATCTTTCTAGGAAAGCGTCTCTCAATTGCCTCCAATTTGTAATAGAATCAGGATTCAGCCCATTCAACCATAGAGTTGCCTCCCCAGACAAAGACAAAGATAATGGAAATAAGCGTAATCGAATTGCATTCTGACCAACGCCAGGATTGTCAAACGACTTGCATGTAGAAATAAAGTTGATGACATACATATTCGGATCATCGCCTGCTAGTCCACAAAATAATCCCTTGAGTTGCAATAACTAAATCATGGTGCTCGTGATGTTGAACTTGGCTCCGGGTGCCAATGGTGGAGGAATAATGGCTCATGTGGCTCCGGCTCCATCAAGATCATCATCATCATCATCAAAAGCTGGTTGCATAGCTTGGCGTTCAGGCCTAAACCTAGCTTGACGATCTCTTCTGTTGGCAGGTGTTGCGATCTCAGCGGCATGCCTAGGGTTTAGTAGCTCGTCATCACCTAGATCTTCATCGTCAGGATTTGTTGCTCGCCCAGGGTTATCAATATTCTGTTGATGCACTTGAGCGTAGGCTAGCGCAGCTAGTCTCGCCTGTTCCTGTTGAGCAGCCATCCTTTCAATTGCGTGTTGTGCCTCCATTCTGCGAATACGTTGTGGTTCAGGATTGATAGGTAATAATGGATTACCAGAACTTCGGGTATGGGGCATGCACTGAATAAAAAAAACTGCAGTAAACAAAAACAAAAACTAAAAGTAAAAGTACTAGAGTCTTTGACCAAAGGGTCTAGTAATTATCACAAACTTAATTGACACTCGTATTCCCCGGCAGCGGCGCCAATTTTTGATAACGCTCAATCTACAGCTCTCGTAGGAGTGTAAAGCGGTCGTTAGCAAATACAGAACTCAACCTGGGTTGGGTATCGATCCCAGAGGGAATAGCTTGGTCAACAAGTAAGCAACGATTACTAGACTTTTAGTGCAAGTCTCGTAAGAATGGGGGTTTGTAATGTGTAACCAAATTATTAAAGCAAAAACTGAAAATAGCAAAGTAAAAGGAAAGAATATTTAGTAGGTTGTGAAACAATGAGAATTGAGGAGTTGGGGTTATGTCCACCTTCTGAGTTATGCGTCTCTATTGACTATGAGTGTGTTGAATTCAGACATGCATCTGCTTATAGAGAATTCTATTCGATGGTAAATCCAGGCGTCTTTCGACCTATTCAAGGATTATTCCACTTTAACTCTTTCGAGCTTAAAGCGTGTCTAACGGTACGAATTCTCCAAGAGGTTAATCCAGTTACGGCACTAACCTTTTAATAGGGGATGGGACCCTACTACCTTGACATTATCTCTTTTCCAGACAGATAACCTTTCTTTCGAACAAGTTAAATGTTATACTGGCATATTCTTGCGTTTCCAACCACAAAGAATTTAGAGTAAGATGAAGAAAATAATGATATAAGCAACATACGTGTCACGGACTCACAAACTCACAGCAATAGATAGTATCTCATTCGGCTTCTATAACCCCAACAGAGAAGTTTAGTTACCCATGAGTGCGAAGGAAATCACAATTTACATTGTTGTTATACCACAATTAAGATTTCACATTTGTAGTGGTGTGGTAGGCGTTAGGCATGAATCCCTTAGCAAAGTAACGTTTCACTTTTTGTGGAATTTAAGAATAGATGAATAGAAGAAGAAAAATAGAATTAATGGAAGAATGATTGTTTAGAACTAGAATGTCTTAGAAGTAGAATAGAATAGAATTGAATGTAAGAAGATCTCTCAAAATCTCTAGCAAGATAGGGTAATTATAATACCCATATCCTATTCCTACTAAGCTAATGAAATACTTAACCCAATTGTACTAGGTTAATGTATCATTATACTAATCCTAATAAGCTAATGAAATACTTAACCCAATTGTACTAGGTTAATGTATCATTATCCTAATCCTAATAAATTACTGCTAGTCCCCAAAATCTTCAGAAATGTTGTTTTACCCCGGGACAAATTTTCCATGCGCCATCTTTAGTCCTTGGCATCCAAGATTGGCTTTTCTCCTTTCGTGAAGCTTTCTTTGGCGTCAAGTTATCCATAAAATGCTGAATTCTGCATCATTTATACCTGAAACTTTGCTAATCATGTTCGTTAGCTCACTTTACAGGAAAAAGGACTAAAAGTGCATGAAATATATAATTTGTTCTCAAAACTAGGCTAAAATATGGGCAAAATATAGTGCTATAGGCGTGTAAATTCGCCTATCATCAACACCCCACACTTTAAGCTTTGTTCGTCCTCGAACAAAATATCATGTCCCTCTAAACATCAACTTAGGGTTTCACAGCAACAACACAAAATATTCGTCAAGACAAGCACAACAATTATCAACAAAGAGTAGTTTTTCGATCATTAGTAGAAACAGTTTAACCTCTAGCATAGACTCGTGATGGTGGTCAACTCGTATTCAAAAGTTAAGGCACAAAGAATCATACACTACTACCCAAAACTCGTCAACCATGTGTGTCTCACAATATATTACCCATAATCACTCCCAAGTGTAGCATATATTTCAAACATGGGTATCAAAATATCCTTGCTCTCACTCTCACAAAGAATTTATATGTGGCAACTGATGACCATAGGCTTGCCCTTAGTGTAATGCTCCACTAAATGTCAGAATGCTAAGCTTAGGATCAAATAGGTCTTTTGCTGGTTGTAATGTAGGCTAAGGGATGGGTAGGACTATTTTGGCCAAAAATTGTGACTATGTTCCTAAGCGCTTTAATACATCACATTATATCATTTAACACTTTTCTTTTAAACAACCTCTCTACTTTTTTTTAATCTACCACCCTTTTTCTCCTCTTTTATTTTTCAATTTTAAACATAACTAACTTTTCAGTTTTTGTTTCCTTTTTCTTTTGTTAACATACCTTTTATGATAGCACTTTCTTTTTCATAACTCATTCAAGCACCAATGCATTCTAAAGCATCATACTCACCTAAATTCCTCTTATTCTGTCACATGACTTTTACACTTTAAAGCACTTAGGAATTTGGATCAAATTACGGTCTTGAAAAAAAATGGATTCGGCTTACATATGAGGCTGTCAAAGAAAATAGGCTAAAGGATCAAAAGGGTTTTATCTAGGATGATGTCCATGGGTAGGTATAAAGAAGATAAACAATCATAGGTTGCCAAAGAAATGCCTAAATCATCTCCTAAACTTGCACTCTTTATTTTCGCTATACATACATACAAGCCAAGTTCTAGCATCAGCCACAAGCACAGAATATACTATTATCTCACACACACAAGGCACATGGTCGACTTTATTGTGAGTAGTATAGACTCTTGACCCAACAGATGAAGGAATTAAACCAAACAATATCACATAGTGAGTCACAATTAGAGCCTAAACGTCTCAATAGTCATGATTTTAGCACAAACTCTTGTCATAATCTCATGCTTCCTATTAGAATAATTTCATGCGAAGCTAAGTTAAAAAAAAATTTAACTAATGAAAAAAAAACAATTAACTACTAACAAAACAAACAAACATAAATAAATGCAAATGTGGATATAGAAGTATAGCATGCAAATACCAGCACCCCACACTTAGACGGGACACACTGTCCTCAGTGGAAAATAAATAAAAAGAACCTGGTTAGTCGGACTCATCCTCTATGTCTGGGGTCATACCCCTTTCGTCGGAATCATCATCAGAGTCGTCATCCTCAGAAGTTCCTCATAATTATCTCACTTAATTCCAAGAGTGAGTCGAGGTATTTGCAGTGAGGAGGGTTCTCCTTGCTCTTTTCGGCCTCTTTTCTTACCTTTTTGTGAAGTGGTAGCCTTATCTTTGCCTTGTCTTGCTTTGGGTGCCATTGTACCTGAGACTTAAAACAATGTTCATGATAGCATCATCTCGATGGATACAATCTATAAACAAGCAGTAGTGGCACCACCCCACACTTAGTTGGTTGGTACAGACTAGTGAAGTGAAAGTAGTCGATTACTCAAACTTCATCGACATATGTTTTAGGTGCTCTATTCCAACAATAAAATCAGTGCAGTCATACTTCTTGTAATCTTGGCAATACTTTCATGTGTGAGATATAAAGACAACTACATAGAGATTGAATCAACGTATAGCATCTAGAAATAATCACAACCTCCTATGTCGGTAGGCAACTATAATTCTTATCCCGATGAACAAGTCATTCCAACATGTAAGTATTCAAGTGACAAGATTATGCAATATTTGTGACCATATCAATTCCGAAAAAGTAAGACAGTGCATCAAATTCAAGTTGGAAATAAGTTACGATCATCTTTACGTATTCATTCACTCACATGGTTGTATCATAACAATTAATTCACTTTCAAATCGTCAATACTACTTCAACATTTAGCAATTCATAATAGGCGTAGTAATGTAGTACTTACGGAATATAAATGAAGAACACAAGAGTACTTACGTGATTGAAGCCTTTGGAGATGTTCTTGTGAAGTGGAAGAGCAAAAAGAAAAGTTTTGAGAAGATTTGGATGCTATGTGCGGCGCCTATGTTAGGTTTTCAATGTGTTTATTCCTCAAGACTAAGTCTCCCATTTATAGAACAAGATTGGGTCGGGTTTTGACCCATTTAAAATCGGATTTGGAGACATAAAGTGACCATAGGCGGCGCCTTTAGCTTTGCCTATGCTTGGCATAGGCGGCGCCTTTTGCAAAGCATTGTTTAGCATAGGCGGCGCCTATGTCATAGCATTTGGTGAGCATAGGCGGCGCCTTTTACTTTGCATTTGAGATTCAGAGACAAAATGCTTTAGCATAGGCGGTGCCTATGATATGGCATACTTGAGCATGGGCGACGCCTATGCTATGGCACACTAGATTCCGAGACCTTGGTCCATAGTATAGGCCTTGCCTAGTTCGTGGCCTAGTTTTACATAGGCCTAGCCTTGCTCGATGCCTATATTTTCATGAGCAATGCTCAATCCATAGCCTTTTGCATCTTCATGCCTAACTTACCACCTTTACCATGCAATACGTCCAAATCAAAATTTGAAACCGATCTCCTCGTTGAATACCTCTTGCACCTACATTTGCTCAAAACAAATAAAAACGATTAGTACGATGGGTTGCCTCCCACCAAGCGCCTTAGTTTTGGTCGTGGCACGACTCTTATTTTTGGATTTTTTTTTTATCAAAAACAAAACACGTATTAGAATGAAAGAATGAAAAACGATAAATGATAAACGATGAATGATGGGTTGCCTCCAATCTAGCGCTTGATTTATTGTCGCGGCACAACATAGTTACCTCGAGTACTTAGACTTCATCGAGATTGATGGGGCTTCATTTTCTGAATGGATTCATACGACGTTGATGCTTACTTTTATGCATGCAATCTTCTTCGATATGAGTCTTGTGCATACATATCCCAGGAGGGATACCAATTATTTCATCGGTAGACCAACCCAAAGCTCTCTTGTGCCTCTTCAGAGCAGAGATGAGAGCCTCTACATGCTGTTCACTTAGATCATCCGCAACCGCAACACTCACTGGAAGTGTATTTCCACTTCCCAAGAACGCATACCTTAGATAATTGGGGAGCTTTTTCGATTCTAGCACTGGTGGCTCTTCAATGGAAGTCACCGCTGATGGTGAAGATTGATTTGCTGTTAGAGCACAAACGGTTTCTTCATATTCTTTAGCATCCTCATGCTCAACATTCTGCAGCGCAGCAGACAATGGCTCAACAGTAAGCTGTTTCTCTACAGATAATGTTTTCTTATGTTCATAATGAACATCAGCTACAGAGAACACATCCATATCTCTTGGTTGCTTCATCGCTTTGCACAAATCAAAACGAATCACTTCGTCATTCATTCGAAATAAAAACTCATTATCTCTCATGTCAATAAGCATACTTCTTGTTGCAAGGAAAGGGCGTCCCAAGATTATGGGAACTTCAGAATCCACCACACAATCTAAAATCACAAAGTCTACAGGAAAAATGAAGGTAGACACCTTCACCAACACATCATTCAAGATACCCGCAGGTCATTTTACCGACCTATCTGCCATCACGAGCCGCATATTAGTTGGTGTAGGGTCGCCCAACCCCATCTTTCTGTAGACAGAGGGTGGCATCAAATTGATGCTTTTTCCCAAATCGCACAATGCCTTAGCAAAATTCATAGATCCAACTATGCAGGGAATAGTGAAAGCACCAGGGTCTGCCTACTTCTGTACTAATAACCTTGTGGCAATTGCACTGCAATGATTAATATTATCTGTCGGCTCATAGCTTACTTCCCGCATCTTTGTTAAAAGATCCTTCTTAAATTTCGCATACCCAGGCATTTGTTCTAGTGCCTCCACCAACGAAACATTAATAGTCAGTTGCTTTATCATCGTCATGAATTTGCTGAACCTTGTATCATCCGCCTAATTCTTCAATCTTTGAGGAAAAGGTGGTGGTGGATATGGAATTGTTTTCTCCACGGCTTTCTTCTCTTCGTGATTCCGTTTTTCAGCTTTTCCAGGCTGCACGTCGTGAGGAGTGATGTTAAGGACGTTAGGATCGGCTGCTGCGACATCTTCCACTTTCGCCTTATCATCAATTTCCGCTTCTTCGTCAACCATTTGCTTGCCTTTTTCTGAAGTTTCTAGCACCTTACCACTTTGGATAGTGATGGCCATGCATGACCCATCATTCCTTGGGTTTTGCACAGTATCGCTAGGTAAAGTACCAGCCTTTCTTTGATTGAGTGCTGCTGAAAGTTGGCTCAATTGCTGCTCTATTTTCTTGATTGAAGTGGAATGAGACTAAACTAATTGCTTAATAGAGGACAAATCATTTATTACCTCCGTTACTCCTGCGCTCATTGCTTCCACTCCTTTCAGTAGTTTAGCCATCATGTCTTCCATACTTCCAGAACTAGATGTGGTGGCGTCACGTCTTCCAGGGGGAACATTCAAACCACTTTTGTCATTCTTGTTCTTCCAACTACCTTGGTCCTTGTTTCCATATTTATCATAATAGTTCCGACCTTGGTTTCCTTGGGTATTACCTCAGAAACCCCCCTGGTTGTTTAAGTAGTTGGCTTCTTCTTCCGAATCAGATTCGTCTCTTCCTTTTGACGCAATGGCTTTGAATTTTTCGGTCTTCCCTGATAATAGATGCTTTGTAAGAAGATCCACTTGTGTCTTCATGTGCGCCATATCTTGATCACGTTCTTCTTCTCTTCTCATTTGGTCTGCAGTCATGCCTATAGATAAAGTGGGGCTTACTACCTCAGAATCCCTGGTATGCCAAGCTCTACTTTTTTTCGTCATTTGATCTAGCATATTGCTTGCCTGACAAAAGGTGAGATCCATCAATGATCCTCCAGCCGCATTATCCAAAACTAGTTTAGTTATTGAATTCAAGGCTCTGTAAAGTATCTCCATTAGGTGAACATTAGTCATGTGATGTTTTGGGCACCTCATAACATCGTCTTGAACCTCTCCCATGTTTCAAGAAGGTCTTCAGTTGGAAGCTGACGAAAGTTGCTGATTTCATCTCTCATTTGTGCTCTTTTGGATGGCGGAAAGAATCTTTCTAGGAAAGCGTCTCTCAATTGCCTCCAATTTGTAATAGAATCAGGAGTCAGCCCATTCAACCATAGAGTTGCTTCCCCAGACAGAGACAATGGAAATAAGCGTAATCGAATTGCATTCTGACCAACGCCAGGATTGTCAAATGACTTGCATGTAGAAATAAAGTTGATGAGATGTATATTCGGATCATCGCCTGCTAGTACACCAAATAATCCCTTGAGTTGCAATAACTAAATCATGGTGGTCGTGATGTTGAACTTGGCTCCGGGTGCCAATGGTGGAGGAATAATGGCTCATGTGGCTCCGACTTCATCAAGATCATTATCATCATCGTCAAAAGATGGTTGCATAGCTTGGCGTTCAGGACTAAACCTAGCTTGACGATCTATTCTGTTGGCAGGTGTTGCGATCTCAGTGGCATGCCTAGGGTTTAGTAGCTCGTCATCACCTAGATCTTCATCGTCAGGATTTGTTGCTCGCCCAGGGTTATCAATATTCTGTTGATGCACTTGAGCGGCGGCTAGCGCAGCTAGTCTCGCCTGTTCCTGTTGAGCAGCCATCCTTTCAATTGTGTATTGTGCCTCCATTCTGCGAATACGTTGTGGTTCAGGATTGATAGGTAATAATAGTTGACCAGAACTTCGGGTATGGGACATGCACTGAATAAAAAAAACTGCAGTAAACAAAAACAAAAACTAAAAGTAAACGTACGAGAGTCTTTGACCAAAGGGTCTAGTAATTATCACAAACTTAATTGACACTCGTATTCCCTGGCAGCGGCGCTAATTTTTGATAACGCTCAATCTACAGCTCTCGTAGGAGTGTAAAGCGGTCGTTAGCAAATATAGAACCCAACCTGGGTTGGGTATCGATCCCACAGGGAATAGCTTGGTCAAAAAGTAAGCAACGATTACTGGACTTTTAGTGCAAGTCTCGTAAGAAGGTGGGTTTGTAATGTGTAACCAAATTATTAAAGCAAAAACTGAAAATAGCAAAGTAAAAAGAAAGAATGTTTAGTAGGTTGTGAAACAATGAGAATTGAGGAGTTGGGGTTATGTCCACCTTCTGAGTTATACGTCTCTATTGACTATGAGTGTGTTGAATTCAGACATGCATGTGCTTATAGAGAATTGTATTCGATGGTAAATCCAGGCGTCTTTCGACCTATTCGAGGATTATTTCACTTTAACTCTTTTGACCTTAAAGCGTGCCTAACGGTACGAATTCTCCAAGAGGTTAATCCAGTTACGGCACTAACTTTTTAATAGGGGATGGGACCCTACTACCTTGACATTATCTCTTTTCCAGACAGATAACCTTTCTTTCGAACAAGTTAAATGTTATACTGGCGTATTCTTGCGTTTGCAACCACAAAGAATTTAGATTAAGATGAAAAGAATAATGATATAAGCAACATACGTGTCACGGACTCACAAACTCACAGCAATAGATAGTATCTCAGTCGGCTTTTATAACTCCAACAGAGAAGTTTAGTTACCCATGAGTGCGAAGAAAATCACAATTGACATTGTTGTTATACCACAATAAAGATTTCACGTTTGTACTGGTGTGGTAGGCGTTAGGCGTGAATCCCTTAGCAAAGTAACGTTTCACTTGTTGTGGAATTTAAGAATAGATGAATAGAAGAAGAAAAATAGAATTAATGGAAGAATGATTGTTTAGAACTAGAATGTCTTAGAAGTATAATAGAATAGAATTGAATGTAAGAAGATCTCTCAAAATCTCTAGCAAGATAGGGTATTTATAATACCCATATCCTATTCCTACTAAGCTAATGAAATACTTAACCCAATTGTACTTGGTTAATGTATCATTATCCTAATCCTAATAAGCTAATGAAATACATAACCCAATTGTACTAGGTTAATGTATCATTATCCTAATCCTAATAAATTACTGCTAGTCCCCAAAATCTTCAAAACTGTTGTTTTACCCCGGGACAGATTTTCCATGCGCCATCTTTAGTCCTTGGCGTCCAGGATTGGCTTTTCTCCTTTCGTGAAGCTTTCTTTGGCGTCAAGTTATCCATAAAATGCTGAATTCATCATCATTTATACCTGAAACTTTGCTAATCATGTTCGTTAGCTCACTTTACAGGAAAAAGGACTAAAAGTGCATGAAATATATAATTTGTCCTCAAAACTAGGCTAAAATATGGGCAAAATATAGTGCTATAGGCGTGTAAATTCTTCTATCATCAACACCCCACACTTGAAGCTTTGTTCTTCCTAGAACAAAATATCATGTCCCTCTAAACATCAACTTAGGGTTTCACAGCAACAACACAAAATATTCGTCAAGACAAGCACAACAATTATCAACAAAGAGTAGTTTTTCGATCATTAGTAGAAACAGTTTAACCTCTAGCATAGACTCGTGATGGTGGTCAACTCGTATTCAAAAGTTAAGGCACAAAGAATCATACACTACTACCCAAAACTCGTCAACCATGTGTGTCTCACAATATATTACCCATAATCACTCTCAAGTATAGCATATTTTTCAAACATGGGTATCAAAATATCCTTGCTCTCACTCTCACAAAGAATTCATGTGTAGCAACTGATGACCATAGGCTTGCCCTTAGTGTAATGCTCCACGAAATGTCAGAATGCTAAGCTTAGGATCAAATAAGTCTTTTGCTGGTTGTAATGTAGGCTAAGGGACGGGTAGGACTATTTTGGCCAGAAATAGTGACTATGTTCCTAAGCGCTTTAATACATCACATTATATCATTTAACACTTTTCTTTCAAACAACCTCTCTACTTTCTTTTAATCTACCACCCTTTTTCTCCTCTTTTGTTTTTCAATTTTAAACATAACTAACTTTTCAGTTTTCCTTTCCTTTTTCTTTTGATAACATACCTCTTATGATAGCACTTTTTTTTTCATAACTCATTCAAGCACCAATGCATTCTAAAGCCTCATACTCACCCAATTTCCTCTTATTCTATCACATGACTTTTACACATTAAAGCACTTAGGAATTTGGATCAAATTACGGTCTTGAAAAAAAATGAATTCGGCTTACATATGAGGTTGTCAAAGAAAATAGGCTAAAGGATCAAAAGGGTTTTATCTAGGATGATATCCATGGGTAGGTATAAAGAAGATAAACAATCATAGGTTGCCAAAGAAATGCCTAAATCATCTCATAAACTTGCACTCTTTATTTTCGCTATACATACATACCTGCCAAGTTCTAGCATCAGCCACAAGCACAGAATATACTATTATCTCACACACACAAGGCACATGGTCGACTTTATTGGAAGTAGTATAGACTCTTGACCCAACAGATGAAGGAATTAAACCAAACAATATCACATAGTGAGTCACAATTAGAGCCTAAACGTCTCAATAGTCATGATTTTATAACAAACTCTTGTCATAATCTCATGTTGCCTATTAGAATAATTCCATGCGAAGCTAAGTTAAAAAAAAAATTTAACTACTCAAAAAAAAACTATTAACTACTAACAAAACAAACAAACTTAAATAAATGCAAATGTGGATAGAGAAGTATAGCATGAAAATACCAGCACCCCACACTTAGACGGGACACACTGTCCTCAGTGGAAGATAAATAAGAAGAACTTGGTTAGTCAGACTCATCCTCTATGTCTGGGGTCATACCCCTTCGTCGGAATCATCGTCAGAGTCGTCATCCTCAGAAGTTCCTCATAAGTATCCCACTTAATTCCAAGAGTGAGTCGAGGTATTTGCAGCGAGGAGGGTTCTCCTTGCTCTTTTCGGCCTCTTTTCTTGCCTTTTTGTGAAGTGGTAGCCTTGTCTTGCTTTGGGTGCCATTGTACCTGAGACTTAAAACAATGTTCATGTTAGCATCATCTCAATGGATACAATCTATAAACAAGCAGTAGTGGCACCACCCCACACTTAGTTGGTTGGTACATACTAGTGAAGTGAAAGTGGTCGATTACTCAGACTTCATCGACATATGTTTTAGGTGCTCTATTCCAACAATAAAATCAGTGCAGTCATACTTCTTGTAATCTTGGCAATACTTGCATGTGTGAGATATCAAGACTACTACATAGAGATTGAATCAAGGTATTGCATCTAGAAATAATCACAACCTCCTATGTCGGTAGGCAACTATAATTCTTATCCCGATGAACAAGTCATTCCAATATGTAAGTATTAAATTGACAAGATTATGCAATTTTTGTGACCATATCAATTCCGCAAAAGTAAGACAGTGCATCAAATTCAAGTTGGAAATAAGTTACGATCATCCTTACATATTCATTCACTCACTTGGTTGTATCATAACAATTCAATCACTTTCAAATCATCGATACTACTTCAAGATTTAGAAATACATAATAGTCGTAGTAATGTAGTACTTACGGAATATAAATGAAGAACACAAGAGTACTTACGTGATTGAAGCCTTTGGAGATGTTCTTGTGAAGTGGAAGAGCAAAAAGAAAAGTTTTGAGAAGATTTGGATGCTATGTGCGGCGCCTATGTTAGGTTTTCAATGTGTTTGTGCCTCAAGACTAAGTCTCCTATTTATAGAAATAGATTGGGTCGGGTTTTGACCCATTTAAAATCGGATTTGGAGACATAAAGTGACCATAGGCGGCGCCTTTAGCTTTGCCTATGCTTGGCATAGGCGGCGCCTTTTGCAAAGCATTGTCTAGCATAGGCGGCGCCTATGTCATAACATTTGGTGAGCATAGGCGGCGCCTTTTACTATGCATTTGAGATTCAGAAACAAAATTCTTTAGCATAGGCGGCGCCTATGATATGGCATACTTGAGCATGGGCGGCGCCTATGCTATGGCACACTAGATTTCGAGACCTTGGTCCATAGTATAGGACTTGCCTAGTTCGTGGCCTAGTTTTACCTAGGCCTAGCTTTGCTCGATGCCTATATTTTCATGAGCAATGCTCAATCCTTAGCCTTTTGCATCTTCATGCCTAACTTACCACCTTTACCATGCAATACGTCCAAATCAAAATTTGAAACTGATCTTCTCGTTGAATACCTCTTGCACCTACATTTGCTCAAAACCAATAAAAATGATTAGTACGATGGGTTGCCTCCCACCAAGCGCCTTAGTTTTGGTCGTGGCACGACTCTTATTTTTGGATTTTTATTTATCAAAAACAAAACACGTATTAGAATGAAAGAATGAAAAACGATAAACGATAAACGATGAACGATGGGTTGCCTCCCATCTAGCGCTTGATTTATTGTCGCGGCACGACATAGTTACCTCGAGTACATAGACTTCATCGAGATAGATGGGGAATCATTTTCTGAATGGATTCATACGATGCTGATGCTTACTTGTAGGCATGCAATCTTCTTCGATATGAGTCTTGTGCATACATATCCCAAGAGGGATACCAATTATATCATCAGTAGACCAACCCATATCTCTCTTGTGCCTCTTCAGAGCAGAGATGAGAGCCTCTACGTGCTGTTCACTTAGATCATTCGCAACCGCAACACTCACTGGAAGTGTATTTCCACTTCCCAAGAACGCATACCTTAGATAATTGGGGAGATTTTTCGATTCTAGCACTGGTGGCTCTTCAATGGAAGTCACCGCTGTTGGTGAAGATTGATTTTCTGTTAGAGCACAAACGGTTTCTTTATATTCTTTAGCATCCTCATGCTCAACTTTCAGCAGCGCAGCAGACAATGGCTCAACAGTAAGTTGTTTCTCTACAGATAATTCTTTCTTATCTTCATAATGAACATCAGCTACAGAGAACACATCCATATCTCTTGGTTGCTTCATCGCTTTGCACAAATCAAAACGAATCACTTCGTCATTCATTTGAAATAAAAGCTCATTATCTCTCATGTAAATAAGCACACTTCCTGTTGCAAGGAAAGGACGTCCCAAGATTATGGGAACTTCAGAATCCACCTCGCAATCCAAAATCACAAAGTCTTCAGGAAAAATGAAGGTAGACACCTTCACCAACACATCATTCAAGATACCCGCAGGTCATTTTACCGACCTATCTGCCCACATGAGCTGCATATTGGTTGGTGTAGGGTCGCCCAACCCCAACTTTCTGTAGACGGATAGTGGCATCAAATTGATACTAGCTCCCAAATCGCACAATGCCTTAGCAAAATTCATAGATCCAACTGTGCAGGGAATAGTGAAAGCACCAGGGTCTGCCTTCTTCTGTACTAATGACCTTGTGGCAATTGCACTGCAATGATGAATAGTGAAAGCACCAGGGTCTGCCTTCTTCTGTACTAATGACCTTGTGGCAATTGCACTGCAATGATGAATATTATCTGTCGGCTCATAGCTTACTGCCCGCTTCTTTGTTAAAAGATCCTTCATAAATTTCGCATACCCCGGCATTTTTTCTAGTGCCTCCACCAACGGAACTTTAATAGTCAGTTGCTTTATCATCGTCATGAATTTGCTGAACCTTGTATCATCCGCCTAATTCTTCAATCTTTGAGGAAAAGGTGGTGGTGGATATGGAATTTTTTTCTCCACGGCTTTCTTCTTCTCTTGCTTCCATTTTTTAGCTTTTCCAGGCTGCACGTCGTGAGGAGTGACGTTAAGGACGTTAGGATCGGCTGCTGCGGCATCTTCCCCTTTCGCCTTATCATCAATTTCCGCTTCTTCTTCAACCACTTGCTTGCCTTTTTCTGAAGTTTCCAGCACCTTACCACTTCGGGTAGTGATGGCCATGCATGACCCATCATTCCTTGGGTTTTGCACAGTATCGCTAGGTAAAGTACCAGCCTTTCTTTGATTGAGTGCAGCTGAAAATTGGCTCAACTGCTGCTCTATTTGCTTGATTGATGTGGAATGAGAATCAACTAATTGCTTCATAGAGGACAAATCATTTATTACCTCCGTTACTCCTGCGCTCGTTGCTTCCACTCCTTTCAGTAGTTTAGCCATCATGTCTTCCATACTTCCAGAACTAGATGTGGTGGCGTCACGTCTTCCAGGGGAACATACAAACCACTTTTGTCATTCTTGTTCTTCCAACTACCTTGGTCCTTGTTTCCATATTTATCATAATAGTTCCGACCTTAGTTTCCTTGGGTATTACCTCAGAAACCCCCCTGGTTGTTTAAGTAGTTGGCTTCTTCTTCCGAATCAGATTCGTCTCTTCCTTTTGACGCAATGGCTTTGACTTTTTCGGTCTTCCCTGATAATAGATGCTTTGTAAGAAGATCCACTTGTGTCTTCATGTGCGCCATATCTTGATCACGTTCTTCTTCTCTTCTCCTTTGGTCTGCAGTCATGCCTATAGATAAAGTGGGGCTTGCTACCTCAGAATCCCTGGTATGCCAAGCTCTACTTAGTTTCGTCATACGATCTAGCATATTGCTTGCCTGACCAAAGGTGAGATCCATGAATGATCCTCCAGCCACATTATCCACAACTGGTTTAGTTATTGAATTCAAGGCTCTGTAAAGTATCTCCATTAGGTGAACATTAGTCATGTGATGGTTTGGGCACCTCATTAGCTTCGTCTTGAACCTCTCCCATGTTTCATGAAGGGCTTCAGTTGGAAGCTGACGAAAGTTTCTGATTTCATCTCTCATTTGTGCTCTTTTGGATGGCGGAAAAAATCTTTCTAGGAAAGCGTCTCTCAATTGCCTCCAATTTGTAATAGACTCAGGAGTCAGCCCATTCAACCATAGAGTTGCCTCCCCAGACAGAGACAATGTAAATAAGCGTAATCGAATTGCATTCTGACCAACGCTAGGATTGTCAAACGACTTGCATGTAGAAATAAAGTTGATGAGATGCATATTCCGATCATCGCCTGCTAGTCCACCAATTAATCCCTTGAGTTGCAATAACTAAATCATTGTGCTCGTGATGTTGAACTTGGCTTCGGGTGCCAATGGTGGAGGAATAATGGCTCATATGGCTCCGGCTCCATCAAGATCATCATCATCATCGTCAAAAGATGGTTGCATAGCTTGGCATTCAGGCCTAAACCTAGATTGACGATCTCTTCTGTTGGCAGGTGTTGCGATCTCAGCGGCATGCCTAGGGTTTAGTAGCTCGCCATCACCTAGATCTTCATCGTCAGGATTTGTTTCTCGCCCAGGGTTATCAATATTCTGTTGATGCACTTGAGCGGCGGCTAGCGCAGCTAGTCTCGCCTGTTCCTGTTGAGCAGCCATCCTTTCAACTGCGTGTTGTGCCTCCATTGTGCGAATACGTTGTGGTTCAGGATTGATAGGTAATAATGGTTGACCAGAACTTCGGGTAGGGGGCATGCACTGCATAAAAAAAAATGCAGTAAACCAAAACAAAAACTAAAAGTAAAAGTACGAGAGTCTTTTACCAAAGGGTCTAGTAATTACACAAACTTAATTGACACTCGTATTCCCCGGCAGCGGTGCTAATTTTTGATAACGCTCAATCTACAGCTCTCGTAGAAGTGTAAAGTGGTCGTTAGCAAATATAGAACCCAACCTGGGTTGGGTATCGATCCCACAGTGAATAGCTTGGTCAACAAGTAAGCAACGATTACTAGACTTTTAGTGCAAGTCTCGTAAGAAGGGGGGTTTGTAATGTGTAACCAAATTATTAAAGCAAAAACTGAAAATAGCAAAGTAAAAAGAAAGAATGTTTAGTAGGTTGTGAAACAATGAGAATTGAGGAGTTGGGGTTATGTCCACCTTCTGAGTTATACGTCTCTATTGACTATGAGTGTGTTGAATTCAAACATGCATGTGCTTATATAGAATTGTATTCGATGGTAAATCCAGGCGTCTTTCGACCTATTCGAGGATTATTTCACTTTAACTCTTTCGAGCTTAAAGCGTGTCTAACGGTACGAATTCTCCAAGAGGTTAATCCAGTTACGGCACTAACTTTTTAATAAGGGATGGGACCCTACTACCTTAACATTATCTCTTTTCCAGACAGATAACCTTTCTTTCGAACAAGTTAAATGTTATACTGGCGTATTCTTGCGTTTGCAACCACAAAGAATTTAGATTAAGATGAAGAGAATAATGATATAAGCAACATACGTGTCACGGACTCACAAACTCACAGGAATAGATAGTATCTCATTCGGCTTCTATAACCCCAACAGAGAAGTTAGTTACCTATGAGTGCGAAGGAAATCACAATTGACATTGTTGTTATACCACAATAAAGATTTCACGTTTGTAATGGTGTGGTAGGCGTTAGGCGTGAATCCCTTAGCAAAGTAACGTTTCTCTTGTTGTAGAATTTAAGAATAGATGAATAGAAGAAGAAAAATAGAATTAATGGAAGAATGATTGTTTAGAACTAGAATGTCTTAGAAGTAGAATAGAATAGAATTGAATGTAAGAAGATCTCTCAAAATCTCTAGCGAGATAGGGTATTTATAATACCCATATCCTATTCCTACTAAGCTAATGAAATACTTAACCCAATTGTACTAGGTTAATGTATCATTATCCTAATCCTAATAAGCTAATGAAATACTTAACCCAATTGTACTAGGTTAATGTATCATTATCCTAATCCTAATAAATTACTGCTAGTCCCTAAAGTCTTCAGAAATGTTGTTTTAGCCCGGGACAGATTTTCTATGCGCCATCTTTAGTCCTTGGCGTCCAAGATTGGCTTTTCTCCTTTCGTGAAGCTTTCTTTGGCGTCAAGTTATCCATAAAATGCTGAATTCTGCATCATTTATACCTGAAACCTTGCTAATTATGTTCGTTAGCTCACTTTACAGGAAAAAGGACTAAAAGTGCATGAAATATATAATTTGTTCTCAAAACTAGGCTAAAATATGGGCAAAATATAGTGCTATAGGCGTGTAAATTCGCCTATCATCAATATACACTTGAGTCAATACACTTGGTGCACTTATGGGCTCTTCTCAAGTCCTTGTGCTATATCATGACTTTATGGATAAATCTATCAGAATGAACCACATCATTAGGAATATACACTTTTGAACTTGTACCACCTCGATAATGAGGCATGGCCTATCAAAGAGTAAGGAAGGAATTTTGATGACTTTCATATAGATCACACTATTGTATGATCTAGAGTATGAAAGAATGGGAAACATCTCCAAAATGCCCGGTAGACTCCTAATTATCAGTGTGGTGTACAACATACCCATAAGCAATAATCTACTAGACAGTTTCGTACCCTGAGACCATGAATCATGCTCTGATACCAAACTTTTCATGACCCATAAAAGGCTATGGACATGACGGATATCCCAAACCACGAAGGCTCAAGAGACCCATTAGCATACTATCATAAGCATAATCCATACATAAATCAAAGTGCGGAAGATATAGTGACATTTAAGGGAAACTCATATCAAACCGAGTTAACAAGTTTTGACAATACATTACTCAAATCTTTTCTATGAAGCCTCTACTAAATTCTAATTGCCTAGGCCGAGATAAGTCCCCCAAGATGGACCATAAGTTGAAAAAAGTCAACATATGAATAAATGCCCTTCAAAAGATGGATGACTCTCCAACTCTTGTCATTATCCCGGATATTCTACTAAAGTGATGGACCACGAGACTATGCCTCAAAACCTGTACTATAGGGGGGTCAATACTTGAAAAGTATTGGTATGCAGAACAATCCAAAAATAACATGTATTTCATGCAAAATAACTGAGAGCATTGTGAAAATAATTTATCATAATATATATAAACACATGGGCATAATTCAAAGGCTTCAAAATGTTCTAGTAAATCATGGACTCAACTCTTTACTTTAATTATGAGCTAGATGGTAAACCCTATATTTTTACAATTCCATGGGCTATATGGAATCCGCCCTTAACTCGCCGGCCAAGCCGCCAGTTCAAGTTTGCCTCAAGGATTTGAGTTTTCATAAATTGATTTACCCCTTATGTGAGTAAGTCATAGGAATTCCCCCATGTGAGATTTCCTAATTATCCTGATGTAGGATAATATATAATAAGTCCCGCATTGGAAAAACATGATTTCCGGCAACAAGCCCTTTCACTAAAATACTTTCTTCGGGTAACCATCAAACTCTCTTTAAGCCCAATTTTAGTCCTTTAAATCATAATTCATGATCAAAATATTTATTTTTTTCATGTTAAGGGCACTCCATAATGGTATCTTCATAGCCAGACTTGTAAGCCATATAATATCAAATCATGTCCATAGATTTTTTTCATTCAAAAGCATGTTAATGACCACCAAAAAGATTCAAAAATCACATAAAAATTCTTATTTCAAAATCATATGAAATCTTATGCAAAACACTCTCTTTTCAAGTCTTCAACACATAGTGGTCAATTCTTTCATTAATCACATGCAATTTGTTCAATAGGACACAAGGGCCTTTAGCATGAGAAATACCCCTTTGAAAACCTACAAAAGAATAATGCATAATAGTTAAAGAGGCATTTAAAACTCAAGAATTATCATCATTTATAAATAGACCCAACACTAGTCACACATAATTCTCATGATAAAAAAAGAGACTTATAGTTAGTGCTCTCAAACCCATTTCACAATTCGTAGCATATTAAGATCATAAATTTCATCATGGGAGAGGCAATTTCATAAACATGTTCACAAATTAACATTTAAAAACTCATACCATATATGCACATGATTTTAAATCAAGCTTATGGAAACACATAATGATAAATACATAATTTCAGCAAAATGGGTTCATGAGGCATGCTCTTCAAATGATTTCCAAAATCCATTACATATACGTAATTATATACTTTTAAAGCTTGTTAAACGATAAACTTTTGCCCATGAGATTTAGGATAGTCCCACATACCTTATTTTGATGAACAAACATTGAGATATCTTGAATTCAAGCCTTGAAAGTATGAGTTTTGAAAGAAACCCTAACTTTTCTCTCTCTTGAGAGTGGAGAGGAGAATGAGCAATTAAAACCTAACATATAATAGGAAAATAAGGTTTAAAGTATGTTTTAAATAACTGGGGTAGAGTTTGAGGGGAGGAAAAGACCAAAATACCCCTAAAGAAATTGAATAAAATTTGCAGAAATTTTTAGTTGACGATTTAGTTGATAGCTTATCAACTAGTTGATGGCTTATCAATTTACTCATAAACCTCTAGATACGCTTGGACACTTTCTAGTTAAGGTTGATGACATAGTTGAATAGCTTATCAACTTGTAGATGGCTTATCAACTTAGTCATCACCTTCCTGATGAAAAAAATTTAAAGCAAAAACATTGTGTACCTTGATATTTTGCAGCGGAAAACATTGGATTTGCAACCAAAAGATATGCCCCAAATCTACTTTGAATCACTTGGAAATAAAGTTGTAGAACCACAAACTAAATGCCTTAATTATTAACTAGTTTGTTGTTGTTTTATTTTATTTTTCTTTGTTTCTATTTCTTGACCTTTTACGGAGGAAGAAGATTTGTAATATATTAGGGAAGTGGAAGTAACCGTTCCCCCCAAGATTTAAAATTAAATATTATCTTTTTTTCCCCATTAATTTGCCAGATAATTCAAAATCAAATAAAACCGGGTCCGATCGGGTCGGTCCACATGGGAGACCCATGACCCGTAATTCAACATCCCACACTTCACACATGGTGGACAAGACCCGAAGAAATATGACACCAAAACGTCATTTTTTCATATGGTAAATAGTTCGTGCGACCTATGAGCATCTCAAACTTTACCCATAAGGTTTTACAAGCTACTTATAGGAATCCTATCACATGTGGAAATAATTCTCTATTAATACGAGGATCTTAATACTCACAATACCCCAGACATAATTCACTACTTCAGTAGTTACTTATCCGATCTCTCATCCTCTTAAAGAAGTGAACTCGAGTTCATGTTTAAATTTATATACAAAATTACACTTGACTCTTATATGGTTAGTGTAATAGTCGTCTTTTTTAAATAAGTTAAAAATATTCATTTTAATCGTCTTCCTTTTCTACTCGAATCTATCTGTTACAAATCAACCGCTTGCTTAGATATGCACCGCATTGTCGAATCTATCATGGCTATTAGTAACATGCCAAAGTAGCAACACCGATTGAAACTTCAAGAAACAGCTAAAGGTCTAAGGGTATTTCAATGAAAAGTTAAAATAACTTCTTAGGGTCTCACGCAATAAAGAAATAGGGATTCATTCTTCCATTAACCCATTGGTCGCAAAGCACGTGCTATAATGTTATCACCTTATATTGGTGTGTGTGTCTCATTCTTTTAGTCATTCAACACCGTACTGAGCTAGGTCTAGACACCTCTAAATGTCTAACCTGAGTTTCTTTCTTTATTAATCCTCAAATCCATATTATTATAGAAACTCGCATCTGGATTTACAAACGTCATTTTTTTATGGTGGAACATTTCTTTTCATGTTCCTTGATGTAAGAGGAGATTGCTCGTGTGAGAGAGCCAATCTCGCAACTTGTTCGACACACTATATTAATAAAACACATTTTCTCATGCATATGAGATTGAACATAAATTCAAGATTCTTATATTGATAATAACTATAATCAAGTCATCTACAATACATAAACATTATCATATCCTACGTAATCCTAGAGCCATAACATGTTTCTCAAACAAGTCTCTAGATATCGCCTTAGTAAAGGGATCAGCTATCACTTCACGTGTAGGAATATATTGTAAATTTATTTCTCCACTTGCTACTATGTCTCTTATAAAGTTATACTTAATATCAATATGCTTGGTCTTGTTGTGATATTTAGGATCCTTTATATATGTGATATCCGCTTGACTATCACAATATAAAATCATGGGACCCTTAGAATTCTTTGCGAAGTTCAAATGCTCAAAGAATCTGTCCAACCAAATAGCTTCTTGTACCGCAGATACACAAGCCACAAATTCTGATTCCATAGTTGATAGGGCTTTACAAGTTTGTTTCTTTCTTTTCCAAAAAATTGCACCAT
Organism: Capsicum pubescens; assembly: GCA_030864215.1. Taxonomy (NCBI): domain Eukaryota; kingdom Viridiplantae; phylum Streptophyta; class Magnoliopsida; order Solanales; family Solanaceae; genus Capsicum; species Capsicum pubescens. The sequence continues at coordinate 139,416,183 of CM061539.1, read as the reverse complement.
CATTTAGCAAGAAAGCGTAACCAAAAGTTGATTTTTTATCATACCGATCACCAGCCCAATCAGCATTTGTATAACCTCTTATGGATAAATCGAATCCATTATAGCATAGTGAATAATCAGGAGTTCCCTTCAGGTATCAAAAAATTCTCTTTACTACATTTCAATGATCTCTTCCAGGATTGGATTGATACCTGCTAACCAGACCTATGGCATAACAAATATCTATGTGAGTAAACATCATAGCGTACATCAAACTCCCAACTGCACTAGAATATGGTACTCGAGGCATGTCTTCTTTTTCTTTTTCAGTCTTTGGACACATTTCAAGGCTTAAAGTTTCACCTCTTGCTATAGGGGTATCCATGGATTTGCAACTATTCATTCGAAAACGTTCCAAAATTTTCATTATGTATGTTTCTTGAGATAGACTCAAAATTTTCTTGGAACGGTCTCTTTAGATTTCAGCACCCAATATATAGTCTGTTTCACCCATATCTTTCATGTCAAATGAGTTTGAAAGCCATGACTTAACAGTTTTTACATACTCCAAATTATTTCCAGCTAATAAAATATCATCCACGTAATGCGAAAGAATCACAAATATTTTATTGGAATTTTTCACATAGATGCAATGGTTTTCATCAATCATGGTGAATTCAAATGAAATCACTTCCTTATGAAATCTCAGGTACCACTGACTTAAAGACTGCTTGAGGCCATATATTGATCTGTTTAATTTACAAACCTTCTTTTCTTAGCCTTTAGCAACAAAACCTATGGTTGTTCCATGTAGATTTCCTCATTTAGTTCTCCATTGAGAAAACCGGACTTCATATTCATTTGATGTAATTCTAAATCTAAACGTTCAACTATAGATAAAAGCAATTGAATTGAGGTAAATTTCACAACTGGTGAAAAAGTTTCCTCATAATCTATGCCAGCTTCTTGAGTAAAACCTTTTTCAACCAATTGTACTGTGTACCTTTCTATTGACCCATCTGATTTGCATTTAACTTTGAGAATCCACTTGTTCCCTATACCTTTACGCCCAGAAGGAAGGTCAACTAGATCCCAGACTTTATTGGTTTTCATGGACTCTAATTCTTCTTTCATCGCTTTTATCCATTCATCTTTTTCAGGAATCGATAAAGCCTCAGTCACAGAATTAGGTTCATCCAATTTCGTGGGAGATACCAGGAAGACATAATCCTCAATCTCATAAGATCTTTTAGGCACAACTTTTCTGGTACTCGTACGTAATTGAAGTTCAGATTCTTCAATGGGATTTTAGGATTCACAACTCCCACTTGGACCAAGAATCATTTCTTGTTCTATTTAATTATCAAGCATGTCTAATGACATTATTTGATCATCTGAATTTAGCATTTCGTAAAGAGGCTCATTTTCCTTTATTTCATTACTTTTTGAAAAATTATTTTTCAGGAATGTGACATCTCGTGATTCAATTTCAGTAACACTTTCATCTTCTAATTCACCAATGAACACATATCATTTGGAGTTTTCTGAGTATCTTATAAAGATACATGTCTTTCCTTTTGGACTTAGTTTTCTAAACTTACCAAAATGATCTTTAATATATGCAGCACAACCCAGAGGTTGTAGATCATTAAAGTTTTGTTTATTACCAGTCCATAGTTCATAAGGAGTAGAAGATACTGATTTAGAAGGTACTTTATTCAATATGTAGGAGGCAGTTAATAACGCATTTCCCCATAAAGAGATTGGTAAATTCGCCTGAGCCATTATGGACCTTGTCATATCCAACAATGTTCTATTCCTTATTTTGGCTACATTATTTTGTTGACGTGTATAAGGAGTAGTCAATTGTCTGATAATTCCTTTTTCAATACATAGTTCTTCAAACTTTTTTGATAGATATTCACGTCCTATATCGGTTCTTAATGCCTTTATACTTTTGTCTAATTGATTCTCAACTTCATTCATATATCTTTTGAACCATTCAAGTGCTTTGGATTTATGAGATATCAAATAGACACAACCAAAATACATAAACTCGTCAATAAATGTAATGAAATATGAGGCACCATTCATTGCCCTCATATTCATTGGACCACAAATATCAGAATGGATTAATTGCAATGGAAATTTGGCTCTTTTAGCCTCCCCAAATGGTTTACGTGCAATCTTTCCAGCAAGATAATTTTCACAAATTGGCATTTCAATTTTGGAGAAAGAACCTAGGTGTCCTTCCTTTGCCAATCTATTCATTCGGTCTTGCCCTATGTGACCCAATCTAGCACACTATGTAATTATATCAACATCATTATTACTAGAATAACATCACATTAAACAACAGTCAACATAATAGTCATAAGTTGAAGGATTACAATCTAAAACTATAAAGCGGTCATAACGATGTCCAAAACCATAAAAAAATATTATCTAGAGTAATTCTTACACAATTACGACAAAAGAACAAATGAAAACCAACATCTAAGAGAACAGACAGAAACACTAAGTTTTGTTGAATTTCTGGAGCATATAGGACGTAATGCAACATTAAATACCGGCCTCCACGCAAATCTACTTTGCAAGTGCCAATCCCTTTGACATAAAGTCTTGCATTATTTCCTACATAGATCCACCTTGATCCTGGAGAAACTCGACGAAACCTCACAAACACTTCTCGATCTCGACTCACATGGTCGGTGGCTCCTGAGTCTACAATCCACATAGGATAAGATTCAGTTAATAAAATAGTGCTAAAAACATATATAGCACTTAGAGTTGCATTTAAAAATGCTACCTTTTTCTACTTAGGACATTAACGATCAAAATGCCCCAGATTTTGGAAATTGTAGCACTTCATCTTTCTCTTGTTTTTTTCTTGAAAAACTTTTTTCCCTTCTTGAAGTTTGGCTTGTTCTTTTTCTCAGAGGGTCCTTCTTCGATCTCTTTACCCTTCCTATTATTTTTCCACTTTTTCTTACGTTTGAATCTTGAAGAGCTCTTACCACTTGATTCTGCCATAAAGGCATTAGAAGCATCTTTAGCAGAACCAAGTCACTCATCTTCAAGTTCAACGTGACGTGCAATATCAGAAAAAGTTTTGATGTTATCATTATGGGTTAAGTTGACCTTCAGGTGTTCCCAACTGTTGGGAAAAGATTTGATCACTGCCTGAACCTGCTGCTTATCTGAGAGAACGTGACCACCAATTTTATGTTGAGCTATCAAATTCAACATCACCCTAAGGTATGGTATTGTTTGATGTTCTGATAATGACGCTTCTTGTAAGTGTCAAATTTGATAATCAGTTGTCTGAGGCGGGTAACAGAAGTACCCCCATATGTTCCTTGCAAGTGTACCCAGATGGCATTGGTAGTAAGAAATTCCTCCCCAGATGGCATTGGCAGTAAGAAATTCCCCACACTCATGTATGAGGTCGTCAACCAATGAACTTACAATGATTCCACGTGCAATAGAATCAGCCTTTTTTCAAGCCTTATAAGCTTCAAGTTCTCTTCTGTGTCATACAGTATTGCCCTTTTCTGGTAGACTTAATACATGGTTAATACCTTCAGGAGAGTTTTACTCTTCCATTACATACCACATCCTACGACTCCAAATGTCGTAGTTGTCTCTATTTAGTTTTTCTCTTTTGTTCAAGTCAACAATTATGCTTTTAGATGCCATGTCTATTATTAAGAGATAATTACGCAAGTGTGTTATCAATTATGCATGCAAATTACACATTTAAGGAAATAATTTCACCTAAAGGTTTCATGTTTAGTGTAAAATCGAGAGGACACTTAAGAATCCAATCATCATATACGAACTAAACACTTGACCAAAATTAGAAATTAATTTCTTAATGTGTATTAGGATGATAGCTTTCAATTAAGTCATTTTAAACTTAAATAAATGAATAAAATTCACGTAAAAAGAGATAAACAACTTAATATATACAATATATAAAGTTAATGAGTAACCTCATATTACAAGTCAATCTAAAAATAAAAGTCATTCCACAAATATTCTAGATGACTTATGTACACCCAAAAGGGCTCGCTAGGCCAAATCTCATGGTAAATATCTATTAATCTCTCGCCCCAAGGGTTACGTAAAGAATTTGCTAAAATAGCTAATGCTTCCCAATCCAAGATTTTTACATAGTTTTCTAGTTCTACACGTTTCATTTCAAACAGGTGTATAAAACTAGCAACACTAATTAAGGGGTCATCTTAAAAGACTTAAATTCTTTCAATTTCTTCTCTCTTTCCCTTCACATAGCCCATTCATTTCATAACAGATTTTGTGTCGGTCTAGGGACACCATTTTGTATGATCGCACAACCTCGAAAATATGTCATTCGATGACGTGCTCTTCCACTTTGTTTCTTTGCTCGATATCCCTTACATTCATATTTATTCTGATGGTACCTAATTAGAGCTGATAATCATGAATTGTTGGATGGATCAAATACTATCATCTTAGTTGATTGTGAACATTACATCCTTATTACATACATATACATTTATGATATATTGGTACCACTGAGGAACATTATTTTTAAAAGAAAATATGACTATTTTATGAAAATCCTCTTCGTTAATAGAGTCTGAAAGATTGATTGAGATTGAGATATGAATTAAAGTATTTGGGCTGCGACCCCATCCTCCCCCTCCTCATGGGTCCTACCTGAAAGTTTCTAGCTCGATAGGTGCATAAGAAAAGTAATACGATTACTTTCACTATTCATCCAATCCTTATTGTATTGCATATGCATCTTTCATGTTTTTTAAAAGTTTTTCTTGACTTGTATTTTTTTTGTGTACTTTTGGCGTGTATTTGTACATACTTTCTTTTTAGTAATTATATTAGAAAAATTAATGAAGACAGTGTGAGGAACCATTTGGGACTTTTCTATTTGCAGATGAAGTGCTCACAGTTTTCTTTACTTGTATTATTTTCTACTTTGTTCAGTAATCCTATGATACCTACTGAGTACAAATGAACCGTACTAATCCCTACTATGCCTTTTGGTGTAGATCCTAATTCGAGCACCATGCGTGGAAGTTGATTTGCGTGGAGATTCAGATTTTTGAGGTACTGATTCACTCTAGAGTTCAGGGATAATTTAGACCTCATCTATCCTTACTTGTCTTTGTTTATGATCCAGAGGTAGATGTGTATTTTAAGTTTCTGGAACAAATTTTGGAATATTTACTTTTTTTTCATATTTATGCTATTAGTGTATTGGTATTGGTCTAACTTCATTCAAGAAGTTTCGCCTTGGTTTAGGCTATTGTTGATTTCACATTTTTCTTTGTTTGTTTGGGTCATTAGCTTATCAAGGCCGAGCCACGATAAGTGTCATCATAACCCATTTTTTAATCGTGAAACTAATAAATCAAACTTCTAAGAAATCATATCCCTACCAAGAAACTTACTAAAGAAGTAAAAGCCCTTTTTTAAAAAACTGTTCAAAAATAAATGTTTCATTTTTTACTTAAGGGGAAAGAATAAAGAATTAATATCGGTAACTTTTATCTTAATCTTAATAAAAAATAAACTAAAAAGCTTGAGTTTAGATGTAAAAAGTCGTTCTTGATATTGAAATGTTAAAAGAATGTATCTTTAGATCTTCTTTTGTATTTGTTGTGCTAAATATTTTGTATCCGCACCCTCTACAATTGGTATCAGAGCCTATATTTTTTAAAGTTATCGGAAGCAGTATGAATTTGGATTTATTTGATTAATTTATTTATTATGATAAAATTAGATTTAGATATCCACCAAAATATTATAAATATTGTTTAGATAAATAACGTACAGAAATTACAAAAATATAAAGAATTAAAACAAATAATATCTGAAAAACGTAAAGAATTAAAAATAAGGATAGAAAGACGACAGCATAACATAATTGTCAGAGTTTGTAAAAATTCAATAAATGCACAAAAAAAAAGAAAAATCAAATTTAGAATCAACAATAGACAGTCTAGAATATATATATCAACATAACCTATATACATTTAAATAAAATGAACAAAGAAGAATTTATAATAGACGAAAAAACATATGAAAATCACGAAGGATCAAAAATAAAAATAGTATTCTCTAATTTAGGAAGAAGATATAAGAAAATAGGTGAACATTTATATTTAATGTTAGAAAAAGAAGAATTAAAATTAGAAGATAAGTTGGCAGCCATGGTAAGAATAGAAAGAGAAAACGAAGAAATAGATAGAAAAAAGGAAATAGATAAAATAAAACAACAAACCACAGAAGAAATACGAAAAATAGAAGAAACTAAAAATAGTATTAGAAAAAGAACTACAAATGCTAAAAGATTTATATGAAAAGAGACAGAAATAAAAAGAAGAAAAAGATAAAGAACAAAAATTATTAAACGAGATAAATAAATTTAAAGAAAAATTAGAAATAAAAAAGTAAAGAACCAGAAACCAGAGAATTAGAAATAAATACAATAGATGTTGAAGAAACAGATAATTATGCTTCGAGAGATAGTGAAACATATACAGAAATTCTAGAAAACATAGAAAAACTATAAATTAATGAAGAACAAGAAGTAATTAATAAAGAAAATCTTGAACTAATAAATACAGACGTAAATACTCTAGATAAAAATATAATACCTAGTACATAAGAAATAAGAAAACCAACATATAATTACAAAAGTAAGTTTAAAAGATATAATCCAAAGGATGAATATAATAAATGGACACCTAAACAAATAATTAATTACAACTTTTTAGATTTAGATTGTGTAATAGACACAAATAAAAGAATACAACTATGGGTAGGATATATGTCAAAACAATTATTAGATAATAAAATAGATACAACAAACACACCTGAATATATAGAAAAGACATTAATAGAAACAATAAAATTATGGTTTTTAAACCTTGCCGAATCAAGTAAAAATGTATTAAGATCTGATAACAAAACAGAAGGAACATCAACAACTACTAAAATACTACCAACAGAAATATTGAAAAAATATGAAATAGCTATAAGAGATGAATTTAGCAGTATGACAACAGAAAAGAGCAAAATAAAGAAAAAGATATAAATAGAAATTTAATGTTAAAACTAGCAATATATAATATGTGCTATATAGATGAGTATACGTGCACATTTAAAGATTATTATTATAAAGAAACATATAATATAGAAGAAAGTAAAGAAATAAGAAGATTATATTTTAGTAAATTACCCGAACCATTTAGTTCAAAAATAATAAAGAGTTGGTATGAAGCAAAAATAGTAGATACCCTAGGAGAAAGAATAAAATTTTTACTGCAATGGTATAGAAATATATGTGAAAAATAGAGAGAAGAAATAAAAATAAAAAAATCATTAATAAGAAATTTAACATCTTGCAGAAATAAAATAGCACCTCAATTTGGATGTGAAGAAAGATATTATAAGAAAAGAAAAAGACATAAGAAATACAAGAAAACAAAATATAATTATAAGAAACCAAGAAAAAGATATTATGTAAAAAATTATAAACATAAAAGACCATATAGAAAAAAGAAATCTATAAAAGAATGTATTTGTTATAATTGTGGAAAACTAGGACATTTAGCTAGAGATTGTAAATTACCAAAAAACCCAAAAAAGAAACAAATATCAGAAATAAAAATAGAAAATACAGAATATATGCAGATAGATTATATAGATTATAAATTAGAAAGTGAAGATAGTATATATGAAATTTTGGAGAATGAAACAGATAATGAAATATATAGTGAATTAGATGAATCAAATGACTGAAGAAGATATAAAAATGAACCAAATAACTGAAAAAGATATAAAAATAATAACAAAGGAAGAATATTTAAATGAAAAAGGAACATATCAAAAAAAATATTTGACAGAAATATATTTGATGAAATAAAATGAAAAGAGTTAGACCTAAGTGTAGAAAAAATATTTAAAATACCAACAATAAAAAATATATTTAGTAGAAAAAAGGAAGAATACTACGTAGTAAGCCAAAAGGAACATGTAATAGACTGTAGATATGCAAAAGGAAGAGCTAGTATACCACTAGTAACAAAAAGAATAATTAATAAAGAAACAAAAGATATAAAAAGTAAAGACCCAATAAAATATGTACACCTTAGAGGAACAGAGATATTGATAAAAGCATGTTTTAGAGAAGGAATAGATACACCAATAGAATTATATTTAGCAGATGATAGAATTATAAAACCTATAGAAAAAAGTATAATAACAGCTATAAAAAGAAACCTAATATACCAAAAATTTAAATTTATAATAAGTGTGAATTATTCAGAAGCAATAACAGATAAAAATATAGATAAATCATTAGTATTATATTGAAAAATATCAGGAATAGAACTAACCCCAGGAAGTAAAATATTTACAGCAAGATGTAAAAATCTATATGTATTAACAACAAAACATAAAATAACAGGAAAAAATAAAATTAATAAAATACAAATAGAAAATCCTTTTGAACAATTTGTAAAAACAATTGATAATAATGATTATAGTTACAAAAATATAGACATAGAAGAAGATTTAGAAATAATAAATGATAGAATAAGTACATAAAAAAGAATAGCTCATGAAAAAATAGAATCATCAAGCTCATCAAAAAGAACAAGTTATTAAACAACTTCAACAGTTAATTTAAATCAATAGTACATAACGGAAACAATAAATGAAAAAGAATATTTAATATTCTTAAACACAGGACAAGAAGAAAATTTTATAGAAAAATATCTAGTAAGAAGTGAAGAAATAAAATCTAATAGTAATATATGCCCAGATCTATCAAGTAGTCTAATAAACATTAATGATACGGCAGAAAAAGAAATAATAATAGAAGTTAGGAAAATAAAAATAGAATTTGAAATAAAGGAAGAAATGCAAAAATCAGATATAATATTAGGAATAAAATGGTTAGAACAAATAAAACCATACAATATAGAACATGCACAATTATCTATAACATATAATAAAGAGAAATTATTCATAAAAAGAACTTTAACGTGATATGAAAATATATGTACTTGTAAAAATAATAGTAGAAGGATATTACAATAGGTATTATACACCTATAATAGCTACAGGAGCAGAAGCAAACTTATGTAGATACAACTGTTTACCGGAAAGTAAATGGGATAAATTAAAAACACCAATAGTAGTCAAATGATTTAATAATGAAGGAAGTTTAATTACATATAAAGCTAAAAATGTAAAAATACAGATATGAGATAAAATAATAACAATAGAATAAATCTATAATTATGAACTAACATCAAAAGATATGCATTTAGAAATGCCATTTTAGATAAATTATATCCACATATAATAACTAAAACAGATTGGTGGTTTACAACACCATGTAAACAAAAAGTAAGAGCAAAAAGAGTTATTAATAAAATAAGAAAGAAAACTGATTGAATAAAAGGAAGTGAAAAAATTACACAAAAGTTAGAAAATATAAAAAATACAGAAGACACAGTAAAACTAGTTGTATTTTCGATAAATTAAAAAGAAATAACTATATTTTCAATAGATAAGGTAGAAATAATAAAGAAAAAATTAAGACAATTATATAGTAAAGATCCATTAAAAGGATGGGAAAAACATAAAACTACTATAAAAATTGAATTAATAGATAAAAATAGTATAATAACTCAAAAACCATTAACATATAATTTTGATGATTTAAAAGAATTTAAAATGCATATAGATGAATTATTAGAAAAACAGTATATACAAAAAAGAAATAGTAAACATAATAGTCTAGCATTTATAGTAAATAAACATAGTGAACAAAAAAGAGGAAAAAGTAGAATGGTTATTGATTATAGAAATTTAAATGCAAAAACTATGACATACAATTATCAAATACCAAATAAGATATTGAAAATACGACAAATACAAGGATATAACTACTTTAGTAAATTTGACTGTAAATCAGGATTTTACCAATTAAAGTTAGATGAAGATTCTAAGGAATTAACTGCATTTATGGTACCACAAGGATTTTATGAATGGAATGTATTACCATTTGGATATAAAAATGCACCAGGTAGATATCAATATTTTATGGATAGTTATTTTAAACAATTACCTAATTGTATAGTATACATAGATGATATACTACTATATACAAAAACTAAAAAAGAACATTTAAAATTACTAGAACAATTTACAAATATAATAGAAAAATCAGGAATAAGTTTAAGTGAAAAGAAAACTGAAATTATGAAAAACCAGATAGAATTTTTAGGAATACAAATAGATAAAAGTGGAGTAAAAATGCAACAACATATAGTTCCAAAAATAATAAATTCAAAAGAAGAATTATATACAAAAAAGAAATTACAATCATTTTTAGGATTAGTAAACCAAGTAAGAGAATATATACCAAAATTAGCAGAAAACCTAAAGCCTTTACAGAAAAAATTAAAAAAGGATGTAGAATATAATTACAGCGAAGAAGATAAAAAACAAGTTCAGAAAATAAAAATACTTTGTAAAGAATTACCAAAATTACAATTCCCAGATGAAAATAAAAAATTTACATATATACTAGAAGCAGATGCAAGTGAATATAGTTATGGAGGAGTAATTAAATATAGGTACGAAAATGAAAAAATAGAACATCATTGTAGATATTACTCAGGTACATTTAATGAAACAGAAATAAAATGGGAAATAAATAGAAAAGAATTATGTTCATTATATAAATGTTTATTAGCCTTTGAACAATATATTGTATATAAAAAATTTATTGTGAGAACAGATAATACCCAGGTTCGATGGTGGTTAACAAGAAAAATACAAAAGCCAGTTACGACGAAGAAAATTCGGAGATTAGTATTGAATATATTAAATTTTACATTTACGGTTGAAGTAATCAAGACTGACAAGAATGTTATTGCAGATTACATATCAAGACAAAGCTACTCAAACTGATTACCAATGGAAGAAGCTGATGTCAAAGATACCCAAACAGACTTAATATTACAAGTGTTTGAACAAATGAAGTTATTACAAGAACGAGTTATCACATTAACTACTGAAGTTACAAATGTAAAAGTCCAGGTTGAGCACTATAAAAAACAAGAAAAAGCTATTAGCAAAGATACTGTGCAGGAAGAGCACATTAAGAAACTAGACCTTAAAGGTGACGATAAGAAACACCTAAAAACTCAAATTACTAACGAAATCAAAGTTACAGCTGCAGGCGCAAGTGATGTATCTAAGGGAAAGAATATAGTCACTCAAAATAAACCTGAACTACCAAAGAAAAAGAATTATAACCTCAACCAGATATTTTCAAAAACATATACACCAAATATACAAAAATCAGAGTAATCTATACCTCCCCAGATACACACATATACACACATATTCCGAATCACTCAATCAACAAAAGCAAACTTATAACCATATCATTTGTACGTATATTGATAATATTTATACCTTACAAAAATTGTTAAATACAAAACCTATCCAGAATAAAGATTTAGCAAAAAAAAACCAAGGATATATTACACAAAAATGTCAGAACTATAACAAACTTATTGCTTTGCCTGGCACCAGTGCAAACTTAATTTCTTCATGTTACTATTATGGACAATTATCTACAGTTTACACAATTACTGGAGAATAGTTAACAAGAATTCCAGATATTCACAAAAAATTTAAGGATTATAAAAGGATTACGAAGGGACAGTTATTCTATGTTCGTTTCTACTCAACACCAGCAGAAATATTGTTTGATGAAATAAAATAGACAATTACTGTTGTCAAGATAGGAATGACACGAGATTATATTATCCCTGAAGAAATATGCGAACAAGAAAAGATAACCAAAAATCAGATACCAAACTTCTACCGAAACAAGAGAGTTATTGGACTTAGCAGTATATTGACTGAGTTAGCAAATAATTATATAAATCAAAACCCAGTTTGGATTTACTATAATAGAAATCAATTATTGGTTTACTCTACTTGTAAAAATATTAGAGAAAATGACAGAGAAGAGATAAGAAAATGGATCATAACGATCCTAAAACCAGAAGAGTTACCAGTCACAATATCTATTACGAAAGGAGTTATTTCAGAAGAAGCTATGGATCGATTCTATAAATAAGTTTGCCAAAAATATGATGACCAAATAAGCAACAGATGTAGTGACAGACACAATTTTATTCCAGATATGATACTACAATAGCAGGAAGATAAAAAAGCAGTAGATACGACAAGAAGAAGATAAAAAGAAGACAGTAACAGAGCAATAATGGAAGCAGACAAGATATTAAATTATGAAAGAGACATATAGACAAATTATATAACTTTCTTGACTGCCTTTACGTAAATAATTAGCTTTTAGCTTTTTGACTTTTTTGGCAAGGCTTTTAAAGTCTCTGTCTTTTTTCCTTACTTTTGAAAATTTGTAGGACAAATGTAAAGACTAAGAATAGTATATAGGTAAACGTGTAAAGTTATATTAGGACAGGTGTAAAGATGTAAAAAGTTTGCGCGCTTTCTTAGGATTATAAATAGAGAGCATTTTTGCTCAGTTAGAGGTAAGCCTTCATGAGTTGTAGCAAAACCCTCTCTTGTACATAAAAAACTTTTGAATTATTTAATAAAAAAAAGGTATATTTTTAAGTAAAAGCTATGAATCAGACAGCTATAGAAAATCTAGAATTATCAGATTTACCAGAACAGGTATTTATATTTATGATTATGAATAGCTAAATTCATAAATTTCTGACAATCATGATATGATAAAATAATTTCATGTTAGTTACTTTATAGTTGAATTATTCAAAGAATAGCATGTTAAGAAGATTATTAGCAAAGTGGAAAAGGAGAAAAATCCCTAAGAAATATGTCATCCTAAAGGTGAAACCGGTGAGGCAAGAAAGTTGTGATAGGGGAGTAGCCAGAGTAGAGGCGCTGTTTAAAAGAAAAATATCCAGATTATCATGCTAATAGTGACCAAAGAACATGTTATTTAAGAATAATCTAGTATATAGTAATCTAAAATGATCATATTTTATTATGTATCATTGAAGGGAATATTTTGTATAAGCATCATATGAAAAATGAATACTTATTTATCTGACGAAATGATAGATAAATTCAAAATACTTGTTTTGTATGTACTTAAGGATATAGAAATTGTAGATATAAGAAAAATCATATTGAAAAAAATATTTGATAAATATTTTATGACTAGAATAAATTACATACCACACCTACCTACCTACTCTTACAAATACTTACATACCAAACCTACACATCAACCATGATAAATTACGTATATTTAGAAAATTGGAAAATGGATATGAAAAATATACAATTAATAGAAAAACTAATGAAAACAAATTTAGAAGAATATATGAGAACTAAAGATATAAAATATATAGAATTCCTTAATGAAAATATAGAGGAATTATTAAGATTAAAACAAACAACTAATAAATACTATGATAAAGCAATTAATTACTAGAATCCAATTCCAAGTTATCCAAGTTATTCGTAGAAACCTAAGCATAATATGGATAATATGACAAGATATATATCTGATGAAACTAAGATACTAGTTATATATAGCATAAAAGACTTAGAATTAGAAGACATAAAGAAAATAATATGGGAAAAAATATTTGATTATGAAGTTGAGTTACTAAGTATTAATTGGATAGAAGATGAATTAGAAAATATAGATTTCTATGGTAGAAATAATTCAGACAGTTATTATTCAGATGGATATTATACAGATTAAAAATACTAGAATATATTCAAAGAGTTAGAGAAAAATAAAGTTGGCTATACGAAGAAATTAATTATAGAAACCAGCTTAGAAAAGAAAGAGAACAATTAAAAGAAACATTAATTTGGATAAATAACACCATAAAACAACTAGAATTAAAAGACAGTTTAGGATATGATTTAGACATGAAATTATTCATAGACAAAAAAGACAGAATAATTAACTAAATAGATAACATAGAATTTAATATCAGATATAATACAATTAGAGTAAATTATTAAAAAGAAATTAGCAGTATCACAACTACTTTCGGATAAAATGATTGACTATGAATATTTAAAATATTGGAGACAAGATATGGAAGAAATAAGATTAACAGAAATACTTATGAAAGAGAATTTAATTGAATATTTTAGAACAAAAGATATAGAATATTTTGACTACCTCCAAAATAATATACAAGAATTACAAAGACTAAGAGAAAAAACTAAAGAATATTACAGTAAAACAATTAATCAAATACCATCCAATCATCCCCCAAGATATGAACATTAATAAAATTAAAATAAATAAACTAAAAATAAAAATGATTAGAGAAGTTAAGAAATATCCATGCACAAATAAAAATAGATTCATTAGACCAATAATAGATCTATTTAAGTTACCCAAGTTATTCGCACCCCCTACAATTGGTATCAGAGTCTATGTTGCTTAAAGTTATCGAAAGTAGTATGAATTTGGATTTATTTGATTAATTTATTAATTATGATAAAATTAGATTTAGATATCCACCAAAATATTATAAATATTGTTTAGACGAATAACGTACAGAAATTACAAAAATATAAAGAATTAAAAAAAAATATCTAAAAAACGTAAAGAATTAAAAATAAGGATAGAAAGACTGCAGTATAACATAATTGTCAGAGTTAGTAAAAATTCAATAAATGCACAAAAAAAAAGAAATATCAAATTTAGAATCAACAATAGATAGTCTAGAATATATATATCAACATAACCTATATACATTTAAATAAAATGAACAAAGAAGAATTTATAATAGACGAAAAAACATATGAAAATCACGAAGGATCAAAAATAAAAATAGTATTCTCTAATTTAGGAAGAAGATATAAGAAAATAGGTAAACATTTATATTTAATGTTAGAAAAAAAAAGAACTAAAATTAGAAGATAAGTTGGCAGTCATGGTAAGAATAGAAAGAGAAAACGAAGAAATAGATAGAAAAAAAGAAATAGATAAAATAAAACAACAAACCACAGAAGAAATATGAAAAATAGAAGAAATTAAAAATAGTAGGATTGCTGAATTAGAAAATGAACTACAAATGCTAAAAGATTTATATGAAAAGAGACAGAAAGAAAAAAAAAAGAAAAAGATAAAGAACAAAAATTATTAAACGAGATAAATCAATTTAAAGAAAAATTATTAGAAATAAAAAATAAAGAACCAGAAACCAGAGAATTAGAAATAAATACAATAAATGCTGAAGAAACCGATAATTATGATTCGGAAGATAGTGAAACATATACAGAAATTCTAGAAAACATAGGATAACTAGAAATTAATGAAGAACAAGAAGTAATTAATAAATAAAATCTAGAACTAATAAATACAAAAGTAAATATTCTAGATAAGAATATAATACCTAGTACATCAGAAATAAAACAACCAACATATAATTACAAAAGTAAGTTTAAAAGATATAATCCAAAGGATGAATATAATAAAAGGACACCTAAACAAATAATTAATTACAACTTTTTAGATTTTGACTGTGTAATAGATACAAATAAAACAATACAACTATGGGTAGGATAGATGTCAAAACAATTATTAGATAATAAAATAGATACAACAAACACACCTGAATATATAGAAAAGACATTAATGGGAACAGTAAAATTATCGTTTTTAAACCTAGCCAAAGCAAGTAAAAAAGTATTAATATCTGATAACAAAACAGAAGGAACATCAACAACTACTAAAATACTACCAACAGAAATATTGAAAAAATATGAAATAGCTATAAAAGATGAATTTAGTAGTATGACAACAGAAGAAGAAGAGCAAAATAAAGAAAAAGATATAAATAGAAATTTAATGATAAAACTAGCAATATGTAATATGTGCTATATAGATGAGTATACGTGCGCATTTAAAGAATATTATTATAAAGGAACATATAATATAGAATAAAGTAAAGAAATAAGAAGATCATATTTTAGTAAATTACCCGAACCATTTAGTTCAAAAATAATAAAGAGCTGGGATGAAGCAAAAATAGTAGATACCCTAGGAGCAAGAATAAAATTTTTACAACAATGGTATAGAAATCTATGTGAAAAATATAGAGAAGAAATAAAAATGAAAAAAAAACATTAATAAGAAATTTAACATGTTGCAAAGATAAAATAGCAGCTCAATTTGGATGTGAAGACAGATATTATAAGAAAAGAAAAAGACATAAGAAATATAAGAAATACAAGAAATCAAAAGATAAGTATAAGAAACTAAGAAAGAGATATTACGTAAAAATTTATAAACATAAAAGACCATATAGGAAAAAGAAATCTATAAAAGAATGTACTTGTTATAATTGTGGAAAACTAGGACATTTAGCTAGAGATTATAAATTACCAAAAATCCCAAAAAAGAAACAAATATCAGAAATAAAAATAGAAAATACAGAATATATGCAGATAGATTATATAGATTATAAATTAGAAAGTGAAGATAGTATATATGAAATTTTGGAGAATGAAACAGATAATGAAATAGATAGTGAATTAGATGAATTAAATGACTGAAGAAGATATAAAAATGAACCAAATAACAGAAGAAGATATAAAAATAATAACAAAGGAAGAATATTTAAATGAAGAAGGAACAGATCAAAAAATAATATTTGACAGTAATATATTTGACGAAATAAAAGGAAAAGAGTTAGACTTAAGTGTAGAAAAAATATTTAAAATACCAACAATAAAAAATATATTTAGTAGAAAAAAGGAAGAATACTACGTAGTAAGCCAAAAGAAACATGTAATAGACTGTAGATATGCAAAAGGAAGAGCTAGTATACCACTAGTAGAAAAAAGAATAATTAATAAAGAAATAAACGATATAAAAAGTAAAGACCCAATAAAATATGTACACCTTGGAGGAACAGAGATATTGATAAAAACATGTTTTAGAGAAGGAATAGATACACCAATAGAATTATATTTAGCAGATGATAGAATTATAAAACCTATAGAAAAAAGTATAATAACAGATATAAAAGGAAATCTAATATACCAAAAATTTAAATTTATAATTAGTGTGAATTATTCAGTAGCAATAACAGCTGCAGGCGCAAGTGATGTATCCAAGGGAAAGAATATAGTCACTCAAAATAAACCTGAATTACCAAAGAAAAAGAATTATTACCTCAACCAGATATTCTCAAAACCATATACACCAAATATACAAAAATCAGAGTCATCTATACCTCCCCAGATACACACATATTCCGAACACTCAATTAATAAAAACAGACTTATAACCATATCACTCGTACATATATTGATAATATTTATACCTTACAAAAATTGTTAAATACAAAACCTATCCAGAATAAAGATTTAGCAAAACAAAACCAAGGATATATTA
The DNA here is from genome assembly GCA_030864215.1 of Capsicum pubescens. Lineage (NCBI taxonomy): Eukaryota > Viridiplantae > Streptophyta > Magnoliopsida > Solanales > Solanaceae > Capsicum > Capsicum pubescens. The sequence continues at coordinate 139,398,716 of CM061539.1, read as the reverse complement.
CATAAAAATGTCAGAACTATAACAAACTTATTGCTTTGCCTGGCACCAGTGCAAACTTAATTTCTTCATGTTACTATTATGGACTATTATCTACAGTTTACAAAATTACTAGATAAGAGTTAACAAGAATTCCAGATATTCACAAAAAAATTATGGATTATAAAAGGGTTACGAAGGGACAGTTATTCTATGTTCGTTTCTACTCAGCACCAGCAGAAATATTGTTTGATGAAATAAAACAGACAATTACTGTTGTCAAGATAAGAATGACACGAGATTATATTATCCCTGAAGAAATATGCGAACAAGAAGAGATAACCAGAAATCAGATACCAGACTTCTACCGAAACAAGAGAGTTATTGGACTTAGCAGTATATTGACTGAGTTAGCAAATAATTATATAAATCAAAATCTAGTTTGGATTTACTATAACAGAAATCAATTATTGGTTTACTCTACTTGTAAAAATATTAGAGAAAATGACAGATAAGAGATAAAAAAATGGATCATAACGATCCTTAAACCAGAAGAGTTACCAGTCACAAGATCTATTACGAAAGGAGTTATTTCAGAAGAAGCTATGGATCAATTCTGTAAACAAGTTGGCCAAAAATACGATGACCATATTTGCAGCAGATGTAGTGGCAGACACAACTTTATTCTAGATGTGATACTACAATAGCAGGAAGATAAAAAAGCAGCAGATACGACAAGAAAAAGATAAAAAGAAGACAGTAACAGAGCAATAATGGATGCAGACAAGATATTAAATTATAAAAGAGACATATAGACAAATTATATAACTTTCTTGACTTTCTTTACGTAAATAATTAGCTTTTAGCTTTTTGACTTTTTTGGCAAGGCTTTTAAAGTCTTTGTCTTTTTTCCTTACTTTTGAAAATTTGTAGGACAAATGTAAAGACTAAGAATAGTATATAGGTAAACGTGTAAAGTTATATTAGGACAGGTGTAAAGATGTAAAACGTTTACGCGCTTTCTTAGGATTATAAATAGAGAGCATTTTTGCTCATTTAGAGGTAAGCCTTCATGAGTTGAAGCAAAACCCTCTCTTGTACACAAAAAAGTTTTGAATTATTTAATAAAAAATAAGTATATTTCTAAGGAAAAGCTATGAATCAAACAACTATGGAAAATCTAGAATTATCAGATTTGCCAGAACAAGTATTTATATTTATGATTATGAATAGCTAAATTCATAAATTCCTGGCAATCATGATATGATAAAATAAGTTCATGTTAGTTACTTTATAGTAGAATTATTCAAAGAAAAGCATGTTAAGAAGTTTATTAGCAAAGTGGAAAAGGAGAAAAATCTCTAAGAACTATGTCATCCTAAAGGTGAAACCGGTGAGACAAGAAAGACGTGATAGGGGAGTAGCCAGAGTAGAGACGTTGTTTAAGGAAAAAGTATCCAGATTACCATGCTAATAGTGACCGAAGAACATGTTATTTAAGAATAATCTAGTATATAGTAATCTAAAATGATCATATTTTGTTGTGTATCATTGAAGGAAATATTTTGAAAAAGCATCATTTGAAAAATGAATACTTATTTATCTGACGAAATGGTAGATAAATTCAAAATACTTGTTTTGTATATACTTAAGGATATAGAAATTGTAGATATAAGAAAAATCATATTGAAAAAAATATTTGATAAATATTTTATGATTAGAATAAATTACATACCACACCTACCTACCTACTCTTACAAATACTTACATACCAAACCTACACATCAACCATGATAAATTACGTATATTTAGAAAATTGGAAAATGGATATGAAAAATATACAATTAATAGAAAAACTAATGGAAAAAAATTTAGAAGAATATATGAGAACTAAAGATATAAAATATATAGAATTCCTTAATGAAAATATAGAGGGATTATTAAGATTAAAACAAATAACTAATAAATACTATGATAACGCAATTAATTACTAGAATCCAATTCCAAATTATCCAAGTTATTCGTAGAAACCTAAGCATAATATGGATAATATGACAAGATATATATCTGATGAAACTAAGATACTAGTTTTATATAGCATAAAAGACTTAGAATTAGAAGACATAAAGAAAATAATATGGGAAAAAATATTTGATTATGAAGTTGAGTTACTAAGTATTAATTGGATAGAAGATGAATTATAAAATATAGATTTCTATAGTAGAAATAATTCAGACAGTTATTATTCAGATGGATATTATACAGATTAAAAATACTAGAATATATTCAAAGAGTTAGAGAAAAATAAAGTTGGCTATACGAAGAAATTAATTATAGAAACCAGCTTAGAAAAGGAAGAGAACAATTAAAAGAAAGATTAATTTGGATAAATAAAACCATAAAACAACTTGAATTAAAAGACAGTTTAGAATATTATTTAGACATGGAATTATTCATATTGTAGGGGGTGCGGATAACTTGGGTAACTTAAATAGATCTATTATTGGTCTAATGGATCTATTTTTGATTCTGCGTGGATATTTCTTAACTTCTCTAATCATTTTTATTTTTAGTTTATTTATTTTAATTTTATTAATGTTTATATTTTGGGGGGTGATTGGATTATATTTGATTAAATGCTTTACTGTAATATTCTTTAGTTTTTTCTCTTAATCTTTGTAATTCTTGTATATTATTCTGGAGGTATTCTAAATATTCTATATCTTTTGTTCTAAAATATTCAATTAAATTCTCTTTCATAAGTATTTCTATTAATCTTATTTCTTCCATATCTTGTCTATCATTTTGAGATAAAGTTTTATTTTTCTAACAGGGATTATTTATGATACAATTATTAATTAATTTGAATTTAGAAAATAAAGAATGTTGTTAATTTTGAGAGTGAGCTTTTATGTACAAATCAAGTAATTCATCTATTAATACTTGAATGAAATTTATCACAAATAAATCATGTTTTTTATTAAAAATAAATAATTAGTTTGGCATGAGTCCTTAAACCTCCTATAATACACATAAATACAATTTACTTCTTTATCGTACTTCAATATTGAAACCATTTCGTATCAGGCCACAGTCACTAGCGGGTCATTAGTATTTTTTTCAATTAGCATCTTTAATTGATGTACATAAAATTACACGGATAAATTTATTTTGTTGTACTCAAATTATTTAGTAATTGAATCGAAAATCATCATCGTTAGGATGATAAGATTTAATTTTAAAATAATTTAGGATTTAAATTGACGTATGCCTAATATTAAATGGCTAGATTTAATATTTTGTGTTTACTATTAGTCTAGATTTTATCCTGCATGATATAAAAAAATAAGAATTAATATGAGATGGCATGTCAATTAACAAATATATTGAAAATAAAATGTTTTTATATATATATAAAATTATTTTTGAATGACTTTATAGGAAAGAAAATTCAAAAATAACTTTAGTGGAATTTTCAAAATACTTGAATTACCATATAGGGGTTTGGGGGCTAGGGTGGTGTTCGAGGGGGGTGAATTCAAAAGTGATTTTTATAGAATTTTCTTAATACGACTATTTAAGAAAAAGAAATTCAAAAGTGATTTTTGTTGGATCTTTTCATTACTTGAATAACCATGTTGGGAATCAATTCAAAAGTGATTTTTGAAGTGTTATCCGAACATTACGTTCTTATGCCCCAAAAATTATTGAGAAATTATACTTTATTTTAGATAAAATAAAGTACGCTATCAAATTATGTTCTTCAATGTTAATTAACTTAACGACTGCATTTTTATTTGATCCCAATCCCCTAAACTAAACAACTTAGTAAATCCTTACACATTTTTCTAAAATATTTCATTTGTTCATCAATGCAAGTGAGGAGAGAATTATTATGGACGAGTAAATATCACCAAGTTTATAATATCTATCTTGCCACATCTAAATATTGTATGTACAAATGCTATTCTTTAGTTATTCTTCGATGACTATATGTGTTTTTGTTTCTCTTTTGTAAGATTTCTAGTAGTTATTGTTTTTTCTTTTTTTTGGTTTCCAAGGTATCCCCACAGCCGGTAGCCGTGAGACTAATCCCCAGTTCCTCTGTCAGCACACTAAGTGGTAGGGAACTGGCCACAGAGTTTGCTCCATTCGCCATAGGCGAGGATCGAACCCCCAACCTCTTGCTTAAGGGACATAGCACTGAACCACCATTCCAACTCTAGTAGTTAGTGTTTATTGTTAATTAGCGGTTAGGATTAGCATTTTAAAATTTTTTAGTGTTTTTTCTTTTACTTATAGTTTTTTACTCCTTTAAATCTTAAAAACACGTGCTAAAACACCGGATATTAGTTATTTTCTTTATATGTTATGATTTTGTGTTAACTATTTTCGGGATTTTTAAATCTTAAAAACACGTGCTAAAACACCGGATATTAGTTATTTTCTTTATATGTTATGATTTTGTGTTAACTATATTAGGGATTTTTAAGTTTATCTTTCAATTTAGGAGTTTTATTTCTTACTAAATTTGATAATTATATGTTAATACAGATGTTATTAGTTATATATTGTGTTTGTGTTATTATTTCTTATGCTGCATGTTTGAATTATTTTCTAGGTTTCTGAATTCTAATAATTTATAGTTTAGAGTTAAAGGGAAGGGTGGATTTTTATATAGGTGATTTATGGTTTGGGGATGAACCAACAGAAGATATAAGGGCTTCTTAATTAATGTCACATGGATTTCATTTTTTCATAACTTATCCAAAATCAAATGCAATTGTTTATGCGCTTTAAATTTTTTGAATTGTGATCCAATTTTTTTATTTTGTGATCTTAAAAATATGAAGAAATGAAACACTATTTTTTAAAGTCATCTTTATCGAATGTGTTTCCATTGATAGAATTTCTTTAATGACATTCTTCATCTGTTTAATCAAAAAAGTGGCCGGACATCACTTAACTGAATTTTTTGACTTTATGTGTTTTACTTGTGACTTTTTTATTCTTTATTTTTTTTCTAAATCATCTATGGTATTGGGTCTAATTAAAGCTTCTTTTAGTGATTATGTTCTTCTTTTTTGTTTTATTTTTCTTTCTTATTTGTGAAAATTACTAATGATATTAGGTGTAACAACCCTCAGGATAATCTTGTAAAACATTCTATGGGTTGGAAAATATCTCATTGCTTACATCTTTTTAGATTGATTGTTATTATTATATTGCCCATGAGGGGGTTGCTGCTGGTCTTGTTTGTGCATTAATGGTTGTTTGAGGAATCATTATCATTGTGATGCTTGAGTGGGAGCTTGATTATATTATTGATACCTTAATTGCTTCTTTGCTATTGTGACATCCTTATGGAATTTGCGTAGTTTTCTAGTATATCTTGACTTGTATAATGAACTACTGAGTAATTGATGGATTCGAGTTTCACTTATACATTGTTGAGTTAACTGTTAGATATCATTGTGTTTGCAATGATCGTGCATACTCAAATAGTATATTGTTCTTCATGGATCTGGTATTACTATTAATCTTGAATTTCTTTGTGAAAGAAAACTTACCCCTTTATAAGACGTCTTAGTCGGGGGAAGTATCGACAAGGCTAGTTGATGAGATTTGTGATTAGTTAGTATAGGGGTTGTGAACCCTCCATGAGTCATCTTGGAAGCTTTGGCGCGGAGGATATATATGAGGTGACCGTTTTAGCATTGTCTACATACCATACTATTGTGTAGCACTACATTTTCTATTCTTTATGTGAGTAATTCTATGATTTGGACTTCTTTATTTGTGGTGTTGATATCGTTATGATGCGATTGAGATTGAACTATTATACTTTTAGGAGCGGTACAGCCTGAGCTGTTGGAAATTTTTTATTTATAGGGCGTATACGTTAATCATAATTTACTTTACTTGTTTAGTTGTCTGTTTTGCTCGTTGGCCTATGATACTTATGGAGTGCAAGTGGACCGTACTCACTCCTACTTTCTGTACCCTTTTGATGCAGATCCCTAATTGAGTTGCTATTCACAAAGTAACATGTAGATCTACTTAATTCGTGGTGAGCTTTCCATCCGGAGCATGTTCCTGTCTTCCTCTATACTTTGATGTCTGTATTTTCACTTCATAGACATACAACTGTGTATCTTGTATTCCTTTTACAGTTAGAGTCGCTCTTACTCATGGCACTAGATTTTTAGAATTTGAGTTGTATTATTCGTAACTCCCCCTTCGTACTACCATGAGATTCTTGCCTGACTTTCTTTCGGCTTAAGAAGGCTACGGTGAGAATGAGAATCACTTCATAACTATAGGGGAGTGAATATGGTTGATTATCGTCATTTAGCTTGACTTTATTCTGAAGTTCAAGTTTTATTCTATTTATTTATATTTTTATCGTATTTATTCTATCTTTATGTTGTCTTACCTACCAAGGTTGGGTCGAAATAGATGTCATCATGACCTTGAAATTTTCGATCGTGACATCTATAACAAATAAGTTGTACCATTAACCATAATTATCCAATTGATAAGCAGACCTAATGTATTCAATTATGTCCCTATTTTTGATGGAATCTCTCCAAATTAAATAAAAATATTTGTTTTCCCCTAAATAACTCACTCCCCTCAATAACCCAATCAGACTCACTAATCTAATTATTTCATATCAAATTAAACCCCATTAAAAACACCCTAAACTATCCTTTGTTTTTAATTAATGCTTGTTGATGAACTCAGCTATGACTTCAAAAATCTTCTCAAGTGCGACATCTATAACATGATTTATTTCAACTGCAAATTTGCTAAAGATAAAATTGGATCACACTCCATTATTGGAAATCATATCTTTCTTGTGTGGCGAAGGGATTCACTTGACTCTACTAAAAATTGTGTTCAATGGTTAACTATAGTTGGATAGCACTTACCAAATATTCTACAACTTAGAGAACCTGATAGTCAGTTATTTAATGAATCAATATCTTGAACTATCTCTCATCAATAAAGTGATGTTTGTTTTCTATAACTAAGTGGTTATGTGAATGCTATTTTATGCTTCAAACCAAAAGTTGAACGAGTAATAACGCATATGGAAATGATTTCCAATATAGACAAATAATAGGTGATTTCTTCACATCTATCTGAACCTTGGTGGATAGCTTTACCTGGTACTTATTGCGGGTGGTTGGTGGCAAGTATTCCGTAGAATTAGTCTAGGTGCACGCAAGCTTTCCAAGATACCATGATTATAAAAAGTTAATGCATATGCAAATTTTTCTTGAAAGAATATAGGAAATCATCTACTATATAACAGAAGGACAAAATAGATAGAAACATCATTAGAGTTGTGCTAGACAAGTAAGTGTAACCCAACCTAAAGAACAAGAGCTAAGGAGAAATTAAGAGACGAATAGAAGAAATATATATATACATACATACATATATATATATATATACGAGACACAAGTCTCAAAGATATATTCCAGGTCTGGTGGTCATCAGTACAAGCCTCTAAGTATAGATTGATAACAATACAAAAAATATCTTAAAAACGTACAAACATAAGATAATAAAGAAAGACCCGGGCAAACATGGAGCCCACCAACACTACATTGATATCCACAATGTCGAAGCTTGAAGAAAATAATCTACAAGTTGCTACACAATCCATTACCTGCACGGGGTGCAAAAAATAAGAAAAATGAGAGAAAAGAAAAGGTGAGTATGAAACCACGTACTCAGCAATCATCACCTATAGCTGACCCTAATTTAAAATGATGGCAAGAACCACCACCCCAACTACCCAAGGCTTCCCCAATTAGATTTAAATCCCATAAATACACTAATTCAACCTATCAGGGTAACCCAACACAATAGTCTATAGATTTATCATATACATGGTTGGCATGTTAATCTAGGTGCATCAGCACTATTCAATCCATAATCAATAAAATAAGGTAAGCCATTATGAAGAAGACTTACTGGCATGATGTAATAGGCTTAATAAGTTACAATCAACCAAATAATATGGCATGAAAATAGGGAAAGAGTGCACATAAATACTGGTGTATCATATGATACCAAAATAGATATACAACTATCTTTGATTGGGTTGGGTCGATTCTTCATTGCAAATGCAATGGGAGGCTTGAAACTGAAAAGGTCAATGACTTGACCCTTTGCATACATGGCCAACTCCCTACGAATGCAATGAACAAGGGTGTCTTGCACCAGATGCTGAAGAACAATATTTTCAAGTCCATCTGAACTTTGACCAGGGGTTCAGGATTGATTCGAAACTTTGTGCATACAATTGAACTATGCTACCATACCAAGTTCGAAGTTCCAGACTCAAAGAATTCATTGAAACTTTTAATCGATATTGTTTTGATTAAATTTGGGTCCCACACCTAGTTCTATTTTTCATTAAATCCACCAATAGCCCAAAATAAGTCTGAACATCTAGAGACCCAATCCAAGGGACCCCCTAGCCTAAAATCAATATTTTGGAGCTGATGGAACTATAAGAATTCTCATCCAAATCTATCTACTTGGAGTTTTGGTTCGACATCAATTCCTAAACTGTAAAAGATCTAAAATAAGAAAATGGGCCTAATATCCAAATGAACTATCAACAACTGAACTGGCAGTTCCTGTAAGTCATAAATGACTTGTAACCATTGTAGAAAGGCTTGAAATATAAAAAATGCATGGAACTTGAGAAAAGAACCTGGAGGGTCATTACAATATCCTCTACTTAAAGAACTTTCATTCCTAAAAGTAAGTGGATATGAAGAGTCCATAACCATAAAAGGATAAAATACTAGGCCCACATGCACCGAGCATGACTCCTTAGATAATCCCTAAGAAGAAACAACACTTTCAAGGAATTTCATCAAAGGTATCTCTTTTTCACTAAATTTCTTACTACACTTTCCAAATAACTAAAAACATAACTGCATCAACCAATTAGCCTCCAACTAAATTGATAAATGACTGATGCACACAATCCCCAACCACTATATACTGATATCACACAGACACAAGCATACCCAGGTGAAAATCTCAAAAAATTAAAGACCTGTCAAGGTATGTAACATTCAACAACTCCAAATTCCCAAATCTAGCATTCTATTGCCTAACCAATCCTTCTATTTACTCTGGTCTACAATGAATGTCATTTGAGTCCTGTACATACAATCATATTACACTAACCTCAAAAGGCTGAAGATGATCTTCCAAATCCATTGTAGCGAGCATACAAATGGTAACACCTCACATTTTAGGGCTAGATTTTGAAGAGTAGTTACTACGTATGTGAACTTTAATCCCATGATTTGTATGTTAATACATATGTCATGATCATTATCCTGGTGTGTGAAGTGCTTTCAAGGTGAAAAATATTCATAGGAATTACTTAGAACAATGTTGAGCTAAGAGCCTTTGATTCGTCTAAGTTTGGTATTCGATTCTACAAAGGTATACTTTGAACATTTATAACTTTTTATATAGGAAGAATTTTGAAGCTCAATACCTATAAAATTGTATATAATTGAGTTATCTTTCCAATGATACCAATTTCTCCTTAATCCAATACCCGAACGAAAAGTTATAGCCATTTTTGTGAGAGAAAGTTTAGGTGCACGATAAGCCCGTGCCCCCCAGGTTATTGCACCGGGACAGAGGGGGATCCGTGGGCTCAAGTACCACGGGCTAAAGGGAGTTCCTCTTGGTCTATTCCCATGCTGTTTTTAACTTCTTAAGGGTCAAGGGTTGTCACGACCCGAACTAGGCCCTGGCCGTGACGAGCATTCCAAACCATAGAGGCCCCGATACCCTTCTACATCTGGTGATCATGCACTATACTCACATAATAAAGAAAAGATGTGGAATTCTAATAAAAGAAATCATGGTCATATTTAAAATTCTGTTTAACAATATAGAAAGAAATTTATCAACACCTAGATTATATCTGTTTCAGTCTGCAAAATCTCTAATAGATACGAAAATCAACAATAACCATCTGAAATTGGGACAAAGCCCTAAGTAGAACTAAACCAAAATAAATGACAATGACTGAAAGGAAATAGGCCTTACGGAATAGAGAAGGCTCACCAACTGCACAATTTGCTTCTGTCTGAAAAATTCTACGACTTATCAAGACCTCTGGACTGAGCCTCAGACCCTGAAATATAGGGGGTAAATACAATTATACTGGTATGTGAAAAAACTCAAAATAACATGTTTTTATACAAAATAGATAAGAGCATTTCATAAAATCAATAATCATGATACGTAAGTAAAAATACATGGGCATACTTTAGTGAACTCCAAGGTACTTTTTTGAAAACATGATCACTCTTTATATTAATCCTGAGATAGATGGTACACCCTACATTTCTATGATACCAAGGGCCATATGGAATCCACCCTTAACTCTGTGGCCAATCCCCCAATCCAAGTATGCCACAAGGATTGGAGTCCTAATTTCTATTCTAGTATACCAGTGTCTCAAAGACAAGTATATATTGGCTTTAGCCAATTATACCACCTAAATCGACAAATTTAGTTATTCCAGCAATGATCCCTTACACTCAAACACTTTCTTCGAGTAACCATATACCTCTCTTTAATCCCAATTTTATTTTTTTAAAACCATTTGTTATGCATTCAAAACATTCATCATTTATTCTGCTAAGGGCATACAATCACCGGGTATCGCCATACCCTGACTTGCAAGTCCATATCATATCAAATTCACTACCCATCATACTTCAAAACATACACATGACCACCCAAGATTCATAACATCACAATAGAGCCATCACTTTGAAGTCTCAAGAAAACTTATGCATTTATCATCTCTTTGCAAGATTCAAATGTGTGGTGGTCATGTTAATTTAGTCAATCACATGAAATTCCTTCTCTTTAAAGAAAGTATATATTTACAACAAGAAACTTCCTCTCATCATCTATAAACCATGTCAAACACCGTGATATTGAGAAGATCACTTTCAAACCTTAAAACATGCATTTCAAATCATTAACCATAAAATTATGAACTTTAGTTTGCAATAAGAGAGGGATTTCATACTCATGCTCTCAATCAAATCTTATAAAATACACAAAATTCATATATATATAGTTACAATTCAATTCTCATGAAAAGTAGTTCAAAACAACATGTATTTTAATCAAAACAGTCCCATGATGCATAATATTCGAAAATCATATCGTATATTTCATTATAAATCATAATTGGGGATCTTTAATCTTGATAAAATAATTAAACTTATGCCCAAGGTTTTTAAAGTAGTCCCTCATACCTTAGTTTACTTAGGAGAAATAGTGTAATCTGAATCACACTTTAGTTCGTGGAATTCTTGGCTTGGAATGATAAACTCTTGATCTTAGGAAAGGAACTAGGGTTTTGCTTTTAGTGTAATAGGAGTATTTTCTGATGAAATCAAGCCTAATGGTCTTAGATTATCATTTAATCTCATGTTTGGACGGATTAGGGTGAGGGAAAAGACTCATTTGCCCTTAAAAATGCAAAAAAATAATGTAGAGATGGGCCTCCTTCGCATCGTGACCCTAGGAACAGGGAATAGGCTCGCGTCGTGACTCCTAGAAACAGGGAATAGGCTTGCGTTATGGGCCTATCACAAGACCTTACTATTTTGGACCTCCAAACTCACCCTTACTCTAGTCTAAAAATTCTGAAACTTACCCGGGATATACCCTTGACGCCCTCGATCATGAATCAACTTACAAATTAACTTTCTGAGGTTGAGAAGGTTAAAATTAAAATACTCAAAGATTAGGAGCTCAAAATGTGACTAGGTCCTTCTTACACTTAGGAAATTTTTAAGTTGCTAGCCTTTCATACTCCTTCTAGGTGATATCAAGTCAAGAAAACTACGAGGCATTACATTATCACCCCTTTGAGATCATTCGTCCTCAAATGATGATGTGGGACATAGGTAAGAATGATTTATCTCAGTTAATAGAAGATAAAAAGAATAAGACAAAGATTGTACCTTCCATTTTATAATTCACCGGATCAAAATAATTTGGGTATCTTGCACGCATATCGGTATTTGACTCCCAAGTAGACTCCTCAATTTTCTGATTCCTCTATAGCACCTTTACTGAGACTATTTCCTTGTTTCTCAACTTCCGAACTTGACGATCCAGAATGGCAATGGGTTCTTCTTCATATGATAAGGAGACTTTTACATGGATTTCCTCTACAAGCAACACTAGGGAATGATCTCCAATGCACTTTTTTAACATAGATATATGGAATACTAGATGAACGAAACCCATACTTATAGGCAATTCTAACTCATAAGAGACTCCGCCTATCCTTCTCACAATCTGATATGGTTCTATATAGCGAGGACTCAGTTTACCTCTCTTCCCAAATTGCATGACTCCCTTCATAGGGGAGACCTTTAGAAACACCCAATCACCATCCTCAAATTCCAAATCCCTTATCCTAACATCTGCGTAGGATTTCTGATGACTCTAGGCTGTCTTAATTCATTCTCTGATGACTTTCACCTTTTCCATTGCCTAATGAATGAGATCAGGCCCAAACAACTGCATCTCACCCACTTCATACCACTCAATTAGTGATCTACATCTTCTCCCATAAAGTGCCTCAAAAAGTACCATCTTTATGCTAGACATGGTAACTCTTATTATTGGTGAACTCTATTAATGGCAAGTGATCTACCCAACTACCTTTGAAGTCAATTACATAGACCCTCAACATATCCTCAAGGGTCTGAATGGTGTGTTCAGCTTGCCTATCCGTCTGAGGGTGGAATATAGTACTCAAGTTCACTTTGGTACCTAAACCCCTCTGAAAAGATTTCCAAAACTATGAAGATAATTGTAATGGATACAGGTGCCCCTTGCAACCGAACTATCTCCTCAATGTATAGCTTGGAATAATCATCTCTCTAATAGTTAGTCCTTAAAGGAAAAAAGTAAGTTGACTTGGTCAACTGATCCATAATTACCCAGATGGAATCATATTGGTTTTGGGACCTTGGAAGCCCCATGATGAAATCCATGTTGACCATCTCCCACTTTTACATAGGAAAAGTTATCTCTTGGGAGTACTTCCTGGTCTTAAATGTTCCACTTTAACTTGCTGGCAATTCAAACACTTGGGAACGAAATCAACCACATCACGCTTCATGTTATTCCACCAATAAATAGCTTTAAGATCATGGTACATTTTTGTAGAGCCTGGGTGAACAACGTACCTTGAAGTGTGAGCCTCATCAAGAATTCTTTTCTGCAATCCATCCACATCTGGCATACATAGCCTACCCTGATATCTCAAAATCCCATCGCCGCCAATTTCAAAAGACACCACCTTTTATTGACCCACATCTTTCTTGATCTGCATTAAAATGGGGTCTTCAACTTGTTTCTCCTTAACTTCTGCACAAAGGGAAGATGTAGCTATTTCATGCACAACTACTCCTCCATCTTCAGAATCCAGAAGTCACACCCCTAGATTTGAAAGCCGGTGAATATCCTTTACCATCTCTCTTTTTCTTTCCTCAACATGAGAAAGACTGCCCATAGATAATCTGCTGAGGGCGTCGACTACCACATTCGTCTTGCCTGGGTGATAGTGAAGGCTCATGTCATAATCCTTAAATAGTTCTAACTAATGTCTTTGCCTAAGATTCACCTCTTTCTATGATAAGACATACTATAGATTTTTATGGTCAGTAAATATATCAACATGCACCCCATAAAGATAGTGCCACCAGATTTTAAGTGCAAATACCACAACCGTTAATTCCACATCATGGGTGGGGTAATTTCACTCGTGCACCTTCAATTGCCTCGATTCATAAGCTACCACCTTACTATGATGCATAAGTACACATCCAAGTCCCCACTTGGGACGCATCACAGTACACAACAAAACCCTCTATGCCCTCAGGAAGGGTCAAAATAGGTGCAGCAGTCAACATGTCTTTCAACTTCTCAAAACTATTCTCACAAGAGTCATACCACACAAACTTTACCTTTTTCTATGTCAACCTGGTAAGTAGGGAAGCTATGGAAGAAAATCTTTCTATGAATCTTCTGTAATACCTTGCCAAACCCAAGAAGCTCCGAATGTCAGTTAGAATCATGGGCCTGGGCCATTTTCTCACCACCTCAATATTTTAGGGATCAAATTTTATTCCCTCACTAGACACGATATACCCCAAGAATGAAATAACATTATGCCAGAATTTACAATTGAGAAATTTTGCATACAACTTATGGTCTTTAAAAGTATGAAGAATAATTCAGAGGTGATTGGCATAATAATCCTTACTCTTAGAATAAATCAAAATGTCATCAATGAAAACTATAAAAAAATAGGTCTAGAAACTAAAGGAACACCCTATTCATTAGGTCAATGAAGGCTACAGGGGCGTTAGTCAATCTGAAGGACATGACTAAGAATTCATAATGGCCGTATTAGGTTTGAAAAGCTGTTTTGGGAATGTCAGCCTCCCTGACCTTCAACTGATGATACCCCGAACGAAGGTCTATCTTTGAAAAACACCTACCACCCTGAAGCTGGTAAAAAAAATCATCAATCCTAGGAAGAGGGTACTTGTTTTTTATAGTGACCTTATTTAACTGACGGTAGTCTATACACATACGGAGGGAACCATCTTTCTTATGCACAAAAAGCATAGGTGCACCCCAGTGAGAAACACTAGGATGGATAAAGCCTTTATCAAAAAGATCTGCTAGTTGTTCTTTCAACTCTTTCGATTCAGCAGTAGCCATTCTATAAGGTGGAATAGAAATTGGATGGGTTTCCAGTAATAAACCAATACAAAAATCTATCTCCTTATTAGGTGGTATCCCTAGGAGATCATCGAGAAAGACTTCTGGGAATTCATTAACCACAAGGACAGACTCAAGAGAAGGACTTTCAATATTAGAATCTTTTAACCAAATAAGATAATGCAAACAACCCTTTGATATAAGTTTGCGGGCTCTGAGGTAGGAGATGAATTTCTCTCTTGGTGCTAAAGAATGCTCCTCCCATTCTATTACTGGTTCATCTGGAAAAGAGAAAGTAACTCTTCGGGTTCTACAATCTAGAGTGGCATAATACGAATGGAGCCAATCCATTCCTAGAATAGCATTAAAATCAACCATATCAAGATCTATAAGAACTGCCACGGCATCATGTCTATAAATAGACACAACACAATTTTTATATACTCTCCTAGCCACAATAGAATCTCCTATAGGAGTGGAAACAAAGAAAGGTTCTGCAAAAACTTTAGGATCAAACCAAAAATCGACTGCCACATATGGAGTCACATAAGATAAGGAAGATCTTGGATCAAGTAATACATACGTATCACGAGAGAATATTCGTAACATACTCGTGACTACATCTGGTAAGGCCTCTTCCTCCTGGTGATTGGACAAGGAATACAACCAGTTGTGTCCCCTTTCGGTAGCTGAAGTAGCTCCTTTTAGAGGTGGTGGTGGCGTGGAGGAATTATCTTGGGATCTAGTACCTCCTATATTTTCTCTAGAAGTGGGACAATCCTTCTTGAAATGGCCTAATTTACCGTAATTATAACACACGTGATCACTATAAATACACTTTTCTAGATGGTTCCCCCTGCAGTTTCCGCAATGACGATATGGCCAATATGACTGAGCCACACTCCCTTGTGACTGAGTGCCTTGCACTCTCGGTCCATGACTAGGATGGAAATTCTGAAACTGCCAGTCAGCTGGAGGTCTGGGTGCTGGGGCACTAGCTGCAGGCTGAGCATCACTCCAGAACTTTTTCTTCTACCACCTGTTACCCTAATTACCACTCTGCGACTGACTGTGGTTCTGGTTTTCCTGTCTGGCCCTCTTGACCTGTCTGTCCTTCTCCCTTGCTTCCGCAACCTTCTTCTTCTGCTCCCCCACCTGTTGCATATGAATAGATAGTATGGAGAAATCCATATCCCTGTTCGACATTTCCCCCATGCACTCTAGCACTAAGTCATCTAAAAGACCGAACGCAAACTTTCTCATATGGGCCCTCATGTTTCCTTCCAACTCAGGAGCATAATAGGTTAGTTTATTAAATTTCAGAGTGTACTCCTTGATGCTAATCTTCCCTTTCTTTAAGTTAATGAACTCTTCAGTCTTGGACTCCCTCAACTCCTGAGGAAAGAATCAATCTAGGAAGGCTTCCATAAACTCGCCCCATACTGAAGGCTCTGCATTCTTACCTTTTGAATCTTTCGAATCATTGTACCATTGATTCGCTACCTCCTTAAGTTGATAAGCTGCTTGTTCAACCACTTCCACTTCATCCACAAACATCACCCTAAGAATATTTTCCATTTCATCCATAAACTCTTGTGGATCCTCCTCTACCTTTATTCCCGTAAACTTAGGTGGGATAAACTTCATAAACTGACTCACCCTAGTAGTCTCGGATACACCAGATGCATACCTTACATCCTCTGACCGTCAGGTCTGTGAAGCCACCAGATATGCAAGCATATGCATTGACTGTCTGAATTAAGCATTTGATATCTCTCTCTCAGGAAGTTGGGGATGGTTAGTCCCAGACTGGGGAGCCCTAAGTGCCCTAGGTGGGCTGGTCTGAATAGGAGGGACTCCTGTAGAAGCTACAAATTCGGGAGTGTGAGCCCTATTACGTGCCCTGATCCCATGGGTGAGACGGACCTTGTCTATTTGGGCGTTCTGATTATTGGAGCAACATAGAGGCATGCTAGCTTTTCTGAAATACAAGAGACCAATGGTTAGGGGATATTTAGGGGACATTCTAAACTCTACAACATGAACTAAATCACAAAGAAAAGAGACATTCCTAAATGCCTAGTAGACTCCTGCCTATAAGTATGGCGTGCTACATACGCATAAACAAGACTCTACCCACGCGACTTTGCAGACACCCTAGGACTATGAATCGTACTCTGATACCAAGTTTGTCACGACCCAAACTAGGCCTTGGACGTGACAAGCATCCCAAACCATGAAGTCCTGGATGCCCTTTTACTTACATAATAAAGAAAAAATATAAAATTCTAATAAATGGAATCATGGTCATATTCAGAATTCTGTTTAACAATACAGAAAGAAATTTATCAACACCTAGACCACATTTGTTGCAGTCGGTGAAATCTCTAATACATACAAAGATAAACAATAACCATCTGAAACAGGGACAAGGCCCCCAATGGACTTAAACTAAAATAAATGAAAATGACTGAAAGAAAATAGGCCTTCTGGAATAGAGAAGGCTCATAATTGCACAATTCACTTTTTTCTAAAAAACTTTATTGCTTATCAAGACCTCAGGAATGAGCCTCAGACCCTGAAATATAGGGGGTCAATACAATTGTGCTGGTATGTGAAACAACTCAAAGTAAGATATTTTTATACAAAATAGATGGGAGCATTTCATAAAGTCAATAATCATGATGCGTAAGTAAAAATACATGGGCATACTTTAGTGAACTCCAAGGAACTTCTTTGAAAACATGACTCACTCTTTATATTAATCCTGAGATAGATGGTACACCCTATATTTATATGATCCCATGGGCTATATAAAATCCTATCACGACCCGAACGAGGGTTTAGCCGTGATGGACATCCTGAACCATGAAGGCCTGAATCGCCCCTCTCTATCTGGTAATCATGCACAACATTCATATAATAAAAGAAGATGCGAAAACATAATATGCTACAGAAACATGGTCAATTCTTAATTCAACACAAGTATGGAAACTGTAAATCAACTACATCTAAATAACATCTTAATTAGTCTGTGAAATCTCTACTAGATGAAAATTGACAACTATCTGAAACTGGGACAAGGACCCCATTAGACCAAAACTGAAATAAGTGACATAATCTGAAAAGATAAGCCTTCTGGAATAGAGAAGGCTCACCACTGCATAATCTGATCAGCTATCTGAATTATCTACTGCTTATCTGGACCCTTAGACTGAGTCTCAGAACCTGAGAGGTAGGGGGAGGGGGGGTCAATACAGATGTACTGGTACGTAGAGCATATCCAAAATAACCATTTATTATTCAACATATATGAGAGCAATTTAAAATAGTTCATAAGTATATCATATAGTAAGAATTCACATGGGCATTTTAAAGAATCTGTAAAAATCATCTCAACTCTGAGAAATCTGTGTTACTTTTGTGCTAGGTGGTATACCCTACAACTCTGAAAAATTCCATGGGCTATATGAAAACTGCCATTAACTCAGCAGCGAAGCCCCCAACACAAGTGTGATGCAAGGGTCCGAGTCTCTGAATGTACTATGCCACACGGCCGTCGCTAGCGTACAATAATAATCTACCCGTATCGGCAAATACGGTTTCAGGATAAGAGTTCCTTGAACTCGCGCCTTCTTCGGGTAACCACCTAACCCTCTTTAAGCCCCTTTTTTTAAAATCTATCAAAACATACAGTCTCTGAAAAGGTACTCTGAAAACATAATCTGTTATGGCATAAATACATATGGTATCGTCATACCATTGACTTGCAATTCACATATCTGAGCCATTATTAGTCTATCGTAAATCTCTATTTTTAAAACACAGGTTTTGTGACCACCATTTCAATAATTCAATTCAAAGAAACTCTTTCTCAAACCTCATGTAAACACTTGCAAGGAACTCATCTTTGTCAAGCGTTTCAGTAGTACAGTACAAGGTGGTCATGTCAAAGTTCTCAATTCACATGCAATTCTTTCTCTTAAACACAAGAGAACATTTATATCAAGAAACACACTCTCAACAATTTCAAATCATGCTCAAATGCTATAATATTGAGAAAATATCTTTCAAATCACAAAACCATAATCATTAATTCAATACACGAGAGGGAGTTCATAATTTATGCTCTCAACAATCTTAAATCTCAAATTCCATAAATATAAGTATACATGTAAATCAATTTAGAGGATAGGACCACAAGGTCAAAACAATAGTAATATTAAAACATTCGGAGTACGTAATTTAGATCATAGATTCCAAAATCCCTTTTAAATTCATGCATAAAAATCTTAAAATCATGCTCTAATGGTTTTAAGCCCATGTAGTTTTAGGATAAACCCCACGTACCTCTATCTAGAAATTTGGGCCACCGCGATGCGCCACTATCGCGGTGGCTCACCGAAAATTAACGAACGGGAATTTGACCCACTCCGAGATGCGCCACCACCGTGAAGTCCCACTGGAAATTGACCATCATTATTTACATCCTCTCCGCGATGCGCCAAGGACAAGAATGATGGTGTTTTACGACTAGGACTTAAATTACCCATCACTTTTTCACCGAGTGTCCGTTTTGGATGCATCTTATGTCGATGGAAAACTTATTCAATCATCTATGAAATGAAAAGTTAAAATCTATGGGATTCCACCAGGAAAAAAAGTATAAATCACTCTATAAGACAATGCTTGAAACTTTAGGGACAAAAATTTAGCTAGAAAAAACTTCGGGGCATTACAAATCCGCCCTTAACTCGGCGGCCAAGTCTTCAATCCAAGTATGCCACTAGGATTGAAGTCCTAATTTCTATTCTAGTATACCAGCGTGTCAAGGAAAAGTATACATTGGCTTTAGCCAATTATATCACCCAAATAGGCAAATTTGGTTATTTCGGCGATGAACCCTTACACTCAAACGCCTTCTTCGGGTAAATATCTACCTCTCTTTAGGCCTAATTTTAGTTCTTTAAAACCATTTGTTATGCATTCAAAACATTCATCATTTATTTTGTTAAGGGCATACTATCTCTGGGTATCGTTATACCCTGACTTGTAAGTCCATATCATATCAAATTCACTGCTCATCATACTTCAAAACATACACATGACCACCCAAGATTCATAACGTCACAATAGAGCCATCACTTTGAAATCTCAAGAAAACTTATGCATTTATCATCTCTTTGTAAGATTCAAAATGTGTGGTGGTCATGTTAATTTAATCAATCACATGCAATTCCTTTTCTTTAAAGCAGGAATATAGTTACAACAAGAAACTACCTCTCATCATTTATAAACCATGTCAAACACCATGATATTGAGAAGATCACTTTCAAACATTAAAACATGCATTTTAAATAATTCACCATAAAATTATAAACTTTAGTTCGCAACAAGAGAGGGATTTCATACTCATGCTCTCAATCAAATATTATAAAATACAAGAAATTCATATAAATATATAGTTACAATTCAATTCTCATGAAAAGTAGTTCAAAATAACATGTATTTCAATCAAAACAGTCCCATGATGCATAATCTTCGAAAATCATATCGTATATTTCATAATAAATCATAATTGAGAAACTTTAATCTTGATAAAACATTTAAACTTATGCCCAAGGTTTTTAGAGTAGTCTCACATACCTTAGTTTACTTAGGAGGAAGAGTAGAATCCGAATCACACTTTAGTTCATGGAATTATTGGCTTGGAATGATAAACTCTTGATCTTAGGAGAAGGAACTAGGGTTTTACTTTTGGTGTAATAGGAGTATTTTCTGATGAAATCAAGCCTAATGTGCTTAGATTATCATTTAATCTCATGTTTCGACAGATTAGGGTAAGGGAAAAGACCCATTTGCCCTTAAAAACATGAATAAAAATAATGCAGACCTGGGCCCCCTTTGTGTTGTGACCCCCAAAAATAGGGAATAGGCTCGCATTGCGACTCCCAGAAATGGGGAATAGTCTCGCACCGCGACTCCCAAAAACTGGAATAAGACTCGCATCGTGGGCCTATCGCAAGACCTTACTGTTTTGGGCCTCTAAACTCAGCCTTATGCTAGTCCAAAAATTCCAAAACTTACTTGGGATATACCCTTGATGCCCCCGATATGAATTAACTTAAAAATTAACTTTTCGAGGTCGGGAAGGTCGAAATTAAAATCCTCAATGATTAGGAGCTCAAAATGTGTCTAAGTCCTTCTTACACTTAGGAAATTTTCAAGTTTCTAGAATATCATACATGCTTCTAGGTGATATTAAGTCGAGAAAACTATGGGGAATTACAAGGGGCCCTTTGGTCCTTACCCCTTAACCCCAAACGTCCAAGGGATGATTTATAGCATCCAAAAGGGCATTATTTGCCCATCTTCCTCAAAATCTCTCATGTAAAAGCCCTCTCCTTTCCCCCATGAACAAAGTTCAAGGTTTTTTCTCAAGAACACAAAGAATTCAAGATTCCAAGCTCAAGAAACCTCAAGAAATTCCCAAGAATCTTTATGAAATCATCTATTAAGGTATGTGGGAGTTCATCCATGGGTCCCCTTCACCTATTCATGGAGCCCATAAATCTTTTCTTAAATTTAAGATATGAATTTTCCCAATTGTTTATGAAGTATCATGTGTTCAAGATGAATTTAAATCATGATTTCCTTAGTAATTTGACTAAATTCATGTCCAAGGATGCTTTCATGAAAAGTTAGGTTATCTCATGCTATAAGTTTTAATTCTATAAGACACCATAAAATCCTAATGCTTAATTCAGTCCTTTAAGCTTGTCAAGGGGTCCCAGACTTAGAAATTTCTAGCTAGATTCCCAGACTTAGCCTATTATTGGTCTTTGAAAGTTGGGAATCTCATTTCTCCACCTTAACATCCTTTAATGGTCCGTATTTTTATTAGTTCATGATCAAGAAGGTCAATAGGTGTTCCCGGACAAGTTTTGGATTTTTTGGAACACGTTTAGTTTATGTTCGGAGTCCCAAAATAGTGGACCAATGCAATCATGGTGCACCGCATCACCAATCGCGTTGTTCAACATTTGTGCAGGAAGCCAGAACCAAAACTTCTGAGGCTTGACGCGATCATGGCGTGACGCGTTGAGTATCGTGTTGCAGTCATCAACGGCTGCATCGCTGGTTGCGTCAGCACCCAGTTTTTAGTTATTAAATGTACATATTTTTAAGGGCAAAAGGGTTAATTTTCCATCCTTATATAAAACCAATAACACGTGATTCAGCCATATTTCACCCAAAATATGGAGTTTCTCTCTAGTTTCTCTCAAGAACAAGTTAGGGTTTACAATTAAGGATTCAAATTCAATACTCAAATTCAAGAATCTCTCCATCAATCTTTGTAAAATTAGGAACTAAGGTATGCCAAGTGTTGATTTGTGGATTACTTTTATCCATGAAGTCCAAGAACCGTCTTTCAAATTATAAAACATGATATTTATGTTGTGGGTTATTTGTAACCATGTTTATCTTATTGTATGATTCCCAAGTTGGAATCTTTATGTGTTTTCGTGAAAGTACGTTAGCATGCAAGTTAAATCCATGAATTGAGTTGTTTATGATGTGTAATTTGATGATTTTACTTATGCCCTAAGTTGTACATGTATGGTGTTTGACAAAATGGCTAGGAGGATAGAAATTGGGTATTGTAGCTCAATTGTGACTCAAATAATAAATGCATGCTTTACCCTTATGACTAAGAATGACTTCCATGATATTGTGAGCATTATGAGTATTTGATGGAATGTTCATGAGATTAGGTTGATGAAAGTATGACATGTCTATATGCAATTCCATCTATGTACAACATTATGACAACCATATGTTTCATGAAATCCCCAACTTATTGTATTATGAATTGTTGATATTGGTTATATGTTCACGAAGTGTCAAGTCTTGTCAGTTTCATGATATCGAGTACTTGGGGTACTTGTACCCGATAATTTAGCTGTGTGCCTAAAGCTATTGTTAGTTTTCACGATACTCCTATTCAATCCATGATCATTAGAATTCAGTCAGTTACATGACTCAGGAAAACTCAGTAATCTCAGTAGTATTCCGTCAGTCAACAGAATTTAGTGAACTCTATTCAAATAAGCTAAAATATACTATCAGTAACAGTTTAGTTCAGTTTAAATCAGTTCAGTGTCTCTTCAGTTGAGAGTAGGATTCAGCATCGAGTGAACCCAATAATGGGGACTCACCTATTAGTCAGTAGAGGGTGTGATCCTTAGAAGCAAACCTTTCATTCCAGAACTACATAGGTTGAGATGTACCCTACGAGTTTAGGGATTATACACCTCATTTAAATTTTCTACTAGAAGGGATTGACGAAAGAGCTCCCTGTCAAAGAGGGTTTACTTACAACTTGTCTTTACCTATGGCATGGTACTGACACCCTTCCAGCTGGGGTTACAGGTTGGACCCCACCAGTTTAGTTTTGGGGCATGTCGGTTAGATGATTACCTCCCACTGTCTCAGTTTTGGATCCAGTCTCAGTAACAAAACTCAGTTCTATTCTACAGTTTTAGGACTGTCAAATATAGTCGCTCAGCTCAGTATAGAACTCAACTAGTTCCATTAGAATCAGGACTAACAGACACAGTCACCCAGTTAATAGTATATTAATTATATAAAATTTATTTTACCTGTATTCAGATTTTAGGACTATCAGATACAATCAATCAGACTAGTTCTTCATGATCAGAATTATCAGAAATAGTCATTCCTTTATCTGTAATATGACATCAGTTCCTTAATACTCAATAGACTTAGTTTTTCAGTATCCCAGAATTATTACCCAGATATCAGTAAATCCACGTTATCAGAATTCATGAGTTAGTGTTATCATGATCTCAAATATAGTTACGTATTCATGCATATATTCTCATATTTACATTATTCAGTCAGTTAGTATTGTTCATGCATATAAACCATTGCATTCAACCTACCTCACTTGTATACCAGTACATTCAATCGTACTAATGCATTAGCGCTATGGTGTTTTATACCATAGGTTAAGAAGTACGCACTCTAGAGTATCAGTAGCAATCTAGTTTCAATAGTCTGAGTCAGCAGTGTGTCCTCATCATTCGAGGATGTTATTATTTAATTATTTCATTCTTTCAGAACTTAGTTTATTTTAGCAGATGGGGTTAGTTGGGGGATTGTCCCATCAACTCTTTATCCAGACAGTTCATTTTTAGAGGCTTTTAGACTACAACATGTTCAGATAGTTATTCTAGTTGTTTTGGTATTGTTATATTATAATTTTAGTTAGGTATCAGTATTGAACCTTATGGCCTTTCAGTTCATGTTTCCGCATTTACAATATTACCCTTATTATTTAGGGCTCAATTACAGATATCAGTCATGGGTTAGCTTGTCGTCTTTCAGCACTATTAGCATCGTGTAGCGTTCTGGGTACCAGATTCAGGGCGTTACAAACTTTGTATCAGAGCCTAAGGTTCAACAGTGTCCTAGGAAGTCTGGAAATCCGCATCTAATAGAGTCTTATACATGGGTGTGTTGTGCACCACACTTATGTGCAGGAGGCTATGAGATGTTTTAGAAATAGTTTTCTTTCTTTCAGTATTCATGTCGTGCGAGTGAGCATGAGATCTAGTAAAACTCTTATTTTAATCCCTTCTTCTCTTCTATTTACAGAACATGCCTCCCAAAAGGGCTAACAAAAGAGGAACAGGGAATCAGTCAGAACCTCAGTCCAGCCAGGCAGATCCTCTGGATGAGCACGTCTCTCTTGCAAAATTCAAAACAACATTCACTACTCTAGGAAATTTAGTCACAACTTAGAATGATCGACCAAATGTTGTTCTGGAAAACCCAGTGGCCAATTCTGTTGCAGCCAGGATTCGGTACTTCACCCAAATAAATCCTCCCCTATTCTTAGTTTCTAAGTCTGAAGAGGATCCACAGGAGTTCCTGGACCAGGTTCAGAAAGTCACAGATATCATGGGAGTGACTTCCAGTAAGAGTGTAGAGTTATCCACCTATCATCTATAGGATATAGCCCATACGTGGTTTAAGCAGTGAAAGGTAGATAGGGGTGCAAATATAAAGGCCATAGAATGGGAAAAGGATGCTATGACTTTCTTAGGTATATTCTTTTCCCTAGAGCAGAAAGATGCCAAAGTGTTAGAATTCATCAACCTCAGAAAAAGTAGCATAAGCGTAAAAGAATACTCCCTCAAGTTCACTCAGTTAGCCAGATACGTTCCTCATGTAGTAGAAGACAGTAGATCTACAATGAATAAGTTTGTGTCTGGGATATCAGGTAGAGTGGTTAAGGAGTGCAGGACTGCGATGTTGAATTAGGAGATGGACATATCAAGGCTTATGGTCCATACTTAACAAATTGAGGAGAAGAAACTTAAGAAGAAGGAAAGGGAAAATAAGAGGGCCAGAACTGGTAGTTATAGTTTTTCTCAGCCAGGGTCGCAAGGTGGTAACCATTCTTAGCATAGACAAAAGTTTTTTAGCCCAAGTTCTATCTTCAGCTAGTGCATCAATACCAAATTTCAGAAATGACCGTAGAGATAGGGCACCAGGCTCCAAGTCCTAGGGTAGTGAGAGAAGGGTTTTTACTCATCTACTTTGTGAAGAGTATGGTAAGCATCATAAGGGTATATGTAGAGCCGGTAGTGATGTGTGTTTCGGATGTGGTGAGACAGGTCATAAGGTCTGAGATTATCCTAGGCCTAGCCCTAGAAGTAAGCACGGTCATCCTTCAACTCAGTTCGGTCCCCCAAATTACTAGGGTACCAATTCCAGCGCTATTAGTGGGCAACACCCAAACAAAATCTATGCACTTCAGTACCAACAGAATCAAGAAATTCCTCCTAATGCAGCCACTGGTATGTTATAGATCCCTCATTTACATGTTCATGTTTCTTCAGATTCAGGAGCTTTCTTTTTCTTTTGTAAGTCTTTGCATAGAAGTCAACTTTAAGGTCAGACCAAATTTTAATAGGACCTTTTTATAGTCCCCACCCCAGTGAGTCAATCTACCACAACCCGACAAGTATACAAGAACTATTCGGTTATGAAATCTCTGAAAGTCAGGCCTTCAGGTTCCTGTAGTAATACCAGTATGTGTAGGAAATCTATAAGGGAGGATGATTCCCGACCCATTCCTATCTCAGTGCAAATTTTTGTACTTTAACCATCACTATAATTACACATGCTTTCCATTTTAGTCCCACAAATACAACTTATATCCATGTATTTTTCATAGAATAGTGTGTGTTTTAAGTTCCTCATATAAGGAGTCCAAGTTCATCCAATGTTGCGGAT
The DNA here is from genome assembly GCA_030864215.1 of Capsicum pubescens. Lineage (NCBI taxonomy): Eukaryota > Viridiplantae > Streptophyta > Magnoliopsida > Solanales > Solanaceae > Capsicum > Capsicum pubescens. Next base: position 139,372,583 of record CM061539.1, on the reverse strand, counting down.
CATGTACCACAAAATTAGAAATTCCAAACCCATTTCGTTCAGCTCATGACTCATGCACTCAAGTCATGCTTTACAGTATGCTTAGCCCACACGATTCATGACTTCACTCCTAGTGTCTATTCAAACTCAGATTATGCCATGTATAGCCTCAGTTTAAATCCATTGGTGAATCTGTAGTGTTAATGTGCCATCTCACAGGCCTTAGCTATAGTGTCAGTTCAGTAATCAATATTTAGTAAAGGACTTAGAGAGTCCTACAGAATATGACTTTCAGCGATCAATTACTTAGCCATCAGAATTCAGTACTCCCATACCAGTCTAACCCTCAGTATAGAAAACCAACATTCAGTCTTAGTTATAGTCTTAGTTATGGTTATAGTATCAATTACTTTCTTAGCTACTATCTCAGTCCCAGTCCTAGTCTAGTAGTCAGATCAGAAACTTAGTCCAGTTTCAAGATTACCTGACCATAGCATATGGCCATCAGTTACTCAATTATTAGTATTACAGTACCTCAGTTTATAGAATGTTTCCAAATTATGATTCGATGCCTGGTCTTGCATTCCTAAGGTAATATAGTTTTCCTCACTCATGCTCAGTTACCTCATGTTACCCAGTCAGTCATTACCTACTATGTATAATACCCTATAGTCTCAGTCTAGCTATCCAGACTAAGTACTGTTCAGTCTTACACACCCAGTATTATGATATAAGTTATTCAGTTAATCAGATAAATTTAGTATATATTTATGCATTCGTGCTCAACATCCACATAAAGTAGTCTCAGTTGTACTATGTAAGGTCTAATCACTTTGTCTTAGCTTCAGATCCTGGATATCTAGCCGCAATTCAGTTCGTAGGTGCCTTTTGCATCGCCCTAGTTTTCCTCAGTATCTCAGCAAAATCAGTATTCTTCGAAGGACCTAGTGTCCCAAGGGGGAGATACACGATAATTCTCTGAACTCTCATGACATAAAATATGCCATTATCTCTTCTCGTAATGAATCCAGTTTGGAGTAAGGAGGTACTTATAAGTTGACCCTCAAACTCTAACCTCAGTCGTAAGCCGCGTATTCAAGGTACTCAGTTAAGATCATGCTATCTAGATCATGTATCAAATTCCAGAGTCATTTATATACATGTGTTTCCATTCGTGCATATTTAGTAATTAATTTCAGGCTCATTAGCATTTTCAATTTAAGGAAACAGTCTCCCTTGAACATATCCAGTTTCATGCTCAGATTTCTATGATCAACTTGGTATCAATTACCATTGCATATTCAGTTATACATTCATGAACCAGTTAACCATGGATAAGATATGCATGTTCAGTATGATACATTCAGTTAATCGATTATGTCAGTCATGGAATCATGTTCCAGTTGTTTATGTTCAGTATGTACGTCAGTTTATCTTTTCTTCCCTCTCAGTAGTCTCATTCAAGGATGAATGTTCTCAAGGGGGAGATATTGTAAGACCCCATAAAATCCTAAAGCTTAATTCAGTCCTTTAATCTTGTCAAGGGGTCCCAGACTTAGAAAATTCTAGCTAGGTTCCAAGACCTAGCCTATTATTGTCCTTCAAAAGTTAGAAATCTCATTTTGCCACCTTAACGTCCTTTAATTGTCCGTATTTTTATTAGTTCACGATCAGGAAGGTCAATAGGTGTTCCCAAACAAGTTTTGGATTTTTCGGAACACGTTTAGATCATGTTCAGAGTCCCAAAACTATGGACCAACGCGATCATGGCGCACCGCATCACCAATCACATTGGTCAACATTTGTGTAGGATAACTGAACCAAAACTTATAAGGCTCAACGCGATCATGTCACGATGCGTTGAGTATCGCATCGCAGCCATCAACGTGATGCGTCGCTTGTAGCGTCGGCACCCAGTTTTTAGTCATTAAATGTCCATATTTTTAAGGGCAAAATGGTCAATTTCCTATTCTTATATAAACCCAATAATACGTGATTCATTCATATTTCACCCAAAATATAGATTTTCTCTCAAGTTTCTCTCAAAACAAGTTAGGATTTTCAATTAAGGATTCAAATTCAATACTCAAATTCAAGAATCTCTCCGTCAATCTTTGTAAAATTAGGAACTAAGGTATGTCAAGTATTGATTTATGGATTCTTTTTATCCATGAAGTACAAGAACCCTATTTCAAATTATAAAACTTGATATTTATGTTGTGGCTTGTTTGTAACCATGTTTATCTTGTTGTATAATTCCTAAGTTGGAATCTTTATATGTTTTCATGAAACTACGTTAGCATGCAAGATAAAATCCATGAATTGAGTTGTTTATGATGTGTAATTTGATGATTTCACCTATTCCCTAAGTTGTGCATGTAGGGTGTTTGAAAAAATGGCTAGGAGGATAGAAATTGGGTATTTTAGCTCAATTGGGACTCAAATAATAAATGCATGCTTTACCCTTATGACCAAGACTTACTTCCATGATATTTTGTGCATTATGAGTATTTGATGGAATGTTCATAAGATTAGGTTGATGAAAGTATGACATGTCTATATGCAATTCCATCAATGTACAACATTATGACAACCATGTGTTTCATGAAATCCCCAACTTATTGTATTATGAATTATTGATATTGGTTATGTGTTCACGAAGTGTCAAGTCTCGTGAGTTTCATGCTATCAAGTCCTGGGAGTACTTGTAACTGACAATTTAGCTGTGTGCCTAGAGCCAGTGTCAGTTTTCACGATAGTCCTATTCAAGTCATAATCATTAGAATTCAGTCAGTTACATGACTCAGGAAAACACAGTAATCTCAGTCAGTTATTCGATCTCAGTAGTATTCCATCAGTCAATGAAATTTAGTGAACTTTGTTCAAATCAGCTAAAAGATACTATCCGTAACAGTTCAGTTCAGTTTAAATCAGTTCAGTGTTTCTTCAGTTGGGAGTAGGAATCAACACCGAGTGAACCTAAGGATGGGGACTCACCTGTTAGTCAGTAGAGGGTGTGATCCTTAAAAACAATCTTTGTGTTCCATAACTATGTAGCCAACGTAGGTTGAGATGTACCCTACGAGTTTAGGGATTATACACCTCATTTGAGTTTCCTACTAGAAGGGGTTGACGAAAGAGCTCCCTGTCAGAGAGGGTTTACTCACAACTTGTCTTTACCCGTGGCACGGTACTGACACCTTTCCAGCTTGGGTTATAGGTTGGATCCTACCGGTTCAGTTTTGGGGAATGTCGGTTAGATGATTACCTCCCACAGTCTTAATTTTGGATCCAGTCTCAGTAATAGAACTCAGTTCAGTTCTACAATTTTAGGACTGTCAGATACAGTCGCTCAACTTAGTACGAAAGTCAGTTAGTTCCATCAGAATTAGGACTGTCAGACGCAGTCACCCAGTGAATAGTATATTAATTATACATAATTTATGTTACCAGAATTCAGATTTCAGGACTGTCAGATATAGTCAATCAGACCAGTTCTTCATAATTAAAATTGTTAGAAACAGTCATTCCTTTATCAGTATTATGACATCAGTTCCTCAGTACTCAATAGACTTAGTCTTTTAGTATCCCAGTATTAGTACCCAGATATCAGTAAATCCACGTTATCAGAATTCATGAATCAGTATTATCATGATCTCAGATACAGTTACATATTCATACATGTATTCTCATATTCATGTTATTCAATTAGTTAGTATTGTTCATGCATATGAACCATTGTATTCAGCCTACCTCACTTGCATACTAGTATATTCAATCATACTGATGCATTTGCGCTATGGTGTTTTATACCATAGGTTCAGAAACATGCGCTCTAGAGTATCAGTAGCATTCCAATTTCAGGAGTCAGAGTCAACAGTGAGTCCTCATCATTTGATGATGTTATTATTTGATTATTTCATTTTTTCAGTACTTAGTTTATTTTAGCAGATGGGGTTAGTTGGGGGATTTTCTCATCAACTCTTTATTTAGAGAGTTCAATTTTAGAGGCTTTCAGACTACAACATGTTCAGACAGTTATTTCAGTTATTTTGGTATTGTTATACCATAATTTCAGTTATGTATCAGCATTGAACCTTATGGCCTCTCAGTTCATGTTTCCGTATTTATGATATTACCATTATTATTTAGGGCTCAGTTATAGATATCATTCATGGGTTAGTTTGTGGTCCTTTGAGATTATGAGCACCGTGTAGCATTTTGGGTACCAGATTCGAGGCGTTACAAATTCCCATGACGTACCCAATTGAATTACATGTTAAAATATCAAATTATGAACTTTTCCATGTCTACAAGTGTTTTCAAGTGAATTAATCTATTCATACTTTGAGTTGCAAGTTTCCATGTCTTATTCCATTGATTTCCTTATGCTATGAATTTGAGGTTCCCATGTTTTATTCAAGTGAATTCCATGTTATAATGTTAAGTTATGATATTAGCCACGTAATCATCTTGATTTCCCATGTTTAACATATTCCAATGTTCAAGTTCATGATTCCTATGTGTTTGATGAAGTGTCTATGGTTTTGGGTTTTGATAAAGTTTTAAGTGTTGATATCATGCTTTATGGTCATTCATTTCTGGAGGGTTATGAACACCCGATACCTACTAGTTTTACATGATTTTTAGATTTTCAAGTATGATTCAATTAAACCATGATTTATTCCTATTCAATCAATTATTATGATCATAATGAGCATTATAAGTCATGAAATCATATTCAATTAACCTTAGTCCAGTTTTAGTTCCATTATTAGTTTATACATTAATAATTAACTCAGAATTTGTATGCACAGTTGTTTTTAGTATAACACAACCTGAGATTATCAATTATTAGTTGTCAGTGCATGCACCAGTTAGTAATTCATTGTCTTTTAGTTGGGAGTAGGATTTAGTACCGAGTGAACGAAGGTATGGCGTCTCCCCTATCAGTTAGGCATGAGACCTTAGTAGTAGTCCCTAATTTCTAGACCTATGACGCCACCGTAGATTTTGAGGATCCCCCATAAGCTAGGCATGACACCCTCGTCCTTTGGTACATCAGTTTAGTGATCACTACAGTTCAAGTTCTACTCCGATGGAAAGGATAGAAAACACTTCTCAATGTGGGTCAGACGTTAGACTCCATTATAGATCATACGGTTTATGTCGGTTAGATGATAGCTCCTACAGTATCAGTACAGTATTCAGTGCAGATTTAGTTCAGGTTTTCTTGACCAAAGATTACAGATTATCAATTATCTAGTTATCAGATTTTAGTATTTTAGTATTTCAGTTTATAGATTATTTTAGATATATGTATATGCTTATTCTTGCATTCTCAGATATCACAGTTTTTATGCACTCATGCCCAGTTTATTTGCATATTCAGATCCTTGAGTTATGTCAGCGTCCACCCCGTAGTTCAAGTCCCAGTATTCATATAGTACCCATGTTTTACTGTATTCCAACTTCAGTTCTACTTATCCTACAAAAGTAAAGTTTTAAGAAACTTAGTGTAGTGATTCACAAGCTTATCAGACTAAGTAAACAGTACACATGTTTTAAGATATTTTAGCTTTCAATTTAGTTTAGCCTCTTGATGAGTTTACTTACACTTAGCATGCATGTTTTAAGATTACGTATGAATTCAGTCTTACTTATGACATTCACCACCACTTACTCAGTACATTCCAGAAGTACTGATCCATATACATGTCTATGTGCTATATTGTCTCATAATGTTGGTACCATTTATAGCCTACACATCATAATCAGACAGTTGTAGTTTCCATCCAGCAGCTGATGAGTTCTCCTAGTTTAGGGAATTCAGCTAGATGTTGTTCATATACTTTACTCTATTACTCATATGTATTCATTAGTGGTGGATGGAGGTATGTCCCAGCTATCTATAGTCAGTATAGTAGAGGCTTCATAGATGTCAGTCAGAGTCAGTCCTGTAATTTCAATCTCTCTACAGTTTTTATCATATTGTAAATTATTTCAGTATTATAATTCTCCCTAAATTTTGTCATGATTATATTTCCACACAAAAAAACTAGTTATTTAATATAATATAAATCATTTTCTTAACAATATTCCAGTTCATGGGTTAGATTAGGATCACTTGAGTTTCCAATCATCGTGTTACGACTTGGGGGTAGGGTCATGCCAAACTTAGTATCAAAGCCCAGAGTTTAAGTTTCCTAGAGTGTCTATTAAGACTTATCTAGTAGAGTCTTGGGCAACAGTATAGAGATATATTGTAATACCCGTGTTTTTTCTTAGCCTGAAAATCATCTCAAGGATGTTAGAACTTTCTTTGAAATAAGAATTAATTCTTATAAACATGGTATTTCCATAATTTTAACTTTCTATCATGTGGGAAATTGAATAAGATTTCCATCGATATATAATTCGCCCAAATCTGACACCCGGGTGAAGAGTTAGAGCCTTTTAGTGAGACAGTGTTTGACCCGAGCCTTCAACACGTCGCGGAGATAGCTCAAATGGCAATTGTCAAATTCTAATGTTTCACCACAATACTGGTGCATCGCGCCAAACTTCTAGGTCGTAGACAAGGTGGTAACGCGATAAGTCCGCATCGCACCACCATGAAATTTCCCATTTGTCAATTTCTAGTAACACAGCGCGATAACGCCGCGTCGCGCCAAGGGCCCAACTCGGGAAATTTTACCGAAAATTTAATGACATGTCCAGGGTTAAAAGGGTCAACTTCCTACCCCTATATAATCCCTTTAACATGCGATTCAACCACTTTTCACCCAAAACATATTAGTTTCTCTCAAGTTTATCTCAAGAACAAACTAGGGTTTCTATTGGGGATTCAAATTCAGGAAGGTTTCACCAACAATCTATACGAAATCATGATCTAAGGTATGTATAGTGTTCATTCATGGGCTCCTTTCATCCATGAAGTCCAAGAATCCCTTTTCAACTACAAGTTATGGATTTTCTTCATGTGTTGATGCTTTGTATGTTCTCTTTCATGTGGATAAATGAGGAATTGATTTCTATTCCATGATTGTTGATAATTTCTATGTGGGTTTAGTTACTATAGCCATATATTCATGCAACCTTAAGATTTAAAACCTTAAATGATGAAATTAGAATTGAATAATGATGTTTACATGTACCATGCCTGTCATATGTTTGATTAAATGCCTAGATGAAGTAATATTGTCTAACTAGCATGATATCATGAAATCCCCATGTATGCACAAGATCATTCCTATTACATGTTCGATGAAATGCTCCTATGAAGGTAGTATGTATTATGATGATAGTCAAGTCTTCAAGTAAATCATGTTATGTCAGTCTCCTTCTATTGAGTCCTGGGGGTACTTGTACCCAAAATATTAGTTGTGTGCCTAGAGCCATGTTATGTATTCACGATACTCTCAGTCAAACTATGAACTCTTAGACTTCAGATAGTCTTATGACTCAGGAAAAATCTCCATGATCTCATGACTCAGTTAGTTGTCAGATATCAGTAGTATTTTGTCAGCCACTGAAATTTAGTAACTCAGTCCATGCTCAGTTAAATTCAGTAAATCATGTTCGGTGTCCATTCATATGGGAGTAGGAATTAGCACCGAGTGAACCCAATGATGGGGACTCACCTGTTATACGAGGATGTGATCCCTAGAATCAATCCTTGCATTCCAAAACTATGTAGCCAACATAGGTTAAAACATCGTAGCCTTCCATATGAGGGTAGATAAGGTGGCTTAACCTTTTATATGAGGGTTCCCACCATGCTCGCTAGAGTTACCTATTATATGAGGGTTACTTATATATTGTCCTTACCAGTGGAACGGTATTAACACCCTTCTAATCAGGGAATAAATGGACCCTATCTCAGCTATTATAGCATATTTGGGGCATGTCGGTTAGATACTACTTCCTACAGTTTCATGTTACAGAATCAGGACTGTCAGATACAGTCAATCAGTCTCAATAATAGAACTCAGATAGTTCTTCAGATTTCAGGACTATCAGATACAGTCAACTCAGTTACACTATGAAACTCATATAGTTCAATCAGATTCAGGACTGTCAGTCACAGTCACCCATGTTATCAGTTATACTCAGATACAATCACCCATATTATTAGTTATTCTTAGATACAGTTACCCATGTTATCAGTTATATTCAGATACAGTCATTCACATTATCAGTTATGTCATGTTATCAATATCCAGACACAGTAGTCATGCCACCACGGTATTAGTATCATGTTATCACGTTGTCAGTTACAGTTGCATATTTATGTATGCATTCTTACATTCATGATAGACAGTCAGTTAGTATTGATCATGCATGCAAACTATTGCATATAGCCTACCTCACATGTATACTCAATACATATGTACTGATGCATTTGCGCTATGGCGCTTTCTTTTTATATTACACCATAGGTTCAGAGACACGAGTTCCAGATCAGCAGTAGATTCCAGTTTCATCAGTCAGAGCAGAAGTGAGTCCTCATCCTTCGAGGATAAAATGATTTTCTAGTATCTCATTGATTAGCTTATTAGTTGGAGTTAGTTAGGGACATGTACCATCAATACTTTATTCAGATTCTTCAGACAGTAGAGGCTTTCAAACTATATGCAGACTAGATACAGACTATCATGTTCAGACTTCAGTATTTTTAGTTTTGTTTTGGGTATTCTATTACCCCACAGAGATGTTATGTTATTCAGTTATGTTCATGATCGAACCTTATGGCCTTTCAGTGCATGTTTCTGCATTATTATGTTATCTTATGCAGTATACAGGTACAAATATCAGTCATGGGTTAACTTGTGGTCCTTCAAGGTCATAAGCATCGTGTAGCATTCCGATTCAGCAAATCGGGTCATTACAAACTTGGTATCAGAGCCTAAGGTTTAATAGAGTCCTAGGAAGTCTGAAAGCCGCATCTAGTGGAGTCTTGTGCATGGGTGTGTTTCGCGCCACATTTATGTGAAAGAGTCTTTGAGATGTTTTAAGAATAGTTTCCCTTCTTTCAGTATTCATATCGTGCCTGTGAGCATAATCACAAGTTAGTCTCTCAGTCTAATCTATTTCTCCCTTTCTTCTACAAAACATGCCTCCTAAAAAAAGAAACAGAAATCAGTCAGCCCCTCAGCCCGAAGAACCTTTGGGCGATTATGTTTGTCATGTGGAGTTCAGGACCACATTTACCACTCTTGCTCAATCAGTTGCTTCTCATAATGAACGACCAACAGTTATTCCATCCAACCCAGTGTCCAACTCAACCGCAGCTAGAATTTGGCACTTCAGCCGAATGAATCCTCCAACCTTCCTCAGGTCTAAGGTAGATAAGTCCCTCAGGAATTCTTAGATCAAGTTCAAAAAGTGACAGACACCATGGGGGTGACTACTGTTGAGAGTGCTGATCTAGCTGTATACCAGTTGTAGGATATGGCTCATGCTTAGTTCAAACAATGGAAGTCTGAAAGATCAGATGATGTAGGTCCTATAGAGTGGGAAGAGTTTGTCACTGCTTTTTTAGACAGATTCTTTCCCCAAGATCTTAGAGAAGTTAAGGTTCTAGAGTTCATCAACCTCAGGTAGGGCAATATGATAGTGGAAGAGTATTCTTTTAAGTTTACTCAATAAGCCAGGTATGCCCCTCATGTGGTTGCAGACAGTAGATCCAAGATGAGTAATTTTGATTCAGGGGTGAATGACAACGTGGTTAATGAGTGAAGATCCACCATACTGAACAGTGACATGACCTTATCTAGGCTTATGACTCATGCTCAACAGATAGAAGAGCATAAAATTAAGTAGAGGGAAAAGTAAAATAAGAGAGCGAAGACAGGTAGTTTCAACTTTGCTCAGTCTAAATCAGAAAGAGGAAACCATTCTCAGTTTTGTCCTAAGTCATCAGTTCCATCTCCCTCTACAGCCATTGCTCTAGTTCCTAAGTTCAGAGAGGGTAAAAAACATAGAGCGCCAGGCTCTAAAACCCAGGGAAGTGTTAGCAGTGCCCGCACCTATCCTCTTTGCCAGACTTGCAGTAAGCACCATCAGGGTATGTGTAGAGAATGTAGTGTTATTTGTTTTGGTTGTGGCAAGCCAGGCCATAGAGTTAGAGACTGTCCGCAGCCAGGTCCTCAGGGACAATAGAATCATTCCTCAGCTCAGTCCGGTCTCCCAAATCAGCAGGGTGCAACTTCCAGTGCTACTAACGGGTAATGTCCAAATCATCTCTATGCTCTTCAGACTCAATACAATTAGGAAAGTTCTTCTGATGTAGTTACTAGTACGTTACAGATGTTTCATGTGCATATTTATGGTTTGCTAGATCCAGGAGATTCCTTGTCTTTTGTTACTTCTTATATAGCAGTTGATTTCAGAATCAGTCCCAAATTTCTAGCAGAGTCCTTCTCGGTCTCTACCCCAGTGGGTAAAACTATCATAGCTCGGTGGGTATACAGGAACCACCCGGTTATGATATTTCAGAAAGTCACTTCAGCAGACTTAGTCGAATTAGAGATGATTGATTTTGATGTCATTCTCGGCATATATTGGCTTCATTCTTACTATGCCAAAGTCGACTTGAGAAATAGAATAGTTCAGTTTCAGTTCCCGAATAAACCCATCCTAGAGTGGAAGGGTATCCGCTTTCAGTGGTCAGCTTATTTCCTACCTTCGGGCAAGGAAATTGATATCTAAGGGATGTGTTTATCATCTAGTTCATGTTAGAGATTATAGTTCTGAGGCTCCCAGTCTCGAATCAGTCCCAGTAGTGAATGAATATCCAGATGTCTTTCCCGAAGATCTTCCAGGAATTCCTCCCTAAAGGGAAATAGACTTCGGTGTTGATCTTTTTTTAGACACTCAGCCTATCTCTATTCCACCATATAGAATGGCACCAGTAGAACTCAAGGAACTGAAAGAACAGTTGAAGGATCTCTTAGATAAGGGATTCATCAAACCCAGCATTTCCCCGTGGGGCGCACCAGTTTTATTCATGCACAAGAAAGAAGGTTCTCTCAGAATGTGTATAGATTACCGTCAACTCAATAAAGTCACGGTCAAGAACAACTATCCTATTTCCAAAATTGATGACTTGTTTGACTAACTTTAGGGTGCCAGTTATTTCTCTATGATGGACCTTAGATCCAGCTATTATTAGCTCAGAGTTAGAGAATGTGACATCCCGAAGACAACTTTTCATACGCGGTATGGTCACTTCAAATTTCTAGTCATGTCATTTGGTCTTATCAATGCCCCAACAGCTTTCATGGACTTGATGAACCATGCGTTTGATAACGCCCAAACTACAGCTCTCGTTAGAAAGTGTAAGCGGTCGCTGTCAAATATAGAACCCAACTAGGTTGGGTGTCGAATCCCACAGGGAATACTCTGGTCACTAAGTGTTGCAATTATTAGTAGACTGTTGGTCGAAAATTCCAAGGAAAAGAGGGGTTTTGATTTAGGCGTGAATTCATAATATCAAAGTAACGAATGAATGATTTGTTTAGTAAAGGTTAATCACAGAGAATAAAAAGTTAGGGTTATGTCCACCTTGTAGTTTCTACTTCTCTATTAACTATGAGTAACGCGGAATTTAGACATGCATGCACTTATAGAGAATCGTATTCTAATTCTAAATCCAAGTGTTTCCCAACCATCAAGGATTTATTTCACTCTAGCTCTCCCGAGCCAAAAGTGTATAACAAATGGTACAAATTCTCCAAGAAGTTAATCCGGTTAAGGCATTAACGTGTAAATAGAGGTTAGAAGCCCTATTTCCTTGTCACACTCTCTTTTCCAAACATGTAACTTTTCTCCCGAACAAGTTAATGCTATAATGGCATGTTCTCTATGTTTGCAACCATGAGAATTTAATTAAAACGAAGAGAGTAATGATATAAGTAGCATACACATCAAGAATTTACAAACTCATAGTAATAGATAGTATCTTACAAGGTTTCCATAACCCTAATAGAGAAGTTTAGCTACTCATGAGTACAACTGAAATCAAAGAAGACATCATATCATACCAAAGTTAGAATAATCTCACGATGGGGATGAGTTTGGCATCAAACAAGAGGTTGACGTTTTTCTTCCCTTTAGCCGTTCGTGTAGCCTTAGCATTTTTTCTCTGTCTTAAACTTACAGAATCTGTAAACTGAATAATGAAAAGTGCTGAATAATAATCGAATGAATGCTGAAAAATTCAGCAAATAAGGTTTTTATAACATCCTTGTCCTACTAAGTTACTGCTGCATCCCTAAGTATGTAGAAATACTGATTTTTCCCGGGACAAGTTCTCCATGCATCACATTCAGTCCACAAGCTTCCAAAAGCTGCCTTCCCTCTTACGTGAAGTTTCCCTTTGCTGCCCAAAGGTCCACAAAGTGCTGAAATATTCATCATTAATACCTGAAAAACATGCTAATCACATAGGTTAGCTCACTTAAAGGAAAATGGACTAAAAGTGCAGGAATTATATATTTTATCTTCCAAACTTAGCTAAAATATGGGTAAATTATGGTTCTTAGGGGTATAAATACGCCCAACATCACCACCCCACACTTAAAGCTTTGTTCGTCCTCGAACAAAATATTACGTCCACGCAAACACATAGCTAGAATTTCACAATAGCAACACAAAATGTTCAACAAGACATGCACGACAATTATTAACAGAGAGTAGGTTTCTTGATCACTACTAGAAACAATTCAACCTCCAACATACACTCGTGAGGATGGTTAATTCGTATCCACAAGTTAATCCACAAAGAATCATATAACACTACCCAAAAATCATCAACCATGTGTGTCTCACACAAGATATTACCCATGATCACTCACAGTTTTGCAATTTTCGAAACATAGGTATAAGACTCTCCTTGCTCTCACTTCTCACAAAGAATTCTTATGTTGCAACTGATGACCAAAGGCTTGCCCATAGTGTAATGCTCTACTAATATCGGATTGCTAAGCTTAGGATCAAATAGGTCTTTACAGGTTGTAATGTAGGCTAAGGGACAGGTAGGACTATTTTGGCCAAAAATAGTGACTATGTTCCCTAAGCACTTTAATACACTACGTTATGTCATTAACACTATCTTTTAACAACCACTCTACCTCTCTTTCATCTACCAACCCTTTTTCACCCATTTTGTTATTCAATCATAAACACAACTATCTTTTTGTTTTTCTAAATTTTTTTATTTTATTTTATATATATATATATTTTTTTATATTAAGCAAGCATCCCTATAATAGCCACTTTTTTTCACAACAATTTCAAGTACCAATACACCCTGAGGTATCACTTTCACCATTCTCCTTTTATTTTTCCACATGATTCTACAATTTTAAAGCGCTTAGGAGTTTGGATCAAATTATGGTCTTGAAAAAAAATAGATTAGGCTACATATGAGGCTGTCAAAGAAAATAGCTAAAGGCTCAAAGGGGGTTAACTAGGATAATGTGCAAAGGTAGGTAAGAAGAAGGTAAACAATTACATGCTGCCAAAGAAATGCCTAAATCATCTCCTAAACTCACACTCTTTATTTCGCTTTACACACACACCAGGAAAGTTCTAGCATCAGCCACAATACAGAATATACTATAACCTCACACACACAAGGCATATGGTCAACATTATTAGGAGCAGTATAGACTCTTGACCCAACAAATGAATGAATTAAACCACACAATTATCACACAGTGAGTCACACTTAGAGCCTAAATGTCTCAATAGTAATGAATTAGCACAAACTCATGTTATAGTACCATGCCGTCTATCAGAGTCATTTCATGCAAAATATAAAAAAAATTTGAAAATTTAACTAACTAATTACGACTAATTAGCAAAAACAAGAATAAATGTAAGCAAAGAAGTACCATACAACATACAAATACCAGCACCCCACACTTAGACTGGACACACTGCCCTCAGTGGAAAATAAATAAGGAGAACCTGATTACTCGGACTCTTCCTCTATGTCTGGGGTCATACCCCCTGCGTCGGAATCATCATCAGAGTCGTCGTCATCAGAGTTATCCTTTATGTCCGAGTCTGGTAGTCGGTGATTATCGTCAGTCAGCACGTCATCATCGAGAGGTTCCTCAAAATGTACCCCTACTCCACACATAGCTCGTACATGCTCATTCATCGGGTAGTCATAATCCAACTGCTGAAGCTCTGCATCAGTCGGAACCTGACCCCCACTCATCATGGTAAACTGAGTCATGCTATATAGATGGCGAAAGAAACTTTCATCCCGAGCATATCTTTCTGCAGTGGTAAGGTTGATGCCATGACCAGTTTCAGGATCTTTAACTTTCATAAGATCAACCTTCTTCGGGTTGTGTGGAAGCTTATGATCTGCAGGTTTCTCTTTAATGTGCTCCTTCCTTAAGATCATAGTCAACAAATTGCCAAAGCTAAAATAGGACCTTTTGTGCATCCTAGCCTTACGCATTGACGATCGTATAACCACACCAATATTGATGGGAATATTAGTCATCAAAGCGTACACCAAGCATACTCTATCACGTGTGATCTTTGTGTAGTGTGTCCCAGGAATAAGGCAAGAGTTGACTATCCTCAACCATATACAAGCTTCTCTGTTCAAGGAAGCATACGGGAAGGTATTGTGCCGACCGTTATCCTTGTGACGAATCCACCGAGCCATGGACCTTGTTCCGCACAGTGTGTGTCTGATTGCCTTGTAGGGAGGTCTGTGATAAAGCTCCTTGAGCGGTGATGGATCCACAGATGGAAGACCCAGAAAAGAGTTGAAAAACTCCGCATTCAGTTGCAAGACTTGGCCCCGAATCTTCACTTCACTTCCGGTAGTCTTTGGGGATCAATTGGCATAGAACTCTCGCGTTAGATCAAGATTGCATTCCCCCATATCTCGGAAAATGAAATAAAGATTTAGTGCCATGATTTTCGCCAAAATATGGGGCTCTCTCTTTGCTAGATTCTCCTTCTGCATCAAATCCACGTGAACATATTTTTTCACTTTGTTGTTCTTATACCACTCCTTTTCTTCCTCCTCTAGGACCCACTTTATCCCGAAAGTGAATCAAGGTATTTGTAGAGAGGAGGACTCAGCTTGATCTTTTCTTCCCCTTTTCTGACCTTTCTGCGAGGTGGACACTTTTTCTTTTCCTTGTCATCCTTTTGGGGCCATTCTATCTGAGATTAAAATAGAGTCATGTTAGCTTCATCTCGAAAGATTCAATCGAAAAACAAACAGTAATGGCAACACCCCACACTTAATTTGTTAGCACAGACTAATTAAGTGAGTGATGTCGATTACTCAGACTTCATCGACATACATTTAGGCGATATGTTCCAACAACATGTTTAGCACAGTCATACTTTTATGTAATCTTTGAAAATCCTTTCCAACTTTGTTTCATGTAATCTTAACTATACTTTCATGTTTGGATTAATGCACTTCTTGAATAAGACTACCACATAGAGATCATATCAAGTTATTGCAGAGAAATAATCACAACATCTTATGCTCGTGGTCAATCATGATCGTTATCTCGATGAACGAGTCATTTAAACATTCAGGCTTTCAACTTTCATGATTATGCACTAACTTCACAATTTTGACTCCATAAGAATATGATAGTGTATACAATCAAGTACAAGTCAAAACAAAGTCAAGAACACCCACACGTATTCTTTTACTCAATCTAGATGTATTATATCAAACCAATCATATTCTTATCACCAAACACCACTTCAAAATCTAAAATACCATTATAAACGTAGTATTGCAACAACTACGGAATATAAAAGAATAACTTACTTGGTGATGGTTCGGGAAGATGATCTTGCAAGATTAGATGAGCAAAAAGAAAATTTTTGAGAGATTTAGGAAGCTTAGGTGGCGCCTAGGTTGAGCAAACAAGTGCATTTTGTTCTAAGGTTGAAGATCTATTTATAGACTAAGCCATGGGTCGGGTTTGATCCATGTAAAATTGGGTTAGGAGACAAAAAGGCATAAGTAGGCGGCGCCTAATGCTTTGCCTATGCTTAGCATAGGCGGCGCCTTTGTCAATGCCTAGTTGGGCATAGGCGACACCTTTTTCAATGACTAGTTGGGCATAGGCGGCGCCTTTGCCAATGCCTTGTTGAAACAGTGAGCATAGGCAATGGCATAGGCGACGCCTATGGTATTGCCTAGATTTACATAGGCGGCGCCTATGGTATTGCCTAGATTTGCATAGGCAATGCCTTATCCGTTGCCTATGTGAGACAGTAAGCATAGGCAATGGTATAGGCCTTGCCTTGACCATTGCCTAGATTTGCATAGGCCTTGCCTTGTCCATTGCCTAGATTAGTATAGGCATTTCCTTGTCTATTGCCTAGATTAGCATAGGCAATGCCTAGCAGATAGAATTTGCTCTATCATTCCTACTTTACCACCTCTAGAATGGCTCACTTTCAACTCAAAATTTGGGACCAATCTCCTCCTTTATACATCTTTCACCTACACTTAATAAAAAATAACAAAAAATGATTAGACGGATGGGTTGCCTCCCACCAAACGCCTTAGTTTTGGTCGTGGCTCGACTCTTCTTTTTGGATTTTTATTTAACAAAAACAAACTCCTAGTAAAAAAAAACTATTAAAAACGATGGGTTGCCTCCCATGTAGCGCTTGATTTATTGTCGCGGCACGACATAGTTATCTCGATTACTTTAGACTTCATCGAGATAGACGGTGGCTATACATTTTATCGAGTCAAGTGGACTGATATATGGCTTCACTCGTTGGCCATTCACCTTAAAGACACCACCATCATTGTTTTCTAGCTCTACTACTCCAGACGAGTAGACTTGGCTAATTTTAAATGGACCAGACCATCTAGACTTCAACTTACCTGGAAATAGCTTTAGTCTGGAGTTGAAAAGAA
This sequence comes from Capsicum pubescens, assembly GCA_030864215.1. Taxonomy (NCBI): domain Eukaryota; kingdom Viridiplantae; phylum Streptophyta; class Magnoliopsida; order Solanales; family Solanaceae; genus Capsicum; species Capsicum pubescens. Next base: position 139,355,662 of record CM061539.1, on the reverse strand, counting down.
GTACCAAATCACCCTTCTGTAAGTTTCGTTGGATAATCCTTCGATCATGGTACTTTTTCATCCGTTCCTTGTAGAGGTCTGCTCTTTCATACGCGTGTAGACGGAATTCATCCATCTCATTCAGCTGTTCCAATCTCAGATTAATAGCATCATTCCAATTCAGGTTAAGCCGCTTCAACGCCCACAATGCTTTATGTTCGAGCTCGATTGTCAAGTGACAAGCCTTCCCATAAACTAGTTGGTAATGTGACATACCAATTGGTGTCTTGAACGCAGTCCTATAAGCCCATAAGGCATCATCCAGCTTTTGGGACCAATCCTTCCTACTAGCATTTACAGTCTTAGCAAGGATCAGCTTGATCTCCCGATTAGAAACCTCTACCTGCCCACTAGTTTGTGGGTGGTAAGGTGTAGATACCTTATGTTGCTTGACCCCATATTTCACCAACATGGCTCTGAACAGCTTGTTGCAAAAGTGTGATCCTCCATCGCTTATGATGGTACGTGGTACCCCAAAACGAGAGAAGATATTTCTCTTTAAGAATGCTACAACACGCTTACCTTCATTATCAGGCAGCACTACAGCTTCGACCCATTTGGATACATAATCCACAGAAACTAGGATATATTTCATCCCAAACGAATTCACAAATTGGCCCATGAAATCAATACCTCATACATCAAATAGTTCTACTTCAAGAATTTTAGACATGGGCATCTCATGGTGCTTCGAGATAGAGCCTTGCCTCTGACACTGATCACATCTTCTCACAAAATCGTAAGCATCCTTGAATAATGAAGTCCAATAATAGCCTCTTTGTAATACCTTCCTGGTTGTCCGATCACCTGCATGGTGACCCCCAACTTGGGAAGCATGACTTGCTTCCAAGATGCTAGGCACCTCCACATCAGAGATGCATCGCCTAATAACACAATCAGCACATCGTCGAAAAAGATACGGTTCATCCCAGAAGTAGTGTTTCACATCATGCATGAACTTTCTCTTTTGATGAAAAGAGGGATTCTCAGGCATCACTTTACTTACCACGTAGTTCGCAAAGTCTGCATACCACGGTAAGTCTTCCACCATAGTGGCTAGGATCTCTTCGTCGGGAAATGCATCATCAATCTCAAGGTGGGGTTGTGCTATGTGCTCACTCTCAAGTCTAGATAGATGATCAGCTACTTGGTTTTCGCAACCTTTTCTATCCTTTACCTCAAAATCAAATTCTTGAAGCAATAACACCCACCGAATTAGCCTTGGCTTAGCATCCTTCTTTGCCATTAAATATCGTAGATCCACATGATCTGTATGAACCACCACTTTGGTTCCCAACAAGTAAGCACGGAACTTTTCAAAAGCATAAACAACTGCTAGAAGCTCTTGTTTCGTGACGGTATAGTTCTTCTGGGCTCCATTCAAGGCCTTTATCACATAGTATATTGGATGAAATAGCCTTTCTCTTTTCTGACCAACTACAGGACCCAAATCTACCCCACTTGCATCACACATAACTTCAAACGGTAGAGACGAATCGGGTGCTACAATAATAGGAGCTTCAACTAGCTTACCTTTGAGGCATTCAAATGCCTTCAAGCAATCTTCACCGAAGTCGAACTTTGCATCCTTCTCGAAATGTTTGCATAATGGACTAGCAATCTTGGAGAAGTCTTTAATAAACCTCCGATAAAAACCTGTATGACCGAGGAAACTACGAACTCCCTTTATAGAAATTGGAGGTGGTAGTTTCTCGATAACTTCAATCTTGTCTCGATCCACCTCAATTCCTCTTTCAGAGACTTTATGCCCAAGAACAATGCCTTCCTTCACCATAAAATGGCACTTCTCCCAGTTTAGCACTAAGTTGAATTCAACACATCTCTGCAACGCCATACTTAGATTTGCCAAGCATGATTCAAATGACTCACCTACTACTGAAAAATTGTCCATGAACACCTCCAAGGTGTCTTCAACCATGTTAGAAATAATGGACATCATATAACGCTGAAAAGTGGCAGGTGCGTTACATAACCCAAATGGCATACGTTTGAAAGAAAACGTACCATACGGGCATGTAAAAGTTGTATTCTCTTGATCTTCAGGAGCAATGCAGATCTGATTATAGCCGGAATAACCATCTAAGAAACAAAACCATCCCTTCCCTGCTAATTGATCAAGCATTTGGTCCATGAATGGCATTGGGAAGTGATCCTTTAGCGTCCACGAATTTAGCTTCCGGTAGTCCATGCACACTCTCCACCCTGTGACAGGTCTGAGTGGAATTAGCTCATTCTTTTTATTTGTGACTACCGTCATGCCCCCTTTCTTGGGCACACATTGTACCGACTCACCCATTTACTGTCGGAGATTGGATACACCACCCCAGCATCTAACCACTTAATAATTTCTTTCTTCACCACCTCTTGCATAGGTGGATTCAAACGACGTTGATGCTCAATTGTGGGCACGCAATCTTCTTCGAGCTGAATCTTGTGCATACATATCCCAGAAGGGATACCAATTATATTAGCAATAGTCCAACCGATGGCTCTCTTGTATTTTTTAGAACAGAGATGAGAGCCGCTACTTGCTGTTCACCTAAATCAGCCGCAACAATAACCGGAAGTGTATCACCACTTCCCAAAAATACATACTTCAGGTGGCTGGGCAACTCTTTCAATTCTAGCACTGGTGGTTCTTCAATGGATGGCTTTGCTGGTGGTGAAGGTCGATTCTTAAGATCAAGGTCCATCTTCTTAGGAGCATGAGAATATGACCCTATTCTTGTTAGAGCACAAATAGTTTCTTCATACTCTTCAACATCCTCACGCTCAAAATTTATAAGCACAGCAGCCAATGGATCAACAATAAGCTGTTTCTCTATAGATAATTCTTTCTCATCTTCATAATAAAAATCAGATACAGAGAACACATTTATATCTTTGGGCTGCTTCATTGATTTGCATACATCAAAACGGACCACTTCGTCATTCATCCGAAATAAAAGCTCATTAGCTCTTAAATCAATAAGCACACTTCCTGTTGTAAGGAAAGGATGCCCCAAGATTATGGGAACTTCAGAATCCACCTCACAATCCAAAATAACAAAGTCTGCAGGAAAAATGAAGGTGGAAACCTTCACCAATACATCATATAAGATACCAACAGGTCGTTTTACCGACCTATCTGCCATCACGAGCCGCATATTGGTTGGTGTAGGATCACCCAACCCTAACTTTCTGTAAATAGATAGCGGCATCAAATTGATGCTAGCTCCCAAATCGCACATTGCCTTAGAAAAATCCAAAGATCCAGCCGTGCAAGGAATAGTGAAAGCACCAGGATCTGCCTTCTTCTGAACTAACGATCTTATAGAGATTGCACTGTAATGATGAACATTATCTGCCAGCTCATAGCTTGCTGCCCGCTTCTTTGTCAAAAGGACCTTCATGAATTTAGCGTACCCAGGCATCTATTCCAGCACCTCCACCAACGGAACATTAATAGTCAGCTGCTTCAACATAGTCATGAATTTACTGAAACTGGTGTCATCAAATTTCTTCTTCAGTCTCTGAGGAAAAGGTGGTGGTGGAAGGGGAATAGTTTTCTCCACCACTTCCTTTTTATCTTGCTTCAGATTATCAATCTTTTCAGGCTGGTGACGTATAAGTGTAGTGTCATGAACGTTCTGACTTTCAGCTTCTACAGAATCATCACAATCTGCTTAAATCACATTCTCTTATGTATTATCAACCACCTACTTGCCTTTGGATGGATTTTCCAACACCTTACCACTCCTGGTAGTAATAGCCATACATGATCCATCATTCCTTGGATTTTGCACGGTGTTGCTAGGTAGGGTGCTAGCTTTTCTTTGATTGAGTGCCGTTGATAGTTGACTCAATTTTTGTTCCAACTGTTTTATTGAAGTGGAATGCGAATCAACCAATTGATTTATTGAGGACACATCATTTTTTACCTCCGTTACTCCCGTGTTGGTTGCCTCCACTCCTTTCAACAGCTTAGCCATCATATCTTCCATGGACATCTTTCCAGAGCCAGATGCCGCGGCCTCACGATTTCCAAGAGGAACATACAAACCACTCCTGTCAGTCTTATTCTTGTATCCGAATTTATCATAATAGTTTCGACCTTGGTTTTCTTGGGCATTGCCTCGGAAACCCCCCTGATTATTCAAATAATTTGCTTCCTCCTCAGAATTGGATTCATCTCTTCCCTGTGATACAATAGCCTTAACCTTTTTGGTCTTCCCTTATAATAAATGCTTGGTAAGAAGATCCATCTGCGTTTTCATGTGAGCCATATCCTGGTCACGTTCCTCTTCTCTTCACCTTTGTTCTGCTGTCAAGCCAATAGATACAGTAGATCTTGCTACCTCAGAATCCCTGGTATGCCAAGCTCTACTCTGCTTTGTCATACGATCTAGCATATCACTTGCCTCAATAAAAGTAAGGTCCATGAATGACCCACCTGCAGCATTATCAACCACTGGCTTAGTCACCAAATTCAAAGACCTGTATAATATCTCCATCAAGTGGATATTGGTCATCTGATGGTTTGGGCACCGCATAAGCTTCTTCTTGAACCTCTCCCATGTTTCGTGGAGAGCTTCAGTTGGAAGCTGTCGAAAATTGCTAATCTAATCTCTTAATTGTGCTTTTTTTTATGGTAGAAAGAATCTTTCTAGGAAAGCATCTTTCAGTTGCCTCTAATTAGTAATAGAATCAGGAGTTAGCCCATTCAACCATAGAGTTGCCTCTCCGGATAGAGACAATGGAAATAAGCGCAATTGAATTGCATTTTGTCCAACTCCTGGATTGTCAAATGACTTGCATGTTGAGATAAAGTTGATCAGATGTATATTCGGATCATCGCCTGCAAGTCCACCAAATAACCCTTTGAGTTGCAACAGCTGGATCATGGTGCTAGTGATATTAAACTTGGCTCCGGGTGCCAAGGGCGGAGGAATAATAGCCCCCGTGGCACCAACTCCATCCAAATCGTCATCATCATCATCAAAAAGATCCTGCATAGATCGGTGTTCAGGTCTCATTCTAGCTTGACGATCTCTCCTGTTCACAGGTGCTGCCACCTCATTTGCACGCCGTGGATTAAGTAACTCATCATCACCCAGGTCCTCATTATTAAGATTTGTTTCCCGACCTATTGATTCACTTGAGCAGCTGCCAACACAGCTAACCTAGCCTGCTCCTGTTGAGCAGCCCTTCTTTCAATGTCGCGTTGTGCATCCATTCTGCCAATAAGTTGTGGTTCAGGATTTATGGGTAATAATAGCTGACTAGATCTTCGTGTATTTGGAATGCACTCTACCAAACCTGAACAAAACAAAAACAACAAACAAAAAGTAAAATTCAAGAATCTTTGACCAAAGGGTCTAGTAACTATCACAAACTTAGTTGACAACCGTATTCCCCGGCAACGACGCCAAAATCTGATAACGCCCAAACTACAGCTCTCGTTAGAAAGTGTAAGAGGTCGCTGTCAAATATAGAACCCAACTGGGTTGGGTGTCGAATCCCACAGGGAATACTCTGGTCACTAAGTGTTGCAATTATTAGTAGACTGTTGGTCGAAAATTCCAAGGAAAAAGGGGGTTTTGATTTAGGCGTAAATTAATAATATCAAAGTAACGAATGAATGATTTGTTTAGTAAAGGTTAATCACAGAGAATAATAAGTTAGGGTTATGTCCACCTTGTAGTTTCTACTTCTCTATTAACTATAAGTAACGCAGAATTTAGACATGCATGCACTTATAGAGAATCGTATTCTAATTCTAAATCCAATTGTTTCCCAACCATCAAGGATTTATTTCACTTTAGCTCTCCCGAGCCTAAAGTGTATAACAAATAGTACAAATTCTCCAAGAAGTTAATCCAGTTAAGGCATTAACGTGTAAATAGAGGTTAGAAGCCCTATTTCCTTGTCATACTCTCTTTTCCAAACATGTAACTTTTCTCCCGAACAAGTTAATGCTATAATGGAATGTTCTCTATGTTTGCAACCATGAGAATTTAATTAAAACGAAGAGAGTAGTGATATAAGTAGCATACACATCAAGAATTCACAAACTCATAGTAATAGATAGTATCTTACAAGGTTTTCATAACCCTAACAGAGAAGTTTAGCTACTCATGAGTACAACTTAAATCAAAGAAGACATCATATCATACCAAAGTTAGAATAATCTCACGATGGGGATGAGTTTGGCGTCAAACAAGAGGTTGACGTTTTTCTTCCCTTTAGCCGTTCGTGTAGCCTTAGCATTTTTTCTCTATCTTAAACTTACAGAATCTGTAAACTGAATAATGAAAAGTGCTGAATAATAATCGAATGAATGCTGAAAAATTCAGCAAATAAAGTTTTTATAACATCCTTGTCCTACTAAGTTACTGCTGCATCCCTAAGTATTTAGAAATACTGATTTTGCCCGGGACAAGTTCTCCATGCATCACATTCAGTCCACAAGCTTCCAAAAGCTGCCTTCCCTCTTATGTGAAGTTTCCCTTTGCTGCCCAAGGGTCCACAAAGTGCTGAAATCTTCATCATTAATATCTGAAAAACATGCTAATCACATAGGTTAGCTCACTTAAAGGAAAATGGACTAAAAGTGCAGGAATTATATATTTTATCCTCCAAACTTAGCTAACATATGGGTAAATTATGGTTCTTAGGGGTATAAATACGCCCAACATCAGTTTTCAAGCAGTACTTGGACATGTTCATCATATTCTTCATAGATAATATTCTGGTCTATTCCCGCACTGAGTGAGATTATGCAGACCATCTCAGAATAGTACTCCAGACTCTCAGAAATTATCAGTTATTCACCATATTCAATAAGTGCGAATTTTGTCTAAGATTAGTAGAATTCCGTGCCCATATTATTTCGGGTGGTGGCATTATAGTAGATCCTCAAAATACCAAAGCAGTAAGAAACTGGCCTTGCCCTATTTCTCTATTGGATATCAGGATTTTCTTGGGTTTGGATGGTTATTACAGATATTTTGTTGAAGGATTTTCTTATATTGCATATCCTATGTCCAGATTGATTCAGAAAAAGGTCAAGTTTCAGTGGTCAGATCTTTGCGAGAAGAGTTTTCAGGAATTGAAGACTCGACTTACCTCAGCTCCAGTCTTAGCTCTTCTAGATGGTTCAGATGGTTTTGTAGTTTATTGTGATGCATCTAGAGTGAGTTTAGGTTGTTTCCTCATGCAGCATTGTAAGTTCATAGCCTATGCCTCTAGACAGCTTAAACCCCATGAGAAGAATTATCCTACTCATGACCTTGAGTTAGCAGCCGTAGTATTTGCCTTAAAGATTTGAAGGCATTATCTCTACGGAGTTCATGTAGACGTCTTCATAGATCATCAGAGCCTTCAGTATGTATTTTCTAAAAAATATCTCAATCTCTGTCAGAGAAGGTGGTTAGAGCTCTTAAAAAATTATGACATGAGTGTCCTCTATCATCCGGGCAAGGCCAACATAGTGGTCGATACTCTCAGTAGACTGTCCATGGGTAGTATTTCTCATGTTGATGATAGTAAGAAGAAGTTAGTCCAGGAAGTCCACAAGCTTACCAGACTAGGTGTTCGCTTAGTCGACTCTTCAGAGGACGGTGTATATGTTCAGAGAAGTTCAGAATCATCTCTAGTTTTCGAGTTGAAAGAAAAGCAAGATAAGGTTCCTAGAATTGTCAAGCTAAAAGAGTCAGTTCAGAATTAGAAAATAGAGGTTTTTTCCCAAGGGGGAGATGGTGTTCTTCGTTGCCAGGGTCGTCTTTGTGTTCCAGACGTAGATGACATAAGGTAGCGAATTCTTGTAGAAGCGCATGGTATGCGCTACTCTATTCATCTAGGGGCCACAAAGATGTACTATAATTTGTGGGAAATCTATTGGTGGAGTGGGAGAAACAGAGATGTTGCAGAGATTGTGGCTAAGTGCTCTACATGTCAGCAAGTTAATATAGAGCATCAGAAGCCTAGTGGTCCCATACAGGAGTTCAGTATTCTTACTTGGAAGTGGAAAGTTGTGAACATGGACTTCGTGATGGCTTTGCCTCAAACTCGTCGTCAGCATGATTTAGTCTGGGTCATTGTAGACAGAATGACCAAATCAGATCTTTTCCTTCCAGTTCATACCTCTTATTCAACCGAGGATTATGCCAAGCTCTACATTAAGAAGATAGTCAAATTGCACGGTGTTTCGTTGATTATTATCTCAGACAGAGGTACCCAGTTTACCTCTCATTTTTAGAAAGCATTCCAAAAGGGTCTCGGTACCCAAGTTCATCTCAGTAGATCCTTTCATCCTTAGACAGATGGTCAAGCAGACAAGAGCATTCGGTCTTTAGGAGATATGTTAAGGGGGTGTGTAATTGATTTCAAGGGTAGTTGGGATAACCACTTGCCTTTGATTGAATTTGCATACAACAATAGCTATTATTCTAGTATTCAAATAGCTCCATTAGAAGCTCTCTATGGTAAGAGATGTAGATCTCAAATTTGTTGGTTCGAAGTTAGTGAGGCCTCAGTCATAGGTCCTGACTTAGTATTCGACGCCTTAGAGAAAGCTTAGTTAATTAGAGAAAGACTCTGGGCTGCTCAAAGTCGACAAAAGTCTTATGCAGATGTTCATAGAAAGGATCTCGAGTTTGAGATTGGTGATCATCTCTACCTCAAAATCTCTCCTACGAAGGGAGTGAAGAGATTCGTTAAGAAGGGAAAGCTCAGTCCCCGATATGTTGGTCCCTTCAAGATTCTTAGTAATTTCGGCAAGGTAGCTTATGAGCTCGAATTTCCTTCAGATCTAGCCTCAGTTCATCCAGTCTTTCATGTCTCTTTGATCAAGAAGTGTATAGGTGACCCATCAGTCGTAGTCCCTATTCAAAGCATTGATGTTCAGAACAACCTCTCTTATAAAGATATTCCAGTTGAAATCCTAGACTATCATACTCATAGATTAAGGAACAAAAAAGTCCCTCTAGTTAAAGTTCTTTGGAGAAATTAGTCCGTCGAGGGAGCTACTTGGGAAGCAAAAGTAGATATGCATACTAAGTATCCTCACCTCTTCCACACTAACTCAGATCAATCTCAAGGTAATAGTTCTCCTTAAGCTTACTCAGTTTCATGATTAGTATGCATCACTAACTTAGTATTTAGTCTCATGCTCATGTTCCCATGATAATCTTGGTCTCAAGTACCACCGCATATTCAGTCATATATTCATGTATCAGATCAGTTATATAGTTATGCATTAGACATGCATTCTCATTGTAAGAAAACTTAGTTCTTCAAAACTTTTAGTTATGCATTTATGAATCAGTTACGCATGCATCAGATATGCATGTTCAGTATGTTATGTTAAGCTTATCAGTCATGTCTGTCATGAGATCATGTTCCAGTTATTCATGTTTAGCTCATTGTTTCCCCTATCAATCAGTATCATTCGAGGACGAATGTTCCCAAGGGGGAGATATTGTAATACCCGTTATTTTTCTTAGCTTAAAAATTATCTCAAGGATGTTAGAACTTGCATTGAAATAAGAATTCATTCTTATACATATGGTATTTCCATAATTTTCACTTCCTATCACGTGGGAAATTGAATAAGCTTTCCATCAATATATAATTTGCCCAAATCCGACACACGGGCGAAGAGTTAGAGCCTTTAAGTGAGACAGTGTTTGACCTGAGCCTTCAACGCGTCACGGAGATAGCGCAAATGGCAATTGTAAAATTCCAGTGTTGCTCTAAGATAAAGGCATGTCGCACCAAACATCCAGGTTGTAGATGAGGTGGCAATGCGATAGCTCCGTGTCGTGCCACCATGCAATTTCCAGTGACACAGCGTGATAACGCCGCGTCGCGGCAAGGGTCCAACTCGGGAAATTTTACTGAAAATTTAATGACATGTACAGGGTTAAAAGGGTCAACTTCCTACCCTTATATAATCCCTTTAACACGTGATTCAACCACTTTTCATCCAAAACATATTAGTTTCTCTCAAGTTTATCTCAAGAACAAACTAGGGTTTCTATTGGGGATTCAAATTCAGAAAGGTTTCACCATCAATATTTATGAAATCATGATCTAAGGTATGCATAGTGTTCATTCATGGGATCCTTTCATATATGAATCCCAAGAACCCCTTTTCAACTACAAGTTATGGATTTTCTTCATGTGTTCATGCTTTATATGTTCTCTTTCATGTGGATAAATGAGGAATTGATTTCTATTCCATGATTGTTGATAATTTCTATATGGTTTTAATTATTATAGCCATAGATTCATGCAACCCTAAGATTTAAACCCTTGAATGATGAAATTAGAATTGAATAATGATGTTTACATATACCATGCCTTTCATATGTTTGATTAACTGCCTAGATGAAGGAATGTTGTCTAACTAGCATGATATCATGAAATCCCCATGTATGCACAAGATTATTCCTATTACATGCTTGATGAAATGATCCTATAAAGGTAGTATGTATTATGATGATAGTCAAGTCTTCAAGTAAATCATGTTATGTTAGTCTCCTTCTATCGAGTCCTGGGGGTACTTGTACCCAAAATATTAGCTGTGTGCCTAGAGCCATGTCATGTATTCACGATACTCTCAGTCAAGCTATGAACTCTTAGACTTCAGATAGTCTTATGACTCAGGAAAAATCTCCATGATCTCATGACTCAGTTAGTTGTCAGATATCAGTAGTATTCCATCAGCCACAGAAATTCAGTAACTCAGTCCATGCTCATTTTAGTTCAGTAAATCATGTTCAGTGTTCATTCAGATAGGAGTAGGAATTAGCACCAAGTGAACCCAACGATGGTGACTCACCTGTTATACGGGGGTGTGATCCCTAGAAAAAATCCTTGCATTCAAGAACTATGTAGCCAACATAGGTTGAGACATCGTAGCCTGCCATATGAGGGTAGATGAGGTGGGTTAACCTGTTATGTAAGGGTTCCCACCGTTCTCTCTAGAGTTACCTGTTATATGAGGGTTACTCACATGTTATCCTTACCAGTGTTGTAGTATTGAAATCATTCCAATCAGGGCATAGATTGGACCCCAGCTTAGCTATTATAGCACATTTGAGGCATGTCGATTAGATACTACTTCCCATAGTTTCATGTTACAGAATCCGGACTGTCAGATACAATCAATCAGTCTCAGTAATAAAACTCAGATAGTTCTTCCAATTTCAGGACTGTCAGACCCAGTCAACTCAGTTACAGTACGAAACTCAGATAGTTCCATCAGATTTAGGACTGTGAGTTACAGCCACCCACGTTATCAGTTATACTAAGATACAGTCACCTATGTTATCAGTTATATTTAGATACAGTCATTCATGTTATCAGTTATGTCATGTTATTAGTATCCAGACTTAGTAGTCATGCTACCATGGCATCAGTATCATATTATCACGTTGTCAGTTACAGTTGTGTATTTATGTATGCATTCTCACGTTCATGTTAGACAGTCAGTTAGTATTGATCATGCATGAAAACCATTACATATAGATTACCTCACATGTATACTCCGTACATATATACTAACGCATTTGCGCTATGGTGCTTTCTTTTTATGTTACACCATAGGTTCAGAGACACGAGTTCTAGATCAGCAGTAGATTCCAATTTCAGTAGTCAGAGTAGAAGTGAGTCCTCATCCTTTGAGGACAACATAATTTTCTATTATCTCATTGATTAGCTTATTAGTTGGAGTTAGTTGGGGACATGTTCCATTAACTTCTTATTCAGATTCTTTAGACAGTAGAGGCTTTTAAACAAGAAGCAGACTAGATACAGACTATCATGTTCAAATATTAGTATTTTCAATTTTGTTTTGGGTATTCTATTACCCCACACATATGTTATATTATTCGGTTATGTTCATGATCGAACCTTATGGCCTTTCGGTGCATGTTTCTGTATTATTATGTTATCTTATGCAGTATACAGGTACAGATATCAGTCATGGTTTATCTTGTAGTCCTTCGAGGTTATGAGCACCGTATAGCATTCTGATTTAGCAAATCGAGTCGTTACATATTTGTACTTTTCTTTGGAAGACTACAGAGCATTTAGGAAATATTTCCCTTCTTTTATGTCTCATATCTTGCAGTAGAAGTGTTCTCTAAGAAATTTATATAAATCCTTATCTTACTCCATTCATGTCAACTCTGCCTTGTTTTTAAGGTAACAAAAATAGTGAATATCAAATTCCTACAAATAGAGCTTTCATAGAAAGTCCCAATACACAGTTATGGGATTGCACGCAGGCTCAAAAGAATCCTATCAGTTCTTTTAAGTTTTGATGTTTGGAAGATTTCATTCATGTTCATGAAAATCGTGCACTAAGCCAAAGTCAGATATGCTTTTAAATTCTTTCTCATAATCCTTTGATAGCATGTGATCTAGAATTAGAATCATGGACCCAGAAGTTTAGTAGTAGTAGAGTTAGGATAGTGTTGTCTAGATTGAAAAGATTATGTATCCATGGAGCTAGTCGAATGAAAGGTGAATCAGTAGGCTTAAAGCAGTGCATGCAAGAATTTATGTATGTTGATTCAAAATTATATGTTGTTGATGTTAGGTATATTGGTGTGATGGTAATTCTCATGGTTTAGGAAGAAATATAAGTTTAGAGATGTGATATTAGTAGGCTATGATGGAAGTTAGTTTGGTTCATTAAATGTTTGGGGATATCCATGTTACGTGTAAGAATTTAAGTTTGAATCTTTGATGATTGAGCTAATAGAAAAACGAGTTTGAGATTCTAGATAGTGTGAACTCATGGTATGGTGATTCTCCTAAAAATTCTAGGTTAGTCAGTGTTTAAGTTGTTATATGATGATTGTTGGGGTTATAGAAAACTAAGAATTGTATATCAGAAGGAAGTACTAGCAGTGGGCCTAAGATTATCAGGTGTAGTCTTTCAAGATGAGTTTATAATTTATGTATATTACCCTAGACTCTAGAGTAAAGTGGTGGCAGTTCATTTTAGAGTTTTTTAAAAAAGGTCTAACAGACTTAGAATGATGGCTTTAAGTTAAGGGAAAGATGATACAACAAGTAACCAAGTCAGGCTCTTAGATTCTATTAGTGATTCTAGTGTGTTGTAGAATATTTGTAAGGGAGGAAGATACCTGACCCATTCTTATCTTAGTTAAAAGTGTTGTATTTTAGTCATCACGACATATACTCATTCCTTACATGTCAGCTCCATTATCATATCTTATATTCATGCACTTTCCATAGAATTATGTATGCTTCCAGATCCTTGAATGAAGAGTTCCAGTTCACTCAGCAGTACAAATCATATTTCATGAAATCATGAACTCCAAACTCAGGTCATGCAACTCATGACTCATGTACTCATGCTTTACAGTATGTTCAGTTCCCATAACTCATGGTACACCCCATAATGACTAGTGAAATTCTGACTATGTTATGTATATCCTCAGTTTTGATCTCTATAATTAATCTATGTCGTGGATACTCTATTCTTCAGGCCTCAGTTTAGTGTTAAGTTATGCATAGTATTTTTTCATGCTTCAGGTCCTCATGTTCTAACTTTCAGTGACCTCTCTTTATGAATTAATAGTGATGATGAGCAATTGCTTAGATGGGAGAGAGTAAGTGTTTTTTGATAAAAAAAATATTATAGTATGCTTGTTTTATATGAGATTATAAGTGTGAAGGATGATTGAGGTAGATCTTTTGATGTACGTCATGTTTAGTTGAGAATTCCATGTGACTATTCATAAAAATAGTACAAGAAAGTTGTTATTGATAGATGTTTAGAGAATATGAGAAAGATACTTTATGAGTGGTTTACTAGAAATCCATGTGTTGCTATGAAGATAGGCTTGAATGTCATGTTGGTGTATAAGTGGATGAATGCATTGTGTGTCAGTTAATTCCTACTAAGGGGTTGAATTTCGCTGTTAAAGTGGGAAGAAGAATTATTTTTGAGATGAGAAGTGGTGAAAAAGAACGGGGTATTGAATTTATGATTTAGAATAGTATTATAGTGTTATGTGTGCACTTTGTAGATTCGAGTAGGCTTGATCATAGTGATACAATTCAGTTTAGCTCAGACTTCAGCAGATAGAGTTATCAGTGCCCATTGTGAATATTTTAAGTAGCCTCAAGTGAAGTGCAGTATTAAAGTAGAATGTATATTTGAGTATAAGCTTTTAGTATAATTCAGTCCGTACAGCCAGCAATTCAGCTTATAGTCAGACAAACAAGTTTCTATGGTTTTCCATTTTCCATCTAATGTTACTATCTAAAACTTCATGAATATGGCTATCCCATGGGTTAATTCATTCTCGTCCCGGCAAGTTGTAAATTCAGTTCAGTCCATGCATTATGTTTCAGATTCAGCTATCTAGTCATGACTCAGTTCATAAGTTTTCAGCACATGATCTCAGTTTTCCAAGTATCCCAGCTTAGACATTCTATATGTATGATTGTATCATGAAAATTTCAAGTGAGTTCAAAACTCTCAGCATGAATCAGCTCCTTAAAGTCAATAAAGTAAAGTCAGCCCAAAAATTAGTTTCATGATAAAGTTATAATGTTTTAGCTCAGCTATATCCTCAATTACTAGACATGTCATGTGTGCATCATTCCACACTCATAAGACTTCAACAAGTTCCTATCTAACATTTGAGGATGAATGATTCCAAGAGGGAGATAATGTAACATCCCGCATTTTTGGACTACACTTAGAAACATCATTTCAATGTGTGTGACCTTTAAACCCATGATTTGTATGTTAATACATGTGTCACGATCATTATCCTGATGTTTTAAGTGCTTTCAAGGATAAAAATATTCTTAGGAATTACTTAGAATAAAGTTGAGCTAAAAGCCTTTGATTTGTCCATGTTTTGTGTTTGATTCTACAAAGGTCTACTTTGAACGTGTATAACTTTGACTTATCTTTCCAATGATACCAGTTTTGCCTTAATCCAATACTCTAGGGAAAAGATATAGTCATTTTCGTGAGAGGCATTGAGGGCTTGTGATAAGACCGCACTGCCTGATTTATTGCACCGTGATAGAGGGGGCACTATGGGCTCTACTCCCATGGGCTAAAAGAGGCACCTCCTGGTCTATTCCCATGATGTTTTCAACTTCTTAGGGGTCAAGGGGCACTTTGGTCCTCTCCCCTCAATGCCAAACGTACAAGGGACGATTTATAGCATCCAAAAGGGTATTATTTGCCCATCTTCCTCAAAATCCCTCACATAAAAACCTCTTTTTTTTCCCATGAACAAAATTTAAGTTTTTCTCTCAACAACACAAAGAATTCATGATTCCAAGTTAAATAAACCTCAAGAAATTCCCAAGAATCTTCAAGAAATCATCTATTAAGGTATGCGGGAGTTCATCCATGGGTCCCTTTTCACCCATGCATGGAGCCCAAAAAGCTTTTCTTGAATTAAAGATATGATCTTTCCCATTTGTTTAAGAAGTATCATATGTTCAAGATGAATTTAAATTATGATTTCTTTAGTAATTTGACTAAATTCATGTCCAAGGATGCTTTACTGAAAAGTTAGGTTATCTCATGCTTTAAGTTTCGGTTCCCATGATGTACCTAATTGAATTTCATTTTATAATATTGAATTATGAACTTTTCCATGTCTACAATTGTTTTTAAGTGAATTAATCATATTTTGAGTTGCAAGTTTCCATGTCTTATTCCATTGATTTCCTTATGCTATGAATTTGAGTTTCCCATGATTTATTCAAGTGAATTCTACATTATAATGTCAAGTTATGATCTTATCCACGTAATCATGTTGATTTCCCATGTTCAATATATTCACATGTTCAAGTTCATGATTCCCATGTGTTTGATGAAGTGGCTATGCTTTTACATTTTGAATCATGATTCCCATACTACAGTTTTAATTATTGATATCGTGCTTTATGGTCATTTAATGATGGTGGGTCATGAATGCCCAATACCTACATGTTTTACATGATTTTTAGATTTTCAAGTATGATTCAATTAAACCATGATTTATTCCTGTTTAATCAGTTATTATGATCATAATGATCACTATCAGTCATGAAATCATGTTCAGTTAAACTCAGTCCAGTTTTAGTTCCAAAATCAGTTTATACATTAATAATTACCTCAGAATCCGTATGCACTATTATTTTTAGAATACCATGACCTGAGTTTATCAGTTATTAGTTGTCAGTGGATGCACCAGTTAGTATTTTAGTGTCTGGTAGTTGGGAGTAGGATTTAACACCGAGTGAATGAAGGGATGGAATATCCCCCATCTATTAGGCAACAGACGTTAGTAGCAGCCCCTAAGTTCTATTCCTACGGTGCCACCATAGATTTTGTGAGGTCACCCGTCAGTTAGGTATGACACCCTCCTCCTTCGGGACATTATTTTAGTGATCACTATAGTTTAGGTTCTATTATGATGGAAAGGATAGAACAACCCTCCTCAACCTTGATCAGACATTAGACTCCATGATAACTTACATGGTTTATGTCGGTTAGATGATAGTTCCCACAGTCTCAGTGCAGTATTCAGTTCAGGTCTGCTAGACCAAAGCATACAAATTATGAGTTATCCAATTATCAAATTTCAGTATTTTAGTTTATATATTATTTCAAAAATATATATATGCTTGGTCTAGCATTCTTAGATATCTCAGATTTCATGCACTCATGCCCATTATATTTATGTATTCAGATCCTTGAGTTATGTCGGTTTCCACCCCATAGTTTAAGACCCAATAGTCATACAATACCCATGTTTTACTATCTTCCATCTTTGATTCTACTTATCCTAAAAAAGTAAAGTTTTAAGAAGATAAGTGTAGTGATTCACCAGCTTATCAGACTATGTTTGTTACTCATGTTTTATGATATTTCAGATTTCAGTTTACTTCACCCTCTTGGTGAGTTTACTTATACTTAGCATGCATGTTTTAATATTATGTATGAAATCAATTTTACTTATTGTATTCGCCCCCGCATACTCAGTACATTTCAGAAGTACTAATCCACATATATGTCTATGTGCTACATTGTCTCATAATGTAGGTACCAGTTATATCCTACGCATCATAATCAGACAGTTGTAGTTTCCATCCAGCAGGTAATGAGTTCTACTAGTTCGGGGACTTCAGTTAGATGTTGTTCATATACTATTCTTTATTACTCATATGTATTGATTAGTGGTGGTTGAAGGCATGTTCAAACTATCTATAGTCAGTATAGTAGAGGCTTTATAAATTTCAGTCCGAGTCAGTTCTGTAATCTTAGTCTCTCTTCAGTTTTTATCAGATTGTAAATTGTATCAATATTATAATTCTCCCCAGATTTTGTCATGATTATATTTCCGCATAGTAGAACCAATTATTTAATACATTATAAATCAGTTTCTTAACAGTATGCCAGTTCATAGGTTAGCTTGTGTTTCCAAGCACCGTGTTACAACTAGGGGGTAGTCTCGGGTCGTGACACAAATAAGCCAATTATGTTCTACTCAAATACTTAAATGTTGATGACCAATTCTTGCAATCTCTGCCAAGACACTAATTGGTCCAGGTGGCCCTTGAAATCAATATTCATGGGTCCGAAGCATAGACTCTCAAACCTAAATAGTCCGCCTACCGACTGTGGGTGAAACCAACTAAGATATACATGGGTATAGTTCTCTTGCTGAATAGACAATCCAAAAATTCTGACAAAAATTGGGAATCAAGGTCAAGAGTAGTAGAAACTAATACTATGTTCCAACGTACTATCCCTCAAACACCCATCAAGTCAAAACCTATGAACTAAAGAAAACTAACCCGGTAGGTGAAAAGTAGGCTTAGTCAACCTATAACAAAATGCTCAACTAAAACAAATCTGGAAATAGAAGTGCAATTAAGTTGTGCAATCTATATGCCAAATTCCATCATAACTTTCAAGACACTATTCAAAAAAATCAAAATCCAAAATTGAAGCCCACGAGTCTTCACTATGATCAAGTACTTAAATCAATCTCACCATTAGAAATTAAGATCTATATAATGATCCCTGTAATAGCTGAAACTGAGATATATCTGAAGAATCAAATCACGTTTGTGGAAAAACAAGGATTAAGAAAACAAGCAGTCAAATTCACATCTATGAAGAGCATAAAACATCAAAACATAACCAAGAACTCACCAGGGCTGCAAATAGTACTAGTGATAGCCAAAACTCTTATCCTAAATTTGGTCAATAGAATACTCAATCTTGGCAATGAACACCCACTTTCAAAGATATCCACTTTGATTACCGATAACAATACACAAACACAACACCAAGCAAAATCATCCCATGAAGTCATACTAGGCCGAATAACTACCAAAGATGAGAAATTTCTAAATTCATCTTTTAAAACCAACCTTGACTCAACTGATCCATGAACCACATCATAGGAAGAACAAAGTACTCAACAAATCACTAACACCAATAACAACAGCATTACCAGGCAACAAACCCAACAAATTTTAAGGGCACACCCCAAACTGATCAGCCTCAAGAACAAATTATAAAAATGAGTTGCCAAGCAAGAATAGTAGAAAAACCACGAAAGGACAAACCTACCTTCACTTCACAACCTACTCAACAACCTATCTAACCTTAATAACGGAGAAAGAAGAAAACCAACCTTACCTTACTAAAAGAGATAAAATTAATCAATTGAGTTAGTTATCCAAGATAATGAATAAGAATTGCAAGGGAGGGAATTCTAATTAGAGAATGCTAGTCTATTCGTCAATCTAGTGAGAATCAATAAAAAATCAAAATAGTAGTAATAGAAGTAACAAAATATGGTGCGTGAGGCATCATAAATATTAAACATAGTCAATACCACACTAAGGTCATAATGTTAGAGGAAAAGGACTTTAACCTAAATTCTGCACCCCAAGGGAAATCACAATATTGATCCACTCAATCCATAACTTAAATAAATAATCTAGATAGTCACATATGCATAAATGTAACACCCTCAAAATTTTGGGTATTTTAATTTTTGGCCTTCCCATGCTTGGAATATCAATTTTTGACCCAAAATGTGTTTGGGGATGTTTAAAGGGTAACCCGAAAGAGTTTTAAAATTCTTAGATGGGGTTCAGGGTAATTTTAGACCCCGAAGATAGCACACCTCTTCTATATTAGTGTGCCATGGAGGGTATTGCAGAGATACACTTGTGTGAAATGGAGGCTGTGTTTTGCAATAGGGTCCGTGACACGGAGGCTGAGCCTTCGCGATAAGGTATCCATGTATTTTCTGTACCAATTTGATTTATTTTAAATGGGATGAGGAGAAATGGGGTCTTTTCACTTAGAACGATCCTTACGCACTATATAAGATAATTCTCATCCGTTTTCATAATATTAAGGTCATCTTTTCACTTAGAACGATCCTTACGCGCTATATAAGATAATTCTCATCAGTTTTCATAATAATAAGGTCGTTATTTCCCTCTAAATCATTATCTCTCAAAATTCCCATTTTAAATCAAGACTAGGGCTTAAGGAGGTGATCATCTAGTGTCCCAAAGGAATTATTTTATTTGAATTTCATGGAAATTAAGGCATGCGTCTCTTTCCCTTGAACTTATATTTTATTAATGACATGAAATTTGTTATTATTCATGATTTTGATAATGGGTTTTGAACTATGGGTTGAGGGTTGTTAATGTATTTCTTTATATTTTTTTCAAGGTTTATATTGCAAAATTTATGGTTTATTAATGCTTATGAACATTACGGGATACATGGTAATGGCAATTAAATTGAGGGGTCATGGTTATCCCCAATTTGATGATTTTTATTTGGTATATGATTTGTAAATAATATGCCCTCAACCTATTTATGAAATGGACAATGAATGTGATTTTTTCACCTAGTTTGATTTTGTAATACCCCGTATTTTCCCTAGCATAATCTAAGTCCTAGTGCATGAGTATTCATAAATAAAATTTTTGAAACACTCATCATTTTTCAGTTTAGATCCTTCCATTAAGTAGGAAATTCAATTATCTTTCCAACGATATAAAATTCGCCTAAATCCAATAACCGGGTAAGAAGTTATGGCGATTTTAAGTTCCAATCGTTAAACATAGTAATTTTGACCCTTAGCACATCGCGTAGTCAATGTAAATAGAAATTTTCAATTTCCAGTATTGTTCCGCGATAGTGGCATATCACGCCATAGGCCTAGTTCATAATTGTCCAAATCCAGTGAGGCAGCGCGATCATGGCGCGCCGCGGTAATGGTGAAAATCAGAATCAAAGGGGCACCGCGATTTATTCGCGTCCTTCCATCAGCCCAGTTCCCAGTTTTCAGTTTCCAGTGACACGGTGCGATAGCACCGCGTTGTACCATGTTCCCATTTCATAAAAATTTGACAAAAATTAAAAGTTTTGTCCAAGGGAAGAACAGTCTTTTCCCCTAATTTTAATCCGCCCAGGTGTGCTTTTAAGCCCTAAAAACATTTTTAAACTCATTATTTTAATTATTTTCCCCTAAATCAAGAAGATTTCTCTCCCAAATCAAGAACACTAGCTCTCCAATTTCAAGGCTAATCCTCAAGAACTCACCCAGAACTTCAAGAAATTCACTACCCCAGGTATGTTAGATGTTCATCCATGTATTTCATTCACGCATGGAGTCGAAATATCCTATTTTAATTACCAAGTTATAATCTTTTCAAGCTATTTGATTTTAAATTATAATTTCACCCATGAACCTCCATGTACAATTGATTTTATGCCATGTTATCATGAAATTATTGATATCATTCAATCCTCTATGTTTTTATATTAATATTTATTGAATAAAACCATGATTTAGTAATCAATCCATACTCTCAATTGTAGTCTAGATTTTCTAGCCTTATCCTCAATTGATAATTTTCTAGCTTCACTTCAAAAAATTAATCAATAATTTTTTTCAATACATGTGGTACCATACGAATATGGGTTTTCACCTGGTGAGAAGAGAACAATGCCAACATCCTCTTTGGGTCGAGTTGAAATTTCATTCTCTTTCATTAACAAGTTCTCTGTCCTTTTCGAGAAAGTAACAGTGTGTGCTTGCTCACACTCAATCAATTTCATTATAATCTTTTGCCTACCCTTTCTGGCCTTTTTTACATTTCAAAAGTAAATAATTAAAGAAGAAAGTAAGATGGTTTGGCTGAATAACCCCTAGAGGAATAATAGTATAATTTACACACATACATCCACTCAAATCTAAGTTGCACAAACTCTTCACTTTGGATGCCACATGTGGGTCAAATTCTCTAAAAATACACTATTTTTGGAGACTCCAACATGCAACCGTAGATATTTTTGAAGAGTTCTAGAAATATTATTCATCCAAATCATCTTGTTTTCTTCTTTATTTATTGAACTTTTGCAATGGAAAAGAGAGTCGAAAAGGGAAAGCAAAAGAGCAAAATAAAATTGATTTAGTTTGAAGAAGCACACACGGTTATAAAAGAAAGTTATAAAATAAACAAGAAGTTTTGTAAAGGGAGAGCTACACGAGATTGATTTAAATGTAGACCGAAGCCAGAAGAGGGGGAGAATTCTTAAACTCATAATTATCATAGAGGTGGTGGTAACTTGAGTCCTTGAATTTGGAGGAGACCTTACTAGCTATGGATTTTTTTAATATGGTCAATTCTTGTCTTTGTTATTAAGTCAGTAGTTGTTAGTCTCCAATCTCTAGTCGTTGTCCATTTATCGAAGGTTTTAAACCAAGAAATAGAAGGTTATTGATCACTTGTATTCTAAAGCCAGTATTTTTTATTGTTTCATCTGTAATCTTTAATGATGCCTTGTGTTGTCTATATTGGTAAATCAATTGAAATCTTTTTGATGAGCAAGTGAAAACTGTGAAAGTAATGGATCAAAGACTACCAGTGTGCACTCATCCCCTCACTCTCTAAGTTTCCATCTCGCGCGAGGTTGGGGCACTCATTTTTCCTCCAAATTTGATTCAAGGGAAAGATCTCAACTATTCTAGCTCAATAAAACCACATTATATGATTTTACATCGTTGATTAGTTAAATTTATTGTTACTTTTTAACCTTGATTAGCTTAATTGAAGTTGTTAAGCCAATTACATCCCTTTTCTGACATCTTTACTAGTTTTCGTGTTATTCTCAAGATTTCTTATTTTAAGTGATTTTTTATGCCCAAAAATACTAAATACACTTAGTTCATGCATCACAACTCACATAATATCATTAATCTTTATGGCGATGATTTTTAAATTATCATTACTTGAAACAAGGGTTTATTAAAAAATATCCTCTTAATCTTCACAAAGTAAGGGTAAGGCTTCATAGTTCGTTATGCCACCCTCCCCCGATCCCCAATTGAGGAATGTATGATTATTTTGGGTATTGTTATTGACATTAGGAGAAACTATACATGTAAATGAAAAATAAAGCAACAAGTAATTTGTTATGTTTTTTTTCATTTCATTAGAAAAAATCATTAAAGACAACAACTACATAACCCTTCATTTTGTTGTCTAAAACTTCTGAGTTAATGGATGACGATGGAAAACTAATAATGAACTTAATAAAAAAGATAAGAATTGACCATATTATAAGACTTGATAGGTGATAAATTCTTCTCAAAATTCAAGAATGTCAGTTACCACCTCAATGACAATAACGAGTTCAAAAACTCTCTTCTTTTGGCACTGAGGTAACATTTAAATCAAACTTGAGTAGCTCAATCTTTAACACAATTACTTCTTTATTTTTTAACTTTTTTCTGTCCGCAACTTAATTGCCAACAGGTGATCTAACTCGTGTATTGGATTATTAAGACGTGTGAATGAAAAATAAAAAGGTGGTGTTTTTTATTCGGAAAGACACTAAGAGAAATGATGTAATTTGAATAGGCACCTTTTCAGATTGAATGGTTATGAACTTTCCAATTGTGACTTTCTGAAGAGTTGCATCTTTTTGAAGAGTTGTACCTTTATGAAGGGGTGCTCCTTTCTGAACCATTGCTTCTCTTCATGAAGAAACACATTGATGGCTATAAATACCTAAAAAAAATTGAATAGAAAACAATCTTCTTCTTCTTCTAAAAACTCTCGTGTGATCATCAAATCGTTGAGTGTGTTCAAAGTTTCTGAAAATTTGAGGTACCGCTATTTTCAGAAAGATAATAATTTTATCCTGGGAGGAAAGATTCTATAACCTTAAGTACTTGAGGGGAATAAATTCCTTAAGGACACACCGTGAATTCTGTGGACTTGATTCTATAATTTTCTACTTCGTCTTCTTTCTTAAAGTTGATAAACACTTCATTTTGATAGTTTATTTGATTATTCATTTGGACATGTGTTTGAAGTTGTTTTCACTTCATCGTAATTCTTAAAATTTGTTCTTAAACTTAGTATTGAAGTTTGATTTGAAACATACAGATTTTTGTACCCAGAACAACAATCTTATGGAATTTATTAAAAAAAATAATATTTTTTATTCTTGTTTGGTGAAATATTTTCCACCATTTATAAATAAAGTACTTTTATACTATGTATTGTTTGGTTAAGATTAAAGCTTATTGCTTTCTACACTGTGTGAACTTTACAAGTGATTTGAAGACATAAAATTTTTATCACAAGTTAAAGGTCACTCAGTTAACGATTAGAAGAATATAAAAACATCATCGTTAAACTAGGAACAAGTGGTGTTTAAAGTTTTTAAAACTTTATAATTAGTATTTTGACATACTAAAGTTGATTGTCTTTTTGTGTCAGAAAAATGACTACTGAAATTCAAGTAAATGATGATGGATAAGTGTAGCAGAAACAAGTATTGCTACAACAAGCCGCACAAGTGCTACACCCGTAATGGCACATCCAGAGAAACCCAAAAAAATTTTGGGTGTAGATTTTAAATGTTGGAAACAGAAAATGTTCTTCTATTTGACAACTGTATGTCTTCAAAGGTTCATAACTGAAGATGCTCCAAAATTTCCCAAAGAAACATCGGACAAGGAGCGGTTTGTTGTAATGGAGGCATGGAAATATTCGGATTTCTTATGCGAGAATTATATCCTAAGTGGCCTCCAAGATGATCTGTATAATGTGTACAGTGGAATGAAAACTTCGAAAGAGTTGTGGAATGCGCTAGAACAAAAGTATATAACTGAGGATACAGGAACTAAAAAGTTCTTTGTTGCAAGGTTCCTTGACTACAAGATGATTGATAGTAAGAGTGTCGTATCTCAAGTACAGGAATTACAAGTAATCATCCATGATCTCCTTACTAAAGGTATGAATATAGTAAATACCTTATTTGAATATGTTAAGTTTGTTCTTAATACTCACATGACCTTTGATGTAGGTTTGATTGTGAATGATGTCTTTCAAGTAGCAGCCATAATAGAGAAATTGTCACCTTTGTGGAAGGACTTAAAAATTTACTTGAAACATAAAAGAAAGGAGATTTCAGTTGAAGATCTCATTGTGAGGTTGCACATTGAGGAAGAAAAAAAAGTTGTTGAGAAGCGGTCGAAAGGAAATTCTACAATAAGTGAAGCCAACATTGTAGAGGACGACCCTATAAACTCGAAGAAACGAAAGAAAGCTGGACAACAAAGCAATTCTCCAAAGAAGAAATTCAAGGGGAAGTGATTTAATTATGGAAAGGATGGCCATAAATCAGTAGATTTTCGTGCCCCAAAGAAAGGCAAAAAGAAGGATCAAGCCAACATGGTTGAATCCAAAAATGAAATGGATGATCTATGTGCTATACTTTCAGAATGTAACTTGGTGGAAAATCCTAGAGATTGGTGGATAGATTCTTGTGCCACCCGTCATGTCTGTGCTAACAAAGAGTTGTTTACTTCATACGCACTATCTAAAGATAAGGAGAATATCTATATGACAAACTCCACAATAGTAAAGGTTGAAGTAATGGGAAAATCTACTTGAAAATGAAGTCAGGCAAAGTGTTGACTCTCAACAAAGACCTTTATGCACCAGAGTTGAAAAATAACTTGATTTTTCTATCACTTTTGATAAAAAATAGATTCAAATATGTATTTATTTATGATAAGTTTTTAATTGGCAAAGGGGAAGTGTATGTAGGAAAAGGCTACCTCACCGAGGGCCTATTTAAAATGAATGTAATGACTGTTGAAATCAATAAAAGTTCTATTTCATTTTTACTTACTTGAATCTAATAAATTGTGGAATGAACGATTAGGACACGACAATTATAAAACTTTGCAAAAATTGATTCATTTAGAAGTTTTGCCAAACTTTGAGTGTAATAAATCAAAATGTCAAACGTGTGTGGAATCAAAGCATGCAAACCATCCGTATAATTTCGTTGAAAGAAATTCCAATCCCTTAGACTTAATCCACATAGACATTTATGATATGAAGTCAACACCATCTCATGGTGGGAAAATGTATTTTATAGCTTTTATTGATGATTGCACTAGATATTGTTATGTATATATGCTAAATAGTAAGATGAAGCAATAGATGTATTTAGGAAATATAAAATAGAAGTTGAAAATCAATTAGAGAAAAAGATCAAAACAATAAGAAGTCATAGGGGTGGAGAATATGAATATCCTTTTAAGGAAATATGTGTAGAGAATGGAATCGTCCATCAAACTACTACCCCGTATTCACCTCAATCTAATGGGATTGCGAAAAGGAAGAATGGAACCTTCAAAAAAATGATGAAAGTTCTACTTATAGTTTAGGTTTACCGCAAAACTTGTGGGGAGAAGCTATTCTTACAGCTAACCGAATACTCAATAGAGTGATCTATAGTAAGATACTATCAATTCCATATGAAAAATGAAAAGGAAGGAAACCCAACTTGAAATATTTCTAAGTATGGGGGTGTCTAGCGAAAGTCCATGTTCCTATGCCTAAAAGGGTGAAGATAGGACCTAAGACTGTGGATTGCATGTTCATAAGATATGCTAAAAGTAGTAAAGTTTGCCAATTTTTGGTTCATAAATTTAAACATCTGGATATCAATGAAAATACAGTAATTGAATCAGATAATGCTGAGTTCTTTGAACATATTTATCCGTATAGAACTAGACATGAATAGTCTAGTGGAGGGTCTAAATGACCTTGAGATGAACCAATCTAGATTGTACATAATTATAAGAATTCAAGACATAGTACACATCAAAGAATGTTAATTTGTTTGGATCGGATTTTGTAATATTTCTCCTGGAAAATGAGCCTCAAATATTTAAAGAAGAGATGTCATACTTAGACTCATCCTTTTGGAAAGAGGCAGTCAATAGTGATATGGATTCAATATTGAGAAACCATACTTGGGAATTAATTGATCTTTCTCCAGGAAATAAACCTTTAGGTTCTAAATGTATCTTCAAAAGGAAAATGAAAGTGGATGGAACTATTGATAAATACAAGACAAGACTTGTAGTGAAAGGCTTCAAATAGAAGGATGTCCTTGATTATTTTGATACATACTTGCCTGTAATGAGGATAACGCTAGTTCAGATATTAGTTGCCTTGGCGATGGTATATGATCTTAAAATCCATCAAATGGATGTGAAAAAACCATTCCTAAATGGAGAGTTGGAGGAAGAAATTTACATGGAATAGCCTGAGGGTTTTGTGGTTCCTGGTAAAGAAAAGAAGGTGTGCAAACTTGTTAAGTCACTTTATGGACTAAAACAAGCACCCAAATAGTGGCATGCAAAGTTTGACCAAACCCTGTTGGCAAATGATTTTAAGATAAACGAATGTGATAAATGTGCGTACATTACAGACATTCCAAATCACAAGGTCATTGTTTGGAAATCAATCATCAGTGGAGATATTTCTGACATAAATGTTCTGAAATGAATGCTTAAGAGTGAGTTTGATATGAAAGACCTTGGAGTTACAAATGTTATCTTAAGAATAAGAATCTATAAATCTCCACAAGGGTTGGCATTATTACAGTCTCATTACATTGAAAATGTACTCAACAAGTTCAAGTATTTGGATTTCAATATTGCCAAGACTTCATTAGATGTGAGCTTTGGACTTCAAGAGAATGAAGGTGAAAG
The DNA here is from genome assembly GCA_030864215.1 of Capsicum pubescens. Classification (NCBI taxonomy): domain Eukaryota; kingdom Viridiplantae; phylum Streptophyta; class Magnoliopsida; order Solanales; family Solanaceae; genus Capsicum; species Capsicum pubescens. The sequence continues at coordinate 139,328,486 of CM061539.1, read as the reverse complement.
TGACTCACAGTTGGACTACGCAAGAGTGTTTGGATGTTTGATGTATATCATGAATTATACACGGACAGACATAACATGTACTATTAGTAAATTGAGCCAGTACACGAGTAATCCCAATAAAACTCATTGGATGGCAATGAAAAGAGTTTTGGGGTATCTAAAATACACTCAAGACTATGCTTTGTATTATAATAAATATCCAGCGACAATTAAAGGATATAGTGATGCAAATTGGATCACTAGATCAAATGAAGTAAAATCCACGAGTGGATATGTATTTACTTTAGATAGAGGAGCAGTCTTTTAGAAATCATCCAAATAGACATGTATTGCCCGCTTTACAATGGAATCTGAGTTTATCTCATTAGATAAAGCCGATGAAGAAGCTAAATGGCTCTGAAATTTCTTGGAAGATATTCCTTATTGGCCTAAATGATTGGAACCAGTAGGTATATACTGTGATAGACAAGCAATGATAGGTAGGGCAGGGAATATAATATATAATGATAAGTCTCATCATATAAAACAGAGACATAATACCATTAGAGAACTACTCTCTAGTGAAATTATCACTGTTAACTATGTAAAGTCAAAGGATAATATGTCAGATCCACTTACAAAAGGCCTATCTAGAGAGAGAGTTGAAAAAATATCAAAGGGAATAGGTTTACGGCCTAGGAAAAGTCAACATGGCGGTAACTCTACCTAGCAGACTAGAGGTCCTAAGAGCTAGGTTCAAGGAGGTCAAACAAAGTTGTGACTGACGGTTCAATATTGCCAATATATTTAACCCATTCTCATGATATAGATAATGTTTAGGAAACAAGGATAATTCTTATGGTGTAAAACCTTTTAATGGTTACCTAAATTTGATATATTTGACCAAATAGTTTAATCTATAGGATTGAATGTTTAGAAATCACCTATGTGAGGGTGAAGTGAAAGTCGATTCAAAGAGAATGTTAGTAAAGGCCTATTCTCTATGCTCTCATGAAACCACGATGTGTTCATGGCTGAAACAAACAAAACCATGAGAACCATAAACGATAAAAGGATGGTTGTGTGACATGTGTTGTCTAGGTGTACATTAAAGTTTGACGGTTCAAATATATCAAATCTACTGATTAATCAAGTGCATCTAATGCATGTTCACTATGGAAAGTTCAAAGGAAAACCCACTTATCCAGATGCAATCAGTCTTTGTTTGTTGATCACATACTTGTCCATAAATTTTTGATAAGATAGTTATTACCCATTTATGTGGGGGATTGTTGAATTATTAAGAGGTTTGAATGGAAAATGAAAATGTGGTGCTTTTTATTCGGAAAGACAATAAGAGAAAGGATGCAGTTTGAATAGGCACCTTTTCGGATTGAATAGTTATAACCTTTCCAATGGGTTGTGACTTTCCAAAGAGTTGCACCTTTATGAAGGGGTGAACCTTTTTGAATCATTGCTTATCTTCATGAAGAAACACCATGATGGCTATAAATACCTAAATTTTTTCTCAAGTAAAGACAATTATTATTTAAGTAGAAAAACAATCTTCTTCTTCTAAAAACTCTCGTGTTATCATCAAATTTTTAAGTGTGTTCGAAGTTTCTAAAAATTTTAGGTACCGCTATATTCAAAAAGAGAATCATTTTATTATCCTGGGAGGAAAGATTCCATAACCTCAAGTACTTGAGCGGAATAAATTCCTTAAGGACACATCATGAATTCGGTGGACTTGATTCTACAATTTTCTACTTCATTTTCTTTATTAAAGTTGATAAACACTTCATTTTGATAGTTCATTTGATTAATCATTTGGACTTGTGGTTGAAGTTGTTGTAACTTCATTCTAGTTCTTGAAAGTTATTCTTGAACTTAGTATTGAAGTTTGATTTGAAACATACAGATTTTTGTTCCCGAAACAACACTTTATTTATGTGGCGATATTTCTAAGCTAGGGTGCATGATCTTATTCATTAGTATTCATTGTTTTTCTTTATCATCCAACACTTGTGATTCTTTACGGAGATCTTCAAATGCCTTAAACATATTTAATTTTCCCACATAAACATGATCGCGTTGGCAATTTTCTAGCTTTAACTCAAAAAATTTATCAATTATTTTTTCGATATGTGTGGTACCATAGGAATATGGTTTTCCACTCGGTGAAAAGAGAATAACACCAACATCCTCTTCGGTCCAAGTTGAAAGTTCATTCACTTTCTTGAACAAGGTCTTTTTCCTTTTTGAGAAAGTAATAGTGTGTGCTTGTAAACACTCAATCAATTTCATTACAATCTCTTGCCTACCCTTTTTGGTCTATTTTACATTGGAAAAGCAAATAATTAAAGAAGAAAATAAGATGGTTTGGATGAATAATCCAGATATGATTACTAGTATAATTCACACACCTACCGCCACTCAAAGTAAATCTATGTTGCACAGACTCTTCACTTTTGATGCCACATGTGGGTCAAATTCTCAAAAAATTACACAATTTTTGAAAAATCCGACATGCAGTAGTTGGCATTTTTGAAGGGTCCTAGAAATATTATTCAGCCAAATCATCTTGTTTTCTTCTTTAATTATTGAAATTTTGTAGTGAAAAAGAGAGTAGGAAAGGGAAAGCAAAAGATCGAAATGAAATTGATTGAGTTTGAAGAAGCATGCACGGTTACTTTCTCAAAAAGAAAAAGACATCATTAAAAAAATTAGATTACCTTCAAACATAGATTGGACAGGATGTTGGTGTTATGCTCTTTTCACCAAGTGAAAAACCATGTTCGTATGCGTCCACAAATATATAAAAAGTAATTGATAAATTTTTTAGAAGAGACTAAAGATCACCAAAGTGATCATGTTGAGAGCAAATCAAAATGTCTTTGAGGAAATTGAAGATCTCCATAAGGAATTACAATAATTGGACAAAAGAGAAAAAAATCAAATACTAACGTATAAGATCATACATACCAGTGGACAAACACTGCCAGATAACACATGTTTGAGTAGTTGTTGGCAATCAAGTCACATAATGAACAAAGTTATAAAAGATATAACAAGTTGTTTAAAGTGAAAGCTATACGAGATTGATTTAAATGTTTCCCAGAGCCAGAAGAGGAGGAGAATTCTTAAACTCATAATTATCATAGAGGTGGTAGTAACCGGAGTTCTTAAATTTGAAGGAGACTTTACCAAGAATGAAGTCTTTTAATATGGTCAATTTTTGTCTTTGTTATTAAGTCGGTAGTTTTTAGTCTCCAATCGCTAGTCATTGTCCATTTATCAAAGGTTTTAGACCAAGAAATAGAAGGATATGAGTACTTGTGTTCTTAAGTCAGTATTTTTCATTATTTCATCTGGAATCTTTAATGATGCCTTCTGTTGTCTAGATTGGTAAATATATTGAAATATTTTTGTTGAATAAATGAAAAATGTGAAAATAATGGATCAAAGACAACCAGTGTGCAGTCATACCCGTACTCTCTAAGTTTTCATCTCACGCGAGGTTGGGGCACTCATTTTTTCTCTAAATTTGATTCATGAAAAAGACCTCGACTATTCTAGCTTAATATAACCTCATGATATGGTTTTACATCATTGATTTGTTACATTTATTGTTACTTTTTAACCTTGATTAGCTTAATTGAAGTTTTTAAGCCAATTACTTTCCTTTTCTGACATCTTTTCTAGTTTCCATATTGTTCTCAAGATTTCCTCTTTTAAGTGATGTTGTATGCCCAGAAATACTAAATTCACTTTGTGCATACATGAAAACTCACATAATATTGTGCTTCCTAATACACTTTAGACATATAATTAGATTATTCCATAAAAATACATAGGCCATATATATATCTACACAAACTTCACAAGGTATAATTTAACACCTGATCCACTTTAATGCTATTCCTTAGATTGGGAATGTTAGACCATATTTCATGCGCCATGGCTTAGAAATACCGCCAGATAAACACAGGTGATCAATTACCCATCCCTTTTTCAATGAGGTACTCTTAGCACTCCCTCGTATGGGTATATCTAGTTAACTAGAGCATGGAAAATATGTTATGATGGCCCAATATCAGTGATCAAAAATTGGGACGGGCCTGGCTTTGATACCATGTAAATAATGGATCTTGGGCTTAAAGTTAGCTTATGTGGGAAAGATTTCTCAAAGTCCATATAAGGAGACCAATTAACCATCCCTTTTCGATGTAAAACACTTAACACCAAGAGGTCTAAAGTCTTCCTAATACCCAACTAGCGTCGCTGTGAGTCGACCTCCCACGTATCTCTATGCAACTCCTAGGATATCATCACCTCCAGCAAGATTTGACCATGTGCTAGCGAGTAAGCCTATTCCAGCTGGTTTTTTGGTGGCTTTCTTGTTCAAGATCTACTCGTGTATTGAATTCAAGATAACCAATATATTTTATACCTATTTCCAAAAATCTTTCCAGCGACAAATTGTCTTCGTGGCAACGTTTACACTTTCTCAACCACTCTTTCAATTTGTTCCTTTTCAAGTGAGATCATCCATGACTCTCTCTCCTGACTTTTGTCTCTACTAACGTCCCCTTTTAACATTCCAACACAGACTTCTGGTGATGTACTTGGTTATTAAGATGGAAAAAAGAGAAGGGGTAGGGAGGGTCGACCTGGAGTTAGGTGGAGTGGCCTGACCTCGGTTAGTGCTTTGGATATTGGGGTGAAGTTGGAGAGGATGGGGGCTTGGGAGTGTAGGGGGACGTGGATATCATGTGGGATACGACTGCGGGTTGCATTAAGGAGACAGCTAGAGAGGTTTTGGTGTCTCGAGGGGATGGTCTAGCTGGCATTGAGGGGATTGGTGGTGGAATGAAGAAGTTAAGAAGAAGGTTGAGTTCAAGAAGGTATCTTACATTAATTTAGTTGAGAGTAAGGATGAAGAGGAGAGGCGGGTAAGCAGGGAGGAGTACAATTTAGCTATGAAGGAGGCTAAGTTGGCAGTCACAACTGCTAAGACAACAATATTTGAGAGATTATATGTGGGATTAGAGGAGAAAGATGGGGAAAAGAGGCTGTATAGGCTTTCAAAAGTTAGGGAGCATAAGGGTCGGGATCTGGACCAAGTTAAGTGCATTAAGAGAGAGTATGGCAGAGTTTTGGTGGAAGATATTCTTATTAAGAAAAGATGGCAGTCGTATTTTCATAGGCTCTTGAATGATGAGGGGGACGGAGGCATTGTGTTAGGGGAGTTGGAGCACACCGAAGGATATCAAGATTTTGTCTATTGTCAGTGTATTAAGGTGGAAGAGGTTTGTGAGGCTATTTTCAAAATGCAAAGAGGCAGGGCGACCGGGCCCGACGAGATACCTATGTATTTTTGGAAGTTTTCTAGCGGGGCAAGGTTATGGTGGCTGACCGAGTTGTTCAACAACCTTTTTAAGTCTATTAAGATGCCTGCCACATGGATATGGAGCACAATGATTCCTTTATATAAGAACAAGGGTGATATTCAGAGTTGCAATAACTACCGTGATATTAAGTTTTTGAGTCACACGATAAATATTTAGGAGAGAGTGGTGGAGCGGAGGTTGAGAAAGATAGTGTCTATTTCGGAGAATCAATTTGGTTTTATGCCTGGTCGCTCGACGACTAAGGTAATTCACCTAGTGCAGAGAGTTGTGGAGAAGTATAGAGAGAGAAAGAGGGATCTGCACATGGTGTTTATTGACTTAGAAAAGGCGTATGACAAAGTCCCTAGGGAGGTTCTTTCGAGATGCTTGGTGGTGAAGGGGGTCCCCGTGGCATACATTTATGTAATTAGGGACATGTATGAGGGGGAGAAGAATCGGGTAAGTACTGTGGGAGGGGATTCTGAGCATTTTTTGGTCTTGACAGGGTTGCACTAGGGATCGACTCTTAGTCCATTTTCATTCGCCATGGTGATGGATGTGTTGACATGGAGTATTCAAGGTAAGGTGCCTTGGTGTATTATTTTTGCGGATGATGTAGTTTTAATTGATGAGTCACGTCGAGGTATTAATGGTAAGTTGGAGGTTTGGAGACAAACCCTGGAAGCTAAAGGATTCAGGTTGAGTAAGACCAAGATGGATTACTTGGAGTTCAAGTTTAGTGACTCGAGGCAAGAGGACGAGGTGGTAGTAATGTTGGAGTCTCAGGTGGTTTGTAAGAGGGATAACTTTAAGTACCTTGGGTCTATGATTCATGGGAATGGAGAGATTGATGATGATGTTTCTCACCGTATTGGGGAAGGTTGGTTGAAATGACGGCTTACCTCGGGAATTTTATGCAATAAGAAGGTGACTCACAAGCTTAAAGGAAAATTATACAAAGTTGCAGTTTGGCCAGCTATGTTGTACGAAGCGAAGTGCTAGCCTGTTAAAAATTCTCACATCCATAAGTTGAAGTTGGCGAAAATAAGGATGTTGCGTTAGATGTGTGGATTTTCCAGGGCTGACAGGGTTAGGAATGAGATTATTTGGGAGAAGGTGGGAGTGGCGTCGGTGAAGGATACGATACGAAAAGTGAGGTTGAGATGGTTTGGGCATGTGATGAGAAAGGGAATGGATGCCTCGATTTGTAGGTGTGAGAGGTTGGCCCTGAATGATTTCAATCGGGGTAGGGGTATACCAAAGAAATACTGGAGAGAAGTGATTAGATATGACATAGAGCAATTACGGCTCACTGAGGACATGACCCTTGATAGGAAGGTTTGGAGGAAGAGTATTAGGGTAGAGGGCTAAGGCGTATGGTCAAGTCATAGGCTGTATTTAGGAGAGTTTGGTGTAGCTTCGTTGGTAATGCTAGGGTTAGAGGGAGGGGGTGTCTTTGGTTAGTTAATGTACTATATTTTTGTGGTTGTTGTATCGTTGTTATACTTACCCTGTTGTATACTGGCGACGTATGTCTACGATCCTATGTCTTTAGCCAAGGGTCTATCAAAAACAACCTCTCTACTTCTTCGGAGGTAGTGGTATGGACTGCGTACATTCTAACCTCCACAGACTCCACTATGTGGGAATATACTGGGCTTGTTGTTTTTGTTGTTATTGTTGTCAAGTAAGATTGCCCAAACGTCTCTACTAGTCCTTGCCAATTTTCTTATAGATATCTTCACTAAGTCTCTCACTAGTTCTCATATTAATTACATCTATAATAAGCTTGGTACGTATTACATGTATGCATCAGCTTGAGGAGGAGTGTAAGAATTGGAGTAGGAACATAAATAGTTTATAGAATCTTACTTAGGAAAATGATTTTAATGAAATTCCCTAATTGAAAAGAGATTGAAATATAGTGTCTATAAATAGAGTCTCAGTGTAATATGTAGATACACAATTCAATAATTCCCTTCTTATATTTCTCACAATAATTCCCAGTAATCATAAAATAGCAACCATTTCGACAACAATGTCAACAATAATTAGAGTAGCAAGAACTCATCATCCAGAAGGTAATTATAAGAGTACTAGAAAAATGTCAATGTAATCCAATAATTCTTAACTACCATACCTTGAAGATACAAATAAGAAAGAACGCCACTAAGACTGAAAATCCCATATATATCATGGTAAGTGTGATTGGAAATGGGAAATTAAAATACTTTGGTAAAAGTATCCACTGCAAAAGTATAAAAAAATGGTAAAACAAAAATCGTTAGTTTGTATTGATGATATTGAAAAGTAAAAGAATTACACCTAAGTCATAGATTAAATGTATCCAATAGAAACATATCCAAAGCTTACAATGCACAAATATAGACCGGTAAAAAAAGAAAAATCCTACTCCTAACAAGACAAGTGTCACTTTGTTTTTTGAAGAAGTAAGATGATTCATTAAAAAGGAATCAAGTAGATGCATAATTATAGGGGCATAACTACCAGTATAAGTCCATTGGGGCTTTAAGTGCAAATGAATCATGGGTTTAAATGAAAAAAATGTCAAAGGAAAAAGACACACACACATATATATAAGCATAATGACAAATATATGAACAAAGAAATTGAAAAGATTTATGATAAAGTGAAAATATCAAGCTTAAGCATGCTTTACGCACATTTTGAGCCTCTCTTAGGGGATTAAGCATACTTTAAACACTTTTCAACAACACAAATAACCACAAGTAAGCAAAAATACATAAAAAGAATTGTATTGATTCCCTATAAATCTAGAGTACTAATGAAATCCAAAAAATATGAAGTAGAAGGCATCGAATAAATACCACTTTATTTTGAGCTGTGGTGGAGTAGAAGGAAAGATACATACAAATCAATCTCTATGATGTGTCTTCAACAAATGAAGTTTGTAAGACAAGCCCTATTGTGTGTCACTCCTATAATGCATGATATTGGAAAATCCAAGACACTAGTTTCTTATGCGGCAAGGGCACATTGCAGTGAGAAAGTGGAAATTTGAAACACGTGCACCTTATTCTATAGAACCAATATAGATTCATAGTTTAGACATCGCAAACAAACACTACAAAATAGTTGAACAAGAATTTTCTACCTTCTATTACCATAAGGGACCATATTTGAATTAACAATACATAATGGCCACATCATTGTGTAACACCCTGAGAGTACACCCTGGGCGTCACTCGGTGCTTAAGACCCCGAAGGACCACAAGCTAACCCATGACTGGTACCTGCTGTGAGCACTGAATATAATGTTGGAATATATGCAGAAAAAATCTAAAAAAGCCATAAGGTTCTCAAAATACTGAAATAACAACTAAGTATAACTGATGATAACATCTGAAAACTAAATAACTGACTATACTAGTGTGAAAGCCTCTAACT